>LT669794.1:47522289-48250012 GCA_900128785.1 Arabis alpina
GTTCTTATCTTTATAGAGTTTGGTAATAGTTGACCGGAAAAAAATAGATAAATAACTATCTTTCTTTGCAAATTTGGTAGCAAAAGACAGATATTTTTCCTTCATTTTACCTTTGTTAGCTTGGTCATTTACCCGAGTTAATAAATAAACCAACCAGTTAAATTTTAGTGTTTCATTTACGCAGATGTTCTTCTCCGTTGTGTTTTATAAGATGTGATGGCTGAATGAGCATAAATTAAGAAACAAACAAAATTTCATTTAATAATTATCTAAAAATATAATTCAACCAATCATATACAAGATTACGAAATTCAAAAAGGTCAAACTGTATTCCCAAAAGGGCTCTAGGAGTTCGCTTCGACTACGCTAGGCCCCCATTAACCGTGTAGATTACCGCTTGATTAATTGTGGCTATCGCATAATACGATATAGCTGGTTTGGTTTATGATATAGACCTTCATTGCATGTTTCTTAACAATGTTTCAATCAACCAACCAACAAGACCTAGTTCTGTACCTTGGACATAATGTAACGATGAAGCCCAAGTCTAGCATAAAGACTACCCAAGGCAAGATCACGATCCCTAGCATACTCGCGTTGACAGTTGTAGGGAAGTAGCCTAGTAGCACTAAGATACCGTCCAAATCGGAATCTCGATAAAACCAAATAAAAAAAAATCACTTAAGCATGTAGAGCTGTCAATTAGGTTGTCTATTATCTATGACCATATGGTCATATTCAACCGGACATTATTTTTTATGAAAAATAAAGACCGCGACCAATAACGGCCATGGACCTTAGATGAGGATATTGAACGAATCATATGCAGCATATGACCATATGGTCATATCTTTAAAATCACCGTCGAAATTTAGAGATCTTTTGGTTGTTTTTCTCGGACGAACATAGCTTTTTCTTCAGAAGATTTAGCTGAAGCAGTAGGAGATACTTTTTTCACAGCTCGTTTAGATGCAGATTTCTTTGTATTGCCTTCACTAACAACCTTTACAAACCCTTAGATGCGGATCTTTTTGTTTGTGAAAAAACCCTCTGCTAATGCTTCAATTGCTAAATCTTCTGAAGAAAAAAGCTATGTTAATTCTAATATGATGCTGATTCAATCAAAATATGAAACAATTGAACTCTCTATCATATTCTACGCGAGTTTAATTTTGTGTCATGAAAAATAGTTCTCCTCATATTAAATACTTTTTTCAGTTCTCAAAACTACTAGGCTACCAACACTTTTTTCAGTTCTCCTCTCAAGTTTAACTCTAATGAAGATGATTTACGCCTTAAACATAGTATTATCAACAACAATATATGAACACAAAAAGATTATCGATAAAAAATTCCAACACGATATATGAACCGAAGATGAAAGAATTATCACATATGATTCCAACATTGAGCAAGATTACTTGGTGTTCTGATGCTTCGGTTCGGCCCTCCGGTTGGTTATCTTTCTCAGATCGCTAGGAGCCTCCGGAGTTTGATTCTACTTGTCTAAGGTTCTCTGCACCTCTTAAGACTCGCTTCCGTCAGCTGGATTTTTTTCGTCCCGGCTGCGTCCGTAGTTGGTGGAATTAGGGATTCGTCTCCGGACATCTTCAAATATTTTTTCCCGTGAAAGTTATACAGTAAACCTAATCGATCCCTTTAGTCGGCGCAAATTTGGTGATACCGAATTGAGTAACAATCCGAGATCGGTACAAAGAATAGAGTAACTAGGACTAAACGTAAAATCACAAGAAAGAAAAGGAGTAAAAGATGTCTATAGAATTCTCTATTGAATGTGATGTCCTCGTTTTGGAGGAATATATCAAGTATGTATACAACTACAAAGTCGGTCGAAATAACCTTAAAAGATAAATGGAATATCTTCTAAAAGATAAAATGAAGTTATACTAATTCTAAGTATTTCCTTTTATCCAAGTTAAGTCTTCCAATTTGCTTGTATTTGCCTAGGTCGGCGGATACTCCTCAGCTCTCCTTTGAAATTTTGATAGCTATGAAGCATCAACCATCTTCATGATCTTTTAGAAGTTCTTTACACTCCTCATGCAGTTACGCACTGCACTGCATAAAGAATACATGTAGATTCATGGAGAATTAGAACATCTTAGACTGAAACACAGTCTTACCTAGCAAAAAAAGATCTCATTCATATTCGCAGCTTCAGAGTCGAAAATCTACCATTGAACAGAATAAATCTACTATTACACAAAAATAAATCTATCACTAAGGACTTACATGCCATATTTACGGGTGAGGTGAAGGACTTGATGCTACATAACCATGAGGCCGCATAGGAGAATAAGCGTGTTAAACAATACAAAGATCAGTCAAATACTACCTAAATACAACATAAACCATCATCATGATCTTTTGGATGATCTTTACACTCTTCATGCGGTTACGCATTGCACGCACTAAGAATACATGTAAAGAAATTCAACGAGATTAGAACATCTTAGACTAAAAGTTTAAAACACAATCCTTACTAGCCAAAAAAGATTTCATTCATTAGCAGCTCAAGAGTCGAAAAATCTACCATAATTTTTGTATCTCTTTACAAAAAGTCTATCATAACGTCTGTATCTCATAGAAACAAGTCTACCATAACGTCTGTATCTCATAGAAACAAATCTACCATCACGTCTGTATCTCATAGAAACAAATCTACCATAATGTCTATTACAAATCTACCATCACGTATGTATCTCATAGAAACAAGTCTATCATAACGTCTGAATCTGGACCAGAACACGATTTTGAATCCAGGACCAGAACACGATTTTACAAAACTTCAACACACCCAAACAAAATTGGTTAGAATCAAGAGATTACCTCTCTACAATGCACGAAAACGAAACTCCAACACTCGTCGGAACTTTCCCTCACTGTAAATTTCGAAAAAGAAGAGGCGAGAGATCGAAGAAGAAGAAGAAGAAGAAAAAGAAGAAGCGAGCTAGAATTATTACCTCGACGGCAAGGTATTCAAGGACGTCGATGAGTTTCTTACACTTTCACTGCCGGAATCGCCGCCGGAGAAGATGAAGTTTGAGTTTGGGAAAGAAAAAAATGGTCGTGAATGGTGGTGGTGGAAAGATATCTAATTTTTTTTGTTTCTAAGTGATAATAACAGTTTCCTTATTGAAACTTAAAAGGATTGAATATTTTATAAAAAATCTTTATAACATTTTTTTAGCCAACTTTTTTAACTCAAAAAATATAAAATTGTTTTAATAATTACCCTATCTAACAAAATTGTTTTAATAATTATCTCTAAAAAAATTCCAACACAATATATGAATCGAAGACGAAAGAATCATTACATCTGAGAACATCAATATTGGTAATATTTGTTGGGTATCACTTGGGTAATTAGATTATTAAATATTATTTGGGTATCAGTTAAATCCAGTTTGTATCACTTAAGTGATACGAAATGAACAGTGAACATGAATACGTGTCAGCGTTTTAGTGGCCCATGTTTCTTTGAATTTTTTTTAACATATTCAATTTGAGAATTCAATTTATTTGAAAAAAAAAAATTCCATTAAATTCTATTGTTATTCAATTATCTATTTTGTGAATTCTTTTCAATTCCGGTGTTATTCAATTTACGGAATTTATAATTCCACTAAATTATTGTGTTATTCAATTTTACTTGTAGCTTTTATAATATTATTAATTCAAAAGAATTTAATGGAATTCTAATGAAAATTTGTGAAGAGCCAATTCTCACCATTTTTGTAGAGATTTTGATGGAATTCTATAAATCATTCACAATCCTTTAAAATCAATTATTTTCTAATTCTATCACAATCTACCATTGAATACCACCTTAGTTTTTTTCTTATGAACTTTAAGTATCACCAATAAACAAAAAAACATAAATATCAGATTGAGTCTCAACTAACAGAATTAATACTAAGGGGATGTTATTCAATAAGTGAATTTGAAAGAATGGGAAGGAATTCATAAATGATAGTTTCTAAAAGAATTGTCAAAGTATTTATGGGATTTTCAATGGATTCCATCAAAATCACACCTAAGATGCACAAAATTCGTTCTTCACAATTTTGGATGTAAATTCTATTAAATTCTTTCTAAATGACGATAACATGAAAGGAATTTTAAAATTGAATAACACTAATATTTAATGGAATTGAAAAATCAATAAATTGAATAACATTATAATTTAATAGAATTTGAAAGAATGACTACAAATACATAATCCAATAACAGCTGAATTTAAAAAAATTGATGAATACACAATTTGAATAAAACTAGAATTCTATAGAATTTTTATTTCTTTCAAATTCCGTAACTGAATACCCCCACCTAAATAATGTTAGTGATACTCAAAACCGTATCACCGATAATGATGTTTTGATTCACCAACTTAAGCCAATACTCCATCTACTCACTGACATCCTTGTCCCTATCTTCAATCTCAAACGCCATATTCTCTTCTCTTCTTCCTTCCTCCGATCGATTTGTATCCGATGTATTGCAACACTTCTTTTCTTTTTTTGGTTAAAAACCAAACCTTTATTTAAAGACTAGATTTTTAAACTATCAACAACAACAACAACAACAAAAAAATCAGTTTTTTGTCACACATAATTCTCTCTCTATGCAAGAGTTCTCTAATGGCAACTCTTCTTGTTCGGTCGAATCGATTCCTTGTTAAAGAAATACCCAATTCCCTATCTTCTCTCTTCTTCTTCAGATTCATCTCTTCCGACCAAGAACCCAACGATGTTTCTCTTCCTTCTCTTTCTCCGACATCTCTCCCTTCTCAATCTCTCGTTAAATCAGTCTGTTCATTAGTCTGTAACTCCTACCTCCAACAAACCCATGTCATAATATCCCCACACAGAGTCAATCTCAACCTCAATGTCACTTCTCTTACACAAGAGCAAGCAATCACTGTAATGGCTTCTCTTGCAAGCGAAGCTGGTTCAATGGTTGCTCTTAGTTTCTTCTATTGGACAGTGGGTTTCGAAAAGTTTCGACATTTCATGAGACTATACCTCGTAACTACTGATTCATTGATTAGTAATGGAAATTTAGAGAAAGCTCATGAAGTAATGAGATGTATGTTGAGAAATTTCTCAGAGATTGGGAGATTAAATGAAGCTGTTAGTATGGTTATAGATATGCAGAATCAAGGATTGTCTCCAAGTGTGGTAACTATGAATTGTGTTCTTGAAATTGCGATTGAGTCTGGTTTGTTAGAGTATGCAGAGAATGTGTTCGATGAAATGTCTGTGAGAGGAGTAACTCCGGATTCTAGCTCTTATAAGTTGATGGTTATTGGTTGTTTTAGAGATGGTAAGGTTGAGGAAGCTGATAGGTGGTTAAGTGGGATGATACAAAGAGGGTTTATTCCAGATAACGCGACGTGTACGTTGATTGTGAGTGCCTTGTGTGAGAATGGTTTAGTGAATAGAGCGATTTGGTATTTTAGGAAGATGGTTGATTTAGGGTTTAAGCCGAATTTGATTAACTTTACGTCGTTGATTGATGGTTTGTGTAAGAAGGGAAGTATTAAGCAGGCTTTTGAGATGTTGGAAGAGATGGTTAGACTTGGTTGGAAGCCGAATGTGTATACGCACACGGTTTTAATTGATGGGTTATGTAAAAGAGGATGGACTGAGAAAGCGTTTAGGTTGTTTCTGAAACTTGTTCGTAGTGATAATTATAAACCTAATGTGCATACTTATACTTCGATGATTGGTGGGTATTGCAAAGAAGATAAGTTGAACCGTGCAGAGATGTTGTTTAGCAGAATGAAAGAGCAAGGTTTGTTTCCTAATGTGAATACGTATACAACGCTTGTCGATGGTCACTGTAAAGCTGGAGACTTTGATAGGGCGTATGAGTTGATGAATTTGATGGGCGGTGAAGGTTTTAAGCCGAATATTTATACGTATAACGCGGTTTTAGACAGTCTTTGTAAGAGATCAAGGGCAGCTGAGGCATATGAGTTGTTGAACAAAGCATTTTCTTGTGGACTAGAAGCTGATGGAGTTACTTACACCATTCTTATTCAAGAGCAGTGTAAGCAAAGTGACATTAAGCAAGCACTTGCATTTTTCTGTCGGATGAGTAAGACTGGTTTTGAAGCCGATATGCGTCTAAACAACATATTGATAGCTGCATTTTGTAGGCAAAAGTTAATGAAGGAAAGTGAGAAGCTTTTTAAGCTAGTAGTGAGTCTTGGATTGGTTCCAACAAAGGAGACGTATACGTCGATGATAAGCGGGTATTGTAAGGAAGGCGACATCGACCTGGCTTTGAAATATTTTCACAACATGAAGAGGCGTGGTTGTGTTCCTGATAACTTCACTTATGGTTCATTGATAAGCGGTCTCTGCAAGAAGTCTATGGTGGATGAAGCGTGTAAGCTTTACGAAGTAATGATTGACAAAGGTATATCTCCTTCTGAGGTAACTCGGGTCACATTAGCGTACGAGTACTGTAAAAGGAATGATTCAGCAAATGCAATGATTCTGCTAGAACCGTTAGATAAAAAGCTGTGGATTAGAACTGTTAGGACACTTGTGAGAAAGTTGTGTAGCGAGAAGAAAGTCGGTGTGGCAGCTCTGTTCTTTCAGAAATTGTTGGAGAAAGACGGTAGCCCTGATCGTGTTACCTTAACTGCTTTCACTACAGCTTGTTCTGAGTCTGGTAAAAACAACCTTGTTGCTGATATGACTAAGAGAATCTCTAGAGGAGTAGGCTAGAAGTGGCTATGTCTCACTCAATTGCTTCGTACTCTTCATTTGAATAGCGAATCCACATTGCGGATCAAGAAACCGTGAAATGTGACCGCGTTGAGCCAAGGACATGGAATGTTGTCGTCACATTTCGACTATTATCACCAAGAAATGGGTGTGAGAAGCTATCTATGAAGAGCTTCTATGTAAAATTTTGAGGATGTAATTGTGACTAGAAATGTTCTAAAAGTTAGTAACTTGAAACAAGAACCTGGACACCTGAGTATATAGCTGTGAACCTTTTTTGTATTTTACGCAAGGTGTGTACTTTTTTAGATTATTCTTCTTTGAAACAATCCAAAATTATCATAAGTGACTCGGTTCGTAAGCGTGACAAAAGCAGTGACATATGTCGTCGCAATAATTGACTCTCCAACCAAACTACTTAATTATCTTATCTTATAGTATATAATTTGAATTAGACGCATCTTTAAAACCTACAACAAAAGCTAAATTTGGTTCATGTCTTGTTTCAAGATCATAAGCAACAACTATTTCTCATCTCTCACTACAAAGTTCACTACTCCTGGATCTCGTCTTCAGGTACCAAAATTTCGATTTTTCTCTGTACATACTTGTGTTAGAGCCTTATATGTTTCATGGGTTTGTGTTTGATCTGATTATTGTCTCGATGATGCATAAAAAAACTGATTTCGAGTTAAAAGATTCAACCTTTTGATCCGTTAGGGTCCTCTGTTTTTTCCTCTGTTTCTAAAAACAGAAATTTGATCATATGGGTTTTGAAATTTGTGATCAGTGTACATTATCAATGGCTCGATCTGCGGTTGATGAGACATCAGATACCGGAGCATTTCAAAGAACTGCATCAACATTTCGTAACTTTGTTTCAAAAGATTCTAATTCACAGTTTCCAGCTGAATCTAGTAGATACCATCTTTATATATCGTATGCTTGTCCATGGGCTTCTAGATGTCTCTCATATTTAAAGATCAAAGGACTTGACAATGCAATAAGCTTCTCGGTTCGTAAACTCAAACACTGCTTTATGTTCATGTTGAATCATACCATTTCTTGGACAGTATTGATTGGATTGTTCTTTGTTTGGTTTAACTACAGTCAGTGAAACCGATTTGGGGAAGAACTAAAGAAAGCGATGAGCATATGGGATGGGTTTTCCCGAGTTCCGAAACCGAGGTTGAAGGAGCTGAGCCTGACCGTCTTAATGGTGCTAAGAGTGTAAGGGAACTTTACGAGATTGCTAGTCCGAATTACACCGGGAAGTATACTGTTCCGGTAAGTCTTTTTTTGCTAGGCAGTGTCTTGTTTAGTCGGTACTAGATGGTGTGAGTGAGTTTTTGGTTTGTTATGATAGGTTCTATGGGATAAGAAGCTCAAGACTGTTGTGAACAATGAAAGCGCGGAGATAATACGGATGTTCAACACCGAGTTCAATCATATCGCGGGAAATCCTGATCTTGACCTGTATCCTTCTCATCTCCAAGCTAAAATTGATGAAGCTAATGAATGGATTTACAATGGGATAAATAACGGTGTCTATAGATGCGGATTTGCAAAGAAACAAGGACCTTACGAGGAAGTAAGTGCGAGAAACAGTAAATAGCTATTGTTGATCACATAGGAGTCTAAAGTTTATGGTTAATCTTTGTAGGCGGTTAAGCAAGTGTATGAAGCATTAGATAGATGCGAGGAGATTCTTGGAAAACATCGCTACATCTGTGGTAATAGTTTGACTGAAACAGATATCAGATTGTTTGTCACCCTTATAAGATTCGACGAGGTAAATGATTTCGACTTTTCTTTACGTTAAACCCGAGAAAAAACGCATATAGAGAACAATATCCTTATGTTGAAACGCTTATGCAGGTTTATGCGGTCCACTTCAAGTGTAACAAGAAACTTCTAAGGGAGTATCCGAATCTGTTCAACTACACAAAAGACATTTTCCAAATCCCGGGTATGAATAGCACCGTGAACATGAATCACATCAAGCAGCATTACTACGGAAGCCACCCTTCAATAAACCCTTTCGGAATTATCCCTCATGGACCAAACATTGATTACTCTTCTCCTCATGATCGACACAGATTCTCCAAGTAAAAAGTATCTCATCGAATATCAAAGCTTTCACACTTGAGTCTGAGTTTCTTTCTTCATAAAGTCAGAATCATCTTTTACCAAATAAGCATAAGTTAGTGTCTTGTAACATTGTGAGTGATGTTGAACTCTATGTTTTGGGAAAGATAAAAAGCTTGATGTTTAATAAAAAGTTGTTATTGAGCCAAATGAGGGGGTTCAAGTGATCGAAAACAAAGTTAGAGAACAAATTGGTAAAAGAAATATTACACTATCTTGGAGTTTTTCTCAACAATTTAGGGTCTTTTTCCGAAAATGATAGATATGAATGAATTGTGCTTTGCA
Source organism: Arabis alpina (assembly GCA_900128785.1). NCBI lineage: Eukaryota > Viridiplantae > Streptophyta > Magnoliopsida > Brassicales > Brassicaceae > Arabis > Arabis alpina. Next base: position 47,531,484 of record LT669794.1, read on the forward strand.
TGCATCTTCGTTTTAGCTTAATCGAATATAATGGAGTAAACGGCTCACTTTGATTTCCTTTGTAGTCCATGTGTTTGATTAAATATCATTGTGTATGATTGTGATTGACTCTCATGAATTTCTACTTGCAATGGTTTGCCCTTGGAGATGGAATTATTCGATTTATTGCAATCTTTGTTCTTCGTCGAAATGTGGTAAAATCGATATTCCTTGTGTTGTTTCGTAATTGATGAGTGTAAATCAAAGCTATGGTGAATGCAATTCATGGTGGTTTTTCTCGATGTTGCATATATCAATTGACGAGAACAAGATTAAGTCCATCTTGTTGGCTATCAATGGGAAGCCTCTCACTTTCTCTTGCCGACTCTTGCTTTCCGTGGATGATATATCATGGGTTTTACCGGTTTTAGGTCATGATATAAGTTCATTTTATAGTCTTTTTGGTATTTTTAAGTGTTTTAGAGTCTTTGGAGGCTTATGTACGTGTGGGGATAAATTGGAGATTATAGAGCATTTCGGAGCATTGTAGAAAGAGGAGCTGAAATGGCTAGGACGGATTCGAAATTGCCGACAGCTATTGGTGTCAATCGACACCAACACATAAAAAGGAGAAACGTGATTTTTCCTTATATGAAGTTTTCCTTTTTGCTCGAGAAGTTCCAGAAGTTTACAAATTAAGCCCAGCACAAATTTTCCTCTTTATATATTCAGTTTTCTTTTAGTTTCGGGATCATTCTTTCAATTTTGAGACTTATAGATTTGGAGAGTTTTTGAGAGCTAGAGAGATAAGTTGTTTAAGAGATTTCTTCGAAGTATCTCTTTCTTATTCTCTTTTATTAATGCAGTATTATTAAGTCATCATGTTTTCTGCATCCATGTCTGAGTAATCCACTTGTTAGGTTTATGATTTCAAAGGATTTGAGATGAATTGTTAGAATTGAAATCATGTTAGGATTATATTATGGTTCTTCATCTAAATTGTATTAATTCTGGTTTAGGATTTATTACTGATAAGCTCAAATTTACCCTGAATTATTCTCTCAGATTAAGAGATCGTTGTAGTAGGGATCGAACAGAGGGAATCTTTGTCACACAATATAATTTTATCTTCGAATTAAGGTAAGTGAATAATGTATGAATGAATGCAGAAATCAATGTAAATAAACTAAGATCGGTGTGTGATATAACTTCAATTGCACAAAGAGTTAGGCCTTGGAAAATTCGTAGGAAAAGATAAATTGTAAATTAAGAAAACTGTTAGGATTTTAATGAAGATTCGTTCTCGAACTTGAAACTTTAATGTAAAATTAAACGACTTTCGTTGAATTAATTATCTATGCATAAACCCTAGAAAATCAAATTTCTATGTGAATTGAAACAATTTAATCAAGCATTAAAGTTCAGGTTTCAATTTTTCACAAAATCCCTAAACCAAATTCTTTTGAGAATAAAAGATTTTGCTCATCAAAGATTCTATTCAGGTTACCAATTGATGCTTCCGTTCTAATTGAATCAACTTAGGATGTCTAATTCAGGGTGATTGATATATCATGGGTTTTACCGGTTTTAGGTCATGATATAAGTCCATTTTATAGAGTCTTTTCGATGTTTTTCGAGTGTTTTAGAGCTTTTGCAGGTTTATATACGTGTGGGGATTAATTGGAGATTATGGAGAATTTCGGAGCTGAAGTCGCTAGGACGGATTCGAAATTGCCTTCAGATATTGGTGTTGATCGACACCACTAATGGGTATCGATCGACACCAACACATACAAAAAGGAGAAACGTGATTTTTCCTTATCTGAAGTTTTCTTTTTTTTGCTCGAGAAGTTCCAGAAGTTTACAAATTAAGCCCAACACGAATTTTTCGCCTTTATCTATTCAGTTTTCTTTTAGTTTAGGGATCATTCTTTCAATTTTGAGACTTAGAGATTTGGAGAGTTTTTTAGAGCTAGGGAGATAAGTTGTTTCAGAGGTTTCTACGAAGTATATATCTCTTCCTTATTCTCTTTTATTAATGCAATATTATTCACTCATCATGTTTTTTGCATCCATGTTTGTTGTTAGGTTTAGGGTTTTTCAATGAATTGTTAGAATTGAAATCATGTTAGGATTATCTTATGATTCTTCATCTAAATTGTATTAAGACTGATTTAGGATTGATCACCCTGAATTAGACATCCTAAATTGAATTCAATTAGAAGCAGAAGCATCAATTGGTAACCCGAATAGAATATTAGATGAGCACAATTTCCTATTCTCAAAGGAATTTGGTTTAAGAATTTTGTGAACAATTGCAACCTTAACTTTAATGGTTGCTTAAATTGTTTGAATTCACAAAAGAATTTGGTTTTCTAGGGTTTATGCATAGATAATTAATTCAACGAAAGTCATTTAATTTTACATTAGAGTTTCAAGTTCGATAACGTTTCTTCATTAAAATCCTAACTGTTTTCTTCAGTCTCCAATTTATCATTTCTTGCGAATTTCCCAAAAGCCTAACTCTTTTCTAACATTGAATTTAAATCATATAAAAATCAAAGTTTGTTTTCATTCGATTTTACATTCATACATTTTATAATTTGCTTAGCTTGATTCGAAGTTAGAGTTTTATTGTGTGATTAGATTCCCTGTGTTCGATCCCTACTGCATAGGATCTCTTAATTTGAGAGAGTAGCTCATGGTAAATTTGAGCATATCAGTGGACCAAACAAGCTTGAAGAGAAGAAGGTCCAGTTTATCTAATTCTCTGGAATTTGCAACACATTCATTCATTTCAGAAATGGGATATGTTTGGATTTGATTCTATGTACCGAGGCAAAGTTCTCTTTTATTTGATGGTAGCTGCTGCAATCATGGCTCTTGCTCTTGCCAATAGAAGAGTGAGTATATTTCTTCTTTGGTTCATTGATGAATATTGGCGGGAAATCGTGAGCACGTAACTCTGTAAAGTCCTTGCAGAGATATAAAAACATAGATGAGCAAAATCCATTCATTTAAATAATTCAAGAAAAAAGCTAGAACCACATTATCCTAAAACAAGTGACGCAAAGAACAAAACCAATTTTTTCAATCGAAGATGCTGTACAGAACTAAACCTAGAACCACATTACTCCTAAAAGTTACAATAACAACAACACAGCATGGATAATGAGTGGTTAGAGAGTCAAAATGTACCTGGTGATAAAAGGGCTTCCAAAGGCTATCGTCATTAGCGGCCTTCCTCATTACAGGACAGGTCATCGACAAACTGCTGAGACTAGAGGAATCCAATAAACTAAGCACATGGGTCATAATATTGGGAACCATCGGTTCAATCATGGAGAATCCTACCTTATCATCAGAGAGACACACCGTGTTTGACACACTGGAAACCACTACCATTGAGAGGAAGCGATGATTTCAAGGAAGATAGAGGAGAAGGTTCTCCAACTCATTCAGTGATCACAACAAATTTTTTTTACTGTTTTTAACCCTACAAATCAATTTATGTTTGTTCTATCTTATAATCCATATGCAAGTAATTATCCAACCTTTACCTTTACTCTTATCCTAACGGGATCTTAGTCTTATCCGTTAAAGTGCATCATTATCCAAACGGGTAACATCGTTTACCCTTATCCGAAAAGCAAATGATGTGATTAGGTAAACATAGAATCAGATTACCCGACCCATTTTGGACAGGCCTAGTTTTAAACAACTCGTTAACATTTACAAATTTACCGATTATGGCGTGACAAACATTTATTTCAGTAATAAAAATCATATCTAATATCAAATACATGGCTAATATCTGAATTATAATGTCCTAAATACTAAGAAAATCAAATTTTTTCAAGCATTGTTTTGGCAGATTTTCCTATTATTATCAATGAAAATGTCTTTCTATTTCCTAATCCTAGGACTACAAAACTTCAATAGCATGGTACTGTTAAGAAGCCCTAAGCCTAGCAACTCCTATGACTACCTAATTAACTAGGAGAGGAAAGTAATGCAAATCATGATGCCGCTGCTTAGTAGTATCATGACCCAACCGCTATCCGGACACAATGATACTGCTAAGCAGCAGCATCATGATTTGCATTACTTTGCTCTCTTAGATAATTAGGTAGTCATAGGAGTTGTTACTATTCAAGTTTTGTAGCCCTAGGATTAAGAAACAGAAAGACATTTTCATTGATAATAATTGGAAAATCTGCCAAAACAATGGTTGAAAAAAAATTGATTTTCTTTAGAACTTAGGACTTTATAATTCAGATGTTAACCATGTGTTTGATATTCAATATGATTTTTATTACTGAAATAAATATTTTTAGTGCCAAAATCGATAAATTTGTAAATGTTAACGAGATGTTTAAAACTAGGCCTGCCCATTTTGGGTCGGGTAATCCGGTTCTATCTTTACCTAATCACGTTATTTGCTTTTCGGATAAGGGTAAACGATGTTACCCGTTTGGAGAACGATGCACTTTAAAGGATAAAAGTAAGAGTAAAGGTAAAGGTCGGATAATTACTTGCATGTGAATGACAAGATAGAACAAACATAAATTGATTTCTAGGGTTGAAAACATTAAAAAAAAAATATTGTTGTGATCATTGAATGAGTTGAAGAATCTGCTCCTCTATCTTCCTTGAAATCATCGCTTCCTCTCAATGGTGGTGGTTTCCGGTGTCAAACGCGGTGTGTCTCTCTGATGATAAGGCAGGATTCTCCATGATCGACCAGATGGTTCCGGATATTATGACCCAGGTGCTTAGCTTATTTGATTCCTCCAGTCTCTGCAGTTTGTCGATGACCTGTCCCGTAATGACGATAGCCTTTGGAAGCCCCTTTATCACCAGGTACATTTCGACTCTCTAATCACTCATTATCCATGTTGTGTTGTTGTTACTGTAACTTTTAGGAGTAATGTGGTTCTAGGTTTAGTTCTGTACAGAATCTGTGATTGAAAAATGGAGTTTGTTCTTTGCGTTTTAGGATAATGTGGTTCCTCTTCAGACAGAAAGTGGTTTTACTGTTTCAGATCCGAGAGAGAGTGAGAGGAAGCTTTGCGGCGGTTAATATGAGCAGCAAAGTGGTAGTTGGCGGCGGAAGTGCCGGTGCCAGAGCCGGATTTGAGATTAAAAATACTATAATTTTTAATTACGAGCGTTATGCTTACGCATGTAAGTTTAAAAAAGGGAGATTGACAGAAATAACCTAAGAAAGAAACTATAATGCATTAATTAACCAAATTTCTCTAATCCAATGGCTCCAAATCTTTCCACAACATGTTTTTTTTGCTAGTTTGCAAATTATTTTATTTTTCTGGTTATTGTTGCCATTCACCTTTAAAAAATATTAAAATTTTTAATTACGATTTTAGAGTGAAAAGTAAAATTCCAACAAAACTTTCATGCAACATAAAAGTAAATTGTTGACGATTTAAAATCAAATTGTCGTTGAGGTATCATCCAAAACTAGAAGATATGATTCTTGGTTACACATTGGTTTTAAATGACAATATCGAAGCAATTCATGCCATCTATTATGTTGAAATCTATAAGAATCGAAAACAATAATTTGATAAAGTTTAAATATGTAAATTAAATTATATACACTTTTAAATTTATTATTATTACAAAATTTTATATCAATCATACTTTTTTGATGTAGATATTTAAAATTTAAGTTATAAAATTCTATAAAGTTAACATAAATTTAACGATATTGATTGACAATCAAGTTAAAAACACATTACCGAAATTAAAGCTCATCACCATTTTGGTGTAGAAAATGATGTAATATGTTTGAGTAAAGCTCATCACCATTTTGGTGTTATAAAATGGTGTAATACATTGGACATGCTCTAACCCTCGTAGCTTTAAAACTAATTTTATTTTATTTTATGAGAGAAGATAGTAGCACATACACCATTTTGGTTTACACCATTTTTTACTCTAAAATGATGTAATAGATTAGATATGCTCTAATCCTCATAGCTTTTTTTTGAATTATAATCCTGATAGCTTTAAAACGAATTTATTTTATTTTATGAGAGAAAATCTTAGCTTTAAACCAAACAAAAGAAATGAGAGAAGATAGTAGCACATACATGTAATATACATCTAAAAGAGCGGTATACGTTTCTGAGATTAGTCCACTGGTTTTGTTAAAGCTAAAATCTCTGCACAACAAATCTCTGCACAAAAAATCTCACAATATGAATTCAATTTCTGTTTTTTTGTTTGTTTCACCCTCGAGTAATTGACTTGAATAAGGATCTAATCGGTCCAACAAACAGCAAATAGAAATGGAAAGTTAGCCGGTTGAAACGGGAAGAAAGAAAACTATTACCAAATTCGTTTAGACTCAGGCTCAGACTCCCAATGTTTTCATCGATGTCATGTTTTGTATGGAAATGGAGATTCGAGCCTGCTCACTGATTCTCCTACCAAATTTCAAATTAGAGAAAAAAATATATAGTGATGTATATGAACTAATGATTTAGATCATTTGCTAATAGCAACAAAAAAAAAGGAGGTGATGAAGTATAATATATATTATCAGAAATACATCAAATATATATCAAGATTATCTTATGATTCATTAGTATGCATTGTAACAATCATTTATATTTCACCAATTCTATCGGTTTCAGGATATACAAGACTTAAGATCTTACTATTGATTATCTTATTATTCATCCATCAGTATGAACCGTAACAATCATTAGGTTTAGGATTCACGACCTCTAAATAATTACATAATTAAATCAGACTTCATCATATCATAACATGACAGAGAGGGAGAGAGAGATAAACGTATAAGAAATATACCAACATCTACGGTAGTGGAAGACATCAGATTGAAGACAAATGGATATCAAAAAAGTTGAGGCGCTCTTGACGGCCGTACCCATTGCTTGATTCATAGGGTTTTTTCAAGACTTTCATATATAAACTAGCAATATTGTCCACAAAGAAGATGCATGAACCTAGACTGGTAGAGAAATTCCCTTTTTCATTTTGCTATATATGACTAGATTTACAGTCACTCTTATCTTTATAGAGTTTGGTAATAGTTGACCGGAAAAAAATAGATAAATATCTTTGTTTATAAATTTGGTAGCAAAAGGCAGATTTTTTTTTATTTTACCTTTATTAACTTGGTCATTATATATAAACTAGCAATATTGTCCACAAAGAAGATGCATGAACCTAGATTGGTAGAGAAATTCCCTTTTTCATTTTGCTATGTATGACTAGATTTACAGTCACTCTTATCTTTATAGAGTTTGGTAATAGTTGACCGGAAAAAAATAGATAACTATCTTTGTTTGTAAATTTGGTAGCAAAAGATAGATTTTTTTTTCCATCTTACCTTTATTAACTTGGTCATTTACCCGAGTTAATAAATAAACGAACCAGTTAATTTTTAGGGTTTCATTTACGCAGATCTTCTTCTCCGTTGTGTTTTATAAGATGTGATGGCTGAATGCGTAGGAATTAAAAAAGAAACAAAATTTTATTTAATAATTATTCAAAAATATAATTCAATCAATCATATACAAAACTACGAAATTCAAAATGTCAAACAGTATTTTAAAAATCGCTTTAGGCGCTAGGCTCTCATAAACCGTGGAGATTACCGCTTGATGAATTGATTTATATGGTTGTCGCATAATACGGTATAGATGGTTTGGTTGATGATATAGACCTTAGTTGCATGTTCCTTAACAATGTTAGTGAATATGGCAGAAGAGCCTTGTTGAAGTATCTTTATCAACGTTCATTTATATCTGAGTTTTTAGCCAAAAAAAGAATTTGCAGGTGTGAAAATATTATTGTTCGTGATACTCTATTTTTTTATGAAAATGGTGAAGGGGGTAATTAAAAGAGAAAATAATATAATAGATAGATATGTACCACTCCCAACCTTGTTGCGGTAGATTGACCGCCTTTAACGCAACAAAGCCTCCTCAATTCATTATGGCCTTTCTCTTTTAAGTTTTCTTATCAGTATTCTGATTGTGTTACGTGTCCCTTGGAATTTGGTGCGAGTTTAACCGTTTGTGGAAATGGGACTGTGTAATTTCATTTCATCATTGTTATATATCATAATGTTTGGTGAAAGGTTCATCTTTAAATTTTCTTTTGTAATCCATGTGAGCTTAAACCCTACTCGTCAAGAAAATCTTTGATTCTTGGTTGATGTGAATGCGTTTCGGTTTGGAAATTTGATTACTTATTTCTCTTCCTCTCTTGGTGTCATCTCCTCTTAACATGTTGTGCATTACCATATAGATTACAAAATGAAAAGGAAAACTAAACCAAGAAAAATGTCTCCCATCATTCCCCTATTAATAAATAAATTAACTTTATCGTATTCAAAAACAGTACATGCTTAAAAAACAAAAACAAAAAAACCCCACACAAAATGCACATATACCCAATCCACATGACAGTCCATAGCATCGATAGTCTATGAAGACCTCTAAGCAAGATGGAACCAGATCATTGCTTTCTAGAACTTTTTCCTCAGTCGAAAAAGTGGAGACCGATTGGTCCAGGCGAGAGATTCTCAGGAAGATTTGGAACGAGTTGTGCAAATTCTACCTCAAAATTCGGGTGTAAATTCGGGTGACTCATAGGAAGTTGCTCAACAGATTGTTTTTCTCCAATGGAAAACCCAAACCCGCCCAGGAGAGTCAAGTATCCTGTACGCTCATTGATGGCTCTTCTAACTATAACTTTGTGTTCAACATGCTCACCAATCACACCAACGCGAGCCATGGCCAAATCCTTAAACGTTATGTATACATTTACACTTTTAGCTTTGAGTACTCTCTCATTCGCCGCCTCCATATCTTGGTCAATACTTTCTATTGCCACTTTCACAATCTCCAACGTAGACAGAGTGCTACCTAAAATCCACCTATCATTTGCACAAAGTGCAAGTTCCAAATATATATTTAGATTTTTAATGTTTGTTTGGAACTTTTGATTAACACTAACCACATTAACCCTAATATCGTTTGTCACTAATCAAACTTCCCTCATGCCTACTTTTATTTTATGTTAGTCTTCTTTTCCAAGAGATATATAATTGTATAAAATGTTTGGAATTTTGCGATATCCAATTTTGTAAGAGAACTATCTCAGATAATGTGTTGATAACACACGAAGTGCATCACTACATCTTAAAGTAAAGAACATTGCTCCATAACATTTCCTATGTTAGAGTGGAAATTCATTCATAGGGTTCTCGGAAAATTGGTTTCCATACTAAATGGATTAAATAGTTAATGCAATATGTTTCAAGAGTTAGTTTCTCATTTCTTTATAATGGATCACCTAGAGGTTTTGTTAAACCTAGTTAACCATGTGTTGATTTTAGTGTGGAGCAGCTATTTTGCATATCCCGCAATACAGGTTGAGAAATCGCAACAAGACGAATTGTTCAAGAAGATAATCAATGAGTCATTAACGTTCCATTTTTGGAACAGTGTAACTTCATCTCTAATCCCTGAGCCAGAGAGCCTCGTGGCTAAGTTTCTTAATCATAGTTATATTCGATGCTCCGATGTATTATAAAACTCTCTTTACCAAACCATTTATAGAAAATTTAGACTTTTTTTGTCAAACCCAAAACTATCTCTTACGAAAGAGAACAGTTTTAAGGAGAGATGGGTATCTGAAATCCACCTATACTTTGCACAAAGAGCAAGTTCCAAATTTAGACGAATCCAATCATTGGCTTGCAACTCTGATGCCTCCACCTGCAAGAGCAAGGAAACATATCATGAGCCGAAATTAACTGCAAAACTGAGGGTATTTGTCTTCTTAATCTTACTTGGTAAAATCTTTGTATCATTGAAGTTTGACGGCCAATGAGGCAAACTACCATCCACCTCTCTGAAATCCTCCTTGGGGTACCTTTGCAAGGTTATTATTAATCAGCAAGTGAGGTTGAATGTATACTTTTATTAGCAAAATCAAAGAAAAGAAAACAAACTTTAACTTGAGGTCGAGCAATAAAGACAGTCACATTCAAACTGCCGTATTTGTTTTCATCAATTTCAACCTGAAAGGTCAAAGGTGAAGAAGCGGTAGTTGCATCGCATGCAACCAAAGTGATGTAGTAAGAGCAGAGACAATTCATTGTCTTCTTATATTTCTTAAGGTGGTGGAGCTGGAAGTTTGTCCTCTGAAAAATGAAGAAAGAAAGTGAATACCAACCAACCAACCAACCAACAAGACCTAATTTTGTACCTTGGACATATTGTAGCGATGAAGCCCAAGTCTAACATAAAGACTGACCAAGACAAGATCCCTAGCATCCTCGCGTTGACAGTTGTTGGGAAGCAGCCTAGTGGTACTGAGATACCCTCCAACTCGAAACCCCAATTAGACCAAATAAAAAAAAAACACTTAAGCATGTAGAGCTTTTTTCACTACTGATTTAGATGCGGATCTTTTTGCATTGCCTTCATGAACAACCTTTGGCCTGATCTGCTTCCTCTTTGATACCTATGGGGAAGTATTCACCTCAGCTGAATACTTAGGTTAGTGTCTTTAACATTGTAAGCGATGTTTTGGGAAAAATAAAAAGCGTGATGTTTTTAATAAAAAAGAAAAAGTTGTTATTGAGCCAAATGAGGGGGTTCAAGTGATCGAAAACAAAATTAGAGAACAAATTGGTAAAAGAAACACTACACTATCTTGGAATTTTCCTCAACAATTTAGGGTCTTTTCTTGTAATTAATTAAAACTAGGGGGTTGTTTTGTTATTAATAAACCAAAAAAGGATCTTATATGATATTTTAATTTATTATATAATCGCAAATACTTTGTCTTATCGGACCCAGCTTACATTAAAATCACCATAGCTATTAACCCCCAAGGAGAGAAGAGGAAGAGGAAGAGGAAGACGAAGAGGAAGGCATACGCCGCCTCCTTCCTTTTCATTACTCCCAGACGACATCACCGTCAATTACTTAGCCCGGATCTCGAGATCATATTACCCATCACTCTCAATTGTTTGTAAAAGCTTCAGGTCTATTCTCTCTTCAGGTCTATTCTCTCTTCCCCTGAGCTCTACGCAACTCGATCTAACCTCGGAAGCACCGAGCAGACTCTATGTCTGTCTACGGGATCTCTTTTGTTTTTCTTTTACCCAATGGTTTAGACTTTGGGTTAACCCTAATCGAACCCTACACTCCTCGGTGACTAAGAAGAAGAACAAGACGCAGATGGTGCCCCTAGCATGAATGTAGCCCGTGAGCATGCGTCTACGATGGGAAAATCTATGTACAGGGCCGGCCTTGAGAGCAAGCAGCTCAAACCCATGCTTGCGGCCCAAATTTTTTGAAATTTTGTTTATATATAATTTTGGCCCAAAAATATGTAAAAATTCTCTTTAGTCTAGTTGGTTTATGGATTACATAGAATAAATGAGAGGTGGAGGGTTCAAATCCCCTTAAATCATTTCATTTAATTTTTTTTCCTTTTGAAATAGTGGCCAAATTTTTTTTTTGCTTGCGGCCCGTAAAATCTCAGGACCGGCCCTGTCTATGTACTTGGAGGATGCAAATGGTTAAATGAGGATGAACCATGGGCTGAGGTATTTGCACAAAGACTCAGACTTGGTAATGCCTCTCCGATCCAAGTAGTGACTAGTGAGATACGTAGTTGTTACATTCACATAATCAAAGAGATGGAAAATATATTTTCCCTATACATAATATGAGTCCTTGACATGTTACATAGTTAATTAGTTAAGGTTAACAGTTATGTATGGTGGCTCAACTAGTAATATGAATAAACTAGTTAGCTGTGGTGGGATACACTTGATAACATGATACTAGCCAAATCATACGCAGACGGCTAGACAATGCAGTTGATAACATGATTCGGGGGCTGTATAACATCAACTGGTGTTGATTCGGTTCTGAAATCATACGCAGACGGCTAGACAATGCAGTTCCTCTGGTCAAGGCAAACGTCGAGGTTGATTGTGATCAGTCCGACATGTTTTTAGGATCCCTTACTTTGATCCGATATCTCTGTGTGTGGTTCTAAAACTTCCAAGATTCCGTACCCTACTTTCTTCTTTCTTGAACATGTAGGTAGAGCTATGTACATGTTACCCAGTGTGGTGGAATCTACTAAAACATATACTCGAAAACGCTCCAGAACTTAAAAGTTCTCAAGCTGGAAATGAAAAATTGTGTTCGATATACTTGTACTGACCCGATGGAATGTTCAAGCTCCCATCTAGAGATCTTTGAGTGACATTACAAAGGGTCAAAGCAAAAAAAAAATTAAGTAAAAAAGTACATCATTGTAGCAAACGAGAAGTGGCTTAAGATGGCGATATCCGCAAAGAAGAAGCGGATTTACAAGAGATTAGAATATGTAGCCAGAGGATCAGAAGCTTGTCTGCTTAATTCTCGTTGAATAACATTTTTTTTCTTTCTCTCTTCTCTTTTCTTGTATAATAAGTTTTGACACAAACCTATTTATTATGATAATTCCTTCTATATAATTTGGGGGAAACGGATTCAACTGCTTTTCGTTTGGAGTATGCTATAGGTATATAAACCTATTGTGTGTGTGTGGGGCTATATTCATTGACGTGCCTTGCAAGGAAATATATAACCGACACCGTTATTGACACCAGGTCAGATGACATATATGATGGAGATGCCTTGCGATATAAGTATTTTATTTGTGTTATTGGGTTTATACTCTATAATTTTCTATATAAGATAGTTTTGCTCCTCTGACCTAGTTTTCATAACTAAAATCACCTTGTCCATGAGTCTCCAAATAAAGCCACGGGAGAAGAAGAAGAAGAGGAAAACTAAGAATCCGTCTCCACCACCGTCGCTTCCCTCGTCGTCTCCCTCGTTTTCTTTGCTTCTAGATTAAATCACCACCAATTACTTAGCCCGGATCCCGAGATTATATTACCCAGCACTCTCAATCGTTTCCAAAAGCTTCCACAACTCTCTTCTCTCTTCCACTGAACTCTACTTAAATCGATCTCAACTAGGAAACACGGAGGAGTGTCTCTATGTCTCTATACGGGATCCCAGTTCTCAATTAATCAAACCCTACTCTTGTGGACTCAGACTTGGGAAGACTCAGACTTGGGAACGCCCACTCCAATCCAGATACTGAAATATGTAAGTATTACATGTTCAAAATCGCGGAGATTGAAGGAAAGATTTACATTAAGACTGAATCGAATGGGTATGTTTTCAGCAATAGGTATGCTTACGACACAAAGCAAGGTAAATGGGAGAGCTGTGTAAATAAGAGCGTGACGTTTCCCAAGTCACAATGTGTGATTGATGGTGTAACCTACTCTTGTGGTCACGAGAATACCGATGGTTACCTCAGGTGCACGTGGTATACCGATGGTTAAAGGATTAAAATCACTACAAGACATGTATGTGACGAATGGTAACTCGAGTGTTAATACAAGTAAATTAGTTAGTTGTGGTGGGAATTGGGAAACTCTTACTTATTTGGGAAGGGTATAAGAAGAGTAGGAAGAAGATTCGATGCGCTGAAATCGTGCTGGAAAAGCGTGATGGAGGTGAGGTTTGGGGAAATGTTGAGTGGGCGAGTATTGTCCATAGCATCCCCGAATCATGTAGTCTCTTGCATTGTCTCTCCGTCTCGGTTTGATTACTTGTATGCAGCAAGGTATGATCAGTTTTGGTTAAGTTAACACAAAGTTTTAAGTTTGTTTTGTTTGGAAAAGTTTTGCCAAAGCCAAAAACTTACAACTCGGTTTATAAGCTTTACATTTATAAAATCCCAAGTGACCGCAAGTGCACGATCGATCTGTCATGGAAATTGAATTTTATTAACTCCTCAATAGTTCAGGCCATCTTAATAACAAATTTAAACTAAGTGTTCATCAAGAATAACAAATCAAGAATAAAAAAACTAAGGGGGTGTTTTGCTATTAACAAACCAAAATGGATCTTTATATGATTATTTCATTTTATTATGTACCAAATATCTATTTTTCTCATCGGACTCAGTTTACACAAAAGTCACCGCCACAATGAGACTCCACGTAGAATCACCGGAGAAGAAGAAGAGCAAGACAAATGATTCCTCACCACTATCTTTACCTCTGTCTTCATCACGATCGTCGTTTTCTTTACTTCCAGACGAAATCGCCTTGAATTGCTTAGCCAGGATCTAAAGGTCAAATTACACTAGACTCTCGCTCGTTTCCAAAAGCCTCCGATCACTTCTTTCTTCCACCGAGCTCTACGCAGAGCGATCTAGACTCGGAAACACCGAACAGTGTCTCTATGTCTGTCTACAAGATCCAAGTTATGAATTTGCCCAATGGTATATGCTCTGGGTTAACCCTAATAAAACCCTACCTAACTTGAAGAAGGAAGCGATCAGACAGTTGTTAGTTCCGAATTCGTCTTTTACTTTCACTTCTGTCTCAAATTGAAAATGTAACAGCTACTACTTCAGATATATAATTCCAGAACTAGTGCAGGATATGAACACTACTACTTCAGATATGAAGAGATAGTGGGAACACAACACACGGGGTTTTTTTTCCAAGAATATTTACTAGATCAATTGTTGAATATACATACAAGTATCACTCACCACGTTGATCCTAGCCTCACATGTTTCTAAGATCTATCCATGATCTAGAAACCACTCTCTACCCCTTAGCCTTTGATTCTAGATTTCTTATAAACCCTAACCCTTTACTAAGAAATAAGCTCCTAAGTGTTCAACCTTGCACAACTGCACGAACACCTCTATTTATACAAAATAGGAAGTCGGCTAACCCTAGCCTTGCTCTCTACTCCTCAAAGATCTTGTATCTTTTTGGAGATATTCTCTTTTGCCTTATTTCCTTATTTTTCTCAAGTGATAAGGCAAGTCTTCAAGCCAAACTTGATCCTCACGAAAGATCTCCTCTAGCTCTGCTACGTCGTCTTGGGCTCGTCTCATTTTGCTTGAAACGTCCAGCCCAGCCCATCCCCTCAAGCCCGTATCGCACAAGTCTTGAGTAATCTTCTCTCCATCACTTTTCTGAAGTACTTCGTACAGCTTCAGGAACTTGCTTCAGATACCTGCATCTTCAATCTTCCCCTTTTTAACTTGGAGTGTCTTACAAGCACCTGCACAACACAAACAACCAAACCAAAGCAGCAATCCCAGAAATAGAATTTCAATCATGATTTGGGAAAATTCTAACTCCCTTACACAAGGAATTTTATATGAGCTCCTAGGCTCCCCCATAATTCTATCATTAATGGCCCGAATCACCAACAACACCTTAGAGACACCATACTCCCCCATAAGAGTAGATACATAGACTGAATACATACTCCCCCATAAGAGTAGATATATAGACTAATTACATACTCCCCCATAATTGTAGACTCATACTCCCCCATATATCCATACTCATCTCCCCCTGCTTGTGAGCACACAAGTTAAAAACACATACACTTAGCACATAGGGAATTGAACACTTACCTTTTTAGTCTGATACATATAACTTAACATAGGGAAGAGTCTTAGCTTCTGCCTTAGCTTCGACTTAGATACATGCTGAACAACCTTGGTAATCATGTGAAGGACCAATGCAATTTGATCGAGAGACTCACACACTAAGGCATGCAGTAAACTTTGCTATCTTTTCTTCTGAATTAGTTTTTTCTTCTGAATTTGATTGCTCCTTTGAACGAACATCCTTCTTTGTGGCCTTAATGTCTGAAATCAACTTCTTCTTTCAGATTGATACATCAATCCAAACTGAGATTGCAATGCACACCATCTGTTCAGAGACCCGTTTACAGAGCAAGGAAATCCAACACCTTTAAACCCTTTGCTGAACTAACCGTGAAGCCAACACTGAGCCCGAATCAACTCATCTTTAAGCACTTGTATTACCCTTTGTAAACCTTTGTATTTTACTTAAATCCAGGGCATTGACAAATACACACCAATACTAATCAGGAGCATCGCGCAATAGCATAAACAACGCATATTATCTTTTGAGATCGCAGCGGACACAAAACATGATGCTCCCCGAAACTAAAACCAAATCAGCCTTTGAATGGACAACAGTAATTCTCAAACCACCCGTTAGCTTACGAATCCCACCGTTGATTTTGAATTTCAGTATGACACCATTCATGTACCCAAAAATTAGTTTCATCGGATTCCATTTGACCGTCCAAACGTTCTCTTGAAGATGCTCCATCAGAACTATTTTCTGAAAATTTTCAGATTCAAATGACTATTAGCGAAATGTCACCACAGTTTACGGATGGAGTTTATATCCCATTCATAAGCCGTAAGTTTCTGTATCTTCTTTGCAATGAGCTCTTTCTGTAGACACCTTAATCATGGTTCGAGTCTACCTGAGTCGTCGAGAAACTGTCCTCGAAGTTGGCTCCTCAAGCACTAATTTGCAGGTTTTTGTTTGCATATTTTCCTCCAAAGAAACAACCATAACTATCAACTCTCATGTCAGAATTAAGATCCGTTTTGATCTGTGTAAAGCTGGCTTCGTTATATTTGCAATGGTACCAATACAAACTTCAGGTTCGTTCTTAGCCATCAGAAAAAGAGCCTGCAATGTGGTTGGTCGCAGCTTTTATCACCTTCGAATCTCCTTTGCATCTCTTTCACATTCACGATGTTTCCTTTTGATTTCTCTTGGGCCTAACTTCCCTCCTTGTCAATTATAAGGCGCAACTTTATCTTCCTTTTATGATCCAACACGTGATAATAATCAAAAACTCATGACTTAGAATAAACATCAGACTCCCTGTAGTTCACTGCAACATATCTTTCAACGAAAAAAAATCAGTAGTACCTACTCAGACCAAAACCAACACAACCACATTTAATCATAAAACATTATAGGAAATCAACCTAGCAGTGATTCTACACATGTACTTCTTTAACAATTGGCTTTTGAAAACGTTTTAAACACAAATTTAAATGTACCTTTTCTTTGTTGTGATGCAGCACAAACTAACACAGGACGTACTTCATAAGCACACACTTAGCTCGTACAGATTCATAACGCTTGGTCATCATTGACTCCAGTGGCTAGCTTTCACACTATCATATCTTTATCTTGCTTTTGGTTAGTTTTCAACCTTTGGTCGTCATGCGAGAGCAGCTGGTATACTTCAGACATAGAGTTTCTTTGATTTGAATACTCACCTTGTCTTACCATCGGATTCCTTATGTGCTTTTCGTTCTTTTTATGAACATCTTGAGTTTTGCCTCATCTACTTCTCACTGGAATCCGCATGGACAAGGTTGTCTTTACTTCGAAGATCTTTGTCTCTGTTTATCGCCCCTTTTTTTACTTTGTTAACAGATGAGACAGCTCCATCACTTGACTTCTCAAGAACTGCCTCATGGTTAATTACTCTTCAGCTTAATAGTTCTCTTCTCCATGTGATCGTTGTGCTAATGTCCAAGCAAGGCGATATGATATGCAGCTCTTTTCCACTGATGTTTCTGACTCCAAACAAAATCAAAGCCTTATGTATACTCTGAGTCAGTACCTGTATTAGTTCTGCACACTTCACAAAACACATCATACTTCACAAACACCAATTAAGTTTCTTAGAGTGACAAAACGATTAAAGTCCAAGGGTTTTGGGAGTAAATCAGGCAATTGCAAATCAGTACTAATGTGTTTAACCACTATCTATTTTTCCTCCACCTCTTCATGACTATAGTGGTGTTGAACGTTGATATGTCTTGTTCTTGAGTGATGCACCAAATTCTCTAATATGCTTAACGTATTCTCGTTGTTGCAATGAACCAACGGTGATCCTGAATCCATTCCATAGTCTGTGGACATCTGCTCCATCCACAGGAGTTGATTATAACACTTTCCAAAGACTACACATTCTACTTCAACTGCAGAAGGTGATGCAGAGTTCTGCTCCCTACTCATCTATGACATCAGATTGTTTCCAAGATAGACATAACTTCCACTTGTACTCTCTCGATCATTCATTTTCCATGCGCGGTCAGAACCACAGTAGCTCACAAGCCTCTTGTTCGAACCTTTTGAGTACCATATTCCCATATTAACAGTACCTCTAACATATTTGATAACTCTCCTGGCTTCTTCAATATGCGACTGCTTCAGCTTGGCTGAGTATCTTGCACAATTTCCAAAACTCATACACAAATCCGGCCTACTCCTAGTGAGATACATGAGGTTCCTGATCATGCATCTGTATAGCTTGTCATTCACATCATTCCCTTTATTTTCATGAGATAGCTTAGTTGTATTACTCATAGGAGTCTCAGCTTCCTTGCATTGAGTAAATTCCAAACCCAGAATGTGCTTCAGCTCGCCTACCATGCTTATATCAAACTCTTGCATCATACTCCTTAAGAACATCACTACATGGATTTGAGATGTACCACCAATGATGAGGTTGTCCACATAAACCTTCACTATAACAGTCTCTCCTTCTAAACTCAAGATGAAGAGAGTTTTATCCGTATTTCCTCTCAAACAACCTAGTTCCACCAGAAAATCTGTTAGCCTCTTATGCAACAGACCTAACAACTGCTTCAGACTGCGCGATGCTTTATGATGTATGATAACATCTAGAGCAGTGCTCTTGACTTTCATCTGACATACTTTGCAGCTTAAGATTAATGCCATCCCTATGGAGAACCATGTGGTCTCGAGTTCTGCTACAGTCGGAAGAGTATCCAAACAATTAGTTCCTTCAATGTTTGAATTGCCTTGGACTACCAATCTTGCTTTGATTCGAATCACATCACCATTTTTGTCAAGTTCAATCTTGGGTATCCACCTAGCTTCCATAACATTCACTTCTATTGATCGCAATACAAGCTCCCATCCATTGGTTCGGATCCAAGGCTCATCCTCAAGACTCTCAACGTGACTTTCCGGTTCCAAGACACAGATAAGACATACAAACGCAAGGTGCTCCGGATCTTGACAACCCTTATTGATTCCTCAAATTTTCCTCCCTTCATTCACACCTCCAATGTTGTAGGTTGCTGAATGATATCGAGGTACCCATGACCCCTTTGTTTGATCTGGTATGGGCTGCCTTCATATGGCAGAATATCCATCTGATTCAGGTTGCTTGTCTGAAGCAAAATCTTCATGTACCTTGTTAACCTCTAGTTGGTCTCCTCCCTTGAATTGAGACACACCTTGTAGCATGTTCTAGTTGACACTCGTCAAATGACTTCTAGTGTTCATATTTCCAAGCCATTGATGCCGAGAAGAAAGATCACTTTCTCCCCTAAAACACTTTGTTGAGTCTTTCCACCTGTAGCAGCTGTCACCTGATCAAACTCCTCTCAAGGTGGTTGTACCATACTTATCAACAGCTTTGCAGTCTATGCTTGTGAAGCTTACAGTCAGTCTTTCATCACACAATTGGCTCACGCTAATAAGATTAGCTTTCAACCCCTACACTAAGTAAACATTCATTAGTTGAGGTAATCCTGATTCACAAGTTTTTCCCTTACCTTGAACTGCTCCATGACTACCATCACCGAATGTGACTTTCCCTTCGTTGGTTGTGTCGAATGTCTGCAGGTTACTCATGGTACCCGTCATGTGCCGTGAACATCCACTATCAAAGTACCATGAACCAGTGTCCTCTTGTTCTTCTGATAGAATCGCCATGTTGCAATAAAATCTGAGACCTGAAGTACTCGTTGAAGCACTTCTCGTAGCAGTCTGCTTCAGATCAGTCTTCTTCACCCATATCTGGTTTCGAAACCCATTCCATGTGAATTTTCCTTGATTTCGCAGCTCCTTCACTTTACCCCAAAACTTGTAACAAACAGCTTTTATGTGACCAAGCTTCCCACAAAAGTAACATCTCTTTTTCTTCAAGTTCTTCTTCTTGGGTATGTAGTTTGTTGGTTGAGAAACTCTTGCAGACACGAACTTGATTCCCTCAGTTTCTGGTTTATCTCGTCTAGTGTACCCCAATCCACTATATGATTTCTTCGTTCGTCCATAAGATAATATCTTGTCCAATTGCTTGGTGCCGGCGAACATGTGGATCTTCTTGTGATTTAGGTCAAGTTGTAATTGAAGTTGACTTGAGGTTTGTCTCTCTGAGTGTAGTTCCTTTTCTAGCATATCCACTTTAGTAGCAAGCACCAGTTTCTCCTTCATGAGCACTACACTCTCATGTCCAAGCTTATTTTCTACAACTAATTCGATTTTGAGTGCTTCAGACACTGCTTCGAGACATTGTTTCTCCTTGATCAATGCTGAGTTCTCTTGTCCAAGTCTGATTAGCATTTCACGCACTTCCTTGTAGGTTTCCGCAAGATCAGCATCATGTTCCTCATCAGATTCAGAATCAGAGATGTCACCTTCTTCTTCAATAATTCCAATGGTCGCAACAAAGTTGTTAAGCTCCTCTTCATCTTCACTCGTTTCTGAATCTGCTTCAGAAAGAATGAATATTTCTTGTCTCCTCTTCCGATCATCAACACACTACAGGTGAGTATGTCACATTCCTTTGCACCCAACACATGTCATATCTCTTCCCTTAACAGTAGGACATTCAGTTTTAACATGGCCATACCCTGTGCACTCGTAGCATTGTACTTCAGACTTTTCTGCTTCAGGTTGCTTCTTGATCAATCTGAAAATTTTCTGACCTTGTCCCTGCTCTACTTTCCTCAATGCTTGATCAAATTTCCTTATCAGAAGACTCATGGGATCCTCACCATCAGATTCGTGTTCACTTCTCTCACACGATGTCAACGCCAGGTTCTTAGTCTTCTTGAAATCTAAAGCCATACTATCCAATTCCATCTCATGAGCTTGCAGCATTCCAACAACTTCTCCAAAGCTGAGTTCTTCAGTGTTTTGTGACACATTCAATGCTGATTTGTAAGCCATGAACTTGCTTGGAAGACACCTCAAAAACTTCTTCACCAATTTTTGGTCCTTATACTTCTTTCCCAACGTGGAGGCTTCTTGGGCAAGTGATTTTAGTTTCGAGCTAAAATCAGCAATCGACTCATGTTCTTCCATCTTCAAATTCTCGAACCGTGAAGCTATCAAATCTCTCCTTGAGTTTTGCACTTTTTGGGTTCCATCATAATGAGTCTGAAGCAGATTTCAAGCCTCCTTCGCTGTTTCACACCTTTGGATCAGCTCAAAAGTCTTCCTTGAAACACTACAGTGAATAGCTGCCAAGGCACTGGAGTTGAACTTAGCCTTCTTTAACTCATCTTCTGTCCAGGTTTCCTCTGGTTTCGGCATCCTTACACCTGCTGCATCCACGTTCACAGGAGCTTCCCACTGAACCAGTACATATTTCCAGGCCAAAACATCAATACTGCCAATAACCACCTTCATTCGTGACTTCCAAAAGCCATTATTTCCTGCATCTAGTATCAATTTCGAGTTGTTGATTAGCTCTTGGTAGCTCTCCATTTTCTCCACAAGATCTCACCTGCAATACACGAGCAAGCGCCCGCTCTGATACCAATTGAAAATGTAACAGCTACTACTTCAGATATATAATTCCAAAACTAGTGTAGGATATGAACACTACTACTTCAGATATGAAGAGATAGTGGGAACACAACACCACGTTGATCCTAGCCTCACACGTTTCTAAGATCTATCCATGATCTAGAAACCACTCTCTACCCCTTAGCCTTTGATTCTAGGTTTCTTATAAACCCTAACCCTTTACTAAGAAATAAGCTCCTAAGTGTTCAACCTTGCACAACTGCACGAACACCTCTATTTATACAAAATAGGAAGTCGGCTAACACTAGCCTTGCTCTCTACTCCTCAAAGATCTTGTATCTTTTTGGAGATATTCTCTCATGCCTTATTTCCTTATTTTTCTCCAGTGATAAGGCAAGTCTTCAAGCCAAACTTGATCCTCACGAAAGATCTCCTCTAGCTCTGCTACGTCGTCTTGGGCTCGTCTCATTTTGCTTGAAACGTCCAGCCCAGCCCATCCCCTCAAGCCCGTATCGCACAAGTCTTGAGTAATCTTCTCTCCATCACTTTCCTGATGTACTTCGTACAGCTTCAGGAACTTGCTTCAGATACCTGCATCTTCACAAATTCCGTCGTCTCTGTTGGTTCTGAAATTTATGTGATCAGCCGAGCACGGGTGCGAGTCTTCGATTGTTGCACTCACACGTGGCGCAATGCCCCTAGCATGAATGTAGCCCGTGGGAGGGCATACTCATGTGTCTACGATGGAAAAATCTATGTACTTGGAGGTATTGGCAGAGGATTAGAGGAGGATGAAGCATAGGCTGAGGTATTCGACCCAAAGACTCAGACTTGGGAATGCCTTCCCGATCCAGGTACCGAGATACGTAAGATTGGCATTCACAGAATCGTAGAGATTGAAGGAAAGATTAATTTTGGGTCTTTATACAAAATGTATGCTTACGACACAAAGCAAGGTAAATGGGAACACTATGAAAACGAAAGTGGGAGGCTTGGTAAGTCATATTGTGTGATGGAGAATGTATCGTTCTCTTCTGGATACAATAGTATTGATGGTCCCATCAAGTGCTATTGGTCTGACATAAAATATGAGAATTGGAAAGAGGTAAAGGGATTAGATTCACTTGGACAAAAGCACATGAGGAGTGGTGGCTCAAGTAGTAATACGACTAAAGTAGTTAGCTTTGATGGGAAACTCTTACTTATTTGGGAAGTGTATATGTATCCTAATCCCAATGATATGAAGAGGATTTGGTTTGCTGAAATCATGGTCGAAAAACGCGATGGAGGTGAGGCTTGGGGAAATGTTGAGTGGGTTGATGTTGTGCTTATAGTGCCGACATCATGTTATCTATTGCATTGTTTAGAAGTCTGCGTTTGATTGGCTTGTTTCTAAGGTATGAATCAATTGTTCTGAATTCATTATCAATTTGTATGATTTAATAAAAGCGTATTTATAGTGTAGTATCTATATACATATAGGGGAAAAAAATCAGTGTAACCGATCGACTTTGGTCAATGTCCCTAGTTATAGGTCTTTCTTCCTTTGTTAGAACATATACACTTCCGCATATTTAGGGATTTGTTGTGAACAAATTGAGGATTGTAGAGACTGAATTGCAATTAGGTCATTCATGCTTGTTTTATAAGAATTGCAATTAGAAAAAATAAACTTTTCCCATTATATCATTAGTAGTACGCATAATAATATGAAATGTTTTATTGACCAGTTGGAGAAAGAAGAAGGTAGCAGAGGCAAAAGTAGCGCAACAAGCTTGAAGTGAAGGAGATCAGATAGTTAATTAGTTAAGGTTTAAGTATAACGTTTGTGAACATGAAACTTTATTTTGTTAAACTAGCTACAAAAATATAGTATTTTGAGCCTGGATATGTTTATGAACCGTTTATCTAATCTCTTGTTGATTCCGTTAGTCATTTTCGTTTCTAAACAGTAGGTATGTCACTGAAAAACAAACAACCATAGGTATGATATCTCTTTTTAAGTGTTGTTTTGAAAACTGGATTTTGTTGAACTCTATGAAACAAGCAATGTAGTAGCCAGGAGGTTCCTTGAAAACGTATCTGTGGCACGATAGATAAGCTATTTGCACGATAGATAACATAGAATACTGCTCATGTTACATGTTACAAAAAAGGAACTCTCTCGCCCAAAAATGATCAAATGGTACGACTCTGAGAGTAGATCGTGGTGAGTTTTGAAAGGTGGTCTGCCTACATTACAAGAGTGTTATAAACATTGTGCCCTTCTTTGTTTCTTACATTAATCCATTATATATATATAAGATACATTCTCTTATAAAAAAAATCATTGCCATTGCCAATCAAAATACAATCAAATTTTGTTCAAAATGGTTTATAACGCTAAACTCATCGATTTAGAAAATTTAATATGTAGAAGAATCATTCCGGTGAGTATAAAAAAACAATATTCTTTTTTCTACTGATAATTTTATGTATTTTGATTTTGATTGTTCTGATTCAATTGTTTTATTTTGTGTATTAAAAGGAGGAATTATCAAACTACCTCAGAGATCAAGTGAAGAGACTCAATCTCTCACATAGGACGAGAAATAATTGCAGATTTATCAAAGCCTGAAGATTGAAAAATCAATGGGTCAAAGCGAGTCTATCAAATACCTCTTTAAATACATGACAAAGGGAATGAGTTATGAAGATCCATCATCTTATAAAAAGGACTAAACAATTAACTCGCTTTATTTGCTTTGTTTTCTTATTGATCATTTATCATAATGTCATTGTTTTCTTACATTAGTAATATATCAATTACGATTCTTTATTTTAACTTCGTAACCTACATTTCAATACAAATCTCAAGTTGGATAGGATGAAACAAGTTCTTTTCTATGAAATTAACATACACATGATAAAACATACTCCCTCTGTATTTGAAAGATTGATGTTTAGAATTTTTCACGCATATTAAGATGCAATAACTATTTGTGTTTATTAATAATTTATTTATTTATTTCTACTTACTTTTTTGTTTTCTAATAAATATATTAATATCAACACATCACTTTTTCTAAATATTTGCCATTAATTTCCGTGGTAAAACAAAAAACCATTAATTAAAATGTAAAAAATCAATCTTTCAAAAACAAGAAAAAAATTTAAAACATCATTCTTTTAAATATTGAGGGAGTAACGATCTTTATCGGATCATGTGTAATTAAAGACCAAAAATAAACCAAAAAAACAAATTATAACATTATTGACAATTGTTGAGGGTCTAGTATAATTAAAAAAAGGTGACACGTTTTAACTTTTAAATAATATAGGCAAAGTTGAGGGTCTTTCTCCGGTGGTCTTTCTAATAAAGCAGAGTTTGTCAAAATTGTAACTAATCAATAACCTAGGGTTTTTATATGATTATTTGAGTTTATTTAAAGCTTTTCTCATCCGACCTAGTTTACACAAAAATCACTGTCGCCATGAGCCTCCAAGTAAAACCACCGGAGTAGGAGAGGGAATCGAAGGATTCGTCTCCGCCACCATCGTTTTCTTTGCTTCCAGACGACATCACCCTCAATTACTTAGCCAGGATCTCGAGATCATATTACCCAACACTCTCAATCGTTAGCAAAAGCTTCAGGTGGCTTCTCTCTTCCAACGAGATCTACAAAGAACGATCTCACATCGGAAGCACCGAACCGTGTCTCTATTTCCTTTTACGTGATTTCAACTCAAACGCTATTCAATCGTTTGCATTCTTTGCTAACCCTAATCGAACCCTACCCAACTCATCCATGACTAAAAGGAAGAAGAGGACAATCGGATGGTTGTTGGCTCCTCCGCCTTTTAATATTCCTTGTCTAGCAATATCCATCGTTGTTGGTTCTGAAATTTATGTCATCGGCGGAGAAGTCGACGGAGCACGGACATCAGCCGTACGAATCTTTGATTGTCGCAGTCACACTTGGCGAGATGCACCTAGCATGAATGTAGCCCGTCATAGTTATATCTACTCATGTGTCTACGATGGGAAAATATATGTAATGGGAGGGTGCATAGATGGTGAACCATGGCCTGAAAAATTCAACACAAAGACAAATATTCAACACATGGGAACTCGTCCCAGATCCGTTGAAGCGTTGGGCTTACAGAATGGCGGAGATCCAAGGAAAGATTTACTTTCAGGCTGCATACAAGATGTACGCTTACGACATAAAGCAAGATAAATGGGAATGCTGGGAAAACGAGAGTGCATGTCTTTCGCTATCATGTGTGATGGAGAATGTATGGTACTGCTGTGATAGCACTAATATCTTTCATGGTGGATACTTGTGCGAGTGGTATGACATAAATGGTAGAATTTGGAAAGAGGTTCAAGGGTTAGATTCACTACGAGACAAGTACGAGAGTACAGGTGGCAGAATGAGTAGATGTACTAAATTAGTTAGTTGTGGTGGGAAACTCTCTTTTATTTGGGAAAGGTATATGAATGATGATCCCAATGATATAAAGGAGATTTGGTGCGCTGAAATCGTGATAGAAAAGCGTGATGGAGCCGAGGTTTGGGGAAATGTTGAGTGGATTGATGTTGTACATTCCGTCCCCACATCATATAATTCCTTGCATTGTCTAGCCGTCTCGTCTCCGTTTGATTCCTTTGTATCTAAGGTATGATAACTGTTCTGAATTCAACATCAGTTTATCAAGATCTACGTAAAAACATGATTCACGTAGTATCTATATATGTGTAGGTCTTCAACTTCTTCCGCTGTTTAGCCGCGTCTAAAGAACCATCAACAACATTCTTCGTTCACGAAACTCACCATTTGGTTCTGTTTGGAACAAAGACCCTTAACCGAACAAAATAACAAAGGATGTTGATCCATATATGCCTTTAAGCCAAAATCGAACCCTCCGATTCAGTTTGCTTTTGATCGATGGCGAATAAAAGATTCATATTTTACTCAATGAAACATGAATGTTTCTACTCTGTGAAAAAGAGCATGTTTTAAATTAATTTTTCCATATTTAGTGATGTGTCTTCCTGATTAGCTTTTGGTTCTTGGTGTTGCAAAAGCAGCACCTTTAGAAGGAATTAAACAGAGGTGAATAAATAAACTGTAGCCAGTGATTGACAACGATTTGAATTGTTTATTATTTCTTCTGTCCCATTTTACATGATCTTTAAGACTACACGTAGATTAAGAAATCATTGAATTTCTACTTTTTCAATCATTGCCGTAGTCACACTTGGTGTGATGCACCTAGCATGAACGTAGCCCGGGAGTTTTCCTCCGCATGTGTTCACAATGGAAAATCTATGTATTTGGAGGATGCAAAAGGTTAAAGGAGGATGAACCATGGGCTGAGGTATTCGACACAAAGACTCAGGCTTGGGAAAGCTTCCCTAATCCGTATACTGAGATACGTGATTGGTACATTTACAGAATCGCGATGGTCCAAGGAAAGATTTATTTTGAGACTTTATTCAATAAGTATGCTTACGATATAAACCAAGATAAATGGGAACGCTATGAAAACGAGAGTGCAATGGGTTCCATGTCAGAATGTGTGATGGAGAACGTATGGTACTCTTATCATCCCATTAGTATCTATGGTGGATGTATTTGCCAGTGGTATGACATAAGGAATGAAAAATGGAAAGAGGTTCAAGGGCTAGACTCACTACAAAAGAATCACATGATGAGAACTAGTGGCTCAAATAGTAATAGGACTAAATTAGTTGGTTATAGTGGGAAACTCTTACTAATTTGGGAAGAGAATATGAAGCATAATCCCAATGATATGAAGAAGATTTGGTGCGCTGAAATTGTGGTGGAAAAGCGCGATGGAGATGAGGTTTGGGGAAATATTGGGTGGATTGATGTTGTGCATTCGGTCCCCACATCATGTCATTTCTTGCATTGTCTAGCCGTTTCCCTTTGATTCATTCACTTGTATCTAAGGTATGATCAACCTTTCTGAATTCAAAAGCGTATAGGTCTTCATCTTCTTCCTCTTAAAAGTTTGTTTATTTTGTTTAATGATAAAGTTGATGTTTATTTTATAATGATTTGCCAAAGTTGGAGATTTGGAAGTAAAAGTTTCTTTATACATAGATGTTCGTATGTATGATAGGAATGTAACCAGATGCTAAAAGAGAGCAACAAGAGTTTTATAGCCTATGGATGCTTTTATTTTTATGTTTTATATAGTCCCAACTCCTAATTAACTTATACATCTTTACATTAGTAATAAAATAAATAAATCATTGTGCTTAAATTAGATGCAATATGCACCATTAAATCAGAATCTTTACTGCCGTCTCTCAATGAAATTGGAATTTAGACAAATTTCCAGCCGAGAAGACACGAGTGGCCCAAGTCAATGTCATCTACGGTGGTCCAGACATATATTTATGTAGTAAAGATAGAGTAGCTGAAATATTTAACAATTTAAGAGTGATTTAAATCATGTGCTGATAGGGAAATGCACCATTGAAGCTAAGAAGGTATGTTTGCGTTCACTGTTAAAAAGACTTGATCTACGTGGACGATATATACAAGAACATAAACACATGCCATTTTAATGAAAATTCTTCAACTTTTAGCTTAGTATGAATTTTGTCTTCGTGACCTGACAAAAAAAAAGAATGGATTAAAAAAACTTTCATTATGAGTGAGCGTTATTTAAGGCATGTTCGTTTGCGCATTAGGTATCTCCCTTCAAATAGTTCATCCATTCAAATGGTTCATCAAAATGATTCATCTAATAATCCATTTGAATGATGCTCGTTTTATATTCTATATTCATCTAAATGATACATTTGAATGACTTTTGTTTGTATGTTTAGTTTTGTGTTAGGATATATTTTCATTCAAATGAATTTAATTTTTTTTAAAATAAAGCGCTCATGTTTTAATCTAATTATAAATTTAATTATGATATTAACCATATTATTATTAATTTTAATCTAATTATATTGTTGTGAAAATGCGATTGTGGGAAAACACAATTTTGGCAGAAAAACGTAATTTTACAATTCTTACAGAAAACATGATTTTACGATTTTGGTGGAAAAATTATTTCACGGTTTTAACGGAAATACGCTTTTTCGCTATATTTGTGGAAATTGCTATTTTATGGTTATGGTGAAAATCGTTATTTCGTAATTTTGGTAAAAAACGCTATTTAGTGATTTTTGCAAAAAAAATGCCATTATGCGATTTTGGTAATAAAACGCGATTATGCGGTTTTAGAGAAAAAAGGTGATGTGATAGTTTTAGTAAGACAACTTGCTTTCTTGGTTTTGGTGGTAAAACGCTATTTTACTTTTTTTTATGGTGAAAACGAAAATTCACGGGTTCGTGGGAAAACGTGATTTTATGTAAAAAGATGATTTCATGATTTTGGTGAGTAAACGTGTTAAGTGTTATTTATGTCTATTCAAATGAACCAATTCCATTCAAATGATCCAATTTGATCCATTCAAATGTATTTTAAAAACTAGTCTAAATTTAGAACTCATCTGAATGATCCATTTGGATGGTGTTCATTGAGTACTAAACGAACATGAATTCCATCTCCATTTTAATGAGCAAACAAACAGGCCCCTGGTCATTCTTATATACCATTTTGAATGTTATGTATAAAGAGAGGTAGAAAGAACTGTGATGTCTCTTATTCCATGGAAAAATATTCAAAGAAAAAACATTATAAAATGTTTAGAATACTAAATCTAAAATCCAAACTATTTGGAACTGTGACAAAAGATATCAATAGGATACAACATATATAGCCATATTGGAACATGCATCCGAACATGTCCCCGCATGTATTACTCTAACATATAAAGAAAACTAAAACTAAACTCAAAGAACTTCAAAGAACAACTTTTCTTTATTGATTTAGAAACTCTCTCAAAACTAAATCTCTTTCTTGAGTCTTATGGAACAACTCTCCATAGGCTCCTTTATATAGAATTTAGCAACTCCTAATTCTATGTGGATTACAACACAAAAACTTATCTAGAATATTCTAATCCTTATCTAGAACTTTTTTGTGTTTATCTCTTTATACAACTTTCTAAAGAGATAACTTCTTTTCCAAGTAACTTCTAACTCAAGCTTTGGAATTTCCAACATTCACCACCCCCGTAATTACAACTTGAGTTTCGGGTGACATAACTTCTTGAACTCCAATTAAGCTCCTCGTTTCTTTGAACTTAATTCTTCCTAATGGCTTGGTGAGTATGTCCGCCTTCTGTTCCGTTCCTGGTACATACTCCACTTCTATCTGTTCATTCTCCACACATTCACGTATGAAGTGATACTTCTTGAGAATGTGCTTACTCCTTCCATGAAACACCGGGTTTTTGGTTAAGGCAATGTTTGGTTTCTTGGACGTGTAGCTTTCATAGGGGGTTTTACCATTCAATGCTTTTGTCGGAATCCTATTGATTAGATATGTTGAATGGCGTACAGCTTCTCCCCACATATCGTTCGGGATCTTCATTGCTTTGAGCACACTCCTTGTTATCTCCATCAGAGTCCGATTGCTCCTTTCAACAACACCATTCTGTTGAGGCGTATATGGTGCGGTTAACTATCTTGAGATCCCACTATCTTCACAAAAACGATTGAACTCAATTGAAGTGAACTCTCCTCCTCGATCAGTACGTAAGGTTTTCACAGCTAGACCAGTTTGTTTCTCCACAAACTCTTTAAACCTTTTGAATCGATCGAATGCTTCACTTTTTTCTTCTAGCAACATAGTCCACAGGTACCTAGAAAAATCATCAATTAGTACAAAGACGTATCTATTCTTAGCTGGTGTTGGTGGTGATATTGGTCCGCATAGATCTCCGTGAATTAGTTCCAATGCTCGTGATGCTCGGAATGTGGCTTTGATCGGAAACGATTTTCTGGTTTGTTTCCCGGTCAAACACGCATGACAAACATCCTTCTCGTGTAGAGATTGAGGCATTCCAATTACCATCTCCTTCTTGACCATATTGTTCATCACGTCAACACTAACATGCCCCAATCGAGCATGCCATGTCCATGTATCATCATCTTGTACTTGCAGACACTTCGTATAGCTAATCTCCATCGGTGTCTTATAAAGACGGTTTGGTGATCGGGTAACTTTTACCAATAACTTACCGAGATGATCTCTTAGAGTCAAAGCATCTCCTTTCATGTATACTTCACACCCATATTCAGTAGCTTGTCCAAGACTGATAATATTATGTTTCAACTCGGGTATGTAGTAAATATCCGTGAGTGCTCGTTTCTCACCGGTCTTGCTCACAAAAATAATGGATCCTTTTCCAATGATATCAACATGTGAGCCGTCACCAAACCTGACTTTTCCACTGATTTTTTCATCCAAACTTGAGAAAAATTCTTTGTTATCTGACATGTGATTACTTGCTCACAAAAATAATGGATCCTTTCCAATGATATCAACATGTGAGCCGTCACCAAACCTGACTTTTCCACTGATTTTTTCATCCAAACTTGAGAAAAATTCTTTGTTACCTGACATGTGATTACTTGCTCCGTTGTCTAAGTACCAAACACTCGTATCGTCTTTGTTGTTTTCGTAGTTCTTTGGAAACACTTTGTCTTCATTCAAGAATACCACCTCATGAACAAAAAGACCATCAGCTTCTTGTGTTTCATGTAGGTTTGATTCTTGATGTCCTTTCGGTTTTTCAGGACATATTGACGCAAAGTGACGAGGCTTGTCACACCTCCAACAAATTACTTTAGATCGATCTTTCTTTTGATGTTGATCATGGTTTGAATTTCCTCCTCCTTAAGTTCGGCCACCGAATCTTCCTCGGCCCCTGCCTCTACCAAAGCTTCCTCTGCTATAGCTCCATCTGCCATAGCTTCCTCTGCAATAGCCGCCTCTGCTATAACCACCTCTAGCTCCTCCTTGTGAGCTAGCAAAACTCCCACGGTTATTGTTTGCGTCTCCAAACATGAGTTTACCTTGATCTTCTATTGGCTTTGTCTCCCCTATCCGTTCTTCATATGCTTTAAGCCTCCCAACTATGTCTTCAAATCCGGTCTAGGACTTGCTCAAGGGATGCGACAATTTGAATGAACTTATCTCTTGGGAGCCCTGTTAAGAACTTCTTCACCAGTTTAGACTATTCGATGGTTTCTCCTAGTGATGCTGATTGCGACGCTATTCCAGAGATCTTCCCTGCAAACTCATCCACCGTGTCTTTATCACCCATCTTTAACCTATCTAGTTCAACCATCAATGTTTGAAGCCTAGCTTCTTTCACCCGTTGTGCTCCTTGGTGTCGTGTTTTGATGGCTTCCCAAAGGTTCTTTGCCGTAGTTTGCTCTCCAACTTGCAGAATCAGGGCCTCGAGGATTGATTGATATAATAATGTCGTTGCTATGATGTTCTTCTTTGGATCGCTTGCTCCAGGGTCTATCGTATCCCATACATCACTAACTCGAAGAGTTATCTTCATCCGCATCGCCCAAACTGTATAGTTTGTTGATGTCAACATAGGACAATGGATTGATGGAGCTCCAAAGTCTTTTGGACGTAGTGGATTTGTAACTAGTTCATCTCCCATAGCTTGGTGATGACTTCTTGCGCTTATGATCTTTGTGTTGTCCCAGGATCGTAAGGCTCTCGATACCAAATAAAGAAAACTAAAACTAAACTCAAAGAACTTCAAAGAACAACTTTTCTTTATTGATTTAGAAACTCTCTCAAAACTAAATCTCTTTCTTGGGTCTTATGGAACAACTCTCCATAGGCTCCTTTATATAGAATTTAGCAACTCCTAATTCTATGTGGATTACAACACAAAAACTTATCTAGAACATTCTAATCGTTGTCTAGAACTTATTTGTGTTTATCTTTTTAAACAACTTTCTAAAGAGATAACTTCTTTTCCAAGTAACTTCTAACTCAAGCTTTGGAATTTCCAACAACATACCCAATGTAATAAAACATATATACTCATACCCGTTCCAAACATATTTTCGGGTCGGTTCCAATTTCAGGTATTCGGATCCGGCTTTTACGCTCATGCCTATTTTGTAAAATAGAAAAATGCCTTCTTTTTTCTTCCTAAACGCACATTATTTTTGTATCATCCTTCTTCTTGTCATCTCAACATATATTAATCTATAAGGGAAAACAAAGATTTCAAAGATCAATTACCACATAATGAATTTACGTAACCCAAATACCTTACCTAACCAAATAGACAGCAAAACCCAGAGCTAGAAAACATACATGAAACATCCTTTAATGATATACCTCCCAAATCAAACACAAGCGAAGCACTCTGACAAGCCGGAAGCCACAAGCAACACAAGCACTTCCAAAAATGGCGGTGAACGAACCCAAATGTTAAACACGCCACAAGAATAGCCATAAGAAGAAGAGGATCCCGAGAAAATCCTAAATATAGATACAAGGAGCGAGACTAAACCTCACACGGCTGAAGCAAACTCCAAGGAAGAAGCTTCAGAATCGGACCCATAGACACTGTGCTGGCGAGAGGAAGACCTGCAAAAAGGGAAGAGCATCCAAAAGCCAAGACTGAAGCATGTTCGACACGGGCAAACCATAAGAGCACCAAATTTTAACTCGATAGCAATGAACAAAGACCAAAACCGACTTCACCAAGAAAACCAGAGGATAGTCGAGAAGAGAGCCAACAAGGCCAAAACTTCAACCAAATTTAAAAAAAAATCAATTTTTTTGGTAAATAAATTTAAAAGAATCAATAAATATGTCTTGAAGTTACTAATTCAGAAAAGATACATAACAACTATAAGGAAATCTATCTTTATGTAACAAGGAATTTTATAGAAAATCTCTTTTAGAAATAAAGAGAGTATGTTTTACTATATACTAATTAATCTTACATTAAAAATCTTGAAGCCATATTTTAATATAACTGCTAGAGTAATTAAATCATCTTTAAGAATGTTGATATGGCAATCAATTGGAAGAACAAACATGTTAAACTACAAATGTTACAGTTTCGCTATCACACTAAAGATAGTAAAATAAAAGTGAGGTAGACTGAATGTTTCTTTAGAAAGAAAAAAAAGACGTGGTGGTCTTGTCATAGACGTACCTTCTGCAAGAGAATTCATCACACCCAATTTCAAGTTCTGAAGCACTTTCTGTCTCAATTCCTGAATTACTTTCCTGTAACAGTTCCTCACTCCTGATCTACCCGAAACAAGACTTAATCTCTATCGAGAACCCGCTCTGATACCAATTGAAAGTGCAAGTGAGGCGGTATGTAATGCAGGAATTAAATGACACAAGAGAATTTTTAACGAGGTTCGTTTTCTACTCCTCGGGACCAAGTCCAGATTCAAATCCACTACAATAAGAAAGCAATACACAATTGCAAACGCGTAAATCAAGTACAACTTCTTAATTCACCACTCTATTCAATAGCATGGATTCTTCAGGATAACCTAACCCTAAGCTAAACTCCCCCTGAGCCTAGACTTGAGTTTTGTGGAACCTCCACAACACCAACAGCAACTGTCGGCAACAGCACACAGCCACGTCTTGCTACAGCACTAGCACGACCACGTCAACACCCACACACTTGATCTCTTCAAGTAACACAAACTGCTACAGCAGCAGATAACAGCAGCAACATGAACTGCTTCAGACGAACAGCAGCAATACACAGCAATACGAACTGCTTCAGACACGCAGCATAAACAGCTACAGAAACACCACAACGGACGCCTTCTTCTCTCAAACGAGTTTTCTGTATTTTCTCTCCTAAGGGGCGTGAAAAGCTGCAACCACGTTCCTCTCTCTATATATACTAATAGAGAGCACCTCATTAACCCTAACCAACATTCCTTTATCGATAATGATAAATTTCCTTATTTTCTTTTGAATATATTCTCCAAATATATTTTCCTTTGCCTCCAAGTAAATATCATTTTCCTTTTCTACCTCAATCCACGTTGGCACAAACTCAATACTCAAGCTCCTCTTCATCAAACGACACATCACAACTTGATTATGCATTTCCTGTAGTACTTCAGACTGGTTCAGGAACAACTCCAAATAACGCCTCTTCAATCTCCCCCTTTTTGACTATGTATGTGAACTAAACGCTTCTAACTTCAATGACATCATCACTAGAACACCAACAACACCAAGCTCCCCCTACTTGAGTCACATCATTGTCAAAAACTAATTCAATGCTTGTCCCCGCTCAAATCGAAGATGAAATCCCAACACACCATCTCCATAACGATCATCTTTCCTAACCCAAACTTTCTTGTACCTCTGACCTTCACGACCAAACCTTTGACTAAATCCAGAACAGTGACGTTGGATATGTCCTTGAACTCCACATCGATAACATGTTCGACCATGAAATCTACCAACATAAGCTTGCTTCCTTTGATTATTCTCCCTTAATAATCTAAAACATCTTGGCCTAATATGCCCAACAACTCCACAATGATGACAAACAAGTCGGAAAATTCGTCCATGTTTATTATGCAAGTTTACCTTTCTTGATGCAGTTTCTGTTGCAGTTTCAGGCTTCGAAGCAGTTGCAGTCTTCGTAGCAGTTCCAGATTTTCCACTATTTTTGGTCGATGGCTCTGTAGCAGAACTAGCTGCAGTCTCTCTAACTCCTCCAGACACAAAAACACACTCCGTTTTGAAGAATTCATAGTAAATCCAAGACCATGTCGCTCTGTAGAACTTTTCCCAATATTCAAAAGATGATTCAGCTGGTCTGTACCATTATTAAGCATCCTCAATTGCTTTTGTGTCTCTTCAGGTTGAACTCTAGCTTGTGTTGCTTCTTCTTCTTTCTCAGCTGCATACTTTTGTACTTCAACAACTTGAGCCTCTATCTTGACCTTCTCCTTAGCTAATAACGAATTTTCTTCAACCAATTTGAGCCAATGTTCATACAACATCTGATAGTTCTTCTCAAAATCTTCATCACTGATGCTATCAACATCACTATCACTTCCATTCTTGACACTCTCAACCGTGGACTTTGCTGCAGATTCTGTTGCAGGTCCTTTTGCAGATTCTGCTACAGGACTGGAGATAAACGTTGTAAGAGCCACAAAATTCTTCAAGTCCAGCTCATCTTCTGAATCAGTGTTTGAATCACTCTCAATACTGGTCAACGCCTGCTTCTGCTTCAACAGATTTGCACATTCAGAACGAACATGCCCAAAGCCCTTGCACTCGAAGCACTGAATCTTCTTCGACGAACTGTCAGCCTCTTCCCTGCTTCTGTTGTCTTTCTTGTTATGCTTGTTCTTCAAATACTTAGAAAACTGTCTTGTCAACAAGGCCAACGAATCTTCAGCATATGCACCATTTGAAACAGCTTCAGTGTTACTAACCTTCTGCCTTTCTTTATCTTCATAGGCCTTGTTCAATTCAAAAGCCTTCATAATTCCAACAAACTCATCAAAAGGCATTTCATCAAGATTATGAGCCTCTTCTACAGCAGAAATCTTTGACTCAAACTTCAAAGGCAGCGACCTCTTCAATTTCTTCACCAACTTCTTATCCTTGTACTGCTTTCCAAGAGCAAACGATTCATTCGATATGTCACACATCTTAGCACTAAATTCAGCCACATATTCCTTTTTCTCCATCCTTAGATTCTCAAACTTTGAAGCCAACATATCAAGTTTGGTCCTCTTCATGCTATTAGTTCCCTGAAACATATTCTCCAATGTTTTCCAAGCCTTTTGCGCTGAAGCACATTGAGATATCAGCTTGAAGTGGCTCGAATCAATCGCGTTGTAAAGCGCAGTCTTTGCCTTTGAGTTACAACTAGCTTGCTTTTTCTCAAGAGCAGTCCACTTGTCTCTTTGCTTGAGACTCTCAACTCCCTTATCATCAGTTACTACAGGATGACTCCAACCAACTTCAATCTCATTCCAACAATCTTCATCAAGACCACTAATAAAAGCTTCCATACGCACCTTCCAATATCCATAATTAGTGGAATCAAGACGTGGTGGTCTTGTCATAGACGTACCTTCTGCAAGAGAATTCATCACACCCAAATTCAAGTTCTGAAGCACTTTCTGTCTCAATTCCTGAACTACTTTCCTGTAACAGTTCCTCACTCCTGATCTACCCGAAACAAGACTTAATCTCTATCGAGAACCCGCTCTGATACCAATTGAAAGTGCAAGTGAGGCGGTATGTAATGCAGGAATTAAATGACACAAGAGAATTTTTAACGAGGTTCGTTTCCTACTCCCCGGGACCAAGTCCAGATTCAAATCCACTAGAATAAGAAAGCAATACACAATTGCAAACGCGTAAATCAAGTACAACTTCTTAATTCACCGCTCTATTCAATAGCATGGATTCTTCAGGATAACCTAACCCTAAGCTAAACTCCCCCTGAGCCTAGACTTGAGTTTTGTGGAACCTCCACAACACCAACAGCAACTGTCGGCAACAGCACACAGCCACGTCTTGCTACAGCACTAGCACGACCACGTCAACACCCACACACTTGATCTCTTCAAGTAACACAAACTGCTACAGCAGCAGATAACAGCAGCAACACGAACTGCTTCAGACGAACAGCAGCAATACACAGCAATACGAACTGCTTCAGACACGCAGCATAAACAGCTACAGAAACACCACAACGGATGCCTTCTTCTCTTAAACGAGTTTTCTGTATTTTCTCTCCTAAGGGGCGTGAGAAGCTGCAACCACGTTCCTCTCTCTAAAAATACTAATAGAGAGCACCTCCTTAACCCTAACCAACATTCATTTATTGATAATGATAAATTTCCTTATTTTTCTTTTGAATATATTCTCCAAATATATTTTCCTTTGCCTCCAAGTAAATATCATTTTCCTTTTCTACCTTAATCCACGTTGGCACAAACTCAATACTCAAGCTCCTCTTCATCAAACGACACATCACAACTTGATTATGCATTTCCTGTAGTACTTCAGACTGGTTCAGGAACAACTCCAAATAACGCCTCTTCAGAGACGAAATCTTTGTTGCAGGCGACCCAGAAATCTCGACCACCAAGGTCGAAGACGATGGAGGCGGCAACTAGAGGTGTGCGTTGGTTGATGACGGTTATGTATTGGAGGGTGGATTTGTCTTTTTTTTACTGGGAGAATGAGAGCTTT
This sequence comes from Arabis alpina, assembly GCA_900128785.1. Classification (NCBI taxonomy): domain Eukaryota; kingdom Viridiplantae; phylum Streptophyta; class Magnoliopsida; order Brassicales; family Brassicaceae; genus Arabis; species Arabis alpina. Next base: position 47,569,189 of record LT669794.1, read on the forward strand.
TGGTCGGAATGATGATGTTTAAGTTGATGAGGTTGATGAAGAGAGTGAGAAGATGAGGAGAAAAAAACGGATAAGATGATCGGAAAAGACGCCATGAGAGAGAGTGTGTTGGATCATGGATGGAGTAAGAAGATTAGTGTGTGTGTATTTATAGGAGGGAAATATTGGGTTAAGTTTAAATAATTGAATAATTGTGTGACGTTATTGACCAACGTCATTTGTATACCCCTCTCGTTTCATGGTTTCCTGATTTGGCTTCTCTTTTTTTATGTTAACATGACACAAACGAAATCCAATGTCTTATTGTAAAATAGGAAAATCGCAATGTTTTTATATCCGACCCGAAAAGAAAACCGAATGACCTCCCAGGTCACCGGGTCATCCGGTCGATCCGGGTCAACCGCGGATCAATACATTAATATATTGTTAAGTATAATTACATAATAAAAATATTCTAAATTTGATGTTTATCAACAATAATATATTAAATATTATACATCCAAATTAAATCCAAAATAAATTACTAGCATAGTGTATAACAAAATAGATTGTAATGAAACATAATCGATTTTCGGTATATATATACATGAGAATGAATTGATTATAATATAAAATCAATGGGATATATTATGTAGAGTACAAAATAAATAAAAAACATTTCTTTTTAGTGATATATTGTTTGAAAATATTAAAACACAAACTAAGAGTGAGAAGTATTGATTAAACCACTTAAAAAATAAAAAAATTGATTTCATTCATCAGATCGGTAATCCAAAATTTGAATAAATTAGTTCTATTCATCAATAGATTTTTCAATATTTACCCAAATGTTACTTTTTAATGATATTTATGTTTTATAATAAGATTTTAGGGTATAAAAACATTGATTTTTATTAAAATTTTGTGATATTTCTTAAACCCGTGATCTGGTCTGTTCAACTGGTTTGTCGGGTCGCGGGTTAATAGCGGATTTTTCTGGATTTTTCCGGTTTAAATTTTTCTGGAATTTAGTACTATATCCGGACCGGAGTATTATCCGGGTCACGGTTTAACCAGGCCGACCGGCCGGTCCGATTCGGGCGTGAAAACACTGGGAAATTGTCACTCACTCATCGAGGACGCGACAAGAGAAATAAGTAGTCGACAAGAGAGGACACACCGTGGACACAATGTCATAAGTGCCAATTCGGTAGGTGTCTTTCTTGACTTTTTGACCTTCTTTCTAGAGCATCCTTAATGGTGATTTTATAGAGATGTCTTTAATTAAAATTCATTATTATTAACCAAGAGCCAATAGCTCAACTGGTAAAGATCTCAGGCAAAGCCTAGAGGTCGCTGGTTCGAGTGGCGCTTGGGACGAAACTAATATTACATGCTGTGGTTTCGGGCCTGGGGGGATTATGGGCTTAGGCCCGGAACCTCCTGGTAAATCAAAAAAAAAAAAAAAAAAATTCATTATTATACTAAAGACACTTGACAAAACGGTTCTGCAGATAGAAGTTAATGAAATGGGTCTTCGTGGACACGTGTCACCTTCTCTCTTTTCTCCTCTGCTCTCCCTCTCTCACGGTGTGAAATTCAACGTGATCCAACGACGAAATACGTTTACGATTTCACCGTTAAATGGACAAAGTCTCCAATTCTTTCTATATCCTCGCTTTCGCCGACGTATATGCTCACATGGCTTCTCCTTCTTCTTCTGCCTCCTCTGGTATTTACATTTGCCGAATAGTTTCTTCAATCGATGATGTCTAAATAATTAGTTATTGATGTTGAGAGTTGAACAAAGATTGGTCTTTAGAGAGTTTAGGGTTTTCGATAGGAAATCTTCGAACATGATCCGATCACTTGGGTTTGAATCATTCTTGTAGCTTTGAAAGAACCGTATGTTCCTATGCAAAATCAATCATCTTCATTGATGCTTTCGAATCTATGGACATGTAGAATTCTGGGTTTATACAAAACGAATCATCTTCATTGTCATTTTATCGAGATTCAACAACTTCTATGTTTCTCTAACTTGATTCAAACTCTGGTTTTGGTTTTATGTTTTGGCTTTGATAAAGTGTAGACCTTTTTTCGTATTTGTTTTCTTTTGGCTGCTCTATGATGATTATCTTGCTTTAACCGCACTGAAAAGAAGGGATTGAGAATTTGATGTGGTACTTCTTGATTTAAACCAAAGAGTCTTTTTGGAGCTATGTATTGTTTTGATGACACTTTCATCTTTGTCCTTCAGACGAGAGGTTAATGATGTTATCTTATTGTTCTGTTTGTCTTTGCTATACTTTGATCAGTCATTTGTAGTTTTGGTATCCCCGGTTTAGGAATCTCTTCCAATAACCGGTGAGCTCGGACTGAAAGCAGATTAGAAAGCAATGCAATAAGAGAGATGATCAGAAATGGTGATGAGAAAAGAGCAGCAGAGAGACTCTGCTTCATTAGTGCCATGTCTTGTTGCTTGTAAACTCTTGCCTTCTTCTTTTGCTTTTGATGATGTTTTTTGTTGTTAGTTTGTGATGATTTTTGGTCTTTGATTCTAGTGGCTTTTTAATGGTGATTTTGAAGAAGAAGAAAGATGGAGTTTGGTGAGAAAAATGTGTGCAGAGTTTTTGAAATCAAAATGTTCGTTTAACTTCTCTATGTTTAATGTATATTGTCATTTTCAATCTAGTTGGATTTTAAATGTTAAGTGTCACCATTAAACACAGAAATGTTACATGCAATTATTTAAGTGTCATACAATTTTTTTGAATTAAAATTAATGAGTTAAGACCCTTTAAGAATGTTACCGTTAAGGCTGTATATATTTAAGTTTTATCATCATCATTCATGAATAAAAGTTTTATCAGCATATATACAACAAATCTCTTACAAGTTACAAACATGATTTATTCATTTATTTTTATTTAACTATACATAAGAAAGTAAGAAACTTAACTACCAAAAAAAAGAAAGTAAGAAACTTAAAATGAACTCAATTATTTTTCTAGAGATAATATTATAAACATTTGGATTTTTAATATGTTTGTTAGTTTATATTTGCTTGCATTTAATTACTAGACAATATTTTAACAAATTAATTTCTAAAATTGAAGCTTCTCTCCTTATATCATTAATTAAAATCATTATATATCTTCTCGAAACATATTTTTCAAGAGATGAATTATAATCATATATACTTATCTCATAAACTTTAGTCGTAATGGTCTAATCGATTCATGCCAAACAATGATATTTTCCGTAAACATCGGGTTTGCTATATCTTTTGTCTACGTTATACGAATCTTTGTGTAGTATAATCTTGTACAACACCCATGTAGTTTCAATCATGAATTGAATATTTTTTAGAATCAATAACATATTTTACTTGAAAAAAATATTATATTTTATATTCTTATTTTTGAGACTTAAAAGAATATAATGCAAGAACATAAGAAAAACCGATAAAAATGTTGCACTATATCACACAAAAACCGTTTTTTGCTTTAGGCAGCCCAAACGGTTGGGCCGGCCCTGGTTGAATGTAAGCATATCCTATGGCCGCACCAGTTTTAGGGTCTGTTGGAACACTAGTGCTTGTAATCTCTCCACATGAACTGAAATATTTACTCAATGCGCTCTTAATTTCATCTTCAGGAAGAGAAGAACGATGATGGTTTGATCATCACCACCATCACGAAAGTTAGGCAAAGGAGGACCAACAAAAGTTCTGCCATCACCGTTGTTATAAGGCCTTCGACCTCCGTTAGACCAAGGAGGACCAAGATACCGCCATCACGGTTGTTATAAGTCCTAGGACCTCCGTTAGACCAAGGACCACCAAAAATTCTGCCATCACGGTTGTTGTAACGGCTAGGACCTCTATTGCCACCATCGCGGTTGTTATAAGGCCAAGGACCTACACTGCCACCATCACGTAAGTTAGAGGAGAAAGGACTTACACAGCCGTTGTCATAAGGTTTGGTAGTTGTCGCGAACAATCCACCTTTGCTTCGATCCGTTCAAGACGATCAACCAATCCTTTTATTGTCACTTTGATGTCATGCAAGTCTTGCGTCAGCTTCTGGTTCTCTAGAGCCATGGAGAAGATAAGAAGAAGAGAGAAGGACTATATGTGTTTCCAAGAGGCAAAAAAAACCTAGGATGCTTTTTAACAATAATTAATTTACTCCCTCCGTCCCATTTTGATTATCTTTTAGGGAAAAAAATTGTTCTATTTTAGTTGATTTTTTCAATTTCCAATGTAATATTTATTGTGTTTTTGTTGTTTTCGAGTGTTTGAATTATGCATATTATTTTTTTATAGGTTGAATCATTTTGGAATTGGTATTCTGTGTTGGAAAGATAAACAATTAAATGGTTTCTTAATTTGTGTATAAAAACCTTAAAAAATCATCTTAAATGGGATAGATAGAGTATAAACCATATCAATTTACGAGATATGTATAGTTTGAAGTTAGCTTAAAGAAAAACATTGATTAATAGGTCAAAAAGGAAAGTTATTAGAACTTCGGTTTCAAGCCACATCTTGCCTAAATCTTACCAATTCAAAAATGTCAATATAGATATAAATGGTAATTAGTTTTTGGATATATTTGATCTTCTCCCTTATATTTATGCCCTATTTATAAAGAATATTAAAATATGTCAAATATAATTACAAAGAGGTGACACGTTTTAACTTTTTAAAATTATAGGAAAAGGTAAAAGATTGTTTTATCTTCTTTGGCGGGATTAAAGTTCTGTTCAGTGAAAAGATTTATGCTTGTTTTATACGAATTGCAATTATAAAAACATTCCCATATATGCATTTATGTTGGTAGTATGCATAATATGAAATGTTTTATTGACTAGTAGGAGAAAGAAGAAGTTACCAAAGGCAAAAAAAGAGAGCAACGTAACCTCGTTCTATTGTCGACCAGTTGGAGAAAGGAGAAGGAAGCAGAGGCTTTTGGGAGCAACAAATTAAGGAGATTAACTAGTTAATGCGAAGTGCTATGTTTGCGAACATGAAACTTCATTTGGTTAACCTAGCTGATGGAAAATTAAAGCCTTTGGATATGTTTATTCTAAAGTGAACAGCCTATAAAGAACTATTTGTCATGTTGAAATGTGGACGTAGGTTTATGCAGTCCATTTGAAATGCAATAAGAAACTCTTAAAGGGAGTATCCGAATCTGAGCAATAAGACTCGCTCATTGATCAGTGAGTTAGATTCGATTTAGAGTTGTGTCGGTTCTAGTGGCCATTATGATTGATGGCTAATTGGCTATGCGTTGTTGAGCAGGGTTCAAAATGAATGTCGTTTCTTTTGCCGTTTCTCAAATGACTCTAAAAATAGCCATTGACGAAAAAAGGTGTATTTACTGATTTTCTTAAACATCTGGTCAGATATCTAGGTTAAAGGATCTCTTTGCTAGAGGGTTTTAGGTTTTGCTGAATTGTATGAATTATTAGATAAATGCCTCGAGACGTTAGAAAACATCACGGTACAACGCTTATTAGATTTGACATGGTTATTGATTTGAATTGCTACTTTCAGTGAAACGGAACGACAAATAACAATTTGTCAATTTCAAAGCAAATAAGAAACTCTTAAGGGAGTATCTGAATCTGTTCAACTACTAAGAAATACATTTTTTCAAATCCCTGGTCTGAATAGCGAAATTTCAATGCAAATAAGATTAATTAGAAATTCCAAAATGTTAATGAACATAAGAAGTTAAGTTGAGAATGATAGTGAAAAATCAAAATGACTTGCTTTGATAAGTTGACAATAAGTTTTGTGAAAGTTTTTTTCTATTTTCGTTTTGCTAGTAACAATAATGAAAAGTGTAAACTAGATGGGTCTAAATCATTGTTATAGTCCAAGTCCATTATGTTTGTATTTTCCTTATTGCTTTGGAAGGTTCTACAAGAAAAAGGAAACAAGAAGAAAGGCAATTACAAAAGAGAAATGGAAACAAGGAGAAAACCAAGGAAAAGGAAATACAAAGGTTATAAAAGGAGGATCACAAAGAAAGAAAGAGAGAAGCTATGAAGGTCGATGTAAAACCACCGGAGAGGAAGAAGACGGATTCACCACCACTACCGTCGTTTTCTTCACTTCCAGATGACATCGCGGTGAATTGCTTAGCCAGGATCTCGAGGTCATATTACCCAACCCTCTCAATCGTTTGCAAAAGCTTCCACTCGCTTCTTCCACTGAGCTCTACGTAGAGCGATCTCGACTCGGAAACACAGAACAGTGTCTCTATGTCTGTCTAAGGGATCCTAGTTACCAATCTCCCCAATGGTCTAAGCTATGTGTTAACCCTAATGGAACCCTACCCAACTCCTCCGTGACTAAGAAGAAGACAATTGAACAGTTTTTGGTTCCGATTCCATCTTCTAATTTTCCTTCTACATCTAAATGCATCGAAGTTGTTGGTTCTAAAATTTATCTGATCGGTGGACCAGTCAACAAAGCACCGTCCTCCAGTGTACGAATCCTCGATTGTCGCAGTCACACTTGGCGTGATGCACCTAGCATGAACGTAGCCCGTGTGAATGCTTGGACATGTGCTTACGATGGGAAAATATATGTATTTGGAGGTTGCAAAGAGGATGATGAACAATGGGCTGAGGTTTTCCACACAAAGACTCTGACTTGGGAACCACTGCTCGATCCAGGTACTGAGATACGCAAGTGTTACATTTCCAACATCGTGGAGATGGAAGGAAATATTTTGTTTGGAAATTTTCTGAAAATGTATGCTTACGACACAAAGCAAAGTAAATGGGAATGTTGTGAAAGCGAGAGTGCTACTTTTCTAAAGTCAGAATGTGTGATTGAGAATATATTGAACTACTATCATTATTACAACTGCTATTGGTATGCCATAAATGATGAAAAGTGGAAAGACGTTAAAGGGTTAGAATCACTACGATACAAGTACAAGAGGAGTGGTGGCTCAAATTATTCTACTAAAAAATTAGTTAGCTGTGGTGGGAAACTCTTACTTATTTGGGAAGGGAATATGCAGCATAATCCCAATAATATGAAGAAGATTTGGTGCGCTGAAATTGTGCTGGAAAAACGCCATGGAGGTGAGGTTTGGGGAAATGTTGAGTGGGTTGGTGTTGTGCATACCATGCCTACATCATGTCAGCTCTTGGACTGTCTCGTTGTCTCGGTTTGATTGGATTTGTATCCAAAGTGTGATAAATCGTTATGAATTCAACATTTGTTTGTAGGATCCTATGTATACGTAGTATCTAACACCTTGCTCATTACAAATATGATTCATTATTTTGTATTATCATTCTGGTGATCGAGTCTTTCTTTTTCTAAAAAGTAGGTATGTCATGGAAAACCTGAAATCTGTTAAGGTAAGGATCTCTTTTCTATACAGAAAAAGAGGTTTTATTGAACTGATGAAACATTAAATAGATGCTAGGGGATTCTTAGAAACCATTGGTACGACACTTATAAGATTGTACGATGTAATTCATGTGAGTTCCTACTTTCATCGAAACATCCATGTAGGTTTATGTGGTCCACCTCAAATGCAATCAGAAAAAGCTTTCTCGGCTCCAATGTTGTCTCCCTGAAATCACATTGAAACTTTGGAGCTAAATGTGACATTTCCAATCTTGCTTGGCCTCGAGGAAGAAGATTTTAAACTATATATCTTCTTTTTTAAGCAAAAATTAATCATGTTTGTTGGTTTATCACTGTAATATTTCTTTGGATATGTTTATCAAATCCCTTGTTGATTACGAATTTGGTAATTTCTTATTTTGTGTTATCATTCTGGTTATTGAGTTTTTCTTTTCTTAAAAGAAGAGATATATCATGGAAAGCAAAATTAATCCATAGGTAGGTGTTCAAGGTTTTTGTTTTTAAAATGGTTTTGTTGAACTGTACAAGCATTATATAGATCCCAGGAGATTATTACAAAAGATTGCTACAACGCTTATATAAGTTTCAACAAGGTAACTGATTCGAGTTCCTATTTTCATTGAAACTGAAGCAATTTATGTTTATGCTGTTCATTTCGAATGCAACTAGAAATCCAAATCTAAAAAAAAAAAGAAAAAAAAAAAGAATATCCAAATCTGTTTTAGTACATGGAAGACGTCTTTCAAATCCCTGGTATGAGTAGCTTCTAATCCCTGGTATGAGTAGCTTCTAGGTGAACCAAATCTCAAGTGAACATTTCTTCAATTTTCATATATAAACACCCAGTGAACATCTCTTAAGTTACCCGGTGAACATAAATCATTATTACGTAAGCTCGTGGACCAAATGTCAAGAACTCTTTACTCGTTGCCTCAGTCATGACCAACTCAGAGCTCGTAATATTTTAGGGTCTTTTCAACAACTAATTTAAACTAGAGGGTTGTTTTGTTATTAAGAAACCGAAGAGTCATTTTTTCTTTTTTTTTTTGTCAACCGAAGAGTCATTTTATTCAACCTAATTTGTTCTCATTTGCTCCAGTTTCTAAAAATTTCACTAACGCTACACTTGACAAGAGTGCCTCTCTTGTCTACTCCGTCGTTTTCTTTGCTTCCAGACGAAATCACCGTCAATTACTTAGCCAGGATCCCGAGGTCTTATTACCCGAGGCTCTCAAGCGTTTCCAAAAGCTTCCACTCGATTATCTCCTCCACTCGATTATTTCCAAAAGCTTTACAAAGAGCGATCTCACCTCGGAAACACCGAACAGTGTCTCTATGTCTGTCTACAGGATCCAAGTTATCAATTCCCCCAATGGTTTACGCTCTGGGTTAACCCTAATCGAACCCTACCCAACTCTTCCGTGACTAAGAAGACAAAGAAGACGATTGGACAGTTCTTGGTTCCGATTCCTTCTTCTACTTTTCCATCTACATCAAAATGCTTCCAAGTTATTGGTTCTGAAATTTATCTGATCGGCGGACCAGTCAACGAAGCACCGTCCTCCGCTGTACAAATCCTGGATTGTCGCAGTCACACTTGGCGTGATGCTCCTAGCATGAATGTAGCTCGTGAGAATGCCTCCTCGTGTTTCTACGTTGGGAAAATCTATGTACTTGGAGGATGTCAAAGGTTAAAAGAGGATGAACCATGGGCGGAGGTTTTCAATACATAAACTCAGACTTGGGAAGGCCTCCCTAATCCTGGTATTAAGATACGTAATCAGTACATTTTCATAATCGCAGAGATCGAAGGAAAAATTAACTTTGGGAATGCAAGCAAAATGCATTCTTACGACACAAAGGAAGGTACATGGCAATGTTGTGAAAACATAATTCCAACTTTCAAGTTAGAAATTGTGAGTAAGAAAGTATCCTTCTTCTCTGGTGGCTTCCGGTGCTGGTCACGTGACTATTATGGGAAAATGATCAAAGGGTTAAAATCACTAACAGAAAAGCACAAGAGGAATGGTGGCTCGACTGGTAATACGACTAAGTTAGTTAGTTGTTGTGGGAAACCCTTACTTATTTGGGAAGGGTATGTGAAGCATGTAAGCAACAACAGCAACAACAACAAAGAGTCGTTGAGACTAGTGGTCTTCTGATATGGGCCTAACGGATCCAAACCCAAGCCCAGTAAACAATCTCAAACCTATGTAAAGAGAAGAAGACAAACTTTGTGCTTCTCAACCGTCTCTGCTCTCTCTTGGTCTCTGTTCTGTTTCTTGTTATCTTCTTCCTTGGTTTACATTCTGACAAGCTTAGCTTAGGGAGAAAGGTAAGAGATACTTTTGGTTTTTAGTCTCTCTAGATGGTTCTCAATTTGGCTATATATGTAAGCTAAAAACCTCTTGTATCTGTATCGTGAATAAGATCTTCTTTCACAATTCAAGTCTCTTTGTCTACTTCTATATGGTATCAGAGCCACTATACCTTAACAGGTGATCTAATGGCGACTGCTTACCCGTTTCCGGATAGTGTTCATGTCTCAAGCTCGGTTACTCTCAAGCTCAATGATAACAATTACTTGTTGTGGAAAACACAATTTGAGTCTCTTCTTTCAAGTCAAAAACTTATAGGCTTTGTCAATGGCGCTGTAACGGCTCCACCACAGACTCGTCAAGTCGTCAACGGTGATGTCACCACCGAAGAATCAAATCCTCAATACGAATCCTGGTTTTGTACGGACCAACTCGTTCGCTCGTGGCTGTTTGGAACTCTCTCCGAAGAGGTCCTTGGTCATGTCCATAGTCTCGCAACGTCTTGTCAAATATGGACTTCTCTTGCCGACAACTTCAACAAAAGTAGTGTAGCTAGAGAATTCTCGCTTCGCCGCAGTCTTCAGCTCTTGTCAAAGAAGGATAAACCTCTCTCAGTCTACTGTCGAGAATTCAAAACCCTATGTGACAACCTCAGCTCCATTGGAAAACCGATTGACGAGTCTTTGAAGATCTTCGGTTTTCTCAACGGTCTTGGTAGAGAGTATGACCCTATTGCAACCGTCATACAAAGCTCTCTGAGCAAACTCTCTCCACCTACCTTCAATGATGTTATCTCAGAAGTTGAAAGTTTTGATAGCAAGCTGCAGTCCTATGAAGACAATGTTTCAGTCACTCCTCATTTGGCTTTCAACACAGAAAGATTTCCTACTAATGTCCCTCCATACACACCAAACCAGAGAGGCAGAGGTCCCTTTGCACAACAAAGAGGTAGAGGAGGCTTTGTACAAAGAGGCAGAGGAGGTTACACAACTAGAGGAAGAGGCTTCTCTCAACATCAAACCTCTCCTCGGCCTCCTGGACAAAGACCAACATGCCAAATATGTGGTCGCTTTGGTCACACTGCAATCGATTGTTATGATCGCTATGAGAGACCAGATGACGCAGCAGCTCAAGCATTTACCTCTCTTCGGGTCTCAGATGAATCAAGCAAGGATTGGTATCCGGACTCAGGAGCCTCAGCTCATATTACGGCATCATCGTCTGCTCTACAAACTGTTACTCCTTATGATGGAAATGATACAGTTTTAGTGGGTGATGGTAACTATCTACCAATCACTCATGTTGGATCCACCACTATCTCCTCATCCAAAGGTAACATTCCCTTGAATGACGTTCTAGTTTGTCCGGCTATACAGAAATCATTGCTATCGGTATCTAAGTTGTGTGATGATTATCCTTGCGGGGTCTATTTTGATGCTAATGAGGTTTGCATAATTGATTTGAATACTCAGAAAGTGGTGTCCAAAGGACCTCGCAGTAAGGGTCTATATGTTCTGAAGAATCAAGAGGTTGCAGCTTACTATTCTAGTCGTCAAAGAGCTGCTACAGAAGAAATGTGGCACCATCGTCTTGCTCACTCAAACCTCAAGATTCTCCAGCAACTACAATCCAACAAGGAAATTCAAATAAATAAGAGCAACACTTCCTCTATTTGTGAGCCTTGTCAAATGGGGAAAAGTTCTAGTTTGCAGTTTTTAGCTTCTGATTCTCGTGCCTTAAACCCATTAGATCGTGTTCATTGTGATCTTTGGGGACCTTCACCCGTTGTATCAAACCAAGAGTTCAAATTTTATGCCATATTTGTGGATGATTTCTCGAGATTTGTTTGGTTTTATCCTCTTCGAAACAAGTCAGAACTCATGTATGTATTTGTATCCTTTCAAAAGATGGTTGAAAATCAGTTGAATGCTAAAATCAAGGTTTTTCAAAGTGATGGAGGAGGAGAATTCGTAAACAATAAGCTAAGAGCACACTTTGGTGAGAACGGGATTCATCACCAAATCTCGTGTCCCTACACTCCGCAACAAAACGGATTAGCAGAAAGAAAACACAGACATCTAGTTGAACTCGGCTTGTCTATGCTTTTCCACAGTCATACTCCTCTGAAATTTTGGGTTGAAGCTTTCTATACAGCCTCGTATATAAGTAACCTTCTACCATCTCCTGTCTTGGGCAAGATAAGTCCTTACGAAGCTTTGTTTCACAAGAAACCAGACTACTCATTCCTCCGCGTCTTTGGCTCCGCTTGCTATCCATGTCTCAGGCCTCTAGCTCATAACAAGTTCGACCCTAGATCGTTACAATGCGTATTCCTCGGTTATCATGCTCAATACAAGGGTTACCGATGTCTCTACCCTCCAACCGGCAAAGTCTACATCTCTCGACATGTAATATTCGATGAACATCAACTTCCATTCAAAGCAAAGTACAAGTCATTGATTCCTCAATACAAGACACCGTTACTTAAGGCTTGGCAATACAATGAACCACCGTCTGCACCAAGCTCTCCTTCTCCAATTCAATTGCTCCAAAAACCAGCGCCTCCTCCTCTCACCTCTACAACTCGTGAACACCATAATAGTGTTGACAATAATCATGAGAGATCGAGCACTGAAACAGAGACCACAGAGACTGATTTTACCTCAGAGGAACCGGAACAAACTGCAGAAACTGAGCATGAAGAAAGATTGAGCACTGAAACAGAGACCATACAGCCTGAAATACCTTATGTTCGAGTTGATTTCACCTCAGAGGAACTGGAACAAACTGCAGAACCTGAGCGTGAAGAGACACCACCTTCTCACACTCCAGAACCTGCAGAAAAGTCACACTCCATGACCACAAGATCTCAAGTTGGAATACGCAAGCCAAATCCTCGGTACGTCAACATTGCTTCACGATATACAGCTGATGAACCTAAGACCATTGTCTCTGCAATGAAGCATCCTGGTTGGAGTCAAGCGGCGCTTGACGAAATGACTCACATTCACATGCTCAATACATGGACGCTTATTCCGCCAACAGATAACATGAACATCTTACACTCCAAATGGGTCTTTAAGACCAAATTCAAACCTGAAGGTGATGTGGATAAACTTAAGGCAAGACTAGTTGCAAAAGGCTTTGATCAAGAAGAAGGCCTTGACTATCTTGAAACATTCAGCCCTGTTGTTCGCACAGCTACCATTCGCCTTGTTCTAGATGTTGCCACAGCAAAAGAGTGGCCAATTCGACAATTGGATGTCTCCAATGCGTTTCTTCATGGTGAACTACAAGAACCAGTATACATGTTTCAACCTGCAGGCTTTGTTGATCCTGAAAAGCCAAACCATGTATGTTGCCTCACCAAGGCTCTTTATGGCTTGAAACAAGCTCCAAGAGCTTGGTTCGACACCTTCAGCCATTTTCTCCTTGGCTTTGGCTTCACTTGCAGTACCTCAGACCCATCATTGTTTGTTTATCACAACAACGGTATGTCTTTGGTCCTTCTTCTTTACGTTGACGATATGCTTCTCACAGGGAACAACCAAGCGCTTCTTGATCAACTCCTCATGGCTCTCAACAACCGTTTTTCCATGAAAGATCTAGGTCCACCTACATACTTCTTGGGAATTCAGATCGAATCATGTTCCACGGGTCTCCACTACAAGAAAACACAGTATTTGTGACGCGCCTGTGTGACGAATTTTTCCGTCACATAAATTTGTGACGCTTTTGCTTCGAAATTGTTACACATTAGCGACGGAAATTTACACTGTTACAAAATTGTCGCAAATGTACGACGGAAACAAATCAGCATACCGCCGTTACACATTTGTGACGCTTTTGCGACCATATATACGTGGTCACTAATTTGTAACATATTTGTGATGTTTGTGGTGCATCGTTAAAAGTGTCGGCAACCAAAAAAGTAGGTGGCAACGTGTTTAATTCGACTTGTAAAAACATGTGTTTTTCACTAAGTGTTTGTGACGAAGTTGTGACGGATTTGTGATGGATTTGTGACCACATGAAGAATTTTGTGACATATTTGTAACGGATTTGTAACTCCCTATAATAGCTTCCAAAATCACGAACATATTAAAAGTTAAAGGATATATTTTCCGAATGTAAACTACTATAAATTAATATGTACATTACAATTACCACTTAAAGTTTTGAAAATTCAACATTTATTAAATTTTGTACCAAATCTTAAATATTAAACATAAAATGTATGTGATTATATTATTAACTATGAGAATGATTGAATTTTTTCAAATTGGACTTTAAAAGTTACATATAACTCTTTTTGAAAAAAACAATAAGATTGGAAATAGATAAAGTTTAGCTTGGTAAGGTCTATGTCATAAAATTTACCTCAAAATGTTTAGGGTTTAGGGTTTGAGTAGTGACTATTAAATTAGTCGCAAAATGGTCATAGTTTTGTGACTCTTTAGTCACGAATTTGTGACGCGCAACCACATTTGTGACGAATGTGCAACTCCCATATTGATTTTGGAAAAAATTATTAACCTATTTCAAGTAGAAGAATGTATATTTGGAAGGTACATTATTCAAAATTACCACTCATATTACATTATCTATGAAAATTCAAAAATTTATGAATTTTGAATTAAACCATAAATTGTAATCATAAAGTTCATGTAATTATATAAGTATTTAAGAATGATTGTTTCTTTACCAAAAATGAACTTAAAAGTTAAATATAAATCCATTTTATGACACAAGAAGTATGGCAAATGATGAAGTTAAGATTTGACATGATAATGTTATACCATTTGGAATCCAAAGGTTTTAGGGTATAGGGTTTCAAATTTAGGGTTTATGGTTATATATTTTTAACCAATTTATTAAAATTTCACAATAAAATTAAATCAACAACTTTATTCTTAGTTAAGTTTAATATATATATACCTACATTTTACTAAGTGTTTTCAATATAAAAATGTAGGGTTTAGGATTTCATATAGTTTATCAATAATTAAAATAGATGATGTCTTTAAAAATTGAAAATTGGGTATAAATTATTCATGGGAAAAACCCCGAAAAATACCCCAACTAATTTATTTCTGCTAGAAAAATACCTAAACTTTTTGCGTTGCCAGAAAAATACCTGAACTAAATAATTTTGTTCGTTTAATACCCAAACTTTCGAATTGTGAAAGTTTTACACATCCGACTTAACGGATGTTAACCTCCGTTTACTGACCGTTAACGGCATTAAAACTCCGTTAAGTCGGATGTGTAAAATTTTCACAATTCAAAAGTTTGGGTATTAAACGAACAAAATTATTTAGTTCAGGTATTTTTCTGGCAACACAAAAAGTTTAGGTATTTTTCTAACAGAAATAAATTAGTTGGGGTATTTTTCGGGGGTTTTCTCGAAGTTTATTTATAGAGGAATTCCCTCGTATACCACTCTTTGAAGTTTTTTTTCCAAAAATACGACCTTAAAGTTTTTTTTCCAAAAATACCACTTTTTTTCCAAAGTTCCAAAAATACCACTTTTTAAAAGTTGATTTTTATGGTTTATAATTTAAATTTTTTGGGTTTGGGTTAACTATTCCAAAATTAGGGTATAGTTTTAGGGTGTAGGGGTTTGGGTTTGGGGTTTAGGGTTTAATTTTGAATGTTAAAAATAAATTTTTTAAAAAGTGGTATTTTTGGAACTTTGAAAAAAAGTGGTATTTTTTGAAAAAAAAACTTCATGGTGGTATTTTTGAAAAAAAAACTTCATGGTGGTATTTTTGGAAAAAAAACTTAAAAAGTGGTATTTTTGGAAATTGCCCTTATTTATATAGTGAAGTCTCCATTACCAAAACTTCTTAGCTTTCGATGTGGGAATCTGAAGTCTCAACAAGACCCATTACGCCATTACTAAATTTTCCCTTTTTTGAGTATTACAAATTTCCTTTACTACCATTTTTTACATTTATGTACACGGTATAATATGTATGTATTTACACGTTGATAAATTAATCACAGAATAATGGATTGAATTCCGACTCGCTAAATCAAACATTAATTATTACTAATCATCAATATTCTTATAGGTATCGTGATACATATGTCATTGAAGAACCTATATCTTTGGTTTGTCATGTTGTTTAAAGAACAACATAGATGACCATATGGTAAGGTAGTAACGCACACTAGAAAAATTGGATCTTTTCTAGGACTTTGTAATTTTTCTTGTAGTTTTTCCTTGTTACACACCTATCTTTATAGTCACAATAGTTTGTTAGCTACACACAAACAAAAATTCACTCATTTTTAGAAGGGAAAAACCCCGAAAAATACCCCAACTAATTAATTTCTGTTAGAAAAATACCTAAACTTTTTGCGTTGCCAGAAAAATACCTGAACTATATAATTTTGTTCGTTTAATACCCAAACTTTTGAATTGTGAAAATTTTACACATCCGACTTAACGGAATTTTAATGCCGTTAACGGTCAGTAAACGGAGGTTAACATCCGTTAAGTCGGATGTGTAAAATTTTCACAATTCAAAAGTTTGGGTATTAAACGAACAAAATTATATAGTTCAGGTATTTTTCTGGCAACGCAAAAAGTTTAGGTATTTTTCTAGCAGAAATAAATTAGTTGGGGTATTTTTCGGGGTTTTCCCATTATTCATTCCCGGGTAATAATTTGGGATCAAATATGTTTTCCCGGGTAGAATACTACCAGGACCGATGACATGGCAGTTTTGGAGAGTTAATCTTGTCCGTTAAAATTTCATAAAGCTAACCTTGTCAGTTTAACCCTTTCAATCTCTCAAACACTATTTTATTTTCTCTGCCGACAAAGGAAAGAAACACAAAGCAAAACATCATCTCTCACCTTCCTCAGATCCATTTGGGGTTTTGAGAAAAGAAACGAGTATGATTTGATTTTCTTGTTGATCTCTTTCAATCTCAGGCTCGATTCCACGAAACATTACTATCAATCATCATTCTCAGTCGGTGAATTCAAGGATGGTCGATCTTGAATCGATCAGATACTTTTCTCTCGTAATCTTCGTTTGACTTTCTCGAAGGATTTTTGGTCAACTGATATCTTTTTCACTGTGTTTTGTTGCTAGGTCCGTGGATTTTCATATGTGCTTATCAAAATTTCCCTGTTTTTTGTGAATTGATCCGGTCTCAAGCCTAGGTTAAAGAGTACTGCTACTTTGAGATGTAAGTGGAAAGTCGAAATCTCGAGATCCTTATCTGAAGCAGACGCCGTAATGCTCTCTTTTGTACTGGTTGAGTAGACAAAATTTGAATTTCCTTTTGACATCTTATCATTGTCAAAGATAGAGTTCTCACCATAAGGTTTGTTCTCTCTCTTTGTTCCAATGGTTTAGTTTGAGAGAGATTAGTGAAAATCTCACTAGAAACTTGAAATTCAGAGTGCAGTGTAGTGTTTGGGACATTGATTTGGCCTACTGCTGAGTATGTTGCTTATGCAAATGGAGAAGCAATATGGTTCGTTCGAGATTCCTAGTTTCAGTTTTGTTTTGTGTTATCTATTCTATATGCAAAACCCAATTCTGGTTTTGATTATGTGTAGTTCTTATGTTGTAGGTAAGGGGATGATTCTTGTGAGCAGACATCAACACCATTGAGCTTCCCTCTTCCACGTTTCTTGACAAGAGGAGTTGATGAAGAAACTTGCATGGGAAAAGGAGTACCATTAGCTTCATATTTACGAGGTCTGCCTCTCTTCTTCTTCCCCGAGGCTTCCCCTGAACCTACACTAGCCATTGGAGCGTCCATGGGAAGGAGAGATGATCCCATAAACTGGTTAGGGCTCTCTGATGATCTCTGTGCCATATGGTACGCTGATGGAGCTTCTGCTCCTATTACAGTCACACCGGAGCCAATCCTGTCGCTTGTTTCCATTTCAACCTCTTCAAAGTCTTTGTTTTTAAGTCAGCAACACAACCTACAACTACAAGGAAGCTCCAAAAGTTAGAGTCAATACAAAGGTAACACGTATGGCTTCAAAACTAAAAAAAGAGAGAGACTTTAAGCTGTTTCAATATGGAATTTTCAAGTTTCTCTTGTCAAATTTAAATTTAACCAAATTAGCTACAGAATTTGAGCAGACACTAATTATAGTGTTGTGTCTTCTTATGTTGCAGGTAAGGTGGATGATTCTTGTGAGATAACAGAGAAGGAGATAATAAGAGCCGAAAGAATACTAGATTCATTAGTAGTAGATTGAAGAGATTCAAGTTAGTTCTCTTGAATTCTTGTTTAAAAGTACTGGTTTGTGTTACACCAAAAAGTAATGTCTTGTGGCTTGTGAATTTTTGTGTGGATAGATGCAAAATTATACGAGGAAGAAATAACAAAAAGCTCAATGTCAGAAGATCTTTGTGAAGGGGTGCAGCTTTCGAAGTAAATTCTCAAGTCAGATTGTAGTGAGCTTTGTGAAGGGGTGAAACAAGCGAAGACAACAAGTTTGAATTTGTCAATAGTGGAGCAGCTCAAGCAACATAGTATGTGGAGAAAAACAGAGACGAAAATGGAGGTACCAAAAAAGCTATCTTTCATGTTCTGAGTAACCGTGTGAACGATCTCAGGTTTGATCGTCTTGAGGCTTATATAGAATCAGTTCCTTTCAAACCCGGTCCTGGGATTTTTTCGTTTCTTTGAGTGGTTGTGTTTAGACTTCTTAGCTAATTGGTTTATTTGGTCTTAGAGTCTTATGTTGTATTCATTGATTCCAATCTCCTTATGTCTATTTTTTAATTGGTCCAAGGGTTGGCCGAGCGAGTGAACGACCACATCTATTTTGTTCAAGAAGAACTGCTATGGTGAAGATCTTCTCCATCTCTAGCAAGCCAAGATTTGATAACCCTTGGTTGAAGACTAAGGAAGAAGAATCCAATGACTGATATATCCATAACACATGTAGTCTCTTAAATTTACATAATTCACATGTAGAAAATATATATACGTACTTATTAACTTTCTTAATTTTGTGTATGATATTTGTACTTTCTGCTTGTATAATACATTAACTTACTATTTATTAATGATCTTATTACTCATTTTAATGTTTTCTAGTTTTTAGAAAGCAAAAAAAATTGACAATTACTAATAAAATCTGTTATTTAAGAAAATCATGTACAAATTTCCGTCACAAAATTGTGACTAATTTGTCACGAATTTACAACGGTATGATTTCCAACACTAGTCGCAAATCGGTCGCATAAGTATCACAAACAAATATGTCACAACTCCGTCGTTAATTTACGACCACTACACATCGTTACAGATTCGTCACAAAATTACAACCACTTAAGGACGTTACAGATTTGTCACAAATATGCGACGTAAAAAACACGGTCACAAAGTCGTCACAAAAGTGCAACGCTTTTGCGACGTCTTTAATTTGCGACGGTACTTTAGCGACGACCAATTTTCGTCACAAAATCGTCACAAATCGGGTTTTTGCGACGGATTAGTGACTTTTTTGGGAGTAGCAAATGCTATGTTTTCTTGTAGTGCTCTTCCTACATCAAAATGCTTATGCCACAGATATTCTACATCAAGCTGGAATGTCAAACTGCAACCCAATGGCAACTCCCTTACCGCAACACTTGGATAATCTCAACTCCGAGCTGTTTCAAGAACCTACATATTTCCGCAGTCTTGCGGGCAAGCTTCAATACTTAACAATCACACGACCGGACATCCAATACGCAGTGAACTTTGTCTGTCAAAGAATGCACTCTCCCACCGTCTCAGATTTCGGTCTTCTCAAACGCGTCCTAAGATACGTCAAGGGTACTCTACACATGGACCTTCCGATAAACAAAAACTCAAATTTACTACTCTCTGCATTCTCTGACAGTGATTGGGCAGGATGCAAAGCGACTAGACGCTCTACTACTGGATTTTGCGTCTTACTCGGTTCGAACCTGATATGTTGGTCAGCTAAAAGACAATCAACCATCTCCCACTCCTCCACAGAAGCTGAATATAGGGCTCTCACGGCCACAGCTCGAGAAATCACTTGGCTCTCCTCTCTTCTTCGTGATTTGGGCATACAACAACAAAGACCTACGATTCTTCATTGCGACAACTTATCTGCAGTTTATCTCACTGCAAATCCGGCTCTCCATAACCGCACCAAACATTTTGATCGTGATTTTCACTACATACGGGAACAAGTTTCTCTTGGATGTATTGAGACTCACCACATCTCAGCCTCTCTACAACTCGCAGACATCTTCACCAAATCTCTACCAAAGCGCTCTTTCATTGATATAAGAATCAAACTTGGTGTAGCTGAATCACCCACTCCAAGTTTGAGGGAGGATGTAAGCAACAACAGCAACAACAACAAAGAGTCGTTGAGACTAGTGGTCTTCTGATATGGGCCTAACGGATCCAAACCCAAGCCCAGTAAACAATCTCAAACCTATGTAAAGAGAAGAAGACAAACTTTGTGCTTCTCAACCGTCTCTGCTCTCTCTTGGTCTCTGTTCTGTTTCTTGTTATCTTCTTCTTTGGTTTACATTCTGACAAGCTTAGCTTAGGGAGAAAGGTAAGAGATACTTTTGGTTTTTAGTCTCTCTAGATGGTTCTCAATTTGGCTATATATGTAAGCTAAAAACCTCTTGTATCTGTATCGTGAATAAGATCTTCTTTCACAATTCAAGTCTCTTTGTCTACTTCTATAAAGCATAATCCCAATAATAGGAAGCAGATTTGGTGCGCTCAAATCGTGCTCGAAAAACGTGATGGTCCTGATGGACGTGAGGTTTGGGGAAAGGTTGAGTGGCTTGATGTTGTGCAGTACGTCCCCACTTCATGTGAACTTTTGCATTGTGTAGCCGTCTCGGTTTGATTCATTTTGCATCCAAGGTATGATTATCAGTTTGCAGGATCTAGTTACAAGCATATATAGTGTAGTATCTATGTACATCTTAGGCAAGATAAGTTTGAGTTTATTTTGATTTAATGAAAAAGTTGATGCTTCTTCTATGCGACTTGCCAAATTTGGGGTTTAGATAAGTATTTTTTTCCCCTAACACATAATCATATATGTGTTAATGTTAGTATGTATGATATATAAATGTATTGTTGAACAGTTGGGGAAAGGAGAAGGAAGCAGAGGCTGTTGGAGCATCAAGAGTTAAGGTTAAGAGTCACGATTGTGAACATGAAAACTTCATTTGGTTAAACTAGCTAGTGGAAAATTAATGTCTTTGGATATGTTTTATCTATTCCCTTGTTGATTACGAATATGATTCATGATTTTGTGTTATCATTCTGGTTATTGAGTCTTTATTTTCTTAAAAGCAGAGATATCATGGAAAGCAAAAATCCATAGGTAGGTAGTAGGATCACTTTATTTTCAAGGTTTTTGTTTTGAAAATGGTTTTGTTGAACTGTATGAAGCATTAGATAGATCCCTGGAGAACTACGAAACATTGCTACAACGCTTATATAAGTTTCGACAAGGTAACTGATTTGAGTTCCTACTTTCATTGAAACTGAGAAAAAGCAGAACAATTTACGTTGATGCAGGTTTATGCTGTTTATTTCGAAATGCAACTAGAAACTCTTAAGGGAATTTTCAAATATTTTTGTACATGGAAGACGTCTTTCACATCCCTGGTATGAGTTGCTTCTAGGTGAACCAAATCTCTTACTCCCGGTGAACATAAATCATTATTACGGACGCATCCTTCGATCTCTCGTGGACCAAATATCAATTACTCTTTACTCGTTGCCTCAGTCATGAGTCACATGACCAACTCAGAGCTCTTCATGATCTTTCACACTAGAACATAATCTTCCTTGCTCCAATGTTGTCTTCTTGAAGTCTTTTTTTTGTCAACCAAAGGGTCATTTTATTCCAACTACAAGTTGTTCTCATTTGCTCCAGTTTCTAAAATTTTCACTAACGCTACACTATGAAGCTCCATGTTGAACCACCGGAGAAGAAGAAGAGGAAGACGAAGAGTTCCTCACAACCACCACCGTCTCTGCCTCTCTTGTCTACTCCGTCGTTTTCTTTGCTTCCAGAAGAAATCACCGTCCATTACTTATCCCGAATCACAAGATCATATTACCCAAGACTCTCAATCGTTTCCAAAAGCTTCCACTCACTTCTCTCCTCCAATGAGCTCTACGCAGAGCGATCTCACATCGGAAACACGGAAGAGTGTCTATATGTCTGCCTTACGGATTTTAAACATCAAAATCCTCAATGGTTTAGACTCTGGGTTAACCCTAATCAAACCCTAGCAAACTCTTCCGTGACTAAAACGACAAAGAAGAAGAAGACAATTCCACAGATGTTGGTTCCCATTCCGTCTTCTAATTTCCCTGCGCAATCAAAATCAGCCGCAACTGTTGTTGGTTCTGAAATTTATGTAATCGGTGGTCTAGTCCATGGAGTACCGTCCTCGACTGTGAGAGTCCTAGATTGTCGCAGTCACACTTGGCGCGATGCTCCTAGCATGAATGTAGCCCGTGAGAATGCATGGACATGTGCTTACGATGGGAAAATCTATGTAATTGGAGGATGCAAAGGTGATGAACCATGGGCTGAGGTATTCGACACAAAGAATCAGACTTGGGAACCACTACCCAATCCAGGTATTTAAATACATAAGTGTACCAGTTGCAGAATCCTTGAGTTGGAAGGAAAGATTACGTTTGGGAATTATGCTGAAATATATGCTTACGACACAAATCAAAATAAATGGGAAATGTGTAAAAATAAGAGTAAAACGTTTCCGAAGTCTGATTGTGTGATTGAGAATGTATCGTACTATGGTGATTATTTTGAATGCTTGTGTAAGTGGTATGACATAAATGATGGAATTTGGAAAGAGGTTAAAGGGTTAGACTCACTAGTTGACAAGTACAATAGGCATTGTGGCTCAAATAATAGTATTAGAGAATTAGTTAGTTGTGGTGGGAAAGTCTTACTTATTTGGGAAGAGTATATGAAGCGGAGGAGGAAGATTTGGTGCGCTGAAATCGTGGTTGAAAAACGTGACGGAGGTGAGGTTTGGGGAAATGTTGAGTGGGTTGATGTTGTGCATAGTGTCCCCAAAGCATGTCGGCTCTTGCATTGTCTCGTTGTCTCCGTTTGAATGAATTGTATCCGAGGTATGATCAATCGTTTTGAATTCAACATCAGTTTGTAGGATCTAAATATAGTGTAGTATTCTTCTTTTATACGATTTGTCAAAGTTGGGTCCATTAGAAAGTATATTTTTCCCTTGTACAGATATGTTTGCATGTATTGTTCAACAGTTGGAGAAAGGAGAAGGAAGCAGAGGCAAAAGGAGAGCCACAAAAGTTAAGGAGTTAATTAGTTACTCTTAATCCAATAACAGCCCCTTGGTTAAAAGTCACGTTTGTAAACATGAAACTTCATGTTTGTCAAACTAGCTTTGGAAAATTAGTATCTGTCTTTGGATATGTTAATCTAATCCATTGTCGATTACATATGATTCATGACTTTGTGTTTTGCCTTTTGGTGATCACCTATTTCTTTTCTAAAAACTACTGATATCATCAAAAAATCCGTTAGGTAAAAGGATCTCTTTGCTAAAAGTTTTTAGGTTTTGCTGAATTGTATGAACTGTTAGATATATGTCAAGAGACTTTAGAAAGGTAGTTCGGTACAACGGTTATATGATTTTACATGGTTATTGATTGGAATTCCTACTTCCATTGAAACGGTACGACAATTAAGGAATTTACTTATAGTTACAACATTCTGAACGGAAAAGAGAGAAAACAGACTTTGTTGAATATAAACTTTGATTCGATGATTTATAAGAGAGATTTACATTGTCTTATATAGACTCAAGAGAACAATCTAGAATGCAAAAAGCAAATCTTATCTATCCGTTAGGGTCACAGGCTGTTAAAGGTGGTTTGTTGAATAAGGGTTGGTGGAGCTCAATTTTGTCTTCAAGGAGAGAGCTCGTCGTCTTCGTACACTCAACGATCTGGTTTTCCTTTTTTGTCTTCTTTTGATTTTGTTGAGCAGGCTTATTTGAGCTTTGTTTGGTTTGGGCCTTTTCTTCATTTGTGTCGTGGCCCAATATTGATTTGTTGCTCACACATTAAGTGTTTTGGTGGCATTATGTTTGTTAGTGTCCCTTTTAGTTTTCATAGATGGGGTGTTTACATGAACCTATTCGTTGGCAGAAGGGCTGTTGTGATCAAAAACAAAAGTAGAGAGCAAATTGGTAAATAAACAATTGGATCATCTTGGAGTTTTCCTTGTCAAGAAACTAGGTTTAGTGTAATGAGTTTCTTGTTCACTAAGAAACGTTCCTTTTCATTTCAACTCCAACATAATTTTAGAGGGGGTTATTGGTTTATAGATTTTAATGGATTTGGAAATCCAAACAAAATCTAGTGTTATTGGTTCTATGATTTTAAAATCCATATTAAAATCCAGTGTTATTGGTTCTATGATTTATAAATCCTAATTAAAATCACGTGTTATTCAATCCTACGGATTTACTTATGGATTTGATTTCACTTAGGATTTGAATGGATTTGAAAGGAATTCATGTCAAAAATACAAAGGATCAAATCCGAGGGGAAACCTTCGGATTTACAAAGATTTCAAAATCTTATAAGATTTACAAATCAAATAACACAGATTTATAAATCCACAAATCAACTAAAATAATCAAACTAATAAATAAAACACCATCAAACAAAATAATAGAAAAATTGTGTCACGTATGTACTTTTCGTCTCTTCTTCATCATCTTATGTATGTTTTTTTTGCTTCTTTCTTTTTATAGGCTTGTTCATTTTTCTTGCTATTCACGTGATCAATTTCTTTATGATTCTTCACAATAAGGATTTTAGTGAATATTATTGCGAAATCATATACTAATCATCGTAAATAATATATATAAAGATACAAAGGTGTATGTATTAGTGTTCGTTTTTTATGGGTTAAGTTTTATTTGTTAAAAGTATACTCAAACATGGATTCAACAAATACGGGAGAACAAGAAATCCTTGAAGAACGAAAAAGACATATATCACATGAAAATAATGAGTTAGATGTTGATATTACTTTATTGGTTAGTCAATGAAATCCATTTAGTTGATTTGTAAATCCATTTTATTTGATTTTGAAATCCATGTTATCTATTATTATGGATTTTAAAATCCATGGATTCATCTCAGATTTCTAAAATCCAAGTGGATTTTAAAATCCATTAAAATACACAAACCAATAACCCCCTAGTTAAATTAGGTTTTTATTACTTTTCCTTTTCTGGTTTTAAGAAACGTTCCTAGAAGAATTATGTTAAGATTCTAAGTTCTTAACTATAAATAAAACTCCACACGAAGAAGAGCAAGACTCTCAATCTGCTCATTAATTAATGGGTCAACGAGATGGGCTTTTATCTGCTCATTTAGTTGGTCCGAGCCCGAGCCCAAGCCCGGCCCGGTTCGGTTCGGTCGGTCTCGTGTGTGTGGATTCCCCTCCTCTCTTTCATGGTATATAGCCTTTGTTATGTTTTGAACAAAGGTATATGTGTAGCTCCTTATATACTACTTGAAAAATTCTCAAACTTTAGATGTGGGATCTTTTATATGTCACTCACTTAAACCAAAAGGCATTTCTCATTCACTTTTCTACCAAATTTGGATTAGACAAATGTCCAATACAAGGCCCATTTGTTTAACCAATAAATTGGTTCTAACAAGCTTTATTCTAATGCAAGAAACTAAAGACAAAGGAAAGAACTTTAGGTTGCCTTCAAGAACACAAAAGCTTTAGATTAATAAGATGAAATGATAGAGGTTGACACTTGTTTTGCAACTCTCAAATGTTACATCTCTGAGTGACATTACAATGATATTTATATGAATCTCTTACTTGCTAAGAACCCTAATTACATGGGCTTTTGGGCTTGATTATAGTCTTGGGCTTGAGCTCACTAATAGCCAGCAGGATCCCAAGATCATATTACCCAACACGCTCAATTGTTTGCAAAAGCTTTAGGTCGCTTCTCTCCTCCACTGAGCTCTACGCAGAGCGATCTCACCTCAAAAACACCGAACAGTGTGTCTACGTCTGTCTACAAGACCGCAATTCTCATATTCCCCAATGGTTATGAAACTCCAAGCAGGACCACCGGAGAAGAAGAAGAGGAAGACGAAGAATTTGCCTCCACCACCGTCGTTTTCTTTGCTCCCAAACGAAATCACCGTCAATTACTTGGCCAGGATTCCGAGATTATATTACCCAACACTCTCAATCGTTTGCAAAAGCTTCCACTCACTTCTCTCTTCCACGGAGGTCTACGCAGCTCGATCTCACCTCAAAATCACCCAACAGTGTCTCTATATCTGTCTATGGAATCGCAACTCGAAATCTACTCAATGGTTTGCACTCTGGCTTATCCCTAATCGAACCCTGACTAAGAAGAAGAAGAAGTTGTTGGTTCCGATTCCATCTTCTAATTTTCCTTCGTTTCCAAGCTCTATCGTAGTTGTTGGTTCTGAAATTTATGTAATCGGCGGACGCATCGACAAAGCACCGTCTTCAGCCGTGCGGGTTCTTGATTGTCACAGTCACGTTTGGCGTGATGCACCTAGCATGAATGTAGCACGTGATGATTATGCATCCTCATGTTACTATGATGAGAAAATCTATATAATGGGAGGGTTCAAATGGCTAGAGGATGGTAGACCATGGGCTGAGGTATTCGACATAAAGACTCAGACTTGGGAACGCCTCCCTGATCGGGGTATTGAGGTAAGTAAGTGTTACATTCCCGAAATTGTTGGAGAGATGGAAGGAAAGATTTATGTTAGGACTGCAAACAAGATGTATGGTTACGACACAAAGCATGGTAAATGGGAATTATGTGAAAACATAAGGTCAAAATGTTCGATGGAGACTGTATCCTACTGCAAAGGTCGCTTCGTGTGCGACTGTGACTATTATGTGATATATATCAAAGGGTTAGAATCACTAGAAAAGAAGTGCGAGAGGAATGGTGGCCCAAATCAAACTCTTAAAATAGTTAGTTGTGATGGGAAAATCTTAGTTATGTGGGAAGGAAATGATTATAGGAAGAAGATTTGGTGCGCAGAAATTGTGCTTGAAGAGGGTAATGAAGGTGAGGTTTGGGGATATGTTGAGTGGGTTGATGTTGTGCATACAGTTTCCCAATCATGTAACCTCTTGCATTGTCTAGCCGTCTCCGTTTGATTCACTAAGGTATGATCAATTGTTTCGAATTCAACTTTCAGTTTGTAGGATTTTATTACAAGCATAGATAGATCCATATGTAGTCAATGTCCCAAGTTAGCTTTTCATCTTCCTGCTCTGCACGTACATGGTCCATTTTTGTTAAGTCAACAGAAAGTTTGAGTTCATGCTTCTCTTATGCCATTTGTCACAGTTTGTATGTATAATATAACATGAATGTTTCCTTGACCAGTTGGAGAAAGGAGAAGGAAGCAAGAGGTAAAGCAACAAGAGTGAAGGAGATGAATTAGCTATTTAGTTAACAGTCACGTTTGTGAACATGAAACTTCATTTTGTAGAACTAGCTACGGCAAATTAGTATTTCTTTTGGGTTATATTTATATAATCCTTTGTTGATTACGCACATGATTCATTGTTTTGTGCTAATCGTTCTGGTTACTGAGGCTGAAATCAGTAGATATGATCTCTCTTTTTAAAAGGATTTTAAACAAATGGGGTTTGGCTGAAGCGTATGAAGCATATTATATACTTCCTCTGTTCCAGAAAGAAAAATTTTGTTTCACAAAGATAGATTTTTAGTGTTTTTAGCGTACTTTTACAAATTTCAAAACAATTACTGAAACACTATTAACTTTATTGGAAATTGTATTTCGTAGAAATCAATGCGTTATCTTAATAAGTGTGCATAACCTTAAATATCTATCTTTATGGAACGGAAGGAGTAGATGTTAAAATATTCTTACAATGTTTATAAGATTCTACGAGGTAATTGATTCGAGTTCCTAATTTCATTTAAACTGAACAGCATTTAAAGAAGAACAATTGTCACGTTGAAATGTGGACGAAGGTTTATACAGTCCATTTCAAATGCAACAAGAGACTCTTTAAATGAGTATCTAAATCTGAGCTACAAGATTCGCTCATTGATGAGTGAGTCAGATTCGATTTAGAGTTGGGCCGGTTCTGTTATATCATTCTAGTGATCTTAATCCTAATCTTAATTAATTAAAACCATATTAGAGGTTTTCTCAATACTCGGGGAAAAAGCCAAGTTGAATCTAGATAATATGCATCATGTCATTTTGGATATGAACTTTTACGTATGGTTAATTTAAACATGAACTCTAAATAAATTCAAATTTTAAAAGTTTATGAAAAAAAAAAGACACGATTTGGGTTCAATTTGACCTTTTCATTAACTAATTATACCTAAGGGGTTGTTTTCAATTCGGATTCCCATTTCACAAAATCCTCACCGCCGCAATGATCCTCTCACCGGAGAAGAAGAAGAGGAATACGAATAGTTCCTCACCACCACCGTTTCTGCCACCGTCGTTTTCTTTACTTCCAGACGACATCACCGTCAATTACTTAGCTCGGATCTCGAGATCTTACTACCCTAGACTCTCAATAGTTTCCAAAAGCTTCAAATCGCTTCTCTCTTCCACTGAGCTCTACAAAGAGCGATCTCGCCTTAGAACCACCGAGGATTGTCTCTACGTCTGTCTACAACAACGCGATTCTCAATTTCCCCAATGGTTTAGACTCTGGGTTAACCCTAATCAAACCCTACCCAAATCCTCCGTGACTAAGAAGAAGACGATTGGTCAGTCGTTGGTTCCAATTCCGTCTTTGAATGTTCCTTCTATACGGAATTCCTCAGTAGCTGTTGTTGGTTCTGAAATTTATGTAATTGGCGGACACTTGAACGAAGCACCTACTTCCACCGTGCGGGTTCTTGATTGTCGTAGTCACACTTGGCGTAATGCACCTAGCATGAACGTAGCTCGTGCGAGGGCATCTTCATGTGTCTACGATGAGAAAATCTATGTACTTGGAGGACGCATAGAGGAAGAATCATGGGCTGAGGTATTCGATACAAAGACTCAGACTTGGGAACAACTAACTAATCCAGATACTGAGATTGAGATACCTAAGTGTTACATTTCCAACATCATGGAGATGAAAGGAAAGATTTTGTTTGGAAATTTTTATAAAATGTATGCTTACGACACAAAGCAAAGTAAATGGGAATGTTGTGAAAACGAGAGTGCTACTTTTCTAAAGTCAGAATGTGTGATTGAGAATGTCTTGTACCAGTGTGGTGGTAGCTATAGTGAATGCTTGTGTCAATGGTATGACGTAAAGGATGGAAAGTGGAAAGTGGTTAAAGGGTTAGACTCATTACTAAACAAGTATAGGAGAAATGGTGGCTCTTACTTAGTTAGCTATGGTGGGAAGCTCTTACTTATTTGGGAAGAGTATAAAAGGGGTATCTTGAATGATACCAAGAAGATTCGGTGCGCTGAAATTGTGCTGGAGAAACGCGATGGAGGTGAGGTTTGGGGAAATGTTGAGCGGATTGAAGTTGTGCATACTGTCCCCAGATCATGCCATCTCTTGCATTGTCTCGTTGTCTCCGTTTGATTGAATTGCGTTCAAGGTATGATGATCAATCGTTCTGAATTCAACTTCAGTTTGTAGGATTTAAGCATAGATAGTGTATCATCAATTTTGGCAAAATAGATCCATGTGTAGTCAATGTCCTAAGATAGGTCTTCATCTTCCTGCTCTGCACGCATATATACATGGTCCATTTTGGTTTAAGTTAACAGAAAGTTTAAGTTCATGCTTCTTTTATGCCATTTGCCAAAGTTTGAAATTAGATAGTATAAAACTTCCCCTTATATATGTTGGTATGTATAACATAAATGTATCCTTGACCAGTTGGAGAAAGGAGAAGGAAGCAGATGTCAAAAGGAGAGCAAGGGCAACAAGAATGAAGGAGATAAATTAGCTATTTAGTT
This sequence comes from Arabis alpina, assembly GCA_900128785.1. Lineage (NCBI taxonomy): Eukaryota > Viridiplantae > Streptophyta > Magnoliopsida > Brassicales > Brassicaceae > Arabis > Arabis alpina. The sequence continues at coordinate 47,598,955 of LT669794.1, forward strand.
AATGTGTTAACAGTCACGTTTGTGGAACTATGAAACTTCATTTTGTGCAACTAGCTACGGCAAATTGGTATTTATTTTTGGTTATATTTATCTAATCCTTTGTTGGTTAGGACCAGGGGTATGATTCATTGTTTTGGGTAAATCATTCTGGTTACTGAGTCTTTCTTTTCTAAAAAGCAGAGATGTCATGGAAAACCACAAATCCTTAGGTAGGATCTCTCCTTTTCAAAGGTGTTTTTATTTTAACAAATGGGTTTGTTGAACTGTATGAAGCATTAGATCTATGCAATTGCTAGGAGATTCTTAGAAAACATCAGTAGAGTGCTTATAAGATTCGACAAGGTAATTGATTAAAGTTCCTACTTTCATCGGTACAAACTGTTATATTGAAACATCCATGAAGGTTTATGTGATCAATTTCAAGTTCAACACGAATCACCTAAGGGAGCATCCGAGTCTGTTCAACTACACGAAAGACAGTTCAAATCCCTGGTATGAAATAGCACATTGAACTTTGAATCACATCAAGGAGCATAATCTAAGGTTGAAAACAATGTTTGTTGAACATAATCTTCTTCGGCTCCAATGTTGTCTTCTTGAAATCACATTGAAACTTTGAAGCTTATGTGAAAATTTCCAATCTTGAGCATGTTGAGCAGGAGCTAGAGGAAGGGCTTATGTGATCAAAAACAAAATTAGAGAATACATTCCAAAAAACTATACCAACTGGGTTTTAATCTGAAATAATATGTCACCATATCCACAGTAATCCCAAGTTATCATCCCAAATACTAACGTGTTAGAGATAAACAAATTTAACTTTCTTTAGGCTTAAAGTGAAGTATTGAAAATATATCTCCAAAACTATACACTAGAATCAAGTTAAATAATCTTTTTATATGATTGCTTTATTCAATTTTCAACCTTACCTTATCCATTTAAAAAAATACATTGGCCTTAATAATTGATCCAAATGATTATAAAATTCTATTTTATTATTTTTCTCTCTCCTTAACTTGTACGGCTTATTTTAGCAAAGTTTGGTTTTTTTTTTTTCTTCTAATCTTCACCAAACCCTAAATTTCCCTAAACACAAATTTCCATCATCGATTTCCAACTATGGCTTTACTCCTTGAAGAGATTATTCGATCAGTAGAGGTTTTGTTAAAGCTCAAAAACCCAAATCAGAAACCTTACGTTGACCCAAATCTCGACCCGGTTCTTCTCGTACCCGGAATCGCTGGTTCAATTCTTCACGCCGTTGATCATGACAACGGAATCGAAGAACGTGTCTGGGTTCGAATCTTTGGTGCTGATCATGAGTTTAGAACAAAGATGTGGTCTAAATTTGATCCTAAAACTGGTAAAAATCATTCCTTTATTAATCCTCTGTATTTGGGTTTTGGTAAAGTTCTTAGCTTTGTGTTTGATCTGTGTAACAGGTAAAACAATCTCTCTTGATCCAAAAACTAGTATTGTTGTTCCTCAAGATAGAGCTGGGCTACATGCAATTGATGTCTTAGACCCAGATTTGGTAAGCTGTTGTGAATTGTTGAGCTATATATGTGAATTGTTGTTTAGCATTTGAGATCAATGAACATACTTTTGTGTAGATTGTTGGACGTGAATCTGTGTATTATTTCCATGAGATGATTGTTAAGATGATTGGATGGGGATTTGAAGAAGGGAAGACGCTTTTCGGTTTCGGTTATGATTTTCGACAAAGTAATCGGTAAAAAGCGTTTATCTTGTGAGTTTGATTAAGGGTTTTGGTGTTAAGTTTGATTGGTGTGTGTTGATTGTTTTTATGTTTGTGATGGTTTTTTAGATTGCAGGAAACGTTGGATATGTTTGCGAAGAAGTTGGAATCGGTTTATAAAGCTTCAGGGGAGAAGAAGATTAATGTTATTAGTCATTCTATGGGAGGATTGTTGGTGAAATGTTTCATGAGTCTGCATAGTGATGTATATAAAATCCCTCTTTCCTTTATTCGTAAGTCTTTTCGGATAATATCTTTGATCGTAATCTGACATGTTTGGATTTGAACTGTAATCAGGTATTTGAGAAGTATGTAAAGAATTGGATTGCTATTGCTGCTCCATTTCAAGGTAAGTTCTTGGACTTGTAATGTAGTACTTTTGATTGTACTCGAGACAAGTACCAGACTGATTGGTTTCACGTTATTGATTTAGGCGCTCCTGGATATATCACATCGACTTTGCTGAATGGAATGTCGTTTGTCAATGGTTGGGAACAGAACTTTTTCGTCTCTAAGTGGAGCATGCATCAGTTGGTAATGATCAATTAACAATTATTCCATTTGGTTACAGATCTTGTCTGTTTGAGATTGGCTGATACAATTTACCCCTTGTTTCAGCTTATTGAGTGTCCATCTATATACGAGCTGATGTGTTGCCCGTATTTCAAATGGGACCACCCTCCCATGCTAGAGCTATGGAGAGAGAAACAGAGCAATGATGGAGTTGGAACGTCTGATGTTATTCTGGAGTCTTACCGTAGTCTGGAAAGCCTTGAAGTTTTCACGAAATCTCTTTGTAATAATACAGTAAGTTACATGCTACCACCATCTTCCATTATATAACGATGTTGTAAATGCAATGACGTTGCATTGACTGATCCTATGCTCCACACAAATGTTCAGGCTGATTATTGTGGAGAATCCATTGAACTTCCTTTTAACTGGAAAATCATGGAGTGGGCTCATGAAACCATGAGAGTATTATCCTCTGCTAAGCTTCCTTCTCAAGTTAAATTCTATAACATATATGGAACCAATTTAGAAACTCCTCATAGTGTTTGGTAATGTTTCTTTATCTGAGGTCTCAGTTTTGAGTGTTTATTCTTGCTACTTGTTCCGCCTTTTATTTTATTGCGTTATATATACTCCTCTGCAGCTATGGTAATGAGAAGATGCCCGTCAAAGATCTAACCAACCTAAGATACTTCCAGGTAACACATTTTTCATGTATCAATGATGTAATAGGCAAGAAAGTTTTTTCTCTCATATTCTGATCTTAGATCATCTTTTCCTGTAATTTCAGCCGACGTATATATGCGTTGATGGTGATGGCACAGTCCCAATGGAGTCTGCGATGGTATGTTTCTCATATACTCATCCCAAGTGTAGAAACTCTTGAATTTGATCGGTTAGGTTGATCATTTCTCTTTGCAACTGTTCCTTTGGTTGTTACTTTCTAGGCGGATGGGCTTGAAGCAGTAGCAAGAGTTGGAGTCCCCGGTGAGCACCGAGGAATTCTGAACGATCACCGTGTATTCCGCATGCTAAAGAAATGGCTAAATGTAGGCGAACCCGACCCGTTCTACAACCCAATAAACGATTATGTCATCCTCCCTACCGAATTCGAAATGGAGCAATTCAAAGAGAACGGACTCGAGGTTGCTTCCGTGAAAGAATCGTGGGACATCATAACAGACGACAACAATAATGGAACGGCCGAGTCAACCGTTAGCTCCATAACAGTGTCTCAACCTGGAGATGATCAAAACCCTCAAGCCGAAGCTCGTGCAACTTTAACCGTCCATCAACAAAACGATGGCAGACAACATGTGGAGCTCAACGCTGTAAGTGTCTCTGTTGATGCCTGAAGCTAATCATCGTATAGCCATGGCCTATGGTAGTCCTTACGATAATGTCTGGTCTTTTTAATGCGTTGATGTGTCGTCAAGTGTGCCTTGTGTTGTATATAAAGAACTCATACTTTTAATGTACATGTCTTCACCTCGTAAATAAAGTGTCAAGTTCCTAATAATGATTTATGAAATTCATTCTTAACACATGTTACTAACAAGTAACAACTCAATAAAAAAAATCAATAATTTATTGATATTCTTTGCAAATAAAACATGTTTTTTTATCAACTCCAAATCGATCTAATTTGATTCAACCAATTAAAAAACAATCTTTAAAATTCAAACAATAAAAACTTTAGAATGTGTAAATGATGCAATTACATCAAAATCATTGTATGACGATTCCAAATTCGAAAGCTGAAATGCTGCATTCATCAGCGGTGGCACAAACTCTCCAACCTGATCACTTACTACCCGGATTTGCTTCAGCTGCATCGGCTTCTTCCTTGGCTTTATATAGCACTTTCTCAACCTCCTCCACGATTGCATTTACGAAATCGTTCTCGCACCTAAAATAAGAAAAAAGTTAAAGTAGGGTTGCTTTCTTATTCTATTAGTGTCATAATATTGATGAATATCTAGTCTAATCTTCAGCCTAATCTAGTATTGATTAGGCAAAAAGATAATCATCATTTGGTGGGTCATATAAACGTCATAGACTATTATCATCATTTTAACAATCGGTTTTTGAGATGAGACTCTACATAAATAGTACTCCCTCTGTTGCATATTAGTTGTCATTCTAGCCTTTATTTTTGGTTTTATATTACTTGTCGTTCTGTAATTCCAATGCAGATTTATTACTATTTTTACATCTTTTACCCTTAACTTTCAGCTTAAAAATTACTTCTATCAAACAAAATAATGTATTAATTAGGCGTAAAACATAAAATTTAATTGTTTTCTTAATTTATGTGAAGACACCTAGAATGACAGGTAATTTGCAACGGATGGAGTACTAAAGTCTCACTAACCTGTAATCAGAGGAAGACAACCCAAACTTTTGGGAAATAGACTTTAAAGCTTTTTCCCATTTGTCGAATATCCAATAACCTGCATCACCTCCATAATTCCTCATCGTTTCCTTAAAATTAAAGCCGAAATTTCCCGCAAGTGTCTTCACGTTTTCCACGTCCACTTTGTAGAAGATGGGAATGACATGGAGTTTTCCTTCAGTCATCTGTTTGTTGATCTTGAAAAGCTCGTTCAAACACCATTCTGACGCGGCATATATATCAGAGAAGATCACTACTGCAACAATTGCTTCCTCGACCCTCTTGAAGAAGAGAGGGTTGAGATAATTGTACCTCCGTTCAGTATTGCAATAGACGTTGACGTTTTTGTTTGTAAAGGCCTCCTCGACAAAGCTCAAAAATCCGTTGCCCACATCATTTCCCTCGAAACTGATTAACACTTGATGATTTGATGATCGATGATAAGGATGAGGATAAGGATGAGGAGGAGGAGGAGGAGGAGGAGAAGGAGGAGGAGGATAATTAGGAGAACGAAGAAGAGGAGCAGGAGGACTACGATCACGAAGAGGATAAGGAGAATAATGATTTGGTGGAGGAGGAGAATAATACCGTGATGGGGGATAATGATGCTTTGGTGGAGGAGGAGGAGGAGGAGGAGGAGGAGGAGGAGGATGATGATGAGAAGGACGAAGAATAGGAGGAGGAGGACTACGATCACGAAGATGAGGACGAGGAGAATGATACTTTGGTAGAGGAGGATGATGCTTTAGTGGAGGAGGATGAGGGGGAGGAGGAGGAGGAGAGGAGGAGGAGGCCGCCATGGGAGATCAAAGATTTTTATTTATTTTTTGAGCTATAACATTTGTTTCTCTTTGACCCTGTGATCTTGAAATGGTTGTGATGAATGTTATTTTATGCTTGATATCTTTGAGATTGTTGTTAAACAAGAAGTAGTCGTAAACTCGTAATGTTTAATTGGTCAGAACTTCTATTTAATCTATCAAAACTCAAAACCGACTAGCCGTCCAATAAAATAAAAAAGGAAAAAAACTCGTAAACGAAACGTTAAACTAGAAAAGTGGCTGACATTTTCAAATCTATATTTTTAAGTTTCAAGAAGCTGGTCGTAGTTATACGGTGGTTTTGGGCGTTGAGAGATTGACAATGCCATTGGCTTTGATTGGTAACGGTCTTAATAACGTTACCACCACTTTACACTTTGCAATGTTTTAGATCGTACCAATCACGAAAAATATACAAAAAAATTTATATTCAGTTTTTTTGTACAACTTTTCCTTATAGCTTACCGCTCCAGATTACAGTTGAAAACCTTGTACCGTTTTCGATTACCAATCGGACCCAATATTATATTACTATTACTTGATCTTGCTACTTGATCATTTCTATTATTATTATCTTTGGGTATAAGTTAGATTTCCTATTCCGTAAATATAGAGAACCAAGTTATGATTTTTGTATAAATAAGCATATTGGCTAATGAATAAAATTGAGAGACACAATTATACTTCTATGTTTTCTCCAAAATCTATCAACACGAACCTAAAGAGCGTGTATAAACAGACCTAAACTCTTGGGAAAACAGATTATACTTGAACTCTGTACAAGTGTCCTTATAACAAACTGAACCTAAGAGCACCATTATCCTTGACATTTATAAAGTTTCTTTAGCATTAACAAAATGAAAAAAATAATGAAAGAGGAGAGAGGGGATGGAAAAGTGTCTTCCCGAATAAAATTTAGAACCAAGTTTACGACACTTAACGCCACATGTAACATTATTATTGGATTAATCTTTTATATTTAATTATTTTATTTCTTAAAATTAAGAAAAAATATATTTTATTTTTTAGACCCATTAAAGAGCAAGCTCAACAATAATGATGTTCTAAGGGCATCCTTATCAATGAAACAAGGTAAGTTTCTTTATATATATATTATTATAATACTTTTTATTTAATTTAACTAATTACTTAAATATTAAAGCATTAATAAAACTGTCATTCAATTAAAATAGGACACGTGAGCAGGAGAAGCTCAACCGACTAAAGATGAGTCTCTATCTACGAAGATTTGAAACAGGTTTCTTCATTTCTCTCTCTCACTTTTCTATTATCTTAATTTATTTAATGAATTGATACCCTACATATCTTAGACCATGATTATAGGTGATTTTCTTAGAGTTTCATTGTAACTAAAAAATTAAAAATATTAAAAAATTCAGAAAATAGGAGAATGTATCAGATAAGTGATTCGTTCAACACAGTAAAAACAACTTAGATGCCACATGTCTTATAAAGACTGGTTAGTTACTTATTTATTAATTAAATACTTAAATAAATAATTAAACTAAATAAAACAAATTAAATATTACATTTAAAAGATGGAAAGAGGGTATCACGGATAATCATGCTCTTACCGTTACACATGCTCGAGCATATATAAACATACTAAAACTCATATAATTTAAATTTGTAACCCTAACTATTTAAACATGGTCTAAATCAACCCAACCTTACGATAATGTCTCGTCTTGTAAACGTGTTTATGTGTTTTATGTTGTAAATATAAAACAATGTTTTTCTCATACTCGATCATGTACATTTTATCTCATAATAAAGTGCAAAAGTTTGGCATAAACCGTTAAGTGTATATTTAGCGATGCAATTAATTACATCAAAATCATTATAGGACGATCTGCAACACCACTGATGATGAGCCCTGTTTTCGAAAGCGATTTCTGCGGCTTCATTAATTGGCACAAACTCTCCAACATGCTCATTGGCACAAACTCATTTCTGTGACTTTGTATGGAAAAGAGCAAGAGTAATGGAAAAAAGGTTCCATCACTTACTATACTGATTCGCTTCAGCTGCATCGGCTTATTCCTTGGTAATATGGTTCAACACTTTCTCAACCTCCTCTACGATTGTGGGCATGTTTGTTTGGCAGTCACCGGCGATTGCGATCAAATGTTGTTCGTTTGGCAGGCGCTAGCGACCAATCGCGGCGAATGATCGCAGCAACCAGCGACTAAAATTTTTGGTCGCTAGATTTTTCAGCGATTGATCGCCGAATCCAGCGACTGATCGCTGAAACAAGTCGCGCGACTACCAAACGAAATACATTTGATCGTTGCGACTAAAAATAAAATAAATTAATTAATTAAATATATTTATTTGAAATTTGAAATTAAAAAAGTTTCAAAATATATATTACATAAAATTTAAATTTTTGAAAAAGTTTTAAGTTTTGTTATACCAAAACTGTAAAAAGGGATTTTTCGATAAAATTTAAAAAACAGTGTTTACAGCCATAACAGTAAAAAATTGAATTCCCGCCAACAATCACAAAATCACATTTTTCCGTCAAAAACTGTAAAATATATTTTCGGTAAAACCTCGTAAAAAGTTTGTAGAAACCGTAAAATCATGATTTCACCAAAAAAACACAAAATTCATGTTCTCAAGTTTCCTTCTCAAGTTAAATTCTATAACATATATGGAACCAATTTAGAAACCCCTCATAGTGTTTGGTAATGTTTCTTGATTTGAGGTCTCAGTTTTGAGTGTTTATTGTTGCAACTTGCTCTGCATTTTTCTAAATTCGATATATATACTCTTCTGCAGCTATGGGAATGAGAAGATGCCCGTCAAAGATCTAACTAATCTAAGATACTTCCAGGTAACACATTTTTCCATCTTTTCTTAGGTATCAACTATCATTGCGTATTCTGTATTGAACACAAGAATATGAAATATATTGTGTTATTGATATGATGAGAATTTTTTTTTTGAACAACAAGTAACTTCTTCATTATCTTAAACATTCGGGTCGGTTACAACGGCATAAGATGCCTTTTTTGCAAGAGTCTCAACAACTAAACTTGCTAATCTTGAACTACAACGAAAGATGAAACAAAGGAGGATAGATTCATGGGATAAACCATGTAGTTTGGGAACCACTATCAAGCCTATATTAAAGACTCGATCCAAGTGTAAGGCTTCGGATTTTACCGAGAAAGACCTTAAGCATTCTTCTAATTCGTGTGACAAAGCCGATTTGTCATCACCTCGAGTCACCATGGATTCAAGGATCCTGGTTTTACACTCCCTTCTTAGATGCCAAACAATGACACTATTAATACACACTGATTTCAAACAAGTAAAGAAAACGGTACTTTTAGCTAGATGCATTAAACCGATTGGGCTGATAAAATCCAGATCCACTAAAATCATGCTATTACGGGCCAAACCCTCTAACCAACTAAACATTTCCCAGCCCATTAACCAATTAAACCTTTCCCAGCCCACTAAGCAATTTTCCCCTAGCAAACCCACTACCAACATAAAGTGGTACGGATCACCTTCTGATCGGAGAGAGCATTTTCCGGCCATCGGAATAACCAGCGAATAAGAGCACCATTGCCACACAAATGTTGTATGTGGCTGGTTTACATTCGACATTGGTCCCGTCGATGAGTCCGGGTCTTCTCCAAAGGGTCTCGATCCGATAAAGTTATGTGCGGTGGTGAATGGAGGAGGAGGTTGGCGTGTCGGCCGGAGAGTCGGGTCAGGTGGCTCTGGTGGAGGATCCGGTGGAGGAATCAGTGGGGATGGTAGATCCGGCGAAAGAATCACACATGGTGATGAACTGTCTCGCAGATCCGAACACGGATCTATTGGTTTTGGGAGAATCGGGTCAGGTGGTTTTGGGGGAGGTGAGGTTGGGTCTGGTTTCCTCGACACCACACTGAAGACAACGGCGGTGGATTTACCCGGGTGGTGGCTCACGGGCAAAGGAGTTTCAGGCGGTGGAGAATGTAATCCATGGGAGGGCCTCGGTTTATCAATCTTCGCGACATCGAGCCTTCGATTGATTGCAGGCGACGTCCCCAGAGTGAGAAGCATGACTTCTCAGGCGATAAGATCGACGGAGGAGTAGATTCGAGAAGCCATGGCTGATGTTGGCGGCGGCAGGTCTAGAGAGCTTTTCTCTAGGGTTTCTTTTGATATGATGAGAATTACATAGCTTTATATAGTAGAATTGTATGAATCAAATATTAAATGAGAGGATCATACAATTATTTAAGAGAATATATGATTGAGTGATTGTTGTGATTGAGTGAATCATGATTTGATATTATTTCCTTCATATTCTGTTCTTAAATCATCATTTCTTGTAATCTCAGCCGACGTGTATATGCGTTGACGGTGATGGCACAGTCCCAATGGAGTCTGCCATGGTATGTTTCTCAGTAACTCATCCCAAGTGTAGAAACTCTTGAATTTGATCAGTTAGGTTGATCATTTCTCTTTGCAACGGTTCATTTGGTTGTTTCTTAATAGGCGGATGGCTAAATGTAGGCGAACCCGACCCGTTCTACAACCCAATAAACGATTATGTCATCCTCCCTACCGAATTCGAAATGGAGCAATACAAAGAGAACGGACTCGAAGTTGCTTCCGTGAAAGAATCGTGGGATATCATAACAGATGATAACAATAATGGCACAGCCGAGTCAACGGTTAGCTCCATATCAGTCTCTCAACCCGGAGATGATCAAAACTCTCAAGCTGAAGCTCGTGCAACCTTAACCGTCCATACACAAAACGACGGTAAACAACATGTGGAGCTCAATGCGGTAAGTGTCTCTGTTGATGCCTGAAGGTTATCATAACATAATCTTGGCCCGTGCTTAGTCCGTTCGATCATGCTTCTTTTTTCATCTTGCCAAGGTCCGTACGATAATGTCTGGTCCTTTTTAACATGTTCATGTGTCGTCGACTGTGCCTCGTGTTGTATATTAAAAAACTCTTACGTAATGTACATAAATGTTCACCTCTTAATAAAGTGTAAAGTTTCTTATAATGTACATAAATATTTTACTACGCACCCTCTATCTGTAAACTTGCTTCTTCCTCGGCCATTATTTCATCGACAGTTTAACACAACACTAAGCTTAACATGTCAAAATCATTCATTTCAGATTACAAAATATGGTCATTGTAAAAAAATACCATACTTTGTTTTTAGGAAAACAAAAGTTTTTTCTCTGTGAAAAAAAACAAGAAAAATGTGAAGCAAGTGTATGGATAAGAGAGAATACCAGTAGTATCATACTGTCAGCCTTTAGAGAAGAATCTTCTCCTTTTCGGAGTTGATCTTTTTCCTTTCAATTTGAGAGTCTTCTGCTCCTTCTCAATGTCAAGAAAATCGCCTAATTGCGACATTGTCTTTGCCACAAGAAGGTCAATCTCGTGTTTTTGCTTCTCTTTAAAGTCATTATCAGTCAACTTCCACAGTTTCTTGTTAACATTATCATAAACATTTTGCACGATAAAGCCAGGTTGCTTTGGAATTTGCTTTTCACATGGAACAAAATAAATCAAGCATTTGCGCTTCACAGATTCAGCAAACACTTCATCGCGATGGAAACTGTAGAAAAGGTGTCGTGAATCTCTGGATTCCCAGCTTTCACCATATTTTATCTCTGCTTCTTCTGGACGATAAAACCACTGCACTTCAAGATACACGTATCCTTCTTTGCCTTGTTTATAAATATCCTGTCATCAAACAAATAATTTCATGTTTGATTACAATACGGCAAGAACTCAAAACCAAATCAACTTTTGTGGTAACCTTAATGATCGCAGGATAGAGCTTTCGGGTCGGGGCCTCTGGAATCAGCAATACTGAATCTTCCTACTCAAAGAAAAAAGCGAATCATAGGTAAAATTGGTAGAAACTAAACAAAGTAAGGTTGATAATGATAATATGTAAGCTTTTGTAGAAAATAATAGTTCAGCCTTGTATATTTACAAAACAATAATGAAGGAATTAATTTTTTTTATTAAACACTTATCATGCAATTACTTCAAAAATAGTATATTAAATAAACACATACAACATAGGTTATTAGGTTATATGAATAACTAAAGTTTCTTAAGCCAGCTAGGAACATAAGTGAATTAATATAAGTAGAGTGGACAGATATTTTCACGTCAATTGATTGGAAACATATATGAATGGCATATCTTGCAAAACTTTAGAAAATTGAAGCTATATATATATATATTCAAATTTAACAAAAAACCTTATTCAAATCCCTTTTCGAACAACATGTAAGCTTTTTTCTCAAACAATAAAAGAGAATTGTCTTAGATTAACTAAATGGCATTAATTTTCAAAAAAAAAAAAAAAAAAAAAAAAAACTAAATGGCATTCCATGTAAATGTTTAGAAAACTAATATTGCACACATATGTATATTTCTAAAAAATAAAACAAAACTTATCGGAATGACGTCTAAACAATAAATAAAATTATTGTCTTCGTCAATGATATATATAAAAGATAGAAAAACATGTATGTAAAAATTAACATATCAACATTAAAACTTTTAATCAGTCCATATTTAAAAGGTTTTAAAACAAAAGAGCACATACTAAAAAAATGGTTGCCAGTAAAAAAATATTAAACGAAACAAACTCACCAGTCCATATTGTTTGCCATGAAACTCGAATTTCTCGTAATGGCATTTCATGTCTTCTTCCTTACCCGTAAACCTAATCAATTCTCCAATTGGCTGCGCGCAATCCTCTTGTTTCCATTTCTCCTCCATTGGCTTTTCCTCAACATCACTTTTCCGCTTCTTCTTCATTTCTTCAATGTTCAGCTTCCTAACTTTCGACCTCGCTAATGGCACGTTGTCTTCATCTTCGTTCCTCAACATTTCACTGGATCGTTGTATCAACATCTTCCTTATGCGGGTTATAGTGAAATTTGAAATTTTGTTGGGAACTTTGGTATTGTAAACCTGTCATATTTTTATATTGGAAACTTAGTTTTTCACCCTACATTTAAGTACCACCATGAAAACATAATTTGAAATCAACTTTGCTATCATAATTTTATACGCCAAAATATTTAATGATTAAAAATTAGTGTACGGTAAAATAACTCAATCTACTGACTGACAAATATATACTCCCTCCGTTATTCTTTGTTTGATGTTTAAGGTTTCTATACACAAATTAATAAATTATTTAATTATTTCTTGTTTCAAAACAAAACATGTTTTATCATCAATTCTAAAATATCTCAACCAATCAAAAAACAATCTGCAGAATTTAAAGAGTCAAAAACAACAAAAACACAATTAATTTTGCATAAAAAGTTGAAAACATCAATCAAAATGAAACAAAAAATGAGTCTAAAACATCAAATAATAAATTGTGGAAAATATTTGCCTACCAGCTGCAATTGATTTGACATTAAGGTTATACATTTTTTTTACCATTTCAGTTTAGTCATTTTAAATTTTTTTAATATGACAATTTCATATAACGAATAATATATTGTCAAGTTTAGAGAGACTATGGATACTAATTGTATATACGCTGTTTGTGAGAATAACTGAAGAAGTTTTTGTGTTTACTCGAATAAAAAACTGAAGAAATTTTTGCATTTGCCAGTACCAGAATACTTACAATTACTCCTTGTTTGGTTTGTGTTGGGACTTGCTTCTCCTGCGATTAGATAGATATATGTCACAGCTCGTAAGGATCTCACATTGAAATTAAAAAATGAAATATTTGTTTTCCTATGGTACACAGAAAGAAAATTCATCAAATATTTATAAGAAAAACTATACTCCCTCTGGGTTTTTATGATTGATGTTTTAGAAAAAAAAAATTGTTGTCAAAAGATTGATTATTTCTATTTTCTATGCATTTTGTATGAAGTATAATGTTGAATTGTAAATTTTAAGGCATATTAATTGATTTATTGTATTACTATTGGCTAAAACTTATGGAAAGTTGTTTATTGCAAAAACTAAGACATTTATATCTAAACATTAATGGGTTTTCTTAATATGTGTAAAAAACTTAAAACATCAAACATAAAAAAACGGAGGGAGTATATAATAAAACCATAACTCATTTTCACTTATATAGTCAATTGGGTGTGAAATGAAAGTTACATAAATATTCACACCAACAACCCAAAAGACTAAACGGAACATCGGATAGTGAGTTTCTTAACTCTTTCTATAGCGATCCGTTTTAGCTATGACCATTGTGAGGAGAAGAGAACAATGTATTGAAAAAGGCTTCCATCACCTTTCTGTGGCGATCCATTTTAGTTGCAGCGGCTTCTTCCATGGGAACATGGTTTAGTAGTCTCTTAACCTCCACCACGATTGCATTTACGAGATCATACTCGGTCCTGAAAAAGAATGGACCATGATTACTTTCGTGTTCTATGAGGGTCATCATCTTGATATGTATCCGGTCCCAAAACAACTAGAATCTTTAACTCAATATTGATGAAGAATCGTCATACATTACTCTATAGTTTTTTTTATGTCCCTAACCATGCCCCAAAGGGCTCATATAACACAAATAAAACAATCTCATCTTATTTCTATTGGTATTAGATTTTGGGGTATACAAGGATATTCCCATATTTCACATTCCTATCGGATTTTGAGGTTTATATAAGGATGTCTTACAGTCTTAGGATTTGTAATTATTCATTTACACAATTTATATAAAGAATATCATAGGTAAAAAGGGTTTTAACATCAATTTGTTCTTATCTATTTTATGGTTTTCATCTGAATTCATCACAAGATGACCCTTGATACACATTAATTCAACAAATTAAGTGAGAGGAATGGACTTCACAGACCTGTATTCCGATGATGGTAAGCCAAACTTTTGGGGAATAGACTTCAAAGCTTCCTCCCAATCGCGGATTCTATCCAATTCACCTTGGTATTTCCTCTTTGTTTCCCTAAATTTTGTGCCGAATTTTCCCTCAAGTTTCTTCACGTTGTATACAGTCACTTTGTAGAAGATAGGAATGACTTTGAGTTTCCCTTCAATCATCCGTTCGTTGATCTTAACAAGCTCGTCCAGACACCATTTTGACTCGGTGTACCAGTCCGAGAAGATCACCAACGCAACACTCGATTCCTCAATCCTCTTGAAGAGATGTTTGAGATCTATACCCCTCATCTCTGTCTCGTCTATGAAGACGTTGACGTTTTCGTTTCTCAAGGCTGGCACTAGAAAGCTTACGAAGCCTTGGCGCAATTGTTTTCCCCGGAAGTTGATGAACACTTGATGCTGCGATGGGATCTGTCCGACCACAGAAAAAGAGGAGGAAGAGAAGGAGCACATGGGAGAGGATTTTTGGATGATTTTTGTTGTTGTTGTATCAGTATTTTTGTTTGACCTTCGGAAGGAAATGGTAATATATGCACGTATGTTACGTTAGCCTATCTAATAATTAAGATAGATAGTTAAAAGAGAAATGGTCATAATTAAATATGAGTTAGGCCAAATATCAATATAGTTAATATTATGATAATAGACAATTCATGTTGCTATTTTTGAAAGAAAAAGTAATTCAAAAGTTTTTTGAAATCCCCCTATATCAAGTCATGCACAATCATAGGGATATAAAAATGAAAAGATGCATATATTAATAAATGCTAGAACATTGACTTCGTACATTTATATATTTTATCAATTTTAACGAAAGTTCGTAATTATCTGCTAATCATAGAAGCATAACGTAGTAACTGGACAATAATTTACCTAGATATTCAAGAAGATATATTTTTTCGACTATCATTGTAATAGGCAAGAAATTACCTTTTTCTCTCATATTCTCGTCTTAGACCATCTTTTCTTGTAATCTCAGCCGACGTATATATGCGTTGACGGTGATGGCACAGTCCCAATGGAGTCTGTCATGGTATGTTTCTCAGAAACTCATCCCAAGTGTAGAAACTCTTGAATTTGATCGGTTAGGTCGATCACGTACTTTTCTTTGCAACTGTTCATTTGGTTGTTTCTTAATAGGCTGATGGGGTTGAAGCAGTAGCAAGAGTTGGAGTCCCAGGTGACCTCAACGATCACAGTGTCTTCCGAATGCTAAAAAATGGCTAAATGTAGGCGAACCCGACCCGTTCTACAACCGAATAAACGATTACGTCATCCTTCCTACCGAATTTGAAATGGAGCAATACAAAGAGAACGGTCTCGAAATTGCTTCAGTAAAAGAATCGTGGGACATCATAACAGACGACAAAAATAATGGAACAGCCGAGTCAACCGTTAGCTCCATAACGGTCTCTCAACCCGGAGATGATCAAAACCCTCAAGCCGAAGCTCATGTAACCTTCACTATCCATACACAAAACGATGGTAGACAACATGTGGAGCTCAATGCGGTCAGTGTCTCTGTTGATGCATAAAAACTCTTCTTACCTTTGTAAATGTAATGTGTCGTCAAGTGTGTATCTGTGTCTGTATATACCAAATAACTCTCATGCATCGTGTACATAAATCATAATAACAAGAACTTTCGTGTTTTATTTATTGTTTAAGCTTACAAGAGCAACACCTTTCACAATCAAACCTTACGATAATGGCCAGGACTGATAATGGCTTGGTCTTGTAAGCGTGTTAATGTGTCTTTGTTTTTCTAAATTTGCTGAACACCTCTTTTGATGTTTCAAGTTGGCGCATGCTTCTCCAATGATTTAAGATATATAAATTCTCTCATATACCACTCTTTGAAGTTTTTTTTTCTAAAAATATCACCTTGAAGTTTTTTTCCCAAAAATACCACATTTTTTTTCAAAGTTCCAAAAATACCATTTTTCAAAAAGTTGATTTTTAAGGTTTAGAATTTAATTTTTTGGGTTTGGATTAACTATTCCAAAATTAGGGTATAGTTTTAGGGGGTAGGGTTTGGGTTTGGGGTTTAGGGTTTAGTTTTGAATGTTAAAAATGATTTTTTTTAAAAATGGTATTTTTAGAACTTTGGAAAAAAATGTGGTATTTTTGGAAAAAAAACTTTAAGGTGGTATTTTTGAAAAAAAAACTTAAAAAGTGGTATTTTTGAAAATTGCCCTTTAAGATATGCATCACCTATTAAAAAATCTCACAGTGAATAGTAAGAGCGAATTTAATTAGGCTAATATACAACATGAGCGAGAAGCTACGGTCATTGTTAGTTTGTAACTTTAATTTGTATGTTCAAACAAACTTGGTAAAAGTCAAATCTGTTTTCTTTTGTCATCTGAAGAGTAATATTGATAATTGAGAAGAAATACAAAAAACCCAAGACCCGAAAGGTTATCTAACAAATTACAACAAAGAGGAAATAAAAACATACATAAACCTTAAGACAAAGGAACCCTAAATCGAACTACAAACCAGCAACAACACATCAAAGCACCCAAATTTCCCAAAAAAACTAGTTGATGCCTACTCAGCGCCAAAAACCAAGAGCCGAATGTGTTATCAAACAAGACACCACAACCCACAACTCTACCAGCAACACGAGAGGACGAGAGAGCGAGAGGAACAAAGGAAACTAATGTTTTGGACACCACTCTCGAACACGCTAAATCACAAGAACTATCTCGATTCGCTTTCGCCAATAAATACTTTTCACCTAATTTTTTGTGAAAGAGTTGCGTCTTTGACCAAATTACAGGGGGTTTGTATTCCATCCTACTATCTCGATTCGCTTCAACTACAGAGGCTTTGGCTTCGATCCCTGGCCCATGGATGTGACTGATAATGGCTTCCATCCTACTATCTTGTAACGCTTTAGCTACAAGGGCTTCGACTTTCATCCTTCTATCTCGATTCGCTTCAACTACAATGGCTCCGATGCCTTCCATCCTACTATTTCGATTCGCTTCAACTACAGGGGCTTCTTCCTTCGTTATATGGTTCAGCACTTTTATAACCTCGTCCACGATTGCATTTACGAAAAGGTTCTCGTACCTGAAATAAAAAGGTAAAATAGGGGTGGGTCATGACTCATTGATAAAGAATTATAAGGTTTATAAATTAAATATCATAATTAACCTACTCCCTCGGTTGCATATTAGTTGTTATTCTAACTTTTATTTTTTATTTCATATTACTTGTCGTTTTATATTTCCAATGTAGATTTATTATTATTTTTCCATCTTTTACCCCTAACTTTCAGCTTAATAATTATTTCTATCAAACAAAATAGTGTATTAATTAAAGATAAAATAGAAAATTTAATTGTTTTTTAATTTGTGTAAAAACACTTAGAATGACAAGTAATTTGCAACTGATGGAGTATTTTCTATCATTTTAACAAATGGTTCTTGAGGTGAAACTCTTAAGTCCCACTCAGGCCCGACCCAGAGGGGAGGCAGACTAGGCAATGGCCTAGGGCCACCAATATTTTTTGTTAATTTTTGGGTCACATTTTTGTAAAAAAGTTATCTAGACTACATACAAGAAATATTTTGGGCCATAAATAAAAGTGGTTTGGACCATTAAAATAAAATATATATGAGTTTATAAACTATTATATTTTTATAGGTTAATATTTTAAAAATAAATAAATAATAACTATTTTAATTTTTTTTTTGCTTTGAGTCACATATTTGGTTGGACCGGCCCTGGACTCCCACTAACGTGTAATCAAACGAAGACATCCCAAATTTTTGGGGAATAATAGACTTCAAAGTTTCCTCCCAATTTTGGCAAATAGACTTCGTTTCCCTAAAATTCCTCTTCGTTTCCCTAAAATTACGGCCGAAATTTCCCTCGAGTATCTTCACGTTTTCCACAGTCACTTTGTAGAAGATGGGAATCACATGGAGTTTACCTTCAATCATCCGTTCGTTGATCTTGACAAGCTCGTTCAAACACCACTTTGAGCTGGTGTATTCATCGGAGAAGATCACTACCGCAATAATCGATTCCTCAATCCTCTTAAAGAGATATTGAAGATCTCGGCTCCTCAGTTCCATCTCGTCTTCATAGATGTTGACGTTTTTGTTTCTAAAGGCTTCCCTAAGAAAGCTCAAAAATCCGTTGCGCACATCTTTTCCCCTGAAATTGATGAACACTTGCTTTGATGGGATCAGTTTGACCTCAGGAAAAGAGGAAGATGAGGAGGAGGAGGCTTCCATGTGAGATCAGAGATTTTCTTTTTTTGGGTTAGAACATCTTTTTCTGTTTGACCCTGCGATCTTGAAATGGTGGTGATGCATGATATTTGTTGCTTGAATCCTTTGAGATAGTTAAACAAGAAGTCGTCGTAATGTGAATTGGTCATAAGTCATAACTTCTAAACCTATGAAAACTCAAAACTGATTAGCCGGCCAATAAAATAGAAAAATTGAACTAGTGTTCGAACCGTTTTGAAATAAGAAACTCAAAACTGATTAGCCGGCCAATAAAATAGAAAAATTTAACTAAACAAGAAAAGAAGTGGACTTCTTCAAATTTCTATTTGAAAATTTCAAGAATCTCAGAAACATCTATTATAATGCTTGTTTAAATCAGGTTCAAATCGAGTTCGCCCTAACTCAAACTCTCTCGGGCACTCAACCCAAGGCCGCCGCCTTAGCCTTCTAACCACCGCAATGGAGCCTTGCACCACCGACGAAGACCAAGACGAAGATGAGGATGACGATTCTCGAACCTCCTCCACCCAACAACGATTCACACCGCCACCTCTCCTCCTCCATCACCTTTCCCTCCGAGCTCCTTCCTTCCGGCAAAATCTCTCTCGTCTCCAACAACGACTCAACCTCCGATCGAAATTTTCTCATTTTGGGAGTCGGAATTATGATATATCCGACGAGATTAGCCCTTCTCCGATCCGCGACAGTGACTCTTTGTTTTGTCCGGAGAAGGAAGTGGCAAATCTCTATCTGAAGCCAAAGCTCATAGTTCCTTTCACCGAAGGCGAATTGATATTTTCCGGTGAAGATTGCGACCGTCCCTCTCTCTATTTCCCTCTTGGAAGAACTCTCGACGAGCTTATGGTGCAGTTAAACCAAGCTTCTCCCTCGATGACCCAACCTCCTGTACCACTAGATCTGCATCCATAGCCAGATCCGATGCAACTAGTGGTGGCTTTGTGGTCACCGCTGCCTTCTCCGGAGCCCCCAGACCCTCCCGACCCACCGAAGACTAGAGATTCTCGACTACTCCGTATGACCATGAGACCCTCTGCCTGTTCCACAAGTCCTCCTCGCCATTGTTTGAACACTCGAGATCGAGTCTTGATGTCTACTTATCTGATGGTGATGGCTTCTCCCCTGCGACAATGCTCCCCACAGTCTCATGAAGATATCTCCGGCGAGACTCTGTGTTTCGTCTGGTCTCCGGTGAATGTAACCGTTGACGAGCTTGTGAGCTTGAGGTTTGTGGGTCTGACCCATTACCTAGAACACAAGACTCAGGAGAACATGATGACTTCCAATCATGATCCGAACATAAACCCGCACATCCCACTAGCGGTGGTTCAACAACCCTCTTATGATGGCAACCCTTCCAAATACCCTCCTTCGGCAAGCCGTACTCTTCCTCAAAACCTAGTAAGCAACTCTCTTGATTATGCTATACTGATTATGGTTCATGAGGTATGTCTAGAAGCTTTAGTCCATGCAGTTGTGTTAGCGGATCCGGAACCCATCGTTTGTATTAGAATGCTAAAAACAGTAGCTACTTTTTCCGAATTTACTTTGGTAATGTTAGTTGTTGTGATTAGTGCAATTGAGGGGCATCTAAAGAAGGAGTGTAAAGCCAAGATGGTTGATCCCTTGGTAACTCGATCTCAAGCCATAGTGGCATTGTCACAAAAAGAAGACGAACGTAAAAGGACAAGCTCGGTAAAATCCGAATCCTTTCCATTGGTTCGAACCTTTTCTTTAGGTTCGAAAGTTCCCAAACTACATGGTGTATACCATGAATCTATATGCTTTAATTTCCTTTTATTTGTAGTTAAAATGGCATTATATGCTAATGTAACCGAATCATCTTTTTAAGCTAATGGAGTTACTTGTTGCCCAAAAAAAATAATGCTTGTTTAAATCAATGATGAACAAGTAATCTGCCAGAGAAAAGGATATCAAAGTCATGGAAAAATTGCTTTGAGCGTGTATGTGCTTTGCATTGTGACATAAAAAAATGCACGTACCGAATGGTTTAGCGTTGAGTTCATGTATATGCGTATTTTTTTATTATTTCTTACACATATATGATATAGCAAAGCTTACATCCTCCTTTGATCTCTGTCTCATGGAAGCCGGCTGTTTGGTTCAAGCATCACATTCCGAGTCATGCTTTTGTGTTCTGGCTAATAGTGAGGGGAAGGCTAACTACAAGGGATAGGTTGAGAAGTTGGGGAATGAATATTCCAGAAACTTGTCTATAACAGAAATAAGTTTCACAATAGTGTCTCTGATGTTAATTAACTCTCAGAATAATGGCTAAAAGAAAGGTTCAACAAGTCACATTTTTAACCCCTCTCCTCCATAGTATGAGCTCTGTATTTTCCTCTTGAAATGAAATGTATCCTTTAAAAAGGGAATAAACAAATTCTGTAACTGTTTACGTTTAAATGGTATTTCATGTCTCCAATATATATATACATGATATAGCAAAGTGAATCAAGAGATTCCTTCGCCGGAAATTTTGAAACCTATAAACGAACAAATTCAATTTGATAAATCTAAACCCAAAACACTCGTCATGGCTAAAGGGGAAGATAACTCATGATTGGTTTCAAATCTTACCGTGAAATGCAAAAAATATCGTCGCCGGAGACCAAATAGCTTCTTCACTCAGGAGACGAAAAGGAGAAGACGAAGAGTCGTTTTGTCGTGAAAAATTAGGTTTTTTGGATTGTTTTATTTTGTTCTCAAAGAAATTTAAATGGAATGGATAAAATTTAAAGATCTTTATAAATGTTTTGGACCTTACTTTTTTAGCTCAAAAAATACAAAGTTGTATGAGTACATACCAACTCTAACAAATTTTTTTTAGCAATTATCTCAAATAAAAAAGACTTTTTAATATTTTGTATTGATGCATCGTCAAAAGAACAAAATGCATAATTTTTTTTTTTTTGAAACTTTTCACTAAACTAATTTTTTTGGATTTTTTGTTTTATAATTAAAGAAAAACTAGGCCTAACCAATAATCCAAGAATGGACCTGGTTAAGCCTCCTAATCAAAATAACATATGAACCAAATCCATTAGGTCAAAGAAACAGAAACCCTAGAAGCTAAATGAAGGGTCACTGCCGCTGCCCCGTTTATCCGTCGCCAACATCGGATGTGTTGGTGGCTGCCATAAGCACTTACATCGACTGGAAGATCGACGGCAAGACGAGATAAGCTCGGTATAATACTAACTAGTCAGGGAGGAGCCGCTTATGCCGATAGGGACACCGCGCCGACTAGCCGGAAAATTACACCGTCGACACCACACTTCCGACCAAACCAAAAGACAGTAAATACAACCACCAAAATGCATCATGAAGGGAAGGGAAGGGATAAATGGTTATTCATCAAAACAAACACGCATTGATGCAATCCTTTTATTCTCAAAATTCAAACAAAATATAAATATGATTCAAAACTGTGAACAAAGGACAGACGAAATTTTTTACGAAAGCGAACTGAAATTTTAGATTTTTGTTTCTTACAAAAACCCAATCAAAATCGGTTAAATTTGGACAACTTCGGTTGGATATATACTAGCTATGCTCATTATAATTTTGTATGGAAAAGAGCCAGAATGATATAATAGAAAATGGTTTCAGTCACTTATTACTATTCGATTCGCTTCAGCCGCATCGGCTTCTTCCTTGGTAATATGGTTCAACACTTTGTCAACCTCCTCCACGATTGCATTTATGAAATCGTTCTCGCACCTGAAATTAAAAAAGGTAAAGTAAGGATCATATTGATGAATATCCAGCCGAAAAAGAAACAAGAATCTTCAATCTAATCTAGTATTGATTGGGCAAAAGATAATCATCATTTGGGGGGTCATATATTTCAAATGATAAAGAACTTACCAGGTTTGTAAATTAAACGTCAACATAAACTATTTTCAACAATTGGTTATTGAGATGAAACGCTATATGAATACTAAAGTCTCACTAACCTATAATCAAACGAAGACAACCCAAACTTTTGGGGAATAGATTCCAAGGCCTCCTCCCACTTGTTGATTTTACGCCAATTACCTCCACAACCTCCACAGTTTCTCGCCGTTTCCCTTAAATTAAATCCGAATTTTCCCGCAAGTAACTTCACGTTTTCCACGTCTAATTTGTAAAAGATGGGAATGACATGGAGTTTAACTTCACTCATCCGTTCATTGATCTGGACAAGTTCGTTCAAATACCATTCTGACCCGGTGTATCTATGAGAGAAGATGACTAGCGCAACAATCGATTCCTCAATCACCTTAGAGAGATATTGACGATCTCTGCTCCTCAGTTCTGTCTCGTCTACATAGACATTGACGTGTTTGTTTATAAAGGCTTCCTTGACAGAGCTCAAAAAGCCGTTGCCCATATCCTTTGCCTCAAAACTTATGAACACTTCATGCTTTGATGGAAGAGGAGGAGTAGGAGTAGGAGGAGGATGAGGAGCACGAAGAAGAGGAGGAGGAGGCGGAGGAGGAGGAGGAACCAAAGTATGAACGTTCCTTTTCTTGCTTGAGTCCTCCTTAACTTTCTTTGTCTTCAGATGCTCATCATCAGAACCTACCATATCGTCTAATAATTCCTCACCAGCCGATACCAAAAAGTTCAGTATAGTTAAATAACTGGCGAAATTTGTAATAGTTAAAAAAAATAGGGAAATTAGGCTTCATATACAAGGAAAACATGATATTTAGGTAGATACACTATTCAAAATACTGTTCAGTTTCGTTCATTTGTTCTTTTCTCTTTCTTTTAGTTTATTTGTTCTTCTCTCTTCCTTTTAACTCATTTGTTCTTTTTTCTTTTCATTTTCTTCTCTTTAACAATTTGCGAATTAGTGTTGTAAATTATGATGAAAATAAAGATCATAGAAAGCTGAGCTCGATCGAGATTGGAAATTCTTTTGTTCAAGTCAATTTTAAGCATACCTAGTTGACTCGGTTAATCAAGTCAGTGAATTAAGTATGCATCAACTTGTCGTTTCATACTCTTTTTCCCGTTATTAGGATTTTCCCCAATTTCTTTTTCATATAAATGCATGTTCTAGATTTTCATTTTTCACGATTCAGTGAGTCAACTCGGTGAATTAATTTTCACAAACAATATGAGCTACCGAAAAATCTTCCTTCCTAACTCACCAAAACAATTTAGGGTTAATTAGTGGAATAATAGGTTTGAGCATATTAATTAATAAAGTAGCATGTGTAATATGAAAATTTAGTAAGTAACAAAGAGAAATAAAATTAAATGATTATATCATTCTATACATTCAATCACAATTATCACATTTAATGCAAATTTAATGTAAATTTGCCTTGTAGTAATTATCACATTTAACTTTTTATAAATAAATTTGAAATTGTCATATATAAAAATAAATGATTTTTTTACATTTAAAATTGACATAAAGAAAACATTTATTTTTTCTTTTATCTACATTATACGTTTACTCAATGAATGAATTATATAGTGAACTATATCACAAATTAGAAATTATGAATATATTAGGTATATAGTTAATTTTTTCACAAATTATATTTACGCATAAGATAGTTCATTATTATATACTGTGTATATATAACTATATCCATGTGTACTAGTATAACTACAAATAAATATTAATCATTTATATAGTTATTTTTATTCACAAACAATCAACTATACTTTATATTCAACAATAGTTCATTATTATATATAGTTAAATATAATCATAAATAGTTTACTATTTCGTAATTTTTGTGTAAAATTCATTATATCAAGCAAGTAGTTAGTTCACTATTTATATCAATAGTTTTCAATTTGTGATATAGTTCACTATATAATTTATTTATACAAACAATAATTAATTATTTTGAAAGGTAAAAAAATTATGGCTATTTTAAGTAAACGTATAATGTAGAAAAAAGAAAGAAAAAATGTTATTTCAATGAAATATTTTTTATATATGTCAATTTTAAATTTATTTCTAGATGAAATTTTTTTTTTTTATTTATTACAAATAAATTAACATTAAATGTGATGAAATTTGACAACATTATCATTAAGTGTGGTGAAAATTGACAACATTAATTGAATTTATTTTTGGTAAATGAGTCAAATTTAATTTTTCTCTTTGTTAGTTACCCAATTTTCTAATTGCACATGTTACTTTATTAATTTATATGTCAAAACATATTATTCCACCTAATTCCCCAAAAATCTAGAACATGCATAACCGTGTATGATTTACGGCATATATTGGCCATTTGGGTTTAGGGATTCTAATTTATGATTAGTGTTGAACGTTATTGGATTTAGGGGTTTAGTGCGTCTACTATATATATATATATATATATTTTTATTATTTTTTCGAAACTTCGTCTACTATATTTGTTATCACAATAAACAAAAAATTTAGAGAAATGTTTACATATTCTATTTTTCTAAAAGTTTACTCACTTAACTATTTGTTGACTTGAACAGATGGTGAATCAATGGATGGATGATGGAGGCTAAGAGGATTGATGAGATAGAGAGATAGAGGGAGATAAATGTATGTATATATATATCATGTGGTGGAGGGTCTGTTTTGTCATTTTCTCGTCAGTTATTATCGAGTTTCGAAATTTTATTGTCATTTTCTTTATTATGGATTTTCTCCTTGATTTACTAGCTAATTGTTCCAAAATAATATTCTAAATTTTACTTTTGTATATTAATACAATTGCATATACGTGGACCGTAAATCATAGCGCTAATTATGCATTTACAAATATTATAATTTTCAATTTTTTATACGAAGATTCAAAAAACAAAAAAATATGTGACAGTATTTATAATAGTGAACTTTTTATCAAGTAAAAATATTTATCTGTTTAAACTTTTTTTGATCAAGTTAAAAAACTATAATATTTTCTAATATTTTTTAAAGAATCATAAAAATAAAATATGTATAATATTTAAAATATATTGAATTAGCTAGAATAATTGTAATATTTTATATAGTATTTCGAGTTCCAATATAAAATATTTTTACTTTTATTAAATTAAATATTTATAATAATTATCTTATTCTATTTTAATTATGCGGTTTAACAAATGAAATATAAATTTTAAATTGAGGAGTGAAAGGAAAAAGGGGAAAATTACTAACCAATTCTGTACAAATGAAATATAAACTCAGTTTAGTTATGAACTAAAACCCATGCGTGACCATCACGCACAATACTACGTACCCAATAGGAAAAAAAAAACGCAACACAATGAAGTAATGTGTTTCAAACCACTCACAAGGGACTAAAGGGAGAGAAAGCTAATCTTACCACTACACCTATGGAACATAATTAATTAATTAGTGTCCTATATTATTAAAATGTGATGCTTAACGCCTTTGCTTGTTGGACCTTAATCCAGGATCGGCCTGCAAGCGACCGTGTTTTTCTAATGTTAATTTGTTGATGATTTTTTTGTTTCCTACACAAATTGACGTCTAAACATATAAAACCTCTAAACGATCCTTGTACTCTGATCCCGTCCTATTTATCGTCATTGTAACTTTTTATGTTAAAGAACCAGGATTATTGTCGGAAGTAGGATTAGAAATCCTAGTTTAATAAGACTTATAGATAGCTAAAAGTTATCTCTTAAAGGAGCTTTGCATCTATCTTATAAGTTAAGATGATTGTGTATACAATATCTTAAGCATATGAAGTAATAAAGTAAGTTGTTTCAATATCTAATTCTACAATTATATAATGGAATAAGGTGTCCATCACTTACTACTATTTCGATTTGCATCAGCTACATCGACTTCTTCCTTGGTAATATGGTTGAACGCTTTCTCAACCTCTTCCACGATCGCATTTATGAAATCGTTCTCGCACCTGAAATAAAGAAGGTAAATTGGGGTTGCTTAGTTATTCTATTATATTCATAATATTGATGAATATCTGGTCCAACAAAACAAAAAGATATCTTCAATCTAATCTAGCATTGATTAGGCAAAAAGATACATCATTTGGTTGGTCATATTGTATATTTGAAATGATAAAGATCTTAGCAGGTTTATAAATTAAACGTCATTAACTTACTATATCATTTTAACAATTGGTTTTTGAGATGAAACTCTATATACTGAAGTCTCACTAACCTGTAATCAAAAGAAGACAGCCCGAACTTTTGGGGAATAGACTTCAAAGCTTTTTCCCACTTGTTGATTAGCCACAAACCTGCACAATCTCCATATTTACTTGTCGTTTCCCTAAAATTATAGCCGAATTTTCCCGCAAGTATCTTCACGTTTTCCACGTCCACGTTGTAGAAGATGGGAATGACATGGAGTTTGCCTTCAATCATCCGTTTGTTGATCCTGACAAGCTCGTTCAAACACCACTTTGAACTGGTGTATCTATCAGAGAAGATCACTACTGCAAGAACCATTTTCTCGATCCTCTTGAAGAAGAGAGGTTGGAGATAAGTGTACCCCCGTTCAGTATTGCAATAGACGTTGATATTTTTGTTTATAAAGGCCTCCTCGACAAGGCTCAAAAAGTCGTTTCCCACATCCATTCCCCCGAGACTGATGAACACTTGACGATTTGATGATGGAGGATAAGGTTTATAAAGAGAATTAGGAAGAGGAGGAGGAGGAGGAGGAGGAAGATGATGAGGAAGACGAATAATAGGACGAGGAGAAGCAGGAGGACGATGACTACGAAGAGGATAAGAAGGAAGAGAAGGAGGAGGAGGAGGAGGAGAAAAGGAGGAGGCCGCCATGGGAGATCAAAGATTTTCTTTCTTTTTTTTCGGGTTAGAACATCTTTTTTGTTTGACCTTGTGATCTGAAATGGTTGTGATGCATGTTACTTTATGGTTGAATCCTTGAGATAGTTAAACACTAATTATTCTTAATGTGAATTGGTCATAACTTCTAAATCTAACAAATCTCTAGCCGGCCAATAAAATAAAGAAAGAAAAAACTCGTGTTCGAAACGTGTTTATTAAACAAGAAAAGAAGTGGCCGACACTTTCAAATTTATATCTAAAATTTCAAGAAACCGGTCGTAGTTATGTGGTGGTTTTGATTTTGAGATCCCATCGCTTGATCTTGCTACTTCTTGATTATCTCTAGTACTAGATATAGCTATTAAAATCGTATTAAAAACCATAAAAACCAAGATATCTCAGCATGTATATTTGGTCAGAAATTTCCAGCAGATCCAATAGTCAAAAACCAATCGAAATACCTTTTTCATTTTCAAATAAATTATTGTCAACTCGTGAAAACGTTGTGATAAATTGATTTTTCCTTTAGCATGAGTATAGCACATTCTTCGTTTCTATTTATTTGTTTATGATCAAATAGAAGAAAACATAATTTCTATATGTGTTTGATCAAAACAGAAAGGCGGATAATTTTCGTGTCTATATATATTTTCCTACGGTCTCATTCATAATCATTTTTCATTGATCGGATCATATATTAATTACATAAACTCTAATCATAAAACTCGAATTTAAACTTAGAACATTACAACATATCGGTATTGATTTTATTCAACGTAGTTATTTAAACTAATAGTACGATACATGAACCTTGTCATATAGAGACACAAACGTTCCATATATACATATATATATATATATATATTATATTTCACATATATATATAGGGAAGGTCCATGGATGCATATGGATCTATATGCCATATTAATTATTTTGTTTGGGACGAATTACAACACCTCTGAGGAAGAGCCCTTTCTTCCAAATACCAGCCTCATGCTCATACATTGAGAAAGTGATCTCTCCGGCCGAATTATTCTCTGCCTTGAACTCTCCAACTCTAATATCAAACCATTGGTACCTAGTTTTATCCCTCAAACTCACCTTTAGCTCTTGCGCCTTACCATTAGGGAAGACTAGCTTTACATTCACCGGCATTGCCCATCCATAGGCCGGATCCTCTAGCTTCACTTTAAAGACTACCTCGTATGTAATCCCTGGTGTGAGATTCTTTATGTCGAATTTTCCGGTGATATCAAGCCAACACACGTTTTTCAATTCCGCAGCTTCTATTGTCTCTCTTTTCAAAATCATAAAAATAAATCATCGATTGAGTTAGTTAATTAATACTCCCTCCGTTCCTTAAAGATTGATTTTCTAGAGTTTTCACACATATTAAGAAAACACATTAATGTTTGACTAAAAGTGCATTGGTTTTTGTATTAAACAATTTTCCATAAGTTTGACCCAATGACAATCCAATAAAACCAATTAATATGTCTTGAAATCTACAATTTATCATTATTATTGCATAGAAAATATAAAAAATTAATCTTTAGAAAACAAAAAAAATTTCTAGAACATCAATCTTTAAAGAACGGAGGGAGTATTTTGTTATAAGTAATAGACAAATATTCTAAGATATCATAAAAACAAGTTTAGGTCCAAAAACACTATCAACCCGTCCATACATGATACAACATGTAGTTTAATGGTTCGGGTTAGTTTTGGCACTATGTCATTGACAAAAAAACACTACAACTTTTTTAAGTTTTTTTTAAATATAACAAACCATTATTTTATAAATACACCATTTAGTTTACCTTCCTACACTTTTAAGAACTCTTACTAAACCTAAATTTTGTGGTATTAAGGAAACTCTTATTCGTATTTCTTTATTGTAGATCAAGTAATTCAATAGTTCTAGTAAAATACTCGATTGTTCAATAACGTAGATGTAATGTCTTACTTTGGTGACTCCTCGTTGGGAACCCATGTCCAATAGTTGGGGTCATCAGACCAAGTGATAGAGAGCTTCCTTGGAAAGAGCATGAAGCAGTTGCTGTTTTTCTCGTCCACCCAATATTTGACCTGTTCAATATTTCATATGCAAAAAATGGATTAATGCATGGTCCAAAGATCAATGGTCCCATTTCCATTTCCTAAAAATATGAAATTACCACTTGGATATTGTTCCTCTAGTCCATTAGTTCAGTCTTCTATGTTATTTATCTCTAAAAAAAAAAAAATCTCCGGAGATAACATTTTTCTAGCAGGAAAAATATACTAAAGATTCTCAATTATCATCCAAAAAGGTGCCTTTGAAGTAGTTCATCAAAGAGTGCTAGGTTTTTAAGAAAAACTCTGGCAAAAGGACAATTATCTCTTACTCTTTATTGGAATTTTGTTTTAAGTAAGGTAACGTTGTGTATTATATTTCTCCGAAATGAAAAACATTACGAGCTAATTCTTGATGTTAAAATTAATATAAAAAGTGAACTAATTATTTTACAGAAAGAAAAAAGGTACCAACCAGTTTCTTGGGTTTCAAGAAAACACCAGTACGTAGCTGGTCATAAAGATTAGCAGAGAAGATGATAGAAGGATCACTGAGAATGGCTCCGAAGTTATGTGGTTCTTCCACCACTGGAATCGAAAAATCCTGGGACATCTTCTTTGTTAATGACGTTGAGCAATTGTTTTTTGCTTGACAAATGAATGAAATTTGTATGTTTTTAAAATTTGTGTTATCTCAGTTTACAAATTGACAAAGAAACTCTCCTAACTATATAGCCATAGGGAAAAGGGTTTGAAGAACTTATTCTGTTTTGTCATGCTTTATTTTCTTTTGTTCCATGATTCTTTTTAACTTCGTGAACCAAAAATCGAATTATATATTCGCATATCATGCATAAAGTTATGGTGCAAATGGTTCTACATTTTAGAGAAATAAAAAACTATGGAATTATTTATTTTTTTAGATTTTTACCATTTGAGTGGAATAAAGATAGATAGAACTAAACATTGCTCTAAAGTTTTAGGGACCCTTATTCATTGATGGATTACGTAGAACTTATGGATTTTAAAAGTTGTGAGATTTTATCAATTCTTATGGATTTTTAAAAATTATTCTCATGGATTACAATTAATTCTCATGGATTCTTGTAAATTATTCTCATGGATTTGTAATAATTTGTTTTCCACATAAGGTAATATATATATTCATAGTTTTCTCTAAAAAGTTCAAGTAGTATACTTGTCAATATTCTAGACTCCACTTTAGACGTGAGACATCACCATAAAAAGACGTGAGCTAATCAACCCACACCATTGCCATCATCATTTTCAAGCATTGCCATTAACATTACATAATTTGTTCTTCAGACCTGAGCTAAGTTTAAGATTGTTCCTTTTTGTTTTTTGTAAAAATTTATTTGGAGCTTGTTTTTGAACTTTGTTTTGAGATTGCTTTATTATTAATAAAATAGATTTGGATTTTGAATTATAATTTTCATAATGTGTTCTATTTATTGACTTCGTGATGTCTTTATTTCTAGTTAACTTCAACGTCTTTTCCAGGTTTCCAGGTTTCATACGTCGTGAAATTTGCTCTTTCTTTTTAAGAATAATGAGTTCTTGCTTTTCTTATACTACGTTGGGTTTTTCAGTTATTATTCTATAATTTGTTTATGTCTCTTTTATAAATTCTGGTTTTTGTTATGATTAGAAAATCAAAAAATGTTGTTTTGATCGTTGGGTTTTTTTTGTTGATGTTGTGTGTGTGTTTTTTTTTAACATGGATTTCAATAATATCATGTATATCTCTAGTATTTTGAAAATCATGTTGTATGAGTAAAACTATAGAGATTCCATCTCCCAATAACAATGGATTTTAATTGATTTAGAAAATCAACAAAACATAGATTTTTTTAATAACAATGGATTTCAAAAGCAATGTAAAAATCCTCAAATGAATAACAATGGATTTGATTTAGAATTTAAGAATCCATTAACCAATAACAATAGAATCTTAAAATTTTAAAAATCTACATAAATCCAACAATGAATAACCCCCTCTTAGAAAATTAAACTGCTACTTTCTATTGATTTAAAAATCTAACTAATGGAACTTTTTATTTTCTTTATCGAAAGAATGTATACTATCTACAGAATTTATCTAGAATGTAATAATTGAATTTTGTGTAAGGAATATATACTACTTGGTCCAAGAAGTGATATTTTGAGCACCAATGCTGTAAATCAATAATGTAGTTATGAACTCTAGTGCTAAGTCAAACAATAAATTAGTAGCTTGAGTTGCCCAACCAGTTTTCTGTTTTTTTTTTGTTTTTTTTTTATTTACTTTGCATTTCATCAGTTTTCAAAATGAGGCGATGTAGAGGTTTTGCTCACTTCAGATGAAACATAAGGAAAAAAATTGGATGTTTTCGTAATTTAAAATTCAATATTATATGATACATGTCAAAGCTATCATACTTGTATAGAAATTACAAACGAACGAATTTAAAATGATGTTTCATGTATAAAAATCGAGTAAACACTATTGTTAAAGTTTATAAAATCGTAAAACTATATGAAATAATCATCTATTTTGTACAATTTTATACTATGCAGCTTACATATAAAAAATGTACAATATACTGTTTTAATTTACTAATGAGACCCAGTTGTCATTACATTTAAGATTTAACCAGAGAAAAAGAGACAAAAGAATTTCAACTTTTGTATGATTCTTGTTCCACTAGTTTTTGCATATCCTTATCCCTATCAAATTCCATCCACTTCTCTTCAAGCTAAGAATTTATGCCTTCATTTTTATATTTCTTTTTTTTAAAAGAGAACAAAAATAATGATTCGGTGCTTCGCGTGTGCACCACTCATAGATGCTCCCTTAATCTCCTCCTTCCGTTTCACATCTCCACCACCATCACCATCATCATCATCATCAACATCATCATCAAGAAGAGCAATATCTCTATCTATCATAGCCACCGCGTCTTCCATCATCTTCTCCGGTTGCTTCACTTCTCTGGCACTCGCTGAGTTCTCTGAAATCCCTAACTCCGGTGGAGTTAAGAGTCTTGATCTCCGAGTAGGAGACGGTGAAGTCCCCATTGAAGGAGATCAGGTTCTCTGTTTTGTTTTGTTACCAAACAAACTCAGTTTTGCAAAAATCTGAACTTTGTTTTGTTCTTTCTTTAGATTGCAATACATTACTATGGGAGATTAGCTGCAAAACAAGGATGGAGATTTGATTCAACTTACGATCATAAAGACAGTAATGGAGACTCTGTTCCTTTCACATTCATCCTTGGCTCTACCAATGTAATAAATATTTGTTTCTATAAAGTTTCAGTTTTTGTTTGTTCTTGCAAAACTAAGTGCTTAAGTGGTGTTTGTTCAATGGTTTTTGAGGTATTTTAAGTATGATGAATGAAACATTGTGATGTGTCAGGTCATTTCGGGGATCGAAACAGCGGTGAGATCAATGAAAGTAGGAGGGATTCGTCGTGTGGTTATACCGCCATCTCAAGGTTACCAGAATACATCACAAGAACCTCTCCCACCAAATGTATGTGCATGCACCTCTCTCTCTCTCTCTCTCTCTCTCTCATGAGATATTTTCATGTTTTTGATTCATATCTAAAAAGTCAAATGTTATTGCTAAGAGTTCCAAGTTGATTACCTTTGGGCCTAGCTTAGAGCCTTAGTGCACCACGTTCTCAAGCTACTATTACATCCACTTGAAGATAAAGAATTCAAACATTGGAGATGCTAAGGTTTCATAGAATATGCTTTTGCCATATTAGTATGTGTATTAGTCATTAGGATGGGATCAAAATGAATAAGAGATGGTATCAAGTGATTAAGAGATTAGTTTGGGAATGGGAAAGTTTGGTATGCTCTAGAATTCAACCTAGTGTTTTCTATACACGGCTCTTTGATTTTCTGTTTCGTACTTCGATTCAGAGTGAGATAAGTCTGCTTAAAATTTGAAACCTTATCTAGAAAGCCCCATGTGATATTCGGACACGTATTATATTGTTTGGACATACATTGATTAGCTATGGGGCTTAGTTAGTATTCTTGTAGGACCACCCAATAGTTCCCTCCATATCATGCTAGCTTTAAGGCAAGTTCTCTTCAAAAAAAGATCTATCATGTAAATCTCTATAACTCATATTTTTCGGTTAATAAACCTTTACTTTCTTTCAAATCTGCGATTCGCCATGTTAATTGCAGTAGCAAGTAGTACGATTGGAATTAGCTCACAAGATTGTTTGCAAAATTTTATTCCTGTTGTCTGTGTCTTTTGCAGTTCTTTGACAGACAAAGACTCTTCACGACCATCTTTAACCCAACACGTCTTGCGAATGGAGAAGGTTCTACACTTGGAACACTCGTTTTCGACATCGAACTTGTCAGTACCAGACGTCTTAACCGATGAGTCATAATGTCATTCATAGTACTCTTTAAGTTTCTTGTTTGACAAGAAATCCCATTCATAGTAGTCATTGGTTTTTCTTACACAAGAAACCATATAATATACAATTTAAATAAATCTAAACAAAATATTTCGTAAGTATTTGAATATTCTATAGAGACGTACGTAGAAAATTCATCTTTGATATAAATGCAAGCTTTATATATGTATCCCTTGGTCTTTGCTTTCGCATTCATATTACAATTTTCGTTCTGTGATTATACCTCCATCACAAGGCTACCAAAATACATCACAAGAACCTCTCCCATCAAATGTACGTGCACAGACATCTCTCTTTTTTTTCCGCCAAAAACATTTTTATTGATATCTAAACGAGTTTACAAAGTCATTACATAAACCTTGAAAGCAAAAAATTACATAAACAAAAGATGCGCCATATATTGAAGACGGTAGAAAATAAGAAGTGAATTTGACGATATTTTCTTAAAGTCTTACTCGCTAACAAATTATTTAATCCATATTTTTCCTCCTCTAATCGATCTTCTGCTGTGAAAATTGACACACACTTCTCTCTCATCAGATGTTTTCATCGAATATGCTTGCCACATTGTGTTTAGTGATGGGATTAAAATAAATAGGAGATTTATCAAGTGATTAGTTTGGCATGCCCTAGGGTTCTACTCTTTGATTCAGAGTGAAGTATATCAGTTTACATTTTCAAAAACCTTATCAAGAGAGACCCTTGTGATATTCAACACCGTATCATATTGTTAGGACACACATTGATTAGCTATGGGGCTTAGTTGGTATCTTGTATGACCTAAAAGTTCCTTAAATTTCTTTTGTTTTTCGAATGAATGTAGAATTAGTATTTAATCAAAAGCTTTTGTACAATAAATGTGACGAAAATTTGAATGTTTTTAAGCATAGATATAGTTCCCTGAATTCAAGCTAGCTTTATGGCGAGTTATGTGCAAAGTGTTTTTATATCCAATAAATCTCTAGAAGTAGTAATTGTCGGTAATTAGGATTTTGGGTCCAATAAACCTTACCTTTCTTTAAGATCTACGATGCGTGCCATGTTAATCGCAATGGCAAGTAAGATTGGAACTAATATATATGTTACAAGACTGTTTGTGAAAATGTTATGTTTCATTCTTGTTGTGTGTGTTTTTGCAGTTCTTTGATAGACAAAGACTCTTCACAACCATCTTTAACCCAACACGTCTTGCGAATGGAGAAGGTTCTACACTCGGAACACTCGCTTTCGACATCGAACTTGTCAGTACCAGACGTCTTAACCGATGAGTCATAATGCCATTCATGGCACTCTTTTAGTTTCTTGTTGGACAAGAAATCCCATTCATAGTAATCTTTTACACAAGAAACCATATAATATACAATTCAATTGAATATAAACAAAATCTTTCGTAAGTATTTGAATATTCTATGGAAAACGTGAGTAGAAAAATTCAACTTTGATATAAATGTAAGTTCATTATGTGTCCTTTGGTCCTTGCTTTCGCATTCATATTACACTTGTGTGTGGAAACTTTGTCCCTAAGACTTTTCGTAAAATTTTTATTCTCAGATTTGTTAAAGTTGAATTACGTAATAAATTAGATATTTCTATCACATCATTTCTTGTATAAATAGACAATGAAACCATACTCAATTTTTCACAAGCAACTCGAAAATGTCTTCCATAAAACCAGTCTTGCTCATTGTCTCAGTGTCTTTCTTCTTCTCTCTTTTCTTTGGTTCCTCCTCGGCGCAAACCGTCGTGAAAGCGACGTATTGGTTTCCGGCGAGTGAGTTTCCGGTGACCGACATTGATTCATCTCTCTTCACTCACCTCTTTTGTGCATTTGCTGATCTCAACGCACAAACCAACCAAGTCGTTGTCGCTTCAGCAAACCAAGCAAAATTCTCAAGTTTTACACAAACCGTAAAACGTAGAAACGCTAATGTGCAAACGCTTTTATCAATTGGCGGTGGAATCGCTGATAAAACGGCGTATGCTTCAATGGCAAGTAACGTGAATTCTCGAAGATCATTCATTGATTCTTCCATTAGTCTTGCTAGATCCTATGGATTTAATGGTCTTGATCTTGATTGGGAGTATCCAAGCAGCGCGACCGAAATGGCGAATTTCGGAACGCTACTTCAAGAATGGCGATCCGCGGTTGTGGCGGAAGCTAGTAGAACTGGTAGACAGCGTTTGCTTTTGGCGGCTGCGGTTTTCTACTCTAACAATTACTATTCGGTATTGTATCCGGTTCAAGCTATTGCGAATAGCTTGGATTGGATTAATCTTATGGCTTATGACTTTTATGGACCTGGTTGGTCTAGAGTAACCGGTCCACCCGCCGCTCTCTATGATCCTTCAAACGCAGGTATTATCAATAACCGAACTAAACCAAATCAAACCGATACATAACTAGACTTTTGGTTTTTCTTAAGAATTTGTAAAGAGTCTCAAGAAACTAGTTTCCCTCATTTTAGATAATCTATTTTTCAACAAAAAACTTCAATAGGTTATAAAATGATTTTAAAAAAAAACAATAACCAAAACCATTCTAAAATCTTCAAACATTCAATACCTTTTAATCTATTTTTTAATGTATATATATAAAAAATATAAAGTTTTGAGAAATGTAAAGTTTTGTTTTTTCCGGTTCGGTTTAATTTATTTATTTGCACTATAAATTTCGGTTTAATTTTTGTATGAAAATTGTGGTTCGGTTATATCAGCTTTGTTTCTTTTGGTTATATTAAAAACCGGTTTGTCATAATAGGTCCAAGCGGCGACGCTGGAGTAAGATCATGGATTCAAGCCGGGCTTCCAGCAAAGAAAGCAGTCTTAGGATTTCCATACTACGGCTACGCGTGGCGACTCTCAAACGCAAACAGTCACAGCTATTACGCACCCACCACCGGAGCTGCAATATCACCTGATGGTTCGATCGGATACGGTCCGATAAGGAAGTTCATAGTAGATAACGGAGCAACGACCGTTTATAATGCCACGGTGGTCGGAGATTACACTTACTCCGGTACGACTTGGATTGGTTACGACGATAATCAGAGTATCGTCACGAAAGTTAGATATGCTAAGCAGAAAGGTTTGCTTGGTTACTTCTCGTGGCATGTTGGAGCTGATGATAATTCTGGTCTATCTCGTGCAGGTTCGTTTTTTAACATTTTTATTTAAATAACCGATACATTTTGAGCCGAAATCTAGACTAGTTTCTATAAAAAGCCGGTTTATATATTTTTCACAATTTCTATGTATTTGTATATTTTTAATCAATATTTACTAATTTTTGGGATTATGGAATTTACAGCGTTCCAGGCATGGTAGATGCGCCTGCAACCACCAGAATCATACGGTCTTAAGGTTTCCATGGGTCCAATAATGGCAAGCGAAGAAGTTTCTTTTTGTAACTATACAAAGATAAACGTTATTTGATTATATATTGTCAAAGAAAAAGAGAATAACAAGATATTAAGATGATAATAAAAGCCAAGAAGCTATTAATCATAAAGCTTCTTTTATTATAAAGCAAATCGTTTTAATTTGTAATAAGAATTACACAATTTCAATCAAATCAAAGACTACTTGCAATTATGTTTTACATGTTTTCATATAATAAGATTTGAGTAAATGGACAAATCAGATAAAAAACATTTTTCTCATATTTTATAAGTAGTATTGTTTGTTTTTCTCCTACAATACAGAAGGTTGACTTTCAATTCCAAATACTTAAGATGAAATGTTGATTGGAAAGCCACTAGTCCACAACCATCATAGTAATGCTTAAACATTGTATTTTTTTGTCTGATTCTTAAAAACACCACATTTTTAAGTTTTTGTTTCAAAAATATTACCTCTACTTTTAAATTTTCAAAAATAGCATAAATTTAATATCAAAACCATTCAAAATCCCTTCTGGAGAAATCTAAACCCTAAATCGAAAACATTGTCGCCGTAGAAAGGTGGAAGAAAACTCTATATTACTCATATATAAGTCCGAAAAGCCAATGCAATTACTAGGAATAAGAATAAAGAAATATGTAACCCTAATATGTACCCAATTAGGAGGCAGCCTTAATGTGATAAGACTAGAATTGAGGAAACCCAAATATTAAGAATAAATACTAAAAAAACACACAAGTTGGAAAGGGATAATTTGCTCATGGCCCCAAAATACCACTTACTCCCTCTGTTGCATATTAGTTGTCGTTCTAGGTGATTTCACGTCGATTAAGAAAACATTTAAAAAATCTGTTTTACCCCTAATTAATGTGTTTTTCATTTGATATGTGTAGTTAATAAGCTAAAAGAGTATGGATAAAATTGGAAAATCAATTATAAAATTGCATTGAAAATATAAAACGACAACTAATTTGATACAAAATATAAAGCGTAGAATGACAACTAATATGAAACTGAGGGAATACAACCCCAATTTCACAAATACAGCTCATTTACTCTCTCACCTCCATTCATATACATACTATTACTACTTGTTCTTAAAAGAAAATACTCACATCATTACCGCATCCACTTGTTGTCCTCCATTCATTTTAGATAACACATTATACTCCAAAGTATTTATCCACTTAAAAATTAAGACTAACACATGGAGATGATAGGAGTTCAAGTATCAAGTATGTTAGGGTCAGTTTTCACCTACTCGAGGTCAACGTACAAAGTTTGATTAAAACTAAAAACCAACACCAACTACATTGACTCCTAAGACCATTTGGCCCCCAAGCCATTTTCGTTAAAGTCTTTTTCAATTCTAAGTACTTTCCACTTACGAAGGAAGTTTTCTGAGTCTTATCTGCCTGCAAAAGGAGTCGTCAACGCAGGTGCCACCGATGAGCCTATGTCACGATCATTCTACTGGAATGCCATCGATGACTCTGGCAGAAGTGGTATCGAAGACCCCAGTCTCCTGCACCGATGACCTGATGTAGAAGTGATACTAAACACCGCAGTCTTCTGTCACCGAAGACCTCCTCTGTTGGGCTTTGGCCCATAGCCAGTTGAGAGTTCAAGCCCAGACATCTCCAGAAGATAGAACACATCAGATACGAAGCGACGCCGTAACGACCGTCGAATCTTGAAGTCCCAAGACGGAATCCAGTCCATCTACGAAGCCCACTACGGTGTGACCGACTTAGAAAAAGGAAATCCGTGAAAACTTAGGAAATTTCACTTGATCCTTTATGAAAAAACCTAACCGACTTAATTAAAGAGCTATATATATATATCTTATATAATATTTTAAGGTTCCCAAAATTTCAATTCATGAGAGGTTGCCATGTGTCACATATTCTTTTTACATTTGACTTTCTAATTTCTTTATTAAAAAAAATATTAAAAAAAACCACTTTAACAATTAATTCAAACAATTTAATAGATAATTCAATGTTAATTAATTCCAACAAGTTACTATACATATTAACCATTATCTTTTTTTCTTTTGAAACCCACAAAAAATTATGATTCTAAATTAAATGTATTATTGCGAACTTTTATTTTTTTTGGAAAATAAATATTTTATTTATTTAATCCATCTTCTTATATTGTATAGTAAGATTTTTCTAAATTCAAGTCATGAGAGACTCCTATATGTCATCTCTTCTTTTGATATTTGTCTCTCTTTTTTTATTTATTCATTGAAATAAAAGAAATATGAAGTGTTTTGTATAACTCTAAAAATTAATTCCAATAATTTAATAGTTAATTCTAATGTAAATCAATTTCAACAAGTTACAATATTGAGCCGTATTTTTTTTACTTTCTTTGATATCAATAAAAAATTATGATTCCAAATTAGACGTGTTCTTGTAAATTTTTAACGATTTGAAAAATAAATATTCTGTATATTAAACGCAAAAATATAATGTACAAGAACTTTCATATGAAATGACCTAATAAAAATAGGTCATTCATTAATGTACAAAAATATAAAGTTCTTAACGATTTTCATATGCTATAACTTTTATTAGTGAATGACCTATTTTTTTCATATAACATTATATATGTCCATTAATTTTCTACAAATGCTTAGTCTTCTAATCATCAAATTTACGCAACATTAAATACACAAATAGTCAAGAAATTATAAATAATTGTCTAATTTTACAATGAATTTTTAAACCTACGCAATGCGTGGGCAATCCCTAGTATATATATATATATATATATATATCAATGTACAATCCTTGTAAAAGGGATCTGCAATGCACTGCAAACATCAATAAAGCTTTCTTATAGCAATTCTGGTTTAACCTACAGTGGTTTTTACCTCAAAAATCTCATCTTCCCAAATAAAAATCTCAGTTTCAACTCCCACATAGTACACTTAACATATTCAACATGAGTTTAGAAGATTGGAATCAAGATAAATGAGAGATGGTTTTCAAGTGATATCAGGGATTTGTTTGGGCATGTGAGAGTTTGGCATGATATAGCAGTCACCCTAGGGCTCTATACTTGGTTCTTTGGTTAGTTCCTCTTCGATTCTATGTTGGATACTTCAATTCAGAGTGAAATAAAGCAACTTACAATTTCAAACCATATCAAGATACCCCCTCTAATTTAGCTAGTATCATCTAAGTTTTGTAGAAGATGAACGCTATTTTCTTATATGTTGTCAAAGAAAAGGGAAATAACAAGATACGAAAGTAATAAAAGCAAGAACCAGTAAGTTAAGTTTATTCGAAAAAATGTGTTCAAGTGGTTAAGTCTATTTATGCGATTTTCTCTACTGGATTTTGATATCATTTCTCTGCAAATTGTTGAGAAATGATTTAATAGACCGTTAACAAAAGATTGTTTTTTTAATCGTCTAGATTTATGAATTATCACAAATTATGAGAAAATTACACGGTTTATTAACAAATATTACAAGATTAAAATTGCCTATTTGGCCAAACTTTCCTAACAAATTGCAACTTTTGAAGTATCTTATCATTTATGAACAGAATAATTAAATTTTGGCATAAAGAGAGCTTGTTTATCCATGGTGTCTCATTCTGAATGATCAATGTATATCTTATTAACAGATATTACAATGATCAAATATGTATATCTTATTAGTGGTACCAACTACCAAGTACCAAAACTAGTAAATGAAAACCAGTTGCCGTAAATATAGAAATAAAACCACTAGCTTAAACTATATACATATACGGATATACCACTAACAAGTTAATGAAATACCTCTAGACTCTATCAATGGATTGTTAAATAAATAGTATAAGGACATTTTTGTTTGCTCATATGACATTTTCATCCAAGTGATC
Organism: Arabis alpina; assembly: GCA_900128785.1. Taxonomy (NCBI): domain Eukaryota; kingdom Viridiplantae; phylum Streptophyta; class Magnoliopsida; order Brassicales; family Brassicaceae; genus Arabis; species Arabis alpina. The sequence goes on from LT669794.1 coordinate 47,640,198, forward strand.
AATGACCCATCTGAATGAATCATTTTCATTCAAATGATTCAATCCAGTTCAGCCAAATGATTTTAAGAAATTAGCCTAAATTTTAAAAATTTATTCAATTGATCCTTCTAAATGTTGCTCAATTCTGACATTAAACAAACATGAATATTCATCTTCATCCAGATTAATCAGTTGAATGGAGAAACAAACATACCCTAAGACTTATGTTCGAATTCGTTTTTGGAAAGAATTCGGTTCCGATTGATAGATGCATGTGTTTCGGTCTACAACTCCTTATTAACCTCCAAAAACGAAAATTACTAGATATATAACTGTTCACAAAGAAAATATTGTTAGATCTATAAACTCAAATTCATTCATCGACATTCTATTATTTTTTTCCCCTTCAAGTAGGTCAGTGGTTTTAAATTAACCACACTTTTTTATTCATTCAAAGAAACTCAAACCCACTATGTAGAGACAGTGTCGTGCTTAGCTTTTTCGGGGCCTAAGGCGAAATTTAAAAATGAAGAAGCATTTCTATAGATTAAAGTTCAAAATTATGTTAATAAATAACGGTAAAATTTTGTTTAATATATCCAATAGTGTTATGGAGAAAATAAGTAAAAAAATTGGGTAAGATAAACTATATGGTTTTCATTCTCCATCGAGTTGGGTAACCAATTCGGACGGTATATTTTAATTAATAGTTTGGTTGGAAAAAAACCTTATATGGTTTTATAAATAACCTTTATTTATTGAAATTTAGTAAATGTTATGAATTTTGTGCTGAATTAAATATATTTAGTCAAAATGTAAAGCTATTATTTCAGAAAACAACTTAAAAAATATATGATAAAATCATATAAACATATTAGAATTAAAAAAAGTTATAAGAAAAAAGTTAAGATTACTAATGAAATTTTAAAACATGAGAGCATGGAAAAAGATAGTGAAAAAACAAGTCACAGAACAAATATCTACCTTAACTCAAATAAAATCAAGTAACATAAGTTTTAACCAAATTAATCCTAAAAATGGGGTCCTAAAATTGAATAGAAATTGTGGGGCCTAAGGGAATGGCCTATATTTTCACTCATGAGCACGGCTCTGTGTGGAGAGCTTTAGGAATCGCCACTTAAATTTTCAACCCCTTAAATTCATTCAAAAAAGTTACTAATTAATCTAAAAATTCAAGATATATAGTAAAGAATAACTATGTACAAATGTTTTTTGATCTTTTGGCCCAAAAGAACCGGTTTTATTTCATATCCTCTCGCCTGAGATGTACCGGCCAAAGGCTTACAAAAAATTGTTAAGATCGATCACAAGTATGTTGATAATACATATATTCTCAAAATGCTTTTAAGACGTGTAAATCTCTGGAGTTAGTAAATGAATCAATCATATTAGTTATATAACAAAATATGCATATCTAGGTAACTTTTATGTAACATCACAAGAATGTCGTGTAAATTAAAGCTCCGTACAATCCATTGATTATGATTAATTAGTACTTATTACCCCTGGCACACTCGTCGACGACATTGAACTTATCACCGATGAGTCATTTTTTGGTTTCTTACAAGCTACTGTATAAAAATAGCCACTTTTGAAGTATGTTATAAAATGTGAACAGACTGTTTCAATTTTGATATAAACGGGAGTATGTTTAAGGTGTCTCACTCACATCTTCACCAGAGACATTTTCGTTTTAATTTCGAGATATTCTAAATTGAAAGTTGAGTTTGTTTATATTCAGAAATTAAAAATATCTTTGCTCCAAATCCTCTATAAATAGATATCTTTAGTTTATCATTTCAAAGCACAACAAAACTTACACACTAAGCATTCTCTTACAAACACTCTCGACTAAAATGTGTCAATCAGCAGTCAAAGCTTCGTACTGGTTCCCTTCTCCTGCATTTCCAGCTAGTGAGATTGACTCATCTCTCTTCACTCACCTCTTTTGCACATTTGCTGATCTCGACTCTACATCCAACCAAGTCGTTATCGCCTCATGGAACGAATCTGTGTTCCACGCTTTTACACCGACCGTCCAACAGAAAAATCAATGCGTGCAAACCCTCTTGTCAATCGGCGGTGGAAACGCTGACAAATCCGCGTTTGCTTCCATGGCAAGTAACCCTAGCTCGAGGAGGTCGTTCATTGATTCTTCAATCAGCCTTGCTAGGTCGTACGGCTTCCACGGCCTCGATCTAGACTGGGAGTACCCGAGAGATGCGGCAGAGATGAGCCATTTCGCGACGCTATTGCAAGAATGGCGTTTGGCGGTTGTGGCCGAGTCCAGTAGCACAGGTACAGCGCCTTTGCTACTGACTGCTGCTGTTTACTACTCCTCCAATTACCAGGGGGTACTATACCCGGTTGTCGTCGTTGCTAACACCTTGGATTTTATTAATCTTATGGCCTATGATTTTTACGGACCGGGTTGGTCCACAGTGACCGGTCCACCCGCCTCTCTGCATCTTCCGACCGCAGGTATACATCGTTAACCGAACAAGGGGTTGACTTTCTTATTATGCTGAATTTAGTTTGCTTGGAGCGAACATATAATCTATTATTATAATATCCTATATTAATATATTTGTTAAATACTCATTCTATTCTTAAAAAATAAAAAATTTACAAAAAAAATTTGTTCCAAAAAAATAGAGTTTTTACTTTACAGATTCCAAAACAAATACTGAAATATTATTAGTTAAATTTTATTGGAAACTGTAAATCGTAGAAATCAATACGTTTTCTTAATAAGTATGCATAACCTTAAACATCTATCTTTTTGGAACGGAGAAAGTAGTATATTATCAGGTATATTTTCATTTATTGTAAATTGATTTTGATATGAGAAACTGAAATAGACTTATTATTTTCGTTTTTTTGGACTGTTGTACTCACTGCCTCTTATTTTACTCGTCATCTCTCCATTCATTAACAATTGGTTCTAAAATCTACATTTTTATGTTTTTGATTAGGTCGAAGCGGAGAGTCAGGCGTGAAGGAATGGATTGAATCCGGACTTCCAGCAAACAAAGCAGTGTTAGGGTTCCCATACTATGGGTGGGCCTGGACTCTTGCAAACCCCAACAGTAACGGCTATGATGCACCCACCACAGGACCGGCGGTATCAAATGACGGTGAGATCAGTTACCGTGATATAAAGAAGTGGATACTTGAGAACGGAGCGAGTAATGTGCATGATCCGACGGTGGTCGGAGACTTCTGCTATGCCGGGACGACTTGGATCGGGTACGACAGTGAGAAAAGCATCAGGGCCAAAGCGAAGTACGCTAAGCACACGGGTCTGCTTGGTTACTTCTCGTGGCACGTTGGAGGTGACGATAATTCCGAACTCTCTCGTGCAGGTTCGTCTACTTCTTACCAAATATTTATATTTGATTTGGAAATATACTAATATATGTAATTATCTCATACATATAATTTATAACACTATATGAGTTACATTTGGTTTTTTTCAGCGTCATGTGCATGGGACAATGCGGAGATGTAATGACCCAAATGAGTCATAAGGTTGCCCTCGCAATGGCAAGTGAAGGAGATAAAAGGAACACGTTTGCTGCCTTATATATTCTATGAAATAAATAAAACCTTTGCTTAAATTGGTTTAAAAAACACTTGTTTGCTTATATATATTGTATGAAATAAAACACGCTTGCCTATTTACTTATGAAAAAAAAAACAAGTTTGGTTTCATTGTTGTAAAAAAAAAAAATGTTTGTGTATTTACTGTAAAATGTTATATAAGTAAATGTTTGCTTCTTTTCGGAATTGGCATCAAGCACCAAGAGACCCCAAAAAAAAACGAATAAGGAAATTAATGCCACGAATTACTAGATACTAAATAACTAAAATAATTGAAAAAGCGGATGAACACAAGAACGTATAGCTCAAAAAATTCGGAACACCGAGTTTGCAACTTTATTAGAAATCTTACAAGAAGTTTACAACTCTCTTGATTGGAATTACACAACCCTAAGTCTACTCTTAGTTTGTCACTCAAGATTCCTATTCCTAGCATGATCAAAGACAAAACTTTTGTCTCATACACACTCTTGCTTCCGTTAATAGAGCACCCACGTCTCTCTCGATAGAAAAGCTCTCGCTACTTTTCTTTTCATAAACGGCTAACCCTAGAAACTATTACCTCCACCCTTTTTATATTCGTAAGATGAGTAATTCTTCTAAGTTGTCTTTTTCTTGATTCACACGAATTCCAAATCTCTTGACACGAGATTTTTCTTATCCTTAACTACTAAATCACAAGTCACATAACCAATTATGTATTGACACGTGGAAAATACTTAATATTTATTTCTGCAATTTAAAATTTAAACAAAAAAAAAAAGAAAAAAAATAGTCACTTATAAAACAGAAATTAATGAAAGCAAAAAATATACCCGTGTGTAACACGGGTAGAAATACTAGTTTCAACATGAGAATTAAAGTGACGTGTCAAAGGAGCAAACGTGGCTTATGCATCAATATGGAGAATATATTCAAAAGATGAGTAATTCTTCTAAGTTGTCTTTTTCTTGATTCACACGAATTCCAAATCTCTTGACACGAGATTTTTCTTATCCTTAACTACTAAATCACAAGTCACATAACCAATTATGTATTGACACGTGGAAAATACTTAATATTTATTTCTGCAATTTAAAATTTAAACAAAAAAAAAAAGAAAAAAAATAGTCACTTATAAAACAGAAATTAATGAAAGCAAAAAATATACCCGTGTGTAACACGGGTAGAAATACTAGTTTGAATATATTCTCCATATTGATGCATAAGCCACGTTTGCTCCTTTGACACGTCACTTTAATTCTCATGTTGAAACATATGCTCTCGTGTTCCAACACACATATTTTGCTGCAGTAAAGACCTCTCTTTCATTCTTCCCCTTTTTGATTGAATGTGTGCATCCAAACTCAGCATGTAATACTCAAACAAACACAGAACACACAACTCCATGATCATAGCAAGTTAATCTTCATGATGTAGCCAAAATCAGCGTATGACTCCCCCTCAAAGGTAGTATCCATTTTGTTCTTCATACTCAACGTAAATCCATCTATTTTTTTATTAGAGCATCCACAACCAAGAACTTAGTTGTGGATCTCATCCAATTAAATATTAATTAATTTGAGTAAAAGTGTAGTAATTGAGATTCATAAAATTTGGTGGTTTTTGGTGTTTAACCATGGTACTTAAGTATCAAAAGAAAAAAAAAATTATAATTATACAAAAAATAAAATGAAAGATATTTAAATTAACATATACGAAATTTATTTTTTTCTTAAAAACTTGAATTTATTAAGTTTCAAATATTTTGAAACGCATATTACTCGGCTCACGTTATAAATGGAAAACATAAATAACTCGGCTCTAGTATTCGGGTGCGCCAAATTTGTTCCAAACATGCTCAACCAAGTCTGCTTTTAATTGTTGATGCATTTGTTTCTCACGAATTGGAGCTCGATTGGCCATCATATTGTTCACATTTGTTGGTGTTGTAGAATAGAACGTGTAATCCACTTGTGAAGTCCCGTTTCTTTCTATTTCTACGAATGATTCATTGTCTTCGTCTCGTTCATCTTCTACTATCATATTGTGTAATATGATACATGCTTTCATTATGTTCCCAATTTTTACTTTATCCCAACTAAGAGCTAGATTTCTGACAATTGCAAATCGAGCTTGGAGGACTCCAAAAGCACGCTCGACATCTTTTCTAACACCTTCTTGACGTTCAGCAAATAATGAAGCTTTAGGACCTTGTGGCAAAGAAATTGATTGGATGAATGTTGCCCATTTAGGATATATACCATCTGTGAGATAGTAAGCCATGTCGTATTGCCGTTCATTGACAAAGTAACTAACATTTGGAGCTTGACCTTGTAATATATCATCAAAAACCGGTGAGCGGTCAAGAACATTAAGATCGTTGCAAGTACCTGGAGCTCCAAAAAATGCGTGCCAAATCCATAGATCTTTTGAAGCAACTGCCTCTAAGACGATTGTTGGTTTTCCATGTCCAATGAATACTGTCCTGCCCAAGCCGTTGGACAATTTTTTCACTCCCAATGCATACAATCAATGCTTCCTATCATCCCGGGAAATCCTCGAGACTCTCCTTCATCTAGTAATCGTTGGAGATCATATGGTGTACGTCTTCTCAGGTACTCGTCTCCGAATAACTGTATAATTGCATCCACAAAATGTTCTAACCATTTTATTATTGTGGTTTCACCGAGGCGGAGGTATTCATCCATCGCATCGGCTGGCAGACCATATGCCAGCTTTCGAATTGCGGCGGTACATTTTACTACGGCAGAGATGCTGAATCTTCCGGTTGCATCTGTTCTCCGTTTAAAGAATGGTACATCATTGGCGAGTCTGTCAACAATTCGCAAAAACAATGGTTTGTGCATTCGAAAACGTCTACGGAATATATGTGGCGGATAAACAGGCTGCTCGCTAATATAATCATTCCATAATTGATCGTGCCCTGCCTCGCGTCCTCTTTCAATAACAATGCGTTTTTTTTTCCCTTTTTTCGTCGCTTGATTTTGAATGCTTCTCTCAATGCATTCTTCAACTCTCCTTTCATAAAAATGATCAAATGTTGCATTTAAATTTTCCTCAAAATTATCATAAAAAGAAGAAGTAGAACTAGAAGAATGAGGATTGAATGACATAATTTTGTGGTTTTGTGAAGAAAAGAAAGGTTTTATGAAATAATTGAATGAGTTTTAAAGAATTGTAGAGTGATTCAAAGAGGAAGAAAAGAGTTGTAGACTGAGGCAAAGAAGGAAGAAAAAAGTTGTAGAGTAATTCAAATAAAAACTAAAGACTTGTATTAATAATGCAACATTTGATGAAAGCAAAACAAGAAGAAGAGAATATGAACTTCACCTAAAACCAAAACTTGCATATATAGATGGGAAGTTTACTAAATATCTATTACACAAAGTGAACAAAACTTGTGAAACAAAAAGACACAAGCTAAAAGCCGAAAGTGCAAGGAAAGTAAATAAACAGAAGTACACTTGTGACACAAAATGCCACAAGGTTACATAACAGAAGCAAAGTAAATAAAGAGAAGTACACTTGTGACACAAAATGCCACAATGTTACATAATAGAAGCAAAGCCAAGCTAAACATGTGAAGTAACTCCTTCTGAAAGCAGCAGAAGATTTGTCCTTTATGATCCACTAGAACCTGCAAAAAAACAACACACTGATAAAGCTTTTTATGAAAATCGACAAAAAACAACAAACTAGAGTAGTTCAAACTACAAACTAAACACCTAGTTAGTTACCTAGTTCAAACAACAAACTAAAAAACAAACTAAACAACAAACTAAACACAAACTAAAGTAAAACTAAACACTTACCTAGTTCAGTACACATTTGAATCATTAACTTGTTTTTCAAAGTTTGTTCAATGTCAGTTAGTGGCTCAGTTTTTAGAATGAGACTATCAAGTATTTGGTTGTTGGATTGTCTCTCTTTAGAAGCCAACTCCTTCTCCTTCATCATCCACACTTGCTTAAGCATCATCACAGTAGCTTCATCTGTTTCTTCAGTTTTCCCCTTGGATTTCTTTTTCTTTCTCTCAATTGCTTTCGCAGCCTTAACACCAATAGGTCTTTCTTGTGTTCCTTCCTCGCCATTACCATCCGAGTCTTTAACCCTTGATCTTTTCCCACTTGTAGAGAGAGTATTTCTTGCTTCATAAAGAGAGGTCCATTTCTGATCAGACTTCAATAGCCTCCAACAATGTTCTAGGTTGAACTTCATCTTCTGATCTTGGAAGTAAAGTTGGTAAGCAATCACCATTTCACCATTATCTTGGAGGCCACTCTTTGGAATTCTAGTGGCGCACTCTAAACACCCCCACGAACTTGCTCACACACTCATTGACTTTCGTCCACTTCTGCTTACAAGTGTTGGCTGACCTCTTTGGAAGGTGTGCAACAGCAGGACAAGCAGCCCAATACTCTGCAACTCTCTCCCAAAAGCTCGCTGATTTCTGCCCCTTTCCAACTATTGGATCTTTTGATGTGTTTAGCCAAGCACTCACAAGAACAGTCTCTTCATCAATAGTCCATCTAATCTTGGCTACTGCTTCTTTAGATGACTGTCCTAGTTCTATTGGGATACAAGGTGAAAGTGGCTGAGAAAAGTTGATTTGGGTATTGATCCTTTGTTGGCTATACAAGAGGTCTGTGAAGTTGGGAGAGTTTTCAGTGTCTGTGGTAAAGTCCATATTCATGGCCATAAGAAAAGAGTTTGAATGAGACAGAAGAGGTTTGGGAGAGTTGATTCAGTGTCTGTGAATAACCAACCTAATCGGTGGTTTGGTTTAGTGTTTAGTTTGAAAACAGATTATGGTGATTATAAAGGCATACTCAGTAACTGAGGAACCTCATCTCTATTTAAGTTTTGTTAGGTGTTGTTTATTTATTAAGTGACTGACTTTAAACCACTTCTGTCAACATCACCATGAATTACCTTTAAGTTTTAGTTTCAAAATGCATCATTTTCTCTGTTTTTATAACTTCATTTATACTACACAACTTGACTAAACTATTGGTAGTTGAGTTGTACTTTAATGTTTAGTACGGTCTCTTAAAGTTTTGTTCTATTTGAATCTACAAACCTACTTCTAACATGCTAACAAACCAACTGTCAATACTTATTACTCAAACAAACAAACCATTTCGACTTCAATGCACACCAACAACCACAGTAAATAATCCTAATTGTGTGTTAGCCAGTTATGAGAAGGAAAGAAGACTGACCTGTTGGTTTTGGTTCATGAGTTCTCACAACTTTGATCTTCTTTAAACTGCTAAGACACCTCGAAGGAGACAACCAAAGTTCCTCGATAGAAAAACAAAGAACAGTTGGTCAGAAACAAACTCATTCTCATTATAGGAAAACACAGAACAATCAGAAACAAACTCAATCTCATTTTAGAAAAACAAATAACAATTGTGCAGAAACAAACTCATTCTCATCTATAAGATCAGAACCATACTATACAATAAGGAAATGTTCAGACTAACTAACACGGAAATGTTCAGATGAACTAACACCATGTAATCATCAGGAAACAATGACTGCCAAACACAAAATGTGGAAAAAATCATACAACAGAAAACTAACTTCCTCAACTATGTTATACAAAACAAACAAGGATGATTAACATAAGGAATAAAGGGTAACATGAGATCATTTCTAGTACCTCTTCAAACCAAGACGAACGAAGACGAGGAGGAGGAGGAGACGAGAAGACGATTTAGGGTTTCGTAGTCGAATCGTCAGATACGACTTACGCCGATTCACAGCGAGAAAAGAGGAGGAGGAGGAGGAGACGAGAAGACGATTTAGGGTTTCGAAGAGAGAAGGAGGAGGAGGAGACGAGAAGACGATTTAGGGTATCGTAGTCGAATCGTCAGATACGACTTACGCCGATTCACAGCGAGAAAAGAGGAGGAGACGAGAAGACGATTTAGGGTTTCGAAGAGAGGAGGAGGAGGAGGAGACGAGAAGACGATTTCGGGTTTCGTAGTCGAATCGTCATATTCGACTTACGTCGATTCACAGCGAGAAAAGAGGAGGAGGAGAAGAGGAGAGAGTTTACTGTTTCACAGAAAGGCGGAGGAGGAGAGGAGGTGAACATTTAGGGTTTCGATCTCGAATCGTCACACGACGAGTCGACTCGATTTATGCCGATTAACAACGAGATAAGAGGAGGAGGAGGAGAGGAGACGAGAAACGATTGAATCGCCGGTAGAATCGCGGCTTTACTTCGCCGGCGATTCGACGATTCGTCTCTCTCTCCATCGGTGTGAATCGCACCAGACGAGAGAGAAATGTTTCTTTCTCACAAATGAAACACGAAATGTGGTTTGGGCACGCGTTGAGAAAAACGGTCCAATACGAAGACGACACGTGGCTTCTACACGCAGCAAAGAAACGACTTAGCAAACTCTTCTCTCTGATCCGTTTCTGGCCCAAATCAACAAAAGCCCAATATTTATAATCAGATTAATTTAAAGAAACCCATCAAAAATGATGGTTAAAGATGCTCTTACATCAGAGTAATCTCCCCCTGCTTGGTTGCACATTCATTCAAAAACTCAAACTGAACCATTAGTGTGCAAACAGGTTTTTTTTAACCGATTTTCTAATGCTGCAACACTTGTTCTTCCACCATGCTTCTTCACTTCTACCTCAACTCCATCCTCATCTTTTGATAGCTTCAAAATCACATATTCAAAGAAGTTATTTTGATGAACTTGCATTGGTTCCTTAAGGTCCATGTGAACGAGATCTAATAATTCCTTAGTTTCAACTCCTTGCACTTTTTTGTGTTGAACTTTGATTTGCTTTCTTTGATTGGATTCACCACTATCAAAGTACCATGGCTGACTCTGAGACTCAAATTTGGAGGTGTAAGCAACATGACACACTTGAGGCTCTCTTCTCACACTTGGATATAGATCTGATTTAGCTATCCAAACTTGTGACCGTTTCTTCAAATTTGGACAGAATCTTCCTTGTCTCATAATTCTTCTAACTTTCTCAGCAAACCGATAGCAGTACCTCTTGATGTGTCCAAGCTTACCACAAAACCAACATCCTTGTCTCTTCACGTTGTTGTTTCTGGTTTTACTCAAATCAGGTTGTGTTGGAACAGATTGTTCTGTGTTCCCACGAACAAAATTTGTTATTCCACTCTTTGGTTCACCGTTGTATCCTAGACCCACGTTTGATTTTCCTACTCTTCCAACAGAGAGAATCTTGTTAAGATCTTTGGTACCACTATTCAACATATGAATCTTCTTCCTTGTTTCTGAAATTTCTTGAGTGAGGGTCTCGTTCTTCTCGATTTCTGAATTAAGTTCTTCATTCAACCTTTTGTTCAATAAGTTCATTGACGCTTTCTCTTCAGCCCATGAGATTTTCTCTATACTCATTTCCAACCAACTATCATAAATCCTACGAAACTCCATCTTCATATCCAATTCTGGTTCATCATCATCGGTGTCACTTTCGGATGAATAAACCACCTTTTTGTTGTCATCTTCACTTATTTCACCTTCTGATTCTTCATCAATTGTTGTTGTGAACACGCAGTAGCTAGTGACATCATCTCCAGATTTCGAACTCTCATCGGATTCACTCTCGCTCATTCCTATAAAAAACTTGTCTTTCTTGCTTTGTCCATTCACACACTCATATTTTGTGTGGCCAATTCCCTTACACTCGACACACTTAGACTCCTTTCTTATAGCAGTTGGACACTCAACTCTCCGATGTCCATATCCTTGACACTCATAGCATTGTTGCTCGCTTCTCTTGATGTTACGATCACGATCTCTGGTTTGTCCCTTGTCAACCGTACGTTTTGTACCACGCTCAACTCTTCTCAATCCTCGGCTGAAATTCTTAGCCATCAAACTAATTGTCTCCTTGAGTTCACGAATGTCTTGTTGGTCTTTAGAGATAAGTGATATCCCTCGTGACGTTTCACTTTTAGAGTTAGATATCTCCATCTCATAAGCTTGAAGATGACCAACCACTTCATCAAAATCAATCGAGTCCGTATCAAGCCATACCCATCGCTGTTTTCTTAGTTTCAAACTTGGCCGGCAAACTTCTCAACAACTTCTTCACAAGCTTTTTATCTTTGTACTTTTAGTTTGAGCTTCGTTAGCGATCGAACTAAGTTCTCCACTAAATTCTTCGATGGTTTCATTGTCCTCCATTCTAATAGTTTAAAACCTTGAGGCTAACATATCAAGTCTGGATCGCTTCACGTTCGTCGTTCCTTCATACATTGTTTTCAGCTTATCCCAAGCTTCTTTTGCCGATTCGCAACACTAAATTTGCTTGAACTGATTTTCGTTTACCGCACCAAAAATCGCAGAGAGAGCTTTAGCATTGTACCTTGCTAAGTTTTTTTCTTGATCAGTCCATAATGACTTGCTTTTAGGAACTTCAACCTTGTCTTCTCCTATTGCAGTTGGTGGTTTCCATCCTGATTCAACCGCTGTCCATGCGTCTTCACTAATTCCACGAATATTAGCTCTCATCTTCATCTTCCAATGTCCATAGTTTCCTTTTTCTAGAATAGGAATCCGTTGCACAGCTATAAATTCTTTTGAGTCCATCCTTTCCGCAGGATCCTCACCTGTTGTAAGTCACAACTTGGTTCAGATGCCGGCTCTTGATACCAATTGAAAAAAAAAATGTTTGTGTATTTACTGTAAAATGTTATATAAGTAAATGTTTGCTTCTTTTCGGAATTGGCATCAAGCACCAAGAGACCCCAAAAAAAAACGAATAAGGAAATTAATGCCACGAATTACTAGATACTAAATAACTAAAATAATTGAAAAAGCGGATGAACACAAGAACGTATAGCTCAAAAACTTCGGAACACCGAGTTTGCAACTTTATTAGAAATCTTACAAGAAGTTTACAACTCTCTTAATTGGAATTACACAACCCTAAGTCTACTCTTAGTTTGTCACTCAAGATTCCTATTCCTAGCAAGATCAAAGACAAAACCATTGTCTCATACACACTCTTGCTTCCGTTAATAGAGCACCCACGTCTCTCTCGATAGAAAAGCTCTCGCTACTTTTCTTTTCATAAACGGCTAACCCTAGAAACTATTACCTCCACCCTTTTTATATTCGTAGGATGAGTAATTCTTCTAAGTTGCCTTTTTCTTGATTCACACGAATTCCAAATCTCTTGACACGAGATTTTTTTTTATTTGAATATATTCTCCATATTGATGCATAAGTCACGTTTGCTCCTTTGACACGTCACTTTAATTCTCATGTTGAAACATATGCTCTCGTGTTCCAACACATATATTTTGTTGCAGTAAAGACCTCTCTTTCAATAATATGGTCAAGAAGGTCTAAACCAACCTTGAGTGTCTCATAATGACAACGGCCATAATGAATCCGAACACCATATAACCATGCATATATAAGTGTCAATTGCTCAGCAAACCAACATTTAAGCCTTTTTGTTTTCAAAACAAATCAGATTCCGTAAGTCTTGTCCTCTGTGATTCACTCCTTATATAAGACCTTTCATCAACTAAGACATATAGAACCACGACCACGTAATGTTCTTAAGCAAATCTCGCAGTACGAAGTTGTCTATAGTGTGTTCTATATATATCGCATGGTGCGTTACCCATATAACTTACCGTATATCCATTTCGCGAATAATTTTTTTTTTTTAAATTCCAAACCAACAAAAATAGGAATATGAGGAAGAACAAGTTAAAATCAATGTTTTTAAAACCGGACCGGCGACCGAACCGGATTTTTTTTGGGTCGTGGGTTAATATGGTCCGACCGGGTCTAACCGGGGTTCAACCGGGTTCAATAATATTTTAAAAATATTAGTATATAGAATTTGTTCTTTATATGTATGTGCATAACTATCCAAATATCAAACAAAATATTAAGTTTAGTACAAATATTTAGAAAAACAAAAAAATTTCAATAGCTATAGCAAAACTAAATAATAAATTGATGATACTTAAATAAATAACTAATCTTTTTTGTCTTAAAATTTTAAAAAGATTATAATTATTTAAAAAAATGTTTTTTTTTCACTGAATATGATTATATTAGAGAAAATGTTAAACCTTTATTACTATCTCATTATCTATAAACTTTATTTTTCTAATTTTAATTTGATAAACATATTAATTAAAGAAAAATGAAATATATTTTTTTTTTTAATTAGAAAACAGTTGAACCCGGTTTGATCCGGGTCAACCGGTTAGCCGGTTCCCGGTTTTTTGCCGGTCCGACCCGGTTCGATGCCGGTTCAACTACACTTGGGTTTTAATATTGACCCGAACCGGACATGTGACCGGTTCGCGGTTGAACCCGGTTCGCGGTTGAACCCGGTTCAACAGCCGGTCCGGTCCGGTTTTAAAAACATTGGTTAAAAGAAGAGGGGGAGAGAAGAGAGGAGAGGAGAGAGATGAGAAAAGTGAAAGAAAAAAAAAGTTAAAGGAAGCAGACCAGATACGGAGAGAAGAGAGAGGTGAACTAAGAGCATCTTTAATGGTAAACTCTTCAAAGTGTTAAGTAATTAAAAGAAAAGAAAACAAATAAAAAATATTGTAAAAGTGAGAGAGAGAAGACACAAGTGCCTACAATCTCTATCTGAATAAAATTTTCATCTCTAATGTCTACATATGTTAAATTTTCATTGGCTTAGAAGCAATTTAATTATTTATTCTTTTTCAAAATAATTAAATTAAATAAAAGCTATTATAATAATAGATATTTGACACCCACAAAGATGTTAAGAGCATCCTTATTGGTTACCCTTTGTAAGTTTCATACCATTAAAAAAATGAAAAAAAGAATTAAAAGATGAGAGAGAAACGAAGAACGATTCTGCTAGAAGAACTTAAGAAAAAAGTTAAAGACATTTTCTGCTTATGTGTCTATTAGTGATTGGTTTAGATTTTTCTATATTTAATTATATATTTTTTTATTAATATTATGAAACTTGAGAGAGATTCTACATTAAAGATGCTCTAAGGTTAAAGATGCTTTAAGAGAGAGCATAAGAGCATGATTATAGGTGAGACTTGATAAATCTCAAAGATATATTATGTTAATCAATTAACTTTAATTTTATTATTTATTTAAATAAAAAATTAAAACCAATCACTTAAAGATGGACACATGGCGAAAGTTTCTTTAAAAATGAAGAGAAGTTTCATTCGTTTGAAATTTTGGCAAGAGTTCTCCTTCTCTCTCATGCTTCCTTATTTCTTTTTATTATTTAATTAACTAAGATACTCAACAAATCTAACCTATAATCATGCTCTAAATATCAATGACACTCAAAACAATTCATAAGCATTACTTTAATATTAATGTCTAATGAACCTTGTCTAAAGTGTGTCTCTAATGAACTTTTTCATATAAGAATGAACCAAATTTTCCTTTTTTCTATTTTTTATTTTTTTTTAAAACTAAAAGATCCTTTAGTTGGTTCATGGATAAACATGGCCTGAATATCGGTGACTTTTTAGAGGGTTCATTTGAATAAAAAAAATAAAAAATAATAGAAAAATGTGAGTCAAAGAAAAAAATAGATCAAGCGGTGAACTTTTCTTACGTTTAATGAACCTCACATTTGTCACATGTCTTCTTATGATTAGTTAATTAGTTTTTTAGTAATTTAATTATTAAACAAATAATTAGATTAAACATAACTTACTCAAATAAAAGATTTAATGAAGCTAAGGAGTGGTTCATCAATAATCATGCTCTTAGGTTCATCAATAATCATGCTCTAAGAGCATGTTTATCTTTGAACCATTTTTAATTTTAGGTATCATTAATTTATTAATTTAATTATTTTTATTTATTTAAATGTTATGCAAATAAAAAAAAATTGAGCCACACAATGACACATAATAACAAGTAAATGAACATTGTTATGAACGTCTCAACCTTCTCATACTTTTCTTCTTCTTTCTTCTTCTCTCTCTTGATTTTTGGTTTTTTTTTTGAGAAAATTATATACAATGTCACATATGGAGTTTTAATCTCATAGAATGTCATACCCTACTTTGTATAACAAGTAATGTCACTTACACACTAGTATTCCTAAAGTAACCCTTGTATATTGGTGTATGAGAGAGAGTACGTTTGCTTGGAATGTATGAGGGAGAGAGAGAGTGCAGCCATTTATGTGTGAGGTGATGTATCCGACCGAGCATTAATGACCATTAATGGATGATAGAAAAAAGTAATGCAAATATTAAATAGATAATAATGGTTATAATGTTTATGAGTGTTAGATTTGGGTTAATTAACGCAGAGAGATTGTGAGATTCATAACAGAAATTTACAAAAAGATTGTGACAGAGAAACCAGAGTTTTCCGGTGAACGGAAAAACGGTGTAAATCCGTGTACGTACATAAGTGAAGTACATGGTATTGATGTACACGTGAGGGAAATTTGTATATTGGTTACGATAAGTACGTTGTCATTTTCACATTTGGGTTAGAAAATCACATATATTGCCACCAATCACAATATCCACATTTTTAACAAATTTAAAGACAAATTAAGTCTAAAAAGATAGAATTATTAAAAACATATACATACACAAAAATTATGTACACTCAAAATAAAATAACACGTACACCACACTATATATACAATCACGGTGGTCGGACATTGTAAACAATAGTAGTGATTAAACTGTACAACTTGATAGTGGTTGGATTGTGTATACCGTTGTGTGTCAGTGGTCGGACAATGTACACGATGATGTTGGTTAGACTGTGTACACGATAACTCTGTACATCGTGATGTGTTGATGTTCGTATAGCATACACAATGACAATGCCAAACGGTATACACGGTGGTGTATCGGCTGCGGGAAAATGTACACGTGGATACGTACAATGTATACGGCTGTGTACCAGTTGTTGGACAGTGTACACGGTGACGACGATGTACATGTGGTGTATCAATGGTTGGATTGTGTACATATGAAGATGGTTGGACTCGTTTTATCTCAATGGTGACTCCATGAACCTCTTCGTTAGCTTCATAACTCGCATTGTTGTCTTCCATTTTACAACATCTACATTCTTTACTAATTATAAAGGCAAAATATGTACGTACATATGGTAGCTGTCAACGTACATAAAAAATATTGACGTACATTTTATTGTTTTGTGACGTTGGTGTACGTACATCCTACCGAAAAACAATGACAAATCTTACTCGGAGTAATCGCGCTAGCAAAGATCTGTATGGCAACAGTTCGGTTGAAGGCGGAAGTTCGTCTAGCGAAGGTTTGGTCGAAGGCGGAAGTCCGTATGGCGACGGTTCGGTCCAAGGCCGGAATTGCATCTAGCGGCGGTTCAATGGAAGGTAGATCTGACATCAATGGTCGGAATAGTCTTTCCGGTAGCATCTCGAAACTCAAAGTGCATACTTGTCTCCAATTCAATATTTGGCTCTGACAACAGCTTACAATTCTGTAGCGCACTCAATTGTGGATCTTGATCCATTTTTACAAACCAAATAATTTAGCTTTCAATGAGAAAGAAGAATTTATGGTGAGGATGAAAAAAAAATGCAGAAACCTTTTAATCTTTAAGAAAGAGAAATGTGATGATAAAACATAAAATAATGAAGGTGGTTTATACTCTTTCACGATTATCTATAAGCTTTGTTTTAAAATAAATTATAAAACAAATGTAGTGTCAGACTTATATTAAAAAAATCAAGCAAAATAAAATCAATAATGAAAAAACATGTTTTTGTATGTATAAGAGAAGGGCGTTTTCGGAATATCGTGTGTAAGTGACATTTTTTGAGATTTCACTTTCTCTTTATGACACATGAAATTACACTTTGAAACTGTGACTTTTTTGTAATTATTTTTTTTTTTTTTCATGAACACATGTGAACAATCATCAATAAACATGCTCTAATGGTTGTTTTCTTGTAGTTGTTTTTTTTGCTGAAACGAGGGGCATAATGGTCATAAAGTAACATATTTGTTCATGTCTTTATTCATATGACATTCTTGTAATTGAAACTAGTAACATGTGACATAACTGCAAATATTTTATAAATTAAAAGATATAAAATTTCAGAATGCAAAAGTTAAAATTTGTAATCTATCATTTCTAAAATCATCAAGGACAATTTATAAACTGAGGTTCACGTTGCGAGGATCAGTTTTGAAGTTATCAATAATTTTATCAAATATAAATAATATAAAATGCTAATATTTACCAGTCGGACAACAAATCGAGTAATACAACCGGTAATAAAACATGTAGCTAAAAACAATGATACATGATACAAAATCTTTATCCGCGAATATTGAATTATAATACCATTTATCTAACTCGACAATCATGTACTTTTGTCGAGATGAATACAAGCCGGATAACGACCTAGCCGCCGCTGCGACTTTCAAGGCGATTTTTTCTCAAAGTTTTTTTCCTCTTCGATATCTGTTTCGCCGGTGCCGGTGGCTTCCATAGCACCGATGCCAGTCTTCTAGTGTTGTTTTTATGTGTTCTTCTCTCCTTTCTAGTCTAGACTTGTTCAAAGAGGGTTTTTTGGTCCATTTGATTGAGATCTTGGATCAGTGAGGGTGAGTTTGGTGGTGGTTCGGGTGATGTCTAGACTTGTGAGGGTGGCTCGTGGTGAAGATGCGGAGTACTTATAGATCGGTGGTACGCAAGTCTTGCTCTCGAGCTTGTTTGTTCTCGTGCTAGAATGAACCCTTGTAGGCCCTGGTCGGCTCGTCGAATTTGTTGATCTCTCTGTGGCTGGATGCTTCTCTTTCGACTTGGTTTTAGTTTAAGTGTTTTTCATAGTCTTGTCTTCGGCTTGTTGGTGAACAATTACTTGCTCATGTTTATTGAATGTGGCTTTATGTCTCTTCAGTTAGAGTTTAAGTGGGTTCTTTTAGTGTTTTTCAGTAGGTTTGAGGGGGATTCAGAGAATGTGTGTTTGCTCTCTTGATTCGAATTGTCTTAGGCTTGTTCTGGGGTTGTAGCGATAACAAGTTATGTCCCAAGCAGTGTGTTTTTGTTTGTTTGTTTGGTGTGTCTTTTGGGATCTTGAGTCGTTGGTTCTACTCTTGGGATTGTGATGTGGCAAAGTTTAATGTGTCTATTCTCGCATTGGATTTGGAGTCTCCACCATCGTTGATTTAGTACTCTTTGTAATATGTTCATGAGACAAGGATGTCTTTGGGTTTTGGAACGTATGTGCCGCCCCGGCTCCGCTAAGTCGGAGTATAGGAAGGTTAGGTTGCAACGGTGCAGCCTTGTTATTGTGGTAAAGAGGGTATTGAATCTTAGTTCGGGTGGTGTGTCGTTTAGACTCAGCTCGGTAATAGGAAATGTTCCTATTAAGATTGTGCTTCGATTTGATCGCAAGGATCTCCATCTCGATCTCTGCTTATTCGCGGTTATGCAACTCGATTACTTCTATCTTGCTTTCGTTGTATGAGTTAGCTAGGTTTTTTATTTTGGCTTTACGCATTTCGTTTGGATTTGTGGAACTTTACATTGTAACCGTTGAATGAGTTTTATATCAATCTTTTGATGAAAAAAAAAGAATACAAGCCGGATAACAAATAAAGAATGGGTAATTGTGCAAGCCCTAGTTGCGGTAGGACAAGCGCGACGGCTCCCAGTCGTAAACAATTGATATATATATATATATATATATGGACTATAATTCGGTCTTTTTTTTTTAAATGATTTATATATATTTATAGAAATACAACAATTTTGATATAAATTAAACTTGTTTATGATGTCACTTGCATCCTTAGCGGAGACTTTTTGTTTTCGAATTACTAAACTCAAAGTGGAATTTGTTTTTTGTTTTTCAGAAATTGAACTTATCTTTCTTCTCTAAACCCTTATATATAGACAATGAAACCATCCTCTATTTCATCATTACAAAACACAACAAACAAACACACAAAGCATTTTTGCTAAAGACTCTTGACACAAATGGCTGATCTTTCTCAGAATCTTGTCCAACCCTCCCTCAAGGTTAAAGCTTCATACTGGTACGTGGATCCGGAGAATTATCTCCCAGCCGAATACATTGACTCAAAACTCTTCACTCACCTTTTTTGTGCTTTTGCTGACCTCGACTCTGAAACCAACAAACTCACTATCTCCGACACGAACCTAGTCACCTTCTCCCTCTTTACTTATACCGTCCAAAAGAAAAACCCTCACGTGAAAACCCTCTTGTCAATAGGCGGTAAAAACGCAGACAATAATGTGATTGCGTTGATGGCAAGTAACGCGGATCATCGGAAAATCTTCATTGATTCTTCAATCCTTTTTGCTAGGGCGTATGATTTTTACGGCCTCGATCTAGCATGGGTGTTTCCGAGCAACGGCGTGGAGATGAACAACTTGGGGAAACTACTGGAAGAATGGCAAACCGCTATACAAAATGAGGCCAAAAAAGAAAAGAAAGTCCCTTTGTTGTTGACAACTACGGTATACTACTCTCCCGATTGCTATTCACATTCCTACCCGGTTAAATCCATTGTCGAAAATTTGGATTGGGTTAACCTAATGTCCTATGATTTTTATGGACCGAGTTGGTCCCCAGTGACCGGGCCACCAGCTGCTCTGTATGACCCTTCAAAAGCATCAGGTATGAACCATAACTAATTCTATAACATAATTTAATAAATTTCAATCCCCTAGATAAAAAAACAGTATTGATGTTTATAGTAATCAAATCACGATAAGTTTTATTACGTATAATAGTATGAGTTTTATTTTTCAGTGACATGTATTATATATGCTGCTTAACCCTGGTAATACCACGACATCACTAATACAAACCACAAACACTACATTTCATTGTTGTTATATAACTAAAAGAAATTCAAAACAAGATTATGAAATGTGATCCAAATAACAGGTTTCAGCATCATTTCTGACTATATAGTATTAACTGTTTCCGAATATATATAGTCATCTATATGCTATATATAAGTTTGAAATAATTATTTTGCATTCTAATCAAATTTTATAGAATATAATACAAAGCCTTGTTTATCGATGTTGTAAAAAGTTACAACTACTCAATATATTTGTAATAGGTCTAAGCGGCGACTCCGGGTTAAGTCAATGGCTTGCGAAACTTCCGGCTAAAAATATAGTCTTAGGATTTCCATACTATGGTTGGGCTACGCCAAAATTAACGGCTATGATGCACCCACCGATGGAGCAGCCGTATCATTGGACGGTTCTATATCTTATAATAAGATAAGGGACTATATTGTGAATAACGGAGCAGCGACAATTTATGATCCAACGGTAATTGGATACTATTGCTACGCTGGGACAACTTGGATTGGATACGATGATAATCAGAGTATTGTCTCCAAAGTGAAATATGCTAAGGAAAAGGGTCTGCTTGGTTACTCCTCGTGGCAAGTAGGAGCTGACTTCAATTGTGGTCTATCTCGTGCAGGTTTGTCTATATTTTAACATCTAAATCTTCTCTCTCCCTTTTTTGTATGTGGTTGAAAATTACCATGCTGCAAGTTTTGGTGCAACTACATATTTGGGTCGATTTTTTTGTATTCGGTTCAGTTCAGTTTTTAAACTTATAGCAAAACTAACCGAAGTAAGATATGCATGGTTTAGTTGGGTTTGGGTTTCAATCACACGCAGGCCTAATATTAATGGTAAAGAGTTTAAAGGAGAAGATTTGCATGTTTTACAGCATCACTAGCATGGGATACTACAGAGTGAAGAAGAAGAAGAAGAAGTTTGGGTTTTGTTTTTTTTTTTTTTGCTTTATTTGTTAAAAACATGTTTGCTTATATTATTGTATATAAAACCAAAATAAAGAATGTTGCCAGGAGAACTAATAATGAAGACGCTAAACAATTTCATTTCTATGAGATATGCATTAACAATGAGTTATCTACACTCTAGAGATACATATGAGATTTGCATTCAAAGGACGATCCAATTCTCGGTTTGGTTGAGTTGAATTTGTCAGATATTTATTTTTTTGTCGTAATTTAATGTGTTCAAACTTGGTAAAACTAAAAATAATTACGAATATCCTCATAAAATTTGAGGATAACTTCATAATTACTAAAAATTTACAAAATGATGTGATCTATTGAAGGCGTGATTGGCAAAGTGGAGAAGTGAGGAATAGCTAAAAGGAGCACAAGCGGAAGTTGGAGTCGAGAGCGGAAGTTGAAGCTTGGAGCTGAAGCCGAAAGAGGTGACTTAAAATATTTTTTACATAAAAAATGAAATGATACCCTTTATTAAATTATGAAAAAGAAAAAAAAAACTAGAAACTTTTATCTAAAAAGTTTGAAACAAGATAGAAATCCTAAAATAATTCATTTATAAGATCTCCATATGTGAACTGCAGTACTATTTCGAACACCTATCATATATGCATCACCTGTAAGGACGTAACTTCTTATTTGGACCTTTTCTCATCGTCTGAATATGAAAATCCAAGCACTTCATTTTCCATTTGCTCATACTTTTCAAAATCTTTATCAACATTTTTTTATTTGCGTATGAAAGTATGTAACGCCGTAATTGCTACGACAACCTTAGAATGCAAAGATAAATCTTAGATTGTCTTAGTCGCTACGAAAATCTTAGACTGCGTTTGTAGATCATAGTGTGATGGATTCTGATAATAGCAAACTTTTTTTTTCACGCGCCAAAAGTTCGTTTAATCACAAAACGCAGAGTACTGACGTTAATTTAACATTTCATACTCATTCGTTGGCGCTCCTCCTCACTATTTATGTGGATGATATCGAATTTGGGGATATGAAGCAAAATATCCTTTTCAGTCTGACGGACAAATTAATAACATGACATCATATTGGGTTTGTTTACACTGTTATGTACGAATAGCTCAATTCTGATTAAACATCTCATATAATATCAAATAAATGTGCGTCGCTTATTTATTTTGTAGAGTAAAATACACTGGACTCGAACTATGAAAAATGCTTTATAATTTTCTAAAAGACAAACCAACTCGTAAAAGACCAAAAACAAATCAAATCCAACAAAGACTAGTTGCTATTTCATTGTACATATTACCACACAAAAAAACTACAAAGAACAAGGAGACCAAGCAAAACGTTGTTGATTCGTAGCTGAAGCAAAACTGGTCATCAATGGCGTTTTTCTCTTTTACCGGTTAATTAAGACGGTGCACCGAGATAAGATGCTAGTCTTAGTATATCGCTGAATATACCACCGGCTGTGACCTGAGCACCAGCACCAGGTCCTCGGACAATAAGCGGATGATCCTTGTATCTTGTAGTTGTAAATGCAATTATATTGTCTGAACCAGCTAGTTGCGCAAATGGATGTTCTTTCTTGTATCTTCGAAGCTCGACTGTTCCCTTTTGGTTAACTGCGTCCACCACTCCAACATATCTCAGGACCTGTGAATCAAAGAGTTTATATTCATACGGTGAATATATGATTGAATCGATCAAAGAGACCATGTGTTAGTTATGAATGATTTTTTACTTCTCCGGAATTTTCAGCTTCTAGTCTTTCTTTTGCTAGATCTTCATCGTACTGTGGGAGTTTCTCCATGAATTCTTCAGCGGAAGCGCATTCCTGAAAGTATATAAATAAGAACATTATAGTTATCATATCATAACTGCTGATTTTGCAGTTAGTGAGTTATATATAAAGATGGCTTTACTTTTAGAGGTTCTGGGACGAGACTTCTAATGGGGAGATCAGCGAGGTCCAATTTGAGTCCAGATTCTCGAGCGAGGATTATCACCTATGTAAAAGGAAGTTTTGGTTCATCAGAACTTTGACGTGTTAAGTTGTTTGATACTCTTCTGTTATTGTACATAGAAGCGATAACGAACCTTCCTTGCAACATCAGTTCCGGATAAATCATCTCTTGGATCAGGCTCAGTGAAACCTGCATTTTTTGCTTCAGCAACAACCTCGCTGAAACGTCGATCTCCAACAAAGTTGTTGAATAGATAACTCAAAGTTCCACTGGAACAAAACAAAAGATAAATCATCAGAATCAGCACAAGAACGGAACTTGAAGTCAGACTGTTGTGGAACTGTTAATTTGACAGACCTGCAAATGCCTTCGATGCGTAGTATCTTGTCTCCCGTCTCAAGGAGACCACGTAAAGTGCTGATGATTGGAAGACCAGCTCCAACAGTGGCTTCGTAGAAGTAATGAGTGTAGGATTTCCTTTGAAGATCTCTTAGTTTCAAGTACTGCATATACATAAAAAGAAACATCAGTGAAGTAAAAACTGATCGAACCGGAACATTTTCTATCGAGTTTCTCTAACAGAGATTCAAAAGATATATACTTTGGTGAGAAGAGTATATCACCTGATCAAGGGGACCAGAGTTAGCCTTTTTATTTGGGGTAATGACGTGGATTCCTTTCCGTAACCAATCATAGTAATTGCTCGCAATAGCAGAGTCTGCTGTACAATCAACCAACACAGTGTTGGGGATAAAATGATTTCCATGTACTTGTTGAGTGAATTTATCCATATTGGCCTCTGTTCCCTTCTCGCTTAGAAGTTCTCTCCATCTCGACAAGTCAATACCTCTGCAAGAACAACATATGGTAAGCAGAGAAAAATCATCCGCAGTTTGGAACCGAGCTCAGGATTTACCAGCAAATGACAGCTATACAACACGTATGTCTTCCAGATAAAATCAGAAGGAAAGATCTACACAGGAGAAATTATTCTTACATCTCACTTAAGAGCATAGTTTTTGATCCAGTGATTCCCAAAACACGCAGATCAATGTTAAATTCTTGTTTGAGAACAGCAGCCTGGAAAACATTATTTAATGCTTAATCAGCTTCTTAAAGGAGAAATAGTTCCAGACAGAAGGTAATGTATTGTTTTGTATAGAAAACAATAACACGAAACAACTTTATGAAGTTCACCTGGTCCCTTAGCTGATCAAGTAATGTAGCACCAATCAAGCCTGGTCCTATGATTCCCACTGCTAATGTGGTTCTTGACAAGAAAAACCTCGAGTGCACAGCTCTTAGTGCCTTTACGCTATCTTCACGTTTAATCACTACAGTAACATTGTACTCAGAACAACCTTGAGATATAGCACGGACATTAATATTAGCCTGTAAATGAGATAAACAAAAAACAAGCAATCACAAGTAAGCAATTTAGCAAAAGATAGTATATAAGATGAATAACTTTTTATAATGCTGAACAGTATGCGTAATTATCACCTTTGCCAGAGCACTGAAAAGTGTACAACTAACTCCTGGTGTACTAGCCATTTTCTGGCCGACTGCAGCTAAGATGCTACAATTTGGTATCACCTCAATCTGAGAAAAAATGCTCTTTATCAAAATAGTGAAACTTGCAAAGTCAAAATTATTATATGAATATGCGTTATTAGATTACGCAGGGACAACCTAAGTTATCTGCAGCAGTAAGCAAAACAGAGATCAGAGAGAGAGACCTGGGAAAGTCGCCCAGCTTGTAAAGCTTCACTAAATCTTGATCGCAGTGCCTCGGAAACAGCATGTACTTCCTTCTCAGGCACAGCAAAGCACACAGAATGCTCACTACTAGCCTGAACAATAAATATATCAATGGTATAAGTGTTTGCCTCTATAATGAAAATTGGTAAACCAGTAAGGTAGAGTCTGAAGTAACGGCACCTGTGATATCATAATCACATTAGCTCCAACGTCTTTCACAGCGCCAAAAATGTCACTTGCAGTACCAGGTACACCAGCCATTCCAGTACTGTCAAAATGAATTGGAAGAGGGCAGTCAATAGGAGACCAAACAAAACTCGCAGCTTCTCATTTACAGCTAATTTTAACAAAACTCGCACATCCATGACAAAGGTAGCTTACCCTTCAACATTTATGAGGGCCAAATTGTCTATGGTTGCAAAACCTTTAACAGGAGTTGTCAGTTTAAGGTCATAATCATCTTCAGGAGGTTGACAGATTATTGTTCCCGGAGCAGAGAGATTGAAAATATTTCTTATCACAATCGGAATATTATACCGCATCACAGGAATGATGGTACGAGGATGTAAAACATTTGCTCCAAAATAAGACTGCATTAAGTTAAAAACTTTGAATCAACATTTTATACTTGGCATAAAGAAGCTCCAGAATCTAAGATCACAAGAACGCATAGGTTTACCATTTCCCAGGCCTCTTGATAAGAAAGTGTCTTGAGTATTACTGCCTCATTAACTGCAGAAGAAACTTCTTGTTGTAATTACATCTTTCGAAATAAAAGATGAATAAGTGGCGAAAGATTAGGACAAACCTTTACGAGGATCCGCACTGTATACACCATCAACATCTGTCCAAATTGTGACTTGACGAGCCCTCAACAGAGCACCCATAATAGCCGCGGAGAAATCACTCCCATCTCTTTTCAAAGTTGTTGGAATGTTTTGAGGAGTGCTAGCAATGAACCCAGTGGCAATAATTATTTTCGACGGATTTTGGGAAAACCACTTATCGAGTCTCTTCTCGGATTCACCAAAATCAGGATCGACTTGATTAGAGCTGGTTGGATTTACAATCAGCACCTCTCTAGTATCCATCCACTTGCACTCAAGCCCAGTCTACAGTACAAAGAACAGAGAAGTGATCAAGTGTACAACCTCAATTACTTCACATCCAATTATCATACGCATCATTCAAACCTTTCTAACAACATATGATAGCATCTGCGCAGACCAAAGCTCTCCATGTCCTGCAACAAAATCTGAAAACGACTCTGATGCATGTCCAGCTACAAATGAAAAAGATGTCAGTTTCTCCCATTGAAATCATACCAAAAAGAAAACGAGTTTAAACCATTTCATTACCTATGTACATCGCACGAAGCATTGCTTTAAGATTACTAATATCATTATGCAAATGCGACAAGAAACTAGCGAGATCATCTCCATCGAGAAGATCACGAGCTGTCAACCTATGCTTTTCGAGTAAAGCTTCTAACGCAGATAAATAAGAATCATCTCGTGATTGTGCCTTGCGAAGTAAGTCATACATCATATCCGTCACTTTCGACATTGCAGAAACAACCACTAGTTTCCTTTCGGAATTATCATTGATTATAACCTCTGCAACATTCCTTATCCTCTGTGAATTTCCCACACATGTACCACCAAACTTATGAACACTCCACATTTCACCTCTCGGAATCTGAACTTGTTCCACTGAATTCGATACCGATACACCTTCAACTACAACCAAATTCAACAAAACACTCAAAACTCCAAATCAAACATCCATGAATGGAGTCTAGATACAAAATCTCTTTCCTTAACTCTAAGAATCTAACAACCAACCTGTAGTAGCTGTAGCTGAGAGATGAAAATCCGGAAGTTCACAACGAATCAAACCGCCTCCGCCACCAATCGTCCGCCGGAGCTTGGGGAACACAATACTAACTCGCCGCCGGAGACAAGGCGATTTCGGGAGACGTAAAAAGCATTGCGGCGGAGAACAACCAAATCTGATCAGATTACTATTCGGCGGCGGAGAAACAGTAAATGACGACGGATTCAAAGTCGCCATAACCTGTTACCAAATCGAAACTCAAATCTCAAATTCGAAAACAAACACGAAATGCATAGCATAAACCCTAAATTTGATTTATCAAAGATGAAAATGGAAGAGAAGAAGAAACACTAACGGTGAATGATTGAGTTTACCGGCGACACGGCGGCGGAGAAAGAGGAGGTGTACGGCGTTTCTCAGTCGCGCGAGAGATTTTGAATTTTTGTAGTCAAAAAGGTTTTTTTAGAGTGAAACTGTGAGAGACCTGAAGTCCACACCATAAAAGTGAGAATCTCTTGAAGAAGCGGCTTCACGATTGTCTATCAACAATAAATTGACACGTGTCACTCTGTTTACGACGTTTTTGTCTTGTTTTATTTTGTAGGCCCATGTATAAGATAAGGTTGGCCCATTTAAAAATTGATCTTTACTTTGGGCTTACACAAGAAACTATGTATTTGTTTACGATGTCGATCAAAAGATTCAAAACTATGGCTTGGTTGTTCATAGTTGTTTAGGTATATAGTATTCGGTTCGGTTTTCTGGTTAAGTCTTGAGAAAAATCTGGCTGAATTAAGCTGGCCAAAAATTTGATTTGGAAGTCGATTTTTCGGTTTGGTTTCTAAAAGACATGGTTGTTTCTAAGAAATTCGACATATTTCGGTTAATTCGGTTATTTTGTAGAAACTTTTAAGATATTTAAGAAATCAGTTTGAATAATAAGTAAAAATATGGATAAAAAAACATGAAAACCCGGTCGGTTAGGAATTGGCAACTCGAATCAAATCGAGAACCAAAATCATTTTAAAATTGTGTTGATCAGTTTGAAGCTCAAATCCGAATGAAAGTAAAAAAAATTATATTTAAAAGCAAAAAAAGTTTGGTTGGGTTTTTTTGGTAAGAATGTAAATATTTCATTTATCATGAAAACAATTTGGTACAATCGAAAAACGATCAACCTATTGAATGGGTCCAAAGCAAAAAAAAAAGTAAAATAAGGCATGATGATTTTCGGTCCGTCCACTCAACATAGACATACATCTATGAAACTAGACGAAGCAATGACGATGTTGCTTGTTTCATACCAATCCAAGCTCGAGAGAGAGACGCAAACAACAAGAAAAGACTTGTCAAAACCAACAAACGTAGACTATAATTGAAAGAGATCCAAATTAAAGTGCTTGATCACACGCACCACTTGTGCCATATGAGAACGGCCACGGGAACGATGCCATGAGATAACCCGGAGGAGAAACCTCCGGCCAAGTTTGGTTGGGTTCGTGTTAAATTTCCAGCCCTAGTTGTTATGGTTTTGGTTACTTGTATATAATGTTTTTGCAATCAAATGGATATAGTCATATTGAAAATATAGTCTCCTAATAAATTTCATGTATGAAAACAAATATATATTGAACAAAAAAAATCGTAATTTTCAAAGCCTTGTGAATCCGGCCTGTTCGAGCAATCAAATTGTGAACCATTAAGACATCCAATTTGGTTTCATTCACAAATAAACTAACCATTTACAAATTCACTCATTCCTCGAACTCACCGAGTGTAAGTGAAATGATCATGTCTATGCATGTTTAGCAAATTAAAAGAAATGTGTTTGGTTTCTTTTGTCATCAATAAGTATCTTTACTTTAAAACAAAACAAAAGGATATATAGATACGCACTTAAGCTTATAATAATAAAAGTGGTGTTAGTTAATTTATTAACTCAACTGCCATTTGATAATGCTTATTTCTGTCAGAACTCATTGGTCTCGACGTCTCGTGAATGACCCACATGAACCAACATGGTACATGAATGATGATGATGATATTACTACAACTCGATGCTTTTTAATTCTTTATACGTTAATTCTAAATTATATTACTTAGCATATACTTTTTATATGATAAGAAAAAAGGTAACTATATAATTAATTATGATTATAGATTGGCCGGTAAAAGAATAGTCTGTTTAAAATTTTGATGATCAGGATTCAAATATTTTAGTGCTTGATTTATGTAGACATATATTTTATCGACAAGTTTGATTAGTCTAGTTTGTATATCCTGATACAAACTTTTGAATTTATCATATAAAAACTGAATATATCATGTAGGTTTTTTGTCATAGTTTCTATATACCATTAATACAATAATATAACTAAATATTGGCTAACCATTATATAATTTATCTTATAATGTACGTATAAAATATTTGGTAAACCATTTCGTTATATATTTATAATAACGTGTAAGTGTGTGCATGCATAACGAGGAAATCATAGAGTAAATAGTCTCATCAACGTATCGGTTTGGATGATTCATGTTGATAATGACATTTAACTAAAACTTATCCAAATCACATTTTCTTTGATTGGGTTTTTAGTTATTATAGCCGCCTAAGATTAGAATTTGTGGGCTGCTTCATGATATTGACATATTTGTATTCCTTTTTCTGGTATAACTACAAAATTTAATATTCCTCTAAACACTAGGTTTGGTTGGGATTGATCTATTCGTGTGATGCGAGTCATTACCATTAGCTTAGTTGGGTCGCCTACGGCTAATAACGTGTTCGTGTCACTACTAAAAATAACATTTTAAAGACAAATTATTGAAATGAAAATATCAGAAAAAATATCAAAGATACTCTTCTGTAATTTACGACCAAACCTACTACTAATATATATATTTAAATTCAAGTAAAACTGAGGAAATTGATGTATTGATGTAATTATTTTTTTAATAATAATTTAAGCCAAAATCAATTAGAAATTATGAAAATATAAAAAGTTACCTTAAGATATTTCTCAAACTTACCTATTTCATTTGTTTTAATTTGTTTCTTGCGTTTTTCCCTTGTTATGTGGCTAGTTAGATAGTTTCTTCTTCAACATGAACGACATAAACAAATCATTAACATGAAAAGACTCATGTTTTATAATTTCTAGTCGAATAAATAAATCAAGAGTTTCATGCCCGAACTTTTTACTTACAAAAGAGACAAATGTTTTCACTTTCATGGGGGAATTTAACTAAATAAAAGTTCTTAACTCCTATAACCAAGTAGATTAATTCTCGAATATTTCACTTGTACTATTGGTATACAAGAAAACATGGATTGGTCCACAAAAAGCGATGGACACAATCAAAAGCCAAAAATAAACAGAAGACCCTCGTAGAACGTCTAATCAATTTGGTCCTTATCTCCTATATATTCAACTTTTAATTCAATAGTACACAAATAAACAAGGGAAACAAAACCCCAAATTTTTTTGTCATATCAAACGTACTCAACTATAGAAAAAACGATTTTGAATAATTATTTGGCCCCCCTCCTATGACATTTGTGGTTGAACATAATTATTATTGTTGACGAATCTCGTGATATTAATGGCTATATATGGGACATGTGTAGAGATTGTATAGTCATAGTCACGAATAATCATATAAAGACTAACTAATTTAAATGTGCATGGTGACTTCTTATCACTTTTATTTCCCGATCTTTCATACTTAACATTTGGTCTTCTTAGAATCTATATAATACGAGCATTTTAGTAGGAAATGGAGCCATTCTTATGAAAGCATGAGCTATGATTAATATAGACACTACCTCAACAGAATATAGACTATGCATGCATATAGTTTGGCGTGTTAGAATTGACTTGAAATTTTGGAATTTATGCAATAATATGGAAAATTAATCTACAAAAAACAAAGAAAAATTAGACAAACTCATTTCATTTTTGAGCGATTGAGAAGTGTGTGAAGCTTGTTGTTGGAGCCTTTCATTTCCAGGTGAAAAGTTTGAAATTGAATAAATTTATTTTTGAGAGTTGAGAGTTCGCCCTAGCCGACACCCTCCCAAGCACGACTCTCGAGATCTCTCAGGGATCTTTGTTTTCCGACTCCGGCGAGCTCGTGCTCCGCCGGCGTCGTTTCCTCTCCGATCTCTGCTTGCTCTCCTCTTTCATGTTTCCGTTCTCTGCTTTTGTTCCTCTCCTTAAATCCAAAGTTACTACACGCTCATCACATCGGACGCATCGGACTTGCTCTCTTAACCTCCGTCTTGTCATGCCACCACCGTCCTCACCGTCGGAGCTTCTCGTCCACTCAATCTGGGACCATATAGCCGCTAGATATGAGCCACCGGACAATTACAGAACTCCCTCTCCAATCGTTACCACCGTTCTTTACTACATCTCCACGTTTTGTGTGAGTCTACTTGCGTTGGCGACGGAAGCTAATCCACGCTTGCACCTCTTCGATCCGTCATCTTCTCTAAAGCTTCGTCAGCCTGAATCTCTTCTCGACGAACTGACCTCCGTCAATTCCGGCCAACTGCTTGCTTCGTGCACAACAAGTTGTAAAGGGGTTTGGGTTTTAACTCCCAGCCCACCAAGATCTGAACTAGGCAGCACCGGATCCACTTTATTTCTTCATCAAATATCGGTCCTTCTCCACATCTCACTTTGTATTGATATCCAGGTTCTTTCTTTGGGAATTAAACATAGGCAATTAAGTTCTTATGATAGTGTTGTTGGCCACGGATCTGGAGTATCTTCACAGGTATTCTTGCCGGTTAACAAACTCTTACCAATCGATTTCATAGACTCGTTTTCCAGGTCATCTCACTATAATCCTTATGCAAATTTGTTTGATTATAAAGCTATACCTACATTGTGTTTGTACACAGTGAATAAAACAAGTTTAGAAACCTTTGTGGAAAGATCAATTGCTTCATCTCCGGAGAGACCATACTCATCAAAGAAGAGACGTCCGCAAAGACTCATCCCACCATCTGATTTTATGAAAACTACTCTCTAACAAAGCTCAGTCATGAAGGCCTCAAGAGCTCCAACTCGTGTTCACTCGCCTCTAATGGTAGAAGAACCACATTTAGCCTCGGATAACAATTATGACCGAGAGCTAAAGATCGATGCTAAATCGATCATTTGTGAAGCCTTCCCGAAAGTGCTTTCGGTTATTACCTATGGTTTTAACGTCTTATCCATTCTCCTTTATGCTTTATATCTCGTCTCAAATTATCAGCATCTTCGTATTGTAATCGTGTCCTACGTTTTTAATAGAAGCATTTTGACCCAAAAAAATCTACAAAAAACAATACATGTTCAACTATTATTTAGAGAGATGTCTTACGAGTTATAAAACTCATCTACACGCGAGTAAGTATACAGAATGTATATAGAATTAACGTGGCCGGTTTATTGTTGTATAAACTAATCATTCAAATTTTATAATGTCCATCTAATCACAATATTATTATTGTAATGTGAACCAAATAATAATGCACCGTTGGACATAAATTTAAGGCATATTGAGTTCAAAGATTAGCACGGTATTCGATGTCTGTCCAAATCATGACAATGTGAATCATATAATACGTAGTTCGTTTTTTGTTTCTATATGACATATCAAAATTAAAAAAGATATCGATAGAATGAGTGTGATTAGATCTGATCGATGTCGTGGTCAAAACTTAATCCGCGGGATTGGTGGGGGAAAAGGAAAATTTGGAGTGCATTTACATGATTCGATTGTAGAGAGGTGGCGATGATGATGATGAGTAATGACAATAAATCTAACCTAATTCAATTTTCTTTATAATAATTATTCTTTAGTCTTGTAGCCATATTTTTTACTTATCAACTTCCTTTTCTAACGTTTCTTTAATTGCATATTTAACTTTGGTCCGTCATATTTCACTTTTTCCTTTCTTTCAAATGTTCACTTTCGTGCTTAGTGAGATTTTTTTTTAAGTAGATAAAATCTGACATGTCCACTCGGTTAAACTTTAAAGATTAGATATTAATACAAATATATATAATTAGGGAGTCCTCTCTTCATCTAAGGTGTCCACATAGGCAAATCATTTTTTTACAATTAATTTTAGTTTTAAGTGTCATTTAATTCATGTTTATGTATATTTATTCTTACTTATAGGTAAAAAAAAATCTAATTAAATATAAATACGAAAATAAGTCAATAAATAGCTAAAAGTAGTACATGTAAAATTAATTTGAGTATTTTATTGTTGTAAATATAATTTCAACAATAAATAGATTTTATGATAACAATACAAGTTTATATATTCAGTTTCAAAAATTGGAAATATGTACATTAAATATACATATAAGAACAAATGAATAATATATAAACAACATCAAATAATCAAATAAAACAAATCTAAATAATTTGAATGTCAAATGTTGTTGATCTAAAGAGAAATAATATATATTGTTTCACTACAAGGATGTTGAACCATCTCACTAAAGATGATGTCGTTTATGTATATTTATTGTTACTAATAACTACTACACTTTTTAATTAAATTAAAAAAACAAAAATCAGTAAATATATGTAGAGTTTAAACAAATAAGTAAAAAATGGGTTAAACAAGTAAAATAAATACAACGTCAAATTCTAAACAACGGGTTGACCTTCTTGCTTAAATTTTTTTATATATATAATCAGTTTAAGAAATTGGAAATATGTAAAATAAATATACATATAAGAACAAATGGATAAAATTATAAACGACATCAAAGAATCAAAGAAAAAAAACCTAAATAATTTTCAGTGTCAAACAATTGTTAAGGAGTTGTCAATCTACAAAAAAAAATATATTATTTCACTAAAAAGCTACTGAACCATCTTAGTAAAGATGAGATAATAATATGAAAATTTGGAATATACAAGTTTTTCATTATGTTATATTTGAATTTTATGAAATGATGAAAGACAAATTCGAAAGTGTTATAATACCATTATTTGAAAGATAAGAAGTATACACTGTAAATGGTAAAATCAAAATTGTCGTTAAGTTAATAAAATTATAAAACTCATGTATCACGCGAACGATGTTTTAGGATTATTTGAGTATTTTATTTTTAAACTAAAAATACAATAATGACTATATATCATTTATAATAAAATTCATTAGAAAATAATCAAAACATTATGAGTTTACATATAAGAGCAATGAATAAAAATGTAAATAAACGACATGAGATATAATCAAACAAAAATAGATTAAATGATTCAATTATTAAGGCATCATAATTGAGCTTCCGCCGATTGCTATGAGGCTGAAGGTTTAATGAGAAATAGGATATATGATTTCACTAAAGGATACCAAAAAATTTCAGGAGAAAGTAAAGTAAAAGTTTGAAATATAAGATTTGTCCAAAAGAAAAAAAATATTTAGTCAATATAATTGAGTTTTTGGAAGTATAGAAGAAAAAATTGAAAACATTGCAATACCATAATTTAAAATAAATAAATAATCTTGAGTTTTGATATATATAAAGTTAAAAAATGAATGGTCGCGTTATTTATGAATTATACAACAAAATATAGAGAGAATGATATATGATTTTTAGGTAAAAGTGTACGTAGTTATACACCATGATCCAAAAAAATTACCTATTTGATAATTCAATATTTGAATCAATGATTTTAACACTAAAATCTAGGAAAAAATACTTTTAAAGTGTTTAAGAAAAGGTAAATATATTATTATGCATATTACGCGATTATGATTGGTTAAGATACAAGCAACTAAAAGTAAAATTATAAGTTTTTAGAAACTAAAAATTATTTATTTAAAATCAAATGCCAATTGGAAGAATTTCAAAAAAGAAAAGAAAATTTAACACTCAAATTAATGATTGAACATATGATATTATAATATGTTAATGAATGTAAAAGATATATACTAACATAAATACTTTGCAGTACACGTTATATATGATATAGTTTCCAAACATAAGAAAATAACATAAAAACATCAAAAGAAACAAAACTCGCCCAACGGGCGAGTCCAACCCTAGTATCTATAACCATACACATTATTGTAACCATCTTTCTTATAGTTCTACTAGCTCAACCACGGCCGCAAGCATCAAATGGCAAATCCAACATCGAAACGGTATAATGCGATTTATAGCCCTTCAATGCCAAAAATTATACCAGGTTCTTTTATAAACGACGATATTATTTAAATTAATTGACTTTTGGCAAACAAATAACATTGGTAATATCTTACCAATTAATGAATATAAAATACAGTATCTGTTTAACATGACCATTTAAACTCATCAGAAACATAGTCAAGATTAATTGTTATGCTCACATAACTGATCTACTATTATGGTTTTTCAAAAATAATTCGACGATTCATGTATAGTAAGAAAATTTGGTATCGTATGCAGAGAGATATACACATAAATTGATTAAATCGAAAGAAAGACGTACATGTACGTATCCATACGTACCCATTTAGACAGTGGTCGTACATTTGCAAATAAAATTAATTAGATTACTTTATAAAAGCAAAGAGAACAAGAACTTGTTCCAAAGTGAAATGTTTCGTCTCACGTTTGGAAAATTAAAGTTTTAAAGGCGAATATTGGACCAAAAAATACTCTAATTGAAACGATAAATATAAACCTGAATAAGACACGAGAGAAACAAATTGTGAGCATTATAGAGTCGGAAAACCAAAATTCGAATATAAGAAAGTAAAACACCAGATTAGATACACCTAATAAAGTACTACGTTATGCACTTTGCTATTAGTCACTGGTTTACTTTTTCTTTCTTTTTATGTCCCAATGACTTCGGCAAACATGAAGGAAGGTTAAAAGCAAAAGAGGCTGAGAAATGAGAATAAAATTCCTATTATCTCTTACTCTATACTTTTTATATAATAATGTAAATATTTTATAAATAATATAGATCAACAGAAAATCAGGTTGAAAGGCAAAGTGTCTTTTCTTTTCTTTTTTGCTTTCTACAAGTGTAGTCCACTGTTTTTTGAATCCTTTTTTTAACCTTTTTTCTGTTTTTCACGATGCTTCGCACCAGGAAGCTTCGTAACCTAAGGCTCACTAGCTAGATTTAATAAACAATACAAGATTTTATTAGGTGGAGGATAATGTGAAAAATTGAAATAAAGAGATGATAATGATGCGGTTTATTGCTATATGATACTTTTGACAACTTTTATTTTATTTTCTGATGATATTTAACGTTTGTTATATTATTGAATGTAAGTTTATGAGTGAATATTGATTTCAAGATAGTAGACCACATATGTACATAATAAAATTCTATCTCAAATCAGTTAATGTCTATATAAGAAAATAGAACTATTAAGTTATGAAAAAAATTAAGAGAAATTATGACACATAGCAAAAGAATCACTCATAATTAGCCATATGACAAAATCGAAAACTAAACAACCTATTATAAAGGAATCCCCACTTTTTTGTCATTTGTCTAATTTCCTTTTATTTTTTTTGTTATCTACCTAACTATCCCAAAATGTAATTGGTTTAAAATGTTCATTGATAGATTAGATGTTCACACAAAAATAATATGACTATTTTTTTCATTTAGTTCGTTGTCATCATGCATCATGATCAACCACAAATATTCTTAATATAACACCATAGTTTTGTTTCTAGCTTCTTACATATATAGAACATCTAGTAAGTACAACCAAATGTGAGATAAATTAAGAGGTATTTAGTTTGAATCGGTTCGATTCTATATTGTATATATATTCTAAATACGGTTGTCACTAAATCATGTAAGCCGAGTTATTGTACCATATGATAAAAAAAAAACTTATTTGTTGTTGGACGTACATGATGCATTTTTAAGTAAAATAATATTAACTAAAAAAGGTGATCTACAAATTGGTCACATGATTAAGCATTTATATGACTTTTGATTAAATGTTTATTTAAGTTAATACTGTCATTACCATAATACAGACAAATTAGCCGTAGGTTCTGATCAGTCTCCACTAATTATATCTAAGCTTTGCATGTGTTTCTAAAAGTACACAAAAATCTTCACCTAATATGCCTTCCCTTCTCCAACTTAGCAAGCACTATTTAATTTTATTAAATGTTATCCTACATTATGATTAATAATTATCAACTCCCAAGTCTAGATCACCACTTAATTGTTATAATAGTCGTAGATGAGACCTTTTACTTTTGAAATTATATTTGGGTTTTTCTCCATTCATTTATTTTATTAAGTAATACTCTCTCCGTTCTTTAAAGATTGATTTTCTAGAATTTTCACACATATTAAGAAAACAAATTAATGTTTGACTAGAAATGTATTGGTTTTTGTACTAAACAATTTTCCATAAGTTTGACCCAATATAATCCAATAAAATCAATTAATATGTCTTGAAATCTACATTTTATAATTATTATTGCATAGAAAATGTAAAAAAATAATCTTTTTAAAACAATTTTTTTTTTAGAACATCAATCTTTAAAGAACGGAGGGAGTACTAACCTTTATCAATCTTCGTGTTTTCTTTAGTTACACGTTGCTTTAGTCCGGTTGTTACGTCTATGAAATTATGTCTATTCAGAAAACCCAAAACAACAAAATGTCCACAAAACAAAGTCATATTCATATATTAACGTCTCTGAAAATTGAAATGCCCTTAAAGACTACCAAATTTTGCAAATCAAAATTTTGTTTTATGAATATTTTGAAGAAAGTAAAAATAAATAAAATAAAGTTAAGTTTCAAAAAAAAAAAATTTATACAATGAAATTTCTAATAATTTAGTGAAACAAACTACTCCCTCGGTATTTGAAAGATTGATGTTTAGAATTTTCACACATATTAAGACACAATAAATATTTGTATTTATTTATAATTTATTTATTTACTTCTACTTAGTTTTTTGTTTTTCAATAAAAAAAGTATGCATGATGAAGCAATTTTATGAGATAAAACAAATATTTGTCATTAATTTAAGTGATAAAGCAAAAAAAAACATTAATTAAAATGTAAAATTTTTTGAAAAATAAGGAAAAAATCTAAAAGATCATTCTTAAATACAGAGGGAGTAACATTTTACGATATTAAAAGATCATTCTTAAATACAGAGGGAGTAACATTTTACGATATTTTGTAAACCAATAAAAGTTCGAACCATATGTACCACCAGGAATACCACTTTTTCTGAAATGACGATTCCTTCCCACCAAATGGTTTTAGCAAGTATTTTTTTTATATATAAAATCATTAATGCACTCATGTGATAAAGAGAAGAGAAATGGTGGTGGATTCGGAGAATCAATCAATCAACATTATATAGATACACATATTATATATATATATGTAACATATGGGACCCTTTTTATGTTTTGGACTTGTAATTTATTTTTATTTCATGAAAATTGATGTTTTGCTGATTTCAGTTTATGTACAATAGATATCATTCACCTTCCCTTAAAATCATTAACTTTAGTTATAAATTTATAATTGCACTATGTAAAAGAATAAGTGTAACAAAATAGATGAATATTCCTATACAATTTGAGTTTACTAATATGTGTATATTATTAACAAAACATCAAACTATGAAATAAGCTAGCCCATAATCTTTGATAATTCAGCAATGCTTTAAAGATTTTAACACAATGCTGGAAAGTTTTAGACAGATTATTGAGTGGGGGTAAACTATTCATATATATTCTCTAATCTTTGTATCATTCTATTTTTTATTAATTAATTTCGTTTTCCCTTTTTTTAATGGTCAATTATGACCTAACAAATTTATGTAGTAGTCAGGGTGTTAGTACGGGTAAGAATCTAGGGTTTAATTTAATCCGATCTGATTTTGTATTTCAACGGATTATGATTGGACATTTTTTACCCATGTACTAAATGGGGTTTAATTTGCGGACTAACCTTGAGAGATCACAAATATACCAGAAAAAAAATGTTCAAAAGTAATTAAAATGCTATATGTATATGCGAATAAAAACATACATTCAATAACAAAATTTTGTTTATGAAATGTAAAAGATAATCATACTTGAATGTATGTATATTATTATTAGTAACATCCAACACACCATATTTATTATGATAACAAAAACAAACTATCTTTAGAAAAAGTCAATCCGGAACTGCCAAATTTACATGGAGAAAATTAGAATTGCATGATCTTCCCGCTTTTGTAATGCGATCCACACGAAAGGTAGTACAACGATGGATAAAACGGAAAAAGATTTGAAAGATCCAAAATCATCAAATTCAGCCGTCAAGGTAGGCCACTCCTAAAAATTGTTAACCAAAAAGATCAAATTCAACATGAAATATTTATAACATAAAAAGAAAATATTTTAAAACCTGTGGATCAACTTAGTCTAAACCCTCAAATTAGCTGAATTATATTAAAATTACAAAATTTTGACCCGTGAACTTCAGTAACCGGGTTGACCTAATCTGCTTGTTTAGATAAATAATCTGCTATACGTTACAAACCCGTGATAGACCGAGTCGTGATGGCTCAATCTGATTGCCACCTAGTAGTAGTTGTTGCTGATAAGGATGGACCAATTTGATTTTTCTAACACTTTATGTTTTATTTCTTTCGGCATTTTACTTGTCTCTTTTTATAGAATATGAATGTAAATACAAATGTCATTATCTATTATTGCAAGTATACGTAACACATAACATATACAACAAATTAGTGAAAAGCTCAACTGTGAAAAAGACACTATAAACAAAGAAAACAAAGTTGGCTGAAAAAACCTAAACTTATCAACCCCGACGTGAAGGAATCTATTAATCTATTTCTAAATGAATTTGACGACTACATATAGTGCCGGTCCTGAAAATTTATGGGCCACAAGCCAAAATAAAATTTTGGGCCACTAACTATTAAAATTTTAACAAAAGAAAATAATCAAAATATTTAATAGCAAGGAATTGAACTCTCCACTTCAACATTCTTCCACGAAACACTTTACCAATAGAGGTAAATGCAAGTTTTATCTAAAAGATGGCCGATTTATTATATAGATTTTTTATTAAAAAAATTGGGCCAGAAGCCCATGCTTCCTTTGCTTGTGGTGAGGGCCGGGTCTGACTACATATATGATAAAAATTCAGTTTCACCCTAGTTGTATATATTTTTCTGATTAATGTAAGTTATTTTAATAGTTATTATTCAGTTTATCACGTTTCCTTGCTTCAAAGCATGAACTCGGCCACGTACGTCCCCAACTATCTTGTCCGTTTGTCTAACTTAGGAGTTCGATATTTGTGATAAATCTATGTATA
Source organism: Arabis alpina (assembly GCA_900128785.1). NCBI lineage: Eukaryota > Viridiplantae > Streptophyta > Magnoliopsida > Brassicales > Brassicaceae > Arabis > Arabis alpina. The sequence continues at coordinate 47,680,533 of LT669794.1, forward strand.
GAAGATAAAATTAAAAACGAATATGTAAACGTATAATGGGACAAATAAGTCTATTCTAAAATGATAAAAAGCTTTGAAGAAATTTTATTCTAGTGGTGTTAGGCGTAGTTTCTGACATAGGAGCAAAATCGAGAATTAGATATAGACAAATGAACATGTCGACAAAATATAAATACAAATGAAGTTGAGTAAAGCAAGACAACCGAATATGTCTTTTTCTACGATTTTGATTTATCCTCAAACTTTTACTCTTTTCTTTTGACACCATCAACAATCAAACTTATACTTTCTCAACCTAATTTTTAAGAGGAAAATCATCTTTTGGTATTATTAAAATTAAAATATAAACATAACATCAATTGTCATACAACAAAATATCTCTAACTAATTTTCTTTTATGAAACCATATATTTTATGCATTTAGATATAACTGGTAATACAACAACAATATTTTATGTTATATATCTTGCAATTTTTTTTGTTAAGTTCGAAGAAGATACTATGATATGGGTTTTACAATTTCAAATGTTTGTAAGATATTGAATTTTATTTTATGTTTTTTTGTTATATTTATGTTAGCAGCATCTACTATAGTCGTCATAGAATGATGCGATTTCTAACATAAAAATAAACATATAAAAGATGCATAGAAATGGCTATTAAACTGAAACTTTATACACTGCATTAGATTCGCATAAAGATAACATTTAGTGGTATGAAAACTTTAAACAGTGTGAGAGAGAGAGAGACACGCATGAATAAATTGTAAGAAAAAGAAAGAATTTTTTTTTTCTTTTTTCACTTGTGGTCGAACAGTCCCACACCGAAGAAATCACTCACTTATGACAACACCTACTTGTCCGTACTTATATTTACATATATCGAATGATTCCGATTTTCTCTCTCTTTTCCTTTTTATTTATTTATCATATTAATAGAAAATTAAAAAGCGACGAGACGACAAGTCAAGAACCAAACAAAATGGTGGTACCGAAACATTTAAACTTTTTTAAAAAACTAGTAATATATAGATATGTATTTATCGTAGATTTCACGAAGAAATGAAACAGAAAGGTTCTCTTGGTCCCACGTTAGACGTGGCCTCAATTTTCACATCATGGTCCCTCGCGTTTCGCACGTGCAACTATACTTTTAAGATTTACGGTGGAAATATAAAACCATGACTATATTTCATACTCCCTCCGTTCCAAAAAGATAGATGTTTAGGATTATCCACACTTATTAAGAAAACGTATTGATTTTTACGATTTGCAGTTTTCCATAAAGTTTAACCAATAATATTTCAGTATTTGTTTTGGAATTTGTAAAAGTGCATAGAAAACAGTAAAAACTCTATCTTTCTAGAACAAATTTTTTTTGTAAAGTTTGTATCTTTTAGGAACACAGGGAGTAGTAGATATTGGAGATGCTAAGAGCATGATTATAGGTGATATTTGTTGTGTATCACTTGGAAAATTTGATTATTAAACATTATTTGGGTCTCTATTAAGCCCATTTCGTATTAGTTAACTGATCCGATATGAACAGTAACTTGGAGTACGTGTCAACGTATTATTGGGCCTTGTTTTTTAGGTTTCGGGGTAAATTTTTTTTTCCTCATTTCGCGATTTGAAGAAAGAAAACTTGTTGATCTAGGGTTGAATTACTGTCTCAGATCTCACGAGATTGATTAATTCTGATGATGTATTTGTTTTGCTTTTGCTAAATTCTTTGTGGATTTGATTTTGTTCAGGCTCTACCTAACCAGCAAACCGTGGATTAACCTTTCTTCAAGCTCGTCATTGTTGGTGACGGAGGAAACTCTTCCCCTATTGATTTTGTTTTCTCTTAAGCTTGTGTGGGGTGCGATTTGAGATTTTGATTATTGACTAAATCGATTACATGTTTTCCTTCGTAGTATAGGATTTTGATAACATCAATGCTTGGTTACGTTGCTATTGAATTAGTGATCTGTTTAAGTTGTTTTTACTTGAGAATTGATTCTTGTTTATTTCATACTCTTGTTGTATGTCTTTGATTCTTTTGCTAAGCGTTTGATTGTTGATTTTGTGCAGGGAAAACTACTTTTGTCAAGAGTCCGACATCTTACTGGGGAGTTTGAGAAGAAGTATGAACGTAAGTAAACCAAACATTGTTCATGAATTCACAGTTTATGTTCTTCATGTCTCTTAACAGATTATGATATTGAGTATTGATTTATTGTGTTACAACTACTATTGGTGTGGAGGTTCATCCTCTAGATTTCTTCACAAACTGTGGAGGTTCATCCTCTAGATTTCTTCACAAACTGTGGCAAGATCCGTTTCTACTGTTGGGATACTGCTGGTCAAGAGAAATTTCGTGGCCTAAGAGATGGATACTAGTAAGTAGACCACTTTACTCTAAGATCTTGATGGTTTCAATACAATTAATCTAAGAGTATGCATAGTTTGGAATAGCTCTGGTTAGGGTGTGAAATTCGTAACTGATTTGATAGTGGTTGATTTGATTTTTCTTTTGGATAAATGTAGCTAATCTTTTGCGTTTATGGTTCTTTTTGTTTGTGTGAGAATTTTTCTGCAACTCTCTGTTACAAGTTTGGTATCAATAGAATTATTCAGCGTTAAAAAAAAATCTTTTATATTTTCTTGCAGCATCCATGGTCAATGTGTTATTATCATGTTTGACGTCACAACACAACTTACATACAAGAACATTCCAACATGGCACCATGATCTTTGCAGGGTGTGTGAGAACATTCTGATTGTTCTGTGCGGAAACAAAGTTGATGTGAAGAACAGACAAGTGAAGGCGAAGCAAGTTACATTCCACAAGAAGAAGAATCTTCAGTACTATGATATCTCTGCTAAGAGTAACTACAACTTCGAGAAGCCTTTCTTGTACCTTGCTAGGAAACTGGCTGGAGACCAAAACCTTCACTTTGTTGAGTCACCAGCGCTTGCTCCACCTGAAGTGCATATCAATCTTGCTTCTCATCAGAAGCTCTTGTTTCTTATAATCAAGCCATGGTATTCTATTTACACAAGAATCATGTCTTTTGCAAATTGCAACTCTCCCTCAAAGTAAGAAACATGTTCACATTTCATATTTAACAGCTACAAGCTCTAGTAACAAAATCGAACACCCTGAACTTAGTTTTTTTATGAACTTTAAGTAACAAATTGCAAGTCTTCCTCAAAGTAAGAAATTTGTAAACATAAATTAGTTTTTTTTTCTTATGAACTTTAAGTATCACCAATAAACACTAAAAAAACAGAAGTATCATATTGAGTCTCAATTAACACAATTAATACTAAAACAATGTTAGTGATACTTAAAAAATATCACCTATAATCATGCTCTAATGTGTTGTTTCATGAATCCATCCAAAATCAAAAATATTGAAGTGGTTTTGAAAATTGATGCTTAAATTTTCGTTTTGTTTAAATAGTGGTTTTGACAAATGCTTAGTTGTTACTTGTTAGTAGTTACCATTTATTTAGCAAAAAAAAAAATAGTTACCATTTTCTAAAGTAATTTGAGTCATACTGTATATTTTTATGAGTATTTGCGCCTATTATCAACACAAAACTTGGTATTTAGCCAACTGACAATGGTACTGTTGATTTTTTCTAAAACCCAACTTAACCTTATATTCTATATATCCTATATGAATTATATCGAATATGTGTAGAACATCAATAACATTGTTTATTTCTTTTTATCAGTCTTTCTATCTGCTCACTTCATTTCATAACATCCAGCTAGGATTAATTGCAGTAAATCAGATCAGATCTGCCATACATCACTATACCACCGAATTCCGTCGATGTCTCTATTCGCCTATACCAGATTCAGATTTATGATAATTTTCTGATTGATGAAAGAGAGAGAAATGTTCACGAGAGAGATAGATATATAGAAAAAGAGATGTTCTCAAAGATAGAGAGATACTTACGGGGTTAAAATTGTCATAAATATGTTTTCTCATTGTTAGTTAATTGAGTTTCCGAATTGTTATTGTCATTTTCTTTATTTTGGTGTTCTCTTTGATTTACTAGCTAATTGACTCTATTTTTATTAAGATGTTCTTTTAATAAATCAGATGAAAAATAATAATTTTTTTGGTGATTATTAAATTTGATTCTGTATATAATTTTTGATTTCAAAATAAAAAATTAATCACCGTTCAAATATCCAAAGAAAATATAATAACGTAAAAGATTATGGGGTTCTGATGTGTCAGGATGGAGAATGACGGGGCAAATGTAAAGCGTAACTTTACCAATCAACATGCCACATGTCAGCCAGTAAGAGATATTCTTCTGCAAAATAAAATAAAATTACGAAAATAACTTTTAGAGTTATGGTAAAATATATTCCCAGAATTTCTTATGGATGGTTCAAAATTTAAATCAAACAAAAACTGAAAAAAAATGAAGACCATGGATAGTAAATATCCTCTTAATATAAAATTAAATTTCAGTTACCACTAACTAAGGACAAATTAATAAAAGGTAAATATAGGTTGACTAAAATAGAGGTTAAAATGGAATTTATCTAGACACAGTACAGTGAACTATAAGAAAACAGCTTTATACATTTTTGAGTTTTAGAAATAATACAAAAATGATATTACTATTATAATTGTACTTTGACTAGTCAATTACATACGTTTCTGTGGCTGTTGCTAAGGAAACATGCATGAGTGCATCAATTAAAAAAAAAGGAAATATTACTAAAATATTACAAAAATTACTTTTGACAGACTCAATATTGTGAATTTCAAGAAAGATAATCTACTTAATATTGCCAACATATATGCACAATATCTACATACAGCTATATATATCTATTCTATAAATGCTCTTTTTTCAAAAATTTCTATACACCTAAAACAAATATGGTAAATTCCAACCATACAAAATATAACTGATAATACTTTTCTATCAAACTAAATAAAAACATTTTTGACTTTTTCTCTCCCTTAAATAAAAACCAATCCCATAGATTTCTTCACCAGTCGCCACAACTCCTTCTTCTTCTCTCTCGCAAGCTTTTTTTTTTAACAATGGCTATTGAAACACAACAACAACACATGAACAACATTTTCTCTGATCAAATGTTACAACAAAACAGGTAAAAACACAAAAACTTAAAACAGAGTACTCTGTTTTGTTATGTTCTGTTTTTCATTTTCAAGCTTACTTTTTAATAAAGGTATTAACTTTATCGATTTTTATTTGCAGAGATTATGTTAAACTTCAACAAAACATGAATTCCGACGAGTTTAATCTCGTCTCCGGCGAGACTTTCGCCGTTGATCCTTTTTACAACTCTTCTTCATCTGTTCTTCTTCCTGTAAAACGCCAAAGAGAAAACGCTGATTTCGCGTCTGCGGTTAAACGTAGATCAGTCGCGTTTGGTTCTTCTTCACCGTTGATAAACGCTGAATACGTAACGCAGATTCATAACCAGCAACAAGCAGAGATTGATATGTTCGTTGCTCAGCAAACAGAGAAGCTTAGAATAGAGATTGAAGCTAAGCAAAGAACGCAAACGCGTATGTTAGCGTCTACGGTTCAAAACGCGATTATCAAGAAGTTAAAAGAGAAAGATGACGAGATTATAAGGATTAGGAATCTTAATTGGGTTTTACAAGAACGTGTTAAGAGTCTTTACGTTGAGAATCAAATATGGCGTGATCTTGCTCAAACGAATGAAGCAAACGCTAATAATCTTCGGACGAATCTTGAACATGTTCTTGCTAAAATCGAAACGTTTCCAGCAACCGCTTCAAACGTTGTTGAAGATGATGCGGAATCGAGTTGTGGAAGTTGTGGTGGGGATGGTGATGAAGTGGGTAAAGTAGCGGTTAGTGGCGTTTGTAAGCGGTGCGGTGAGAGAGAAGCGAGTGTGTTGGTTTTGCCTTGTCGTCATTTGTGTTTGTGTACGGTTTGTGGTTCGGCTTTGGTACGGAATTGTCCGGTTTGTGATTTGGTTATGAACGCTAGTGTACATGTTAACATGTCTTCTTAACCATTTTTTATTATAAATTTGTTATAGTTTTAGACTTTTTATTTTGTTTCTTAAGAAATTTTAGTCAAAGATTTTAATATTGCAAAGAAAATTTAAGGTAATTGATTCGTTTTGTTCTTGCAAGTACAAAATTTTAATTTTTTTTGTTTATATCTTATTTGGTTAACTCTCGATTTTCGTACTAATTTGATGGAATCAAAGACTATAAAGAAAAGGAAGTAAATATTTCTTATGAATGGAAATTAAAGAAAAATTCCAAATTGATTGAAATGTAAATATTCCAAACTCTTTTAAAGTTGCACCGTTGTTTGGGGGGGGGTTACTTGTTGTTAAAGTCAATTATATGAGTTTGAATTATGTAACTCTTTTTTCTTGATAGATATTCAGAATCTTAAAATATAAAACGACAACTATGTAAACATAGAAAGATAATACTATTGCAATTTGTCAGTATCTTTTATCTTTCCAACCCCACAAGATATATAATCAAACAAGAAGAATCATATTTCGCTATCGAAATTAAAAATGTATAATTCAAACAAGAAAAAGAAATATTCTGAATTCGATTGCCTCAACGACATTTTCAGTTCATAGTCATTATAGTTGTCGTGTAATAAATATATAAAATTCGGATCATATCATGTGCAGTGCATGTCTAGACAAAAACCTCACTAAAATGGCTTTTCTAAAAGTTATATATAAACCAAATTAGACCGATGAATACGATGTGTGAATTCACGAGTTACGATGATTGCGTCCAAGAAACGTTACCATGTCTATGTCCAATAATTTAATTTAATTTAAGTTATCCCCTTCAAATTTAGAAAATTGGAAATAAATGATTCTGCTGATTTTGATGAAAATGGGACGTACATAAACAGTAGCCAAAATGAAAATGGTACGACTCTGCGAGGATTAGTAGATACTACCTCCGTTGTTATTTGTTTGATGTCTTGGATTTTTTTACACATATTAAAAAAACATATTAATACTCAGTTATAAATATCTTATTTTTTTCACTAAAAAATTTTCCATAAATTTTAACCAATAGTAAATCAGTAAAATCAATTAATATGTGTTAAACTTTACAATTCATCATTATGATTACATTAGAAATGCATAGAATATGTGAAAAATTAATCTTTTACAAATAATTTTTTTTTCTAGAACATCAACAAAAAAAACTACGGAGGAAGTATTTAAGAGAGAGTTAAAACCACATTTTTCCATGCCCATACTTTTTTGTGGCCATGCCCCTACAGTTTTATGTTACGTACACATTCATGATTCACCTAACCCTATTTTTCAACTTTATTTCATTTGATAATTTCAAATTCCAGTTTGACCAAGGGAATAGATCTCTTACTTCCTAATTTTTATAAGAAGAAAATAGTATGAATTGTTGAAAAAGAGTAATTAATTGATTTGAGAGATGCAAAAATATGACACGACAAGATTACCTTGAGAAAGAAAAGGTGTATATAAATACATGACTCGTGGGACCAAATCTTCCAAAAAAACATGTTGTATTTATTGTTTTTAAAACTGGACCGGTAACCGAACCGAACAAACTTTTGGGTCATAGGTCAATATGGTCTGATCGGATTGAACCAGGTCGAATTGGGTTTAATAGTTTAAAAAAAAATAGTAATACAAATAGTTTTGTATAACTATAATATCCAAATATATAATAATGTCTTTAAATAAACATATTTTTAAAAATTAGTCATGAGGAAAATCATTTGAATAATAAAAAAAATTATTCATAAACAAAGATTAGTGACAAATAGTTAAGTTTATATGTAAAAAAAAATTAAAAACATTAAATCATAACAAAAATTAACTAAATTTAAAACTAGTATTTGTTTTTATAAATTTTTAATTATAAAAAATTAAATATGAAAAATATAAAAAAGGAAATTTTCAACAAACAAAAAAAACTCAAATCTGGGTCAACCCAACCCGGATAGCTGGCCGGTTCACGGTTAAACCCGGTCTGTTCCGGTTTTCAAAACATTGGTTCTATTTAATGTCATGGATCCTCAGAAAAAATTTAAATAGAAACCCAAGAGATAGCAATCACTAAGTACCACCCACGTCTTTTTGTATGGAGTATCGAGACTTAACCTAGAACAATTTTCCTCTTGTTGTTTGACTACGTCACGACGATGAGTTTGGGAAATTTGTGAAACTCCATGTTCATTTTTATGTATCCATTAAATGAAAACTTGTTCCATTCCATGGATCATTCTCAAGAGAATTTAGATGAAAATGAACTGTGACATAAGTTTTTCTTTAGCGGAATAGTCGATATATGTTACCACCAGGTCCACGAGCCTCTACAATGGGTCGAACTATGCTTAATATGTTTCGTAGCACTCCGACAACATAGCTACTTTTTTGTTACGAAACTACTCCCTCCGTTCTTTAAAGATTGATGTTCTAGAATTTTTTTTTGTTTTCTAAAGATTGATTTTTTATATTTTCTATGCAATAATAATGATAAATTGTAGATTTCAAGACATATTAATTGGTTTTATTGGATTGTCATTGGGTCAAACTTATGGAAAATTGTTTAATACAAAAACCAATGCACTTTTAGTCAAACATTAATGTGTTTTTTTAATATGTGTGAAAACTCTAGAAAATCAATCTTTAAGGAACGGAGGGAGTATTTCGTAACAAATATTAGCTACTAAATGATACAATTGGTTACTAATTTCTTATGTTATTTTCATAGTTTATTTGTGGCAATTTGTGGGTAATTAGTTACAAATACTTATAAATTTAAGCAAATTAATGACAATGACATTTTATAGGGCACAAACACTAAAACAAAACTGCATATTATCGATTGATTAACTCATAAAAAATATGAATTTTAACCCGAGACTAATACGAAAAGTGAGTATGTTATTGAAAATGATTTAGTGTGCTGGGCAATTCTAGTAGCTACTGATCTATACCAACAAATGTGATTGGTTTGAAACTGGTGAATTTTGGTGATATTCATGAAGGAAAATGTAATCCTCATTTTTGGTGCTTAGTAATCTACCTTGTTTTCTTAATATGTATATTTTTTTCTCACTAGCTATATGCTTCTTTCATGAATCTAAAAAATTATCTAAGACACTACATTGTTCTAATTAGTATTCTTCTTTTTAATACTGTTTTACAATAGATGTTAATGGCCAAATCAAGAGAGATGCTCAATGTTAACTAGAAACAAATCAAGAGACCGACCATGGAACTTCGTGACGCTAGGTTTGTTTTCTAAATACGAAAACAGATACTTTACTAAAATATTTTGAATATGAAAAAGTAATTTTCAACCAAAAAATAAGTGAAAAAGTAATTATTCGTTTTATTTACATGTGTGCAGTGATGTTCACTTAGTGACACTAGGTTTTGTGGGGAAACTATGCTGAGGATCTTTAGAGTTGAACTCTTTAGAGCATTTTTAATGGTAATTTTTTACTTGATGTCTTAAAATTAAAAAATATAAAATAATTAAAAAGTAAATGAGATAAGAAAATAAACTTGTCTAAAATCTTTATGGGAGAACACTTTTGTCCCTTTATTTGACACTTTCTTTACCATATGTGCACCTCTTAATGGTTGACTAATGTTTTTAACAATTAAATATTTAATTGAGTAATTAATTTAAATAAGAATTAATAAAATAATATATCAATGAAACTTTAGTAAGTTTTTTTTATGAACATCCTCAACCGTTAATTTTTAGGGTGTCTTTAATTAAAAATAATTATTATACTAAAGACACTAAATGAAATGGTTATGTAGAATGAAACTAAAGAATTGGTTCTTCAGCACACATGGCAAGCAGTGATTGGACCGTGGAAAATGTGTTGACCCAAAGTAAGGAAACAATCTCATTTCTTTCGAAACGAAAATCAAATCGTGTCTCTCTCTCTTCCGAGGAGATTCCGATGCGATCTAGGTGTTGTCGTCGTGAATCAAGCTCTTCTTATGGCGATTCCGATGTGGAATCTACCGTCCTCGTCGTCTCTTCTCCTCTTCGTATGATCAATTCCGATGGCGAAGTTGTTGTTGTTATCGTGTCTTCTCGTCTTCCGATGGCGAATCCAGTGTGGAATCGACTATCGTCGTCTCTTCTCCTCTTCTTTATCTCTCTCTCTCTCTCTCCGTTTCAGGTCTGTTTCTATAACCATAATTCCAGAATTTCTTAGAATTCTTGAATGATTTTGATAATAGTATGCGATTTGTTCTGTATGTGATTCTAGATGTTGGTCGATATAATTAGATTGGTTGTTAGTCTAAATGCTTTAGTGATGGTTAGTAATTTGTTGTCACTACAAGGGGTGACTCTCTTTGATGGTTGATAATTAATGTTTGGAATCAATTTTGCAAGAGATGGTATGCTGCGTAAAGATTGTCTCTCTTTAGTTGCTCTACATAGTCATTGTTGGTTGCTCTATGTTTCTTCTTACTTTGGTGCTAGGCTTAATCGTAATGAGAGGTATGTACGTGTCTATTTTATTTTACATATTGTTTGATTTGGCACTATCATGTTTGCTCAATGACCGAACAAATCATCATATACATGACTTGTTTTGGTTCGTTCTGTGTAAACAATAGAAGATCATTTTAATGTGGTCGAAATGTGTTGTTAAGAAGGTGTAGGAGAATATCACGAGTTTGTGTCGTGGCCATTTATTTTTGTTTCCTGCTTTTCTTTTGTACTATAGCGTTAGTTCTCAATTAATTGAAAAGAAGCGTTCTGTTGTAGCCTTCCCTCTTGTGCATTTTGTTTGTTTATGTGAAGCATATGATAGATTTTTATTTCTACTCTTTTGTTTAACTTGTAGTGTCTCAAGTTCAAGACAAACCAAGCACAAGAGGCAAAGAAGATGGAGAAACTGAACTTAATCCCTTCGTCTTGCACAACATCTTCCCATGTCGATTGCTCTATCGAAGAACAACTATTATTGTTTCAACTTAAAGAGTAAGTGAGGATCTCTCTAGTTTTCATTAATATGTAACCAAAACTTATTGTATGATAATTATTTCTCATAGTTTTGTGAAGAAAAATGTATATAATGCATTGGAAACCCTTTTATTGGAGATTTTTTGTATTTAAATTTCAATGGAGTTTCATCATTGGACCCATAAATTAGTAAGAAAATAATTGAGTGTCAAACAGATTTTTTAATATTAAAATTAATATTAAAAATTAAGTTAAGTCACCTCAATTGGTTCACCATTAAAGATGCTCTAACGATGTTATTATTGTGCTCGTGTTAAGGTTTGGAAAGTTACGACTTTACAAAGGTAATTGTCAGCTTAATCATTTGGAGTTTGATCTTACATCTTTTGTATGTTTTATATTGTTATTAAAGATCCCATTTATATTCAGTGTCAACTATTTCGAGTGCAGGAAGTTGTTACAATTGCACGCATATGATGAATAATCCTATGCTACCTGAGATATAAGAATTCAAAAGAGAAGTTAATCTACCTTTAGAAAGAGCTACAAACAAAAACAAAATTAACGTTGACAGTTAAATCCATGCACAACACGAATACTAACCTAGTAAACTTTAAACATGAATCTTTATAGTATTCCTACCGAGGAATGCTCGTCTCCGCCAAGTAGTTTTTTTCCTATGTTAGCACTTAGCACTTCTATTCCTTACTGGTTCATGGATACTCATGTATTTTTGTAATCGGTAGGAAACAGTGTTGTCGTGAAAAAAAAGAAGTTATATTTACAATACAATATAAATATGATAAATTAAATATAATCACACAAATAACAAAATAATTTGTAAATAACTAATATCAACAAAATATGAATATGAATATGTTTTGACGCTAAATAACTAACTAAATAACTATCATAAAATATTCATATTAATAGATTTTGTTGTTAAATAATTACAAAAGAGATACTACATGTGTATATTATTACTTTTTATTTTTATTTTTACAATATAAATATTATATAGGTTTTATAGTTTCCATTATTAATTTTTAATTTCTATTTTCTTCTCTTACTTTGTTTTTTGATTTTATAGTTTCAATTTTTTTAAACTAGCATTATTTAATTTTTCATTATTTTGATTTCTTTAAAAAGTAATTGAATAGTAATTGAAAACTTATACTAATTTGTAGGATGACATTAACACGTGTCATGATCTAAATTAACAATTACACATGTCACTATTTCATATGTTATAATTTTAGCTATAGTCGAACACATCCTCATTTACATAATGAAATAAGATAATACCATATGTAGACATATTATGTATTTTTTTCTTATATATATTTTTTTCCTGTATAAGAAGTGCAAAAGCCCTAGGCCCATAATAAATTTTAGAAAAAATATTCATATTTTGAGCCCAATGTTTTAGTTCTAGAATCTAAATTATAGAATAATGGATGTTATATTGATTTGGGTCAAATAAAAAGTAATATTTATAAAACCCAGTTTATATATAAGCCCGGCTCGGTTCTTTATTTAGGTTAACCTAGGCTATATATATATATATAAGGTTTTCTAACTCTTTTTCTTTTTCATTTGAGTCACGCCGCAACTTTTAGAATAAATAAAATTCTGAAAATACAGGTTATATTTTATGATATTTCGTTTGGGATTTTGATTGTCTCAAAAGAAGATAGATTCAAATCAATTGTGCATTCAAAATCAAGGTATATTTTATTTTATATATAATCCCGTCTTGGTTCTTTATTTAGGTTAACCTAGGTTCTATATTTAAGGTTCTAAAATTCTTTTTATTTTTGTATTTGAGTCACGTCGCAACTTTTAAAACAAACAAAAATCTGAAAATGTAGGTTATATTTTATGATAATTCTCTTGGGATTTTGATTGTCTCAAAAGAAGAAATCTTCAAAATCAATTATGCATTCAAAATTAAGGTGTATTTTATTTTCTTCTCTTTTTCACTTGATTTGATGCCAAAATTTTAAATGTTTGAATAACTTTTTGCCCTCATTTTTTTTGCAATCATGTTATCATTGCAATTATATTTAAACTTTTTGCCCTCATTGAAATATATAAATTAAAAGATAAAAATTTTGGTTACGTAAAAGAAAATTAAACTTCAAATGAAACTTTATCTAATAAATACTGATTTTGTTGTTGTTGTAAATAAATCCCTAATCATCTAAACTTTCCACATTTTTTTTCAATGTGACCTTTTTGGCATATATTTTGTGGCCTTAAGAATAAAATTTATTAATTTAATATAATTGCTGATACGAATAAAACTGAATCGAATTCGGTTAATCCGATTTCAATTCAGTTTTGGTGGAAAATCTAATCATCAACCTTCAAAAAGTATTTGGAATGTGGGTTCGTACGTGATAAAACCAAACTTTAACATATACAATCTATTTTGGTTTGAGACAATTTTGTCAGGGTCCAAATAATCATAATAATTTTATAAATAAATTTGTAGAAAACGACTAAATTTTATATATGTTCACTAAAAAGCTTATAAAAAATTCGAATTTTTACTCAACTATAACCAGTCTTTAGTCTCTCGTAGACCAATGGTTCACGAATGTTGTAATCTATGTTGTTGCCTCTCGGCTGCAAAATAAGACTGTTCAGCCGATCCGAAATTACTTTGGAAATGCTCACGACAAAAAAAATGTGGTTGGGGATTACGGTCTAGCGAACCGATTCGAACATGAATTTTCATCTCCAACTATTTTGGTAAAATGGGAGCATAAGTGGAGGAGAACAATGAATATGTGTTTGACATGTTTTGTGCTTATGAGATGTTCAAGTTTCAGAATGAACCTTTCATAAACCCTAGATGTGTCAAAATTGTATACATTATCTTTCATCATTTCTTTTCCCATCTAACGAGAAAAATCACATATGGAAGTTCATGCTCGGATCGGTTTACTAGACCGTGATTCCCAACCACTGTTCTTTGTCTTGAAAACTTCCAAAGTAATTTTGAACGGCTTGAACTATTTTATTTTTCAGCCTAGAGGACAACAACATAGATTACCGCATTCGTAGACCATTGGTCTATGAATATGACTAAAACTGTTTTATAGTGATTTCTACACTATTCTTGGTTTGATTCTTGCTTTCATACTGACATTTATGTTCAATGTTGGTGGCGTAGTCGGAAAACCCTAGGATTAGCAAGCACTAAACTTAGATAGAAATCAAGTTCACAAGCGATTAACTTGAATGATAAAACTATGAAATCCACCAGATTAGGGTTTTGGAATCCACAAAAAAGAGAAAAGTTTCAAACTTTCAATGAGAACAAATAAGTTATACTTCTTGGTTACAACTAAAATTGCTTATATAGAAAAGCAAAAACCATAAGAAGGAAATCAAAGTCCAATAGTAAAAGGAAAAACACCTAAAATCCAAAAATAGTAAAATTAGAAAATTTATTTTGCAGAATCAACAAGCCGGTAATGGTAAGATACACTCAGCACACTTATGAGGATTGATACACAATTTAACATCATCTTAAAGGATATTGGTATCACTAGTACCCCAACAAAACATCCTAGCGGTCTCTTAACGAAAGGATCCTCTCCGGAGCTGCTTCATTTGCTCCACTTTACATCCTGGACACATCTCATAGTACTTTTGCTTCTCCAACATACTATGAACAAAAGGGAAAAATTACGAATCAGTTATCTCTACATAAAACACAAAACCGAAAATATGATGAAGTAATAATATTTGTTGGGAAAGTAAAGTTTGTGGAGATTTTATACGTACTGCTTCTTAATTATGTCTTTTCTATCATTAACTACAATGATTATGTTTATAGTCATGAAAAGGATGACAAATGTGAGCACAATCAAGTCTCATGAACAATTGTTGGACTAATTAAAGCCTCAAATCACATATAAAGACAAGAGAAAGAGGAACATCAACGTCCAAAGAAGCTTACCTTCATGTCCCTGGTAATTCAATCCAAAGCCTAAAAGGCTTATAATTGGAGAAATATATATAGTACAATCCAAAATGAAAAATGATTGATCTGATCTGCACAATTGTCTTCTTTTAATTTTATTTTTGATGTAAATAGATAATTGTGCATATCAGATCAACTATTGTATATTTGGTTAATGTTTTTGGAACAACCATCAACATCAGAGAGATATACTACAAAACTAGAGAAGGGTTTGCTAGAAGTGAAAGAAGAGTTATGGCTGTTCTGTTCACGAGAACAATATTTATATGAAAATGGTACGTTACATAGAAATAGTGTGGCCAAAGTGAAATGGTAACAATAATTCAATATGGTTCACGTGAGAAAGAGTTAGGTGAGTCACATGTTTTCATGTTGTCACTCTCATACTATTTCTTCTATGTATCTACCCTCAGTCTTAAACTTTGTCCTCCATTTACATAACCCTATATTTTTCAAAATGTATAATTTATTCTATAATGTTTACTATTCTATGTCCTTTTAATTTAATGTGCATATAGCTGATTTAACACCTATAAAGAATACACAGAAGTAAATTTTATAATTGAGGAAGTATGGTATGCAAGTAATTGAGAATGGGCCTAGACTGGTCTCTCTATATTGATTAATGTTCCAATTTATTGGCATGCAAGTTGTAGCTTTGCCGAATTTAGATTAGAGAACATTAAACTTTGTTTTTCTAATATACATGTTTGAATTTGAATGGTGATATATATAAGGTCTATCAAGATTCGAGAGGGTCAAACATATCCCATTAGATTTTAACCCACGGAAATATAATCACAATATTAACACAAACCATTAGACTAAATATTCCGATCAACATGGGGTGGTAAGTTAGATGATGATGTAATTACCCGGAAAACACACTCAAAACTAGATTACATAATATCATTTCTTTGCCCCATAAAATCAATCTTTATTTTTGTTGTTGTTGTTAACATCAATTATGTTGTTTTCTCTAAACTGCTAATCTTTGACGAAAACAAAAGTGTAATGTATTGATTTGAGATATGCAAAAAGATGACACGACAAGCTCACCTTGTGAAAGAATCAAAGAAAAGGTGCATATAAATACATGACTCGTGGGACCAAATATTCCAAAAAACATGTTCTATTTAATGTTATAGATCCATTAAAAAAAACTAGAAAGACAAGGGATAGCAATCACTAAGTACTAGTGTACCACCCAAGTCTTTTTGTATAGAGTATCGAGACTTAAACTTAAAACAATTTTGTTCTTGTTTTCGACAACGAGGGTTACAATGATAGTATGAGGATCGATATTCCAATTTTTACGACAACAATATATCAAAAGAGCGAAAACCAGTACCAAAATTTGTGAAACCCTAAAATGACTAGACCTAATGGCATTGTTTATAAACACACTGAATGGAAACCTGTTCCTTAGATCATTTTCAAGACATTTAGATGAAAATGAACCGTGGTACAAGTTTTTCTTTAGCGGATTAGTCGCTATGTGACCTTGTCTAGAGAGTAGAGACTCTATCCGTTGATCCCACGACCACGAGCCTCTTAAATAGGCTGACTTCTTCAATGGGCTTTTATGTTGATATGTTTTCGTAGGCCGCATTACCATTACAATTGTTGGCTTAGAGCTTTGCCGAATTTGTACATAGGTCTTGATTTTGATTCTTGATTTCATAGTGACTTTGATGTTCAATGATGGAGTCCAAGATTCAAAGTTTTTTTAAAAGACAGAATAATTTAAGAGATAGATAAAGAGAACTTGAAACACTTAAAAAACATGTAAAGTGTTCTTTATTCATTGTCCTTTCCGCACAACTCCATTATTTATTGCAAAATAATTATTAATTTCTCATTTCAGAGATTATAGAAGTTGTCTATATAATTGCAATATTGCTGATGTACAAAAAAAATGTAAGATGTCTATGTAGTTTTATCTTCTTTATTTTTCTCTCCATTAAAATAATTATTACATAATATTCAAAGTCCGCAAAGGTTTTGCAACAGCAGCACAAGATAATAAAACAAAAGAATCATATTTCAAGCTCTAATACAAACTTTATTTTGCAGAATCAACTAATGCCAGATACACTTTTGGCACAATTACGTGGATTGATGCACAATATAACATTAAGCTTAAAGAATATTGGTATCATTAGTGCCCCAGCAAAACAAAACAGTGACCTTACATATCCTAGCAGACTGCAAAGTTGAAAAAGGTTGGGAGGCAGAGAAGAGAAGATGGAATTCTTGTCGACAGCCACCGACTCTTTTGATAAGGCCACCAGAGCTGCGACGAGACCAACATTGCCCACTAGAGTGGGCTCAGTGAAGTTGTAGTTTGTCCGCACGTCTTGGAATCCATCATGCTTGTCTGGTCCAGCAACCATTGCCACTTCCATCCTCCTTTGCAACTCTGTTTTTGGTTCGGAGGAATTGAAGCTCCTCTGTGATGTACATCTGTCGTCGCTCCCCAAAACCCACAAGATAGCTCATGTTCTACGGGTTTTCACCAAGAATGTAATCGATCTGCAAAAACAAAACTTGATCAGGTAGATTTAATCATTTAATCTGTTTTGCTTCTTGTGCTTTATAAAAAATCATGTACCTGCATGCTATTTTGAAAAATGGAAAATGGTTGATCTGATATGCACAATTATCTTCTTTTACTTTTATGTTTTGGTATAAAATATAAGTGTGAATATCAGATCAACTATTGTATCTTTGGTTAATGTTTTGGGAACAACCATCAACATGATCTGGACGGAGAGAGATAAATACTACAAGACTAGAGAAGGGTTTGCTTGAAGTGAAAGAAGTGTTGTGGCTGTTCTGTTCACGAGAACTATATTTATATGAAAATCAGAAAATGGTACGTTACATAGATAGAGGCCAAAGTGAAATGGTAACAATAATTCGATATGGTTCACGAGAAAAAAAAAAGAAGTGAGTCACATGTTTTCATCATTTAAACTTTGTCCTACATTTACCTAACCATATATTTTTGAAAATGTTTACTATTCTTTTAATTCCAACATGGTTGAAATTTGAAAAAGGAAATTCATAATATGCCCATTTTATTTAATGTGCATATCCTATAGGCTATAGTAAGTATGTACACAGAAATAAATTTCAGAATTGAGGAAGTATGGTATGCAAGAATGGGCCTATACTAGCCACTCTATAGTGAGTGGATGTCACAATTATTGGCCTGCAAGTTGTAGCTTTGCCGAATTTAGATTAGACAACATTCATTATTCATTTTTCATTGATTTGCTAATCTTGCAAAAGAAAAAAAAGTTTTATTTATATAACACACAAAAACATTACACGATAAGAGCTATTACCCCAAGAAAATAAAAGGAACAATAAAAAAACTATTGACTTGTGAACCAATTAATCACATTATTGCATATCTACCAAAAGACATGTTCTTTAAAATGTGATAGATAGTACCACGTAAATGTTTTGTAAGGTAAAAAAACCGATAGAGAATCGAGACTTAAACCTAAAACGGTTTTAAGTTCGACAATGAAATCCACATGAATTTCAATTCAGTAGAAGTACCCGGGGAATTAGTTAAGCCCATTTCGCGATGATCGACATGCCACCGCACCCTAGAAGAGCCGCAAGGAAACATTTGAACTGCATTTTGATGCTACCTTGAAGCTTTGGTCCCATAAACTCGGCCGCTAGAAGGTCCACAAGCGCCATGTAGATAAGCAATCCCGCGGAGCATGCATTGAGCAATCCAACAGTAATCAATGCAGTGGGACTATTGTCTCTGTAAACTGTTGAAAGAGCGATCCCTAATGCTATTCCGAATGGCGTTGTTACCGCGAAAAAGAAAGCCATCACAAACTTTTTCATGTTCGTATATTCAGCCTGAAAATATCTCAAAACATTTAATTAGATGTTTATTTATATACACAATTTTAACATTTGACCAAAGATAAATTTTCTTATCATATATATGTGTATACCTGGAGGATGCAACCGCCAAGACCCATGCCTTCGAACATTTGATGGAAGCAAAGAGCTGCGATGAGTCCTTTAATGGTGCAAGTGTCACTTGTTGCTCCTAGAGATAGTCCAATGACCACAGAGTGAACTATGATTCCAAGTTCCAAGACCTAAACATTCGTAAAAATTCATAATCAGTTAGATATCATTTAAGACGGTAACGTCAATTAATATACGGTTTCGAATATTTTCATCTACACACTAACCATAGCAATGACTCGGTATCGCAATAGTTGTGCATTCGCGGCAAAATCATCATCTTTTATTGGTAAGGTAACATCATTTCCGGGGCTAGGGCTAGGACCATGACCATGACCATGACCGTGTGGCATGATCCCTACTGAGTTCTTGCTAGTATAGAGGCTTGTAGCCGCTGAATCGATGAATAGAGTGACTAGACCGGCCAACATAGCGAGAAACCCGGAGAAGGGAAATTTGTGCCACGGGTTCTCTTCAAGACATGGTGATGACAACATCTCGAAAGAATCAGGCAAAACGTGCATAAAACCGGTTCCTAGGATAATCCCCGAGGCGAAACACTTAACGATTGTGAAAATGTTCCCGTCCGGTTGAAGGAATGGCACGGAACGGCTAAAGAGAGGAGCTGCAACACCAATCATGCTTGCCACTAGGATTGCGACGATTGCTATGATTTTGAGAGGCAAAGCTTTAGCTTTGTTGACACAAGGGTTGGCTGACTCACTTGCGCATTCATCCGGCGCCGTTGAAGTTGCCGGAGAGATTATGAAAGAGACAAAGATGAGTACGAGGAAGATTGTTTTCATGAGAAATGTTAAAGTTGAAGCCATTTTTGGTGTATTTTCTTTTGGAGTTTTGTGTGTTTGTATTGTTTAATGTTTATGTGACTTTGGACTTATTGGATGAGTCTGTTTATATAGTAATGTGTGCCGGTTGTTTCCATGCCATTTATTGTCGCCGATGACAAATTGTTTACTTGCTATGTGGAATGAGAAAATAAATTAATAGTCCAAAAGAAACACGTACCCAAGAAAAGTTTGAAAAATCGTTTAAACAAAATTGAGTAATTTACAAAAATTATAGCAATTATATATGGCAAACTTATAGTTGTAGTTACATATATAAGATTGTTGTTTAAAAAGATATAGTTCTTTTGATTTTAATGGAATTTTGGAGGAATGTTTTTGGCGGACGAGATCACGTGCATGGAATTTGTTAACATGCGGTATCCATTTTCGCAATTATTCGGTTTCGCTTTTCTTTTAGGTTTAAATATTGTTTTTATAATGGGTATATGCAATACTCAACTCTGTAACTAATAAAGCATTCTAGTTATAGTGAACTGTCAAAATGCGTTAAATTTTCTCAAAAAATATGCCTTAAATTTTGCATTATTTTAACTTGTAACAACTATGGCGAAAAAAACTATTGCCTTAAGTTTTTTACAAAACAAGGTTTCAGCGTTGATGGAATTAGTGTCGATTGTGAGTGTCTCTCAATGAAAATTTGACTGAAAAGATTCATAGACATTGCATCTATGACTCAATCTCCATCGATTCCAGTGGCGGAACTAGAAATTTTTTTACGTGGGTCAATATTAATATGATTATATAATATATAATTAATATTTTTTAAATATATTTATTTTATAAATACAAATAATTTATTTTAAGTATAACTATATCAATATTTATTTTTATTGAATTTCTATTTTGAAATTTTTTAAAAGACATTTTAGATGTTATCATTTATATTGTAATAAATAAAATATAGTGAATAATGATATTCGAGATTTTTTATTGTAAAACGTAAAATATATATACTCTTTCGATAAATATATATACTTTTTAAGAATTTAAAGTTTTGTACATTAATTTCTTATAGATGAAAGATATATACAAAAATTAATAGAAAATGCAAATTAATATAAAAATAATAAAAAAACATTGAAAACATTATGCATAAACATATGAAAAGTAGTAAAAGAGAAGAAGAAATAAAATAATCAAATGGGGTGCAAAGAAGTGGTTTGAACTTTAGTTATGAAGGTCACACCTATGTATTTCAAATAAATTACCTATTACATGTCAACTATATAATCATATAATTAAGCATAATTTGTAAAATTCTCGTGGGTCATTGCCCCCCGTAAATGTGAACTACCTCCGCCACTGATCGATCCTACACCATGTAAACAGTCTTCTTGTTTATTTACATTTTCGTTGTTAAATCACAAAACTATATTGTAAACTAAAGTTTATGTTATCGTTACTACTAATGTCACATGAATCATAAGTTCATAACAGTTGACCAAAGCAGGGAATCTCAAAACTGCATTTTTCATGGCATTTTGTCGAAGCGTTCGAAGTCAAACCCATGCGTCTAAAGTTTAAATTAATAAATTTTAATGGGTGCACTTGCACACACACCCCCCTAAGGCTAGCTTGGCCCCTGGTTCTGTTAGTCAACTCTCACCAACATAAGTTTCAAAAAAAAAAAAAAAACAACTCTCACCAACATTTACTTTATTAATCTTGTATTGATTTTTTTTTTTTTTATTAATCTTGTATTTAAGTTGAGCTGTTTAATTAAGCAAATTCTAATCAATAATTATGACTCGATTAATTAGGGTTTATAGTTAATAGGAATTATAGGATTGTGACGAGCACAAAACTACACGTGACGAGCTCGTGCTCAGTTTAGGGTTGCAATCCAGTCACTATACATGCGTTCAGCTACTTAGTACCTCTTTTCATATTTGATACAGTTTTCTAAATATTACATGTATCACTATTAATTAAATTTTGTGCTTTTCACTTTTATCAATTTTGTTCTTAAAATTGGGAAAGGAAAGAAATATTTTGAAAGTACTTTAATGTATAAGAAAATAAACAATTATGAAAGTAGAATTCTATTTTTGATATAGAATTTCACGAAATCGGATACAAATTAAATGACGTCGTCTAGAGGTTTATAGTTTAATGGTACATTTGTGCTTGCGTTTGAGAACTTTAGGTTGGAGTCTTTTCAATAGAGAACATATATATTACAAATATTTTCATAGTCTGGCATAAATTTGCATAGATTCTTGGAATTCTACTTGTGGGTTAGTGTGTTTTAAGCTTGTTTGGATTATATAGGGTTTACTCTTAATTTTAGAAATATGTCCATGTATATTTTCGGCATATAAAATTAGTGGACCCTTTATTAGTCTACTTTTATAAAGGAAATTAACATATTGGAAAAAAAAAAATCTTAATTTTTATAACAGATCCTAAATTCTAGCCACAAACTGGACCAATGCAAATGCACCCCTCGCACATGCGAAAGGCCGGTCTTGATCTCACGAACTTGCATACTCATAGAAATAGCTAGTTTCGATTACCTAAAAAATTTTGAGTAAAAATGTTTTATATTTTCTTTCGTATGATCATCATTGTCACCTAATTAAAACATGTAAAAATCAAAACAAAAGAGTAATCAACCTGGTGTGATGGTTTATAACTTTATAGTAAACTTCAATTATAGGAGCCGTCCGCCAATATGATGAAGAACAAAACGAAGGAATATAATTTTCATGGTTCTAAAACTAGGCATTGATTCTAATGAAATAATTCATCAGAATCATGTAATCGAAAAGCAAAATTGTATTTTTTTTTTTTTGTTAAAAGGTTTGCTTGAATATAAAATAAAAGAGTTTACAAAGAAAGAAAAAGAAACCACGCATCTAATACAACAAAGATTACTACCAACATATGGGAAAATTGTATTTTCTTTGTATATTCAATAACTGTCCATGCCGAGTATCTATCCAATAATCCATGGCATGCCTCTTAACTAGTCAACTTCGGTTACGATTTCGCTTTCTCAACACAAAAACAAAATGATTTTTTTTTCTCTCGAAAATCTCAGAAGAATAAATAAATATTTAATAAAACCAAATTGAAATTATGATATTTAATTGTGTGGTTTAGTTTCCCACGTTTTTATATGGTTGGACGAGCACGAAGCAGTACGTGCCAAACTCATACTCCACCGACGTGACAAAATGCTAATTATTTCGATTCGGAAACTTTAATAAATTAAACAAAATTAATTTGGGAAGATTTTTCGTATTGGTAAAATATTCTCTGTTTTTTGTGTTGGAAAATTTGTGTCAATGTCTGATTCCCCTTGATTCTAAACTTTGCTTTTTTATTAAATTGCCCAAGAAAAAATAGCAAAATAAAATTGGAAAATAGTAAAAACTACACTACAAGATAAAAACTACAAACATTCAAAACAACCTGTTATAATGATCACGTATTGATTAATTACTCATCATACAAATTTATGATTCCATAATGGTAATACAAATGTATAATTCACAATGAGTTTACGTACATTAACAATTTTTGTAGTTGTCATGAAATATTGTGTAGTTTAAAAGCTAAGCTAACCCTCCAATTTTCTTTTCGGGATGTATTTGCCTCCTACTCTAGCACTATATATGTTACTTCTCAAATTATATGAAAGAACTTTTAGTCGACAAAAAGGCTAAATAACCATTGTAAGATAGTGTAATTCAAAAGGTTAAATAACCATTATAAGATAGGTATCACTCAAATTGATAGTGTTAATCCGTATAGTTTTTGAATCTTTTGATATCCTTGTCACTATAGTTTCAGACCTATTTCTCTCTTTTTATAACAAACATTGACAATCAACAAACCCCAATTATTAAATGTACCCGCCATTTCAGAGAAGGAAAGAAAGCATCACATTCTTAAAAATAAATTTATAATGTCATAACTCATAGATAAATATTTTTCAAACTCTTACAATGTCATATTGCCATGTGATGAACATCTCACTATACAAATAAAAATATGAATCAAATTTTTTTTTTTTTAACTCTTCAAATGTACAAAGGCAAATAATTTTTCGCCTTGAATAATAAATCAAATGATTTTTTAAAAATTACGTTGATTAAAGTCTTTAAGCCCACTTGGCAAGGATCGACATTACGGCGCAACCGAACATAGCCGCCCCAAAGCACTTAATCTGAAGTTTGATGCTACCTTGAAGCATTGATCCCATGAACTCAGTGGCTAAAAGGTCCACAAGGGCCATGTAAATGAGCATTCCGGCTGAGCAAGCATTTAACAGCCCAACCGTAATTAGTGCGGTTGGGCTGTTATCTTGATAAAAACTCGACAATGCGATTCCGAGAAATATAGCAGAAGGTGTCATTACAGCAAAAAAGAATGTCATCACGAGCCTCTTCACATTTGTAAATTCTGCCTGTTTCACATAAGTTGGTCATAATTAATTACCTAGTCGATATAAAATAAAATAAAATATAAACTATATCTTATACATGTATGTTTTATACCTGGAGGATGCAGCCACCAAGACCCATGCCTTCGAACAAGTGATGGAAGCAAAGAGCTACGATGAGACCTCTAATGGTACATGCATCATTAGTTGCTCCTAGAGATAGTCCAATAACCACGGAATGAAATAAAATCCCAAGCTCCAATACCTATTCATGAATATCAAAAGTTCTTTAATTTGGTTATATATGTATTTTTTGTATTATATGAATTAAAATGATATGTCCAATTTAAGACCATCTCAAACTTATTTTCATATTCACTAACCATAGCAATAATACGGTACCGCAAAAGCTTTCCATCATCTTTAGCCGCTAGTACTACACCATGACCGTGGCTGTGGTTGTGACCTACATTGTGAATCACCTTCTCCTGATCGTCAGGCACTGGTCCGACCGCATTTTTGCCGGTATAAAGGCTGGTGGTAATGGAGTCAATGGCTAGAGTGACTAGACCGGACAACATAGCGACAAAACCCGCGAAAGGGAACTTATGCCACGGGTCATCGCTAAGACATTTCGATGACAACATCTCAAAAGAGTCAGGCAAGACGTGCATGAAACCGGTTCCTAGGATGATTCCGGAAGAAAAACATTTTACGATCATGAAACCGTTGCCATCGGGATGTAGGAAAGAAATGTAACGGCTAAAGAGAGGACTGGTTACGCCTATCAAGCTTGTTGTAAGGATGGCTACAATGGCGACGATTTTGAGTGGTAAAGCCTTAGCTTTGTTGATACACGGATTGTCCGAATCGCTATCGCAACCTTCAGGGGCCGTTGAGATGGCCGG
This sequence comes from Arabis alpina, assembly GCA_900128785.1. Lineage (NCBI taxonomy): Eukaryota > Viridiplantae > Streptophyta > Magnoliopsida > Brassicales > Brassicaceae > Arabis > Arabis alpina. The sequence goes on from LT669794.1 coordinate 47,705,713, forward strand.
AGATACGGTGAAGGTGAATAGGATGAGGAGAATGTATACGAGCTTCATGACGATTTTGGTATTAGCCATTAGTTTAGCTAGAGATTATTTTATAAGATATGATGTTTGATGAAATAAATGTGTTGTCATTAGTTGGTTTATATAGGAAGATTTGCCGGCTTGTTCTCGGCGATGATGTGGAAAGTCAATTTATAAATAAATGGATAGAAGAACAAAGATTACACTAGAGAATCAGAATCCTGATTTTATTGATTGTGTATGTATCATGTATGTACATTGTACATTGTCAAATAGAGAAGTTTTTAAATTGTATTGTATATTATCCTGTTTTTGTTTAATCGGGTGGAAGGTGTGGAATGGATCATGCCAAAGCCAAATAGTACATGAAATGTAGCGTTAAGATATAATTGAACTACCGACATTGCTAAATTTAATATGTTATTAACCATAAAATGTTTTATACTATAGATTACTGACTGGAATATTATGGTCAACTCCATTGTTAATATGTCGACATTTCCTGAACAATGGAAGTGCGATTTGTGACAAATGTATGTCGACATTTCCTACGAGAAAAAATATATTTTTAATTGTCTTGTTATTAGGAAATTAGGAATCACTAAAATCCGATAAGAAAAATAATCTCTTACCCATCACTGATATTGGGCCATATCTTCTTTATCTCAATAGGCCCATTTAAAACAATTTACGAACCTATTCTACAATAGAAACTCTGCCCCATCAAACGTCGTTAGAATGTGTAATTTTGTATGTAGGAGTGTCATGAGAAGCTATATGTACAAGTTGTGTCATCAGAATGTGTATTATGTGGGCTGCACCATACGGAAACACAAAGCCACCTTTTCTTCCCTTGTCACTACTCAGAACAAGTATGGTCTAAACTCACACAAAGAATTATTCGGCAAGTATGTGTATCAGATTGGGACGCGATCTTAAAATTCATATCAAACCCGCCTTGGATAGGTATCAATTTTATTTTTTCATGCATATCTATATCATCTATGGAGAGAGAGGAATATAAGAAGGCATGGAGAAATCCCCATAACAAAACACTACACAAAGCTGGTTCTATTGTAGTGCAATAAGTGCATTTGCACTATGTCAACCGAACTTTTGCCATTTGGTTGGATTTGTAAGCTTGTTAAAAAGAAATTATGAGGATTTTTCGTAATTTTGTAAGATTTTAGGATCTTTTTTTTGCAATTTTGTATCGAGTCCATTTTAAGATTAGGCCGGGCCTCAAATCAGATGGTCAAGATTATCAACAAGTGGTTCAAAACATGCTCAATTCTATTCATGGTAGATACGATGAGGGTCTCGTCATATGGTTTGGTTTGCGAACATAATGTCTAGGAGAAAAGATAGATTTTTGTATCAGCTTGTTGATATACATTAGCTAGAAATTCAAACATAAGATGCATTTGATGTAACAAATAAATTTTATATTTTTTTCGAGAAAAGAAAGAGATTAAGAGATTCCACATTGCAATGGTGGCCGGATCGAAAGAGAGATTGGTGAAGAGTGGTTTATGGCCGAGCTTCACTATATTTATGGCCGAGTGGTTTCTTAATTTGTTCATTATCACCGTAATTGTTGTAAACAATTTAAATGATAAGAACATCCACATTTCAATAAACTTTGAAAACTTAATACGGATTCTGATTTAAATTCATCCCGATTATATAAACTTTTTATCTAAAAATATGTTTATATATATTATATACCAAACTAAACATAACCTAATTTGGTTAATCAATTCTATTTCATTATTTGTATTACATCACCACATATTCTATAACCAAGTTTTACATGTGAGGCCAGGTTTATCATCATTTACGATTGGTTATTATTCGTCTTTTGTTCTGTACTAATCTAATTCGTCTAATCACATATGCTAAGTTTATTTCTCTGTTTTGTACTGTTTGTTCTGTTGCAATAACATTCTTATAAAACAATTAAAAATCAAATTTCTGATTTGAATTAAGTTAAACAAAAATTAAAAGTAATTAAGCTAATGATTGCTGTCTCCATTTTCAAACTTCTTGCTGCCACACTCTGTCCTTTGACTGTCTTCTATTGCATCACTATAATTTAATTTTCCTATCTTTATCTAAAGGAATATAACTATTGGACATTGAAAGTCAGAAAAAGATATTAAAATATATACTTAATTTCTAACAGCTTTTTCACTATTAAGAGGAGACAAACTCCATGTGCTACTTTGATTTCTTAAGCTATAATTCTTCCATCAGTGCCTAATCCAAATTCAATTTCAACTTTAATAGTATATTCCCTCCGTTCTAAAAAGATAGATGTTTAAGATTATGCACATTTATTAAAAAACGCATTGATTTCTACTATTTACAGTTTCTAATAAAGTTGAACCAATAGTATTTTAGTATTGTTTAGAATTTGTAAAATTGCATAGAAAACAATAAAAATTCTACTTCCTCCGTTCTTTAAAGATTGATGTTTTAGAAAAAAAAATTGTTTTAAAAAGATTGATTTTTTATATTTTCTATGCAATAATAATTATAAATTGTAGATTTCAAAACATATTAATTGATTTTATTGGATTGTTATTGGGTCAAATTTGTGGAAAATTGTTTAGTACAAAAACCAATATATTTATAGTCAAACATTAATTTGTTGAAAACTTTAGAAAATCAATCTTTAAACAACCGGATGAAGTATTTTTTTGGAACAAAATTTTTTTTTGTAAATTTTTTATGTTTTAGGAAACCGTGAAAATAATATGGAAAATGTAAAACGCAGAACACAGTACGAGAATGCCAGCAAATCAAAAACATAAAAAAATAAATATAAATTAATAAAAAGAGAATAAAATAAAGGTAAAAACTTTTCTCTTACGCCATTTCCAAGTGAGAACAAAAAACCAGAAAAACCGATTCTTCTTCTTCTTCTTCTTCTTCTCTCCACAAATTTCATTAGAAGAAAAATCCAAAACTATGCAAAGAAACTAAATTTCACTCTTTGTTCCATAAAAGCTGAGATTTTGAAGATTTCAGCTTAAGATTTTTCTTCACAATTTTAGTTTCGTAAGTGTAAGTTTTTGTGTTCTTGTTTCTTTTAATTTAAAACCGATCTAGTTTAATTGTAGTTGTTACTTCTTAATTAAATTAATTTGGTTGGTCTTATGTAATAATTGAGTGTTGTCTCTAATGGTTGGTTTATAGTTGGTGAACAAATCAAGCTGTTTTCTTTTGTTATTTTCTGTATATTTTTGATTGACTTTTCTCTGATTTATAAATGATCTGTTTATGGATAATCATTAGGATTAGCTGTTTTATTGATCTGTAATGTAAAGTTCATGTTTTTTTCCTTTTCTCTCACTTTGAAATTTAGAGGCATATTTGTAGAAGAGTACTCTTTGTAGAATTGAGATTAGAGAATGACATGAAATTTGCAGATCTGTTTTGGGTTTTGTTAGTTTGTTGCTAAGTGAAGAAAGTTTGTATCTTTTTTTGTTTTTGTAGCTTCTTTAAGGTAGTGAACCAAACATGGAAAATCACATAGGAGGAGATGAGGAAGATTTTAGAAGTTGTTGTGGTGATGAAGAAGTTTGGTTAAAGGAAAGTGATGATATAGTTAAAGTTGTAGCAGAGGAGAAGGAGGAGGAGAAAGATGAGTTTAAGTTCTCTGTTAAGATGTTTTTTAAAGGAGTTTCGATATCGGGTTCTGGTTATTCAGGGATTGGTGTTGTGTTAGAGAGAACAGGAGATTTTGAGTTGATTCAGGTTCAGAAGAAGTTGGAATTTTGTGTTGAAGAGTGTGTAGCTAACTATTTAGCTTTAATGGATGGTCTTGAAGTAGCATTACAGAACAATCTTCGTTCTGTTGTCGCTGTTACGGACTCTGAATCGCTATATAATCAGGCGAGTTTCTCTTTCAAATCAAGAGTTTTTCATTTGTCTTTGTAGGTTTGATCTCATGTTGTTTAGATGATTTGGTTTTGCAGATAACTCGTGAGGAGAAGCTCGAGACTCCGCTTTTAGTAGCTTTGAGAGAAAGGGTATTGGAGAAAACTAGTAATCTTGATGGGTTTGTTTTAAAGCTTGCTCCTTTCTGTGAACTTGAACAAGCTTTAAGCTTAGCTCAAGTAGCGGTAGGAATCGTGTCTTTTAATCACGATGTGGATAAATTAGCTGAGAATTGCTCGATTTGCTGTGAAGACCGTCAGTCCGAGATGATGTTAACGTTGAAATGCACTCACAAATTCTGTTCGCATTGTATGAAAACATACGCTGAAGGGAAAGTACAGTTATCAGAAGTTCCCATTAGATGTCCTCAAGTGCAATGCAAGCATTATCTCTTAGTCACGGAATGCAAATCGTTTCTTCCTGTCGCCTCATTCAAATCATTCGAGGAAGCTAATGTGCGTAGTAAGAATAATGGCAGGATTTACTGTCCGTATCCGAATTGTTCTTTTCTGTTAGACCCGCGTGAATGTTTATCATCGGGAAGGGCAAGCGCGAGCGCAAGCTCGTCTAGTCAGTCAGAGAATAGCTGTTGTGTGGAGTGTCCTGTCTGTGAGAGGTTTGTGTGTGTGGACTGTGGTGTTCCTTGGCATGCTTCTATGAGCTGTGAAGAGTTTCAGATTTTACCTGTTGATGAAAGATATCCAGATGATATTTCATTGCATCGCTTGGCGAGGTATAAGAGGTGGAGACGGTGTCAACAATGCCGTATAATGATCGAGCTTGCTCAAGGCTGCAACCACATGACTTGCCGGTAAGACGCACACACACACACACACACACACACACACACACATCTCTGTATTGTTTGGTAAAGGTATTGTTTCGCTTTGCGAGTCCTCATTCATTTGTATAAATGTTGAAAAATCTCGTTGTGTTTTTGCAGGTGCGGGCACGAGTTTTGCTATTGTTGTGGAGCAGAGTACAGAGAAGGGCAACAGACTTGCACTTGCGCTTTTTGGGACGATGACGAAGAAGAAGAAGAAATCTCAGTGTCGGAAAACACAATCCAAGAGCTTGAGCAATGGCCTTGGGACACATTTAACTCAATTCCAACTGTAATGGACGCTTACTCGGAGCAAGAAAGATCTCAGCTTGCTCTGATCCAACGGTTTTTAGCGGGTGGAGGGTTCAGTCTCAGTGATCACCAGACTTCATATCAGTCGCCGCCTCCTCCTCCTCCATGTACAGAGTCATCGTATGTCGAAGCCGCGATGAAAGATCTTCATCAGCTTCCTTGGCTTGAGAGGTTTGTATCTGTTATAAGTGATGATTACTATGAAGAGTATCATAGCCAGTGAAAAGGGGTAGAATGGTAATTTACCAGAGGATTTGGTTCGGTCCGGTTCGGTTTAGAGAGGTCTAAAGGAGAGTCTCTCGCTCTCTAAAGAAATCGTTGGGATTTTTAGATTCTTCATGAACAAAAAAATGTATTGTGATGAAACTATTTACAAATTATAAAAAGAAGAATTATAAAAATGCATGTCTAGAAGGACCTTATACCCCAAGTAATTCTCATATCATCATCTTTAACAAGTACATGGTTTTGCAGACACTTTAAGACTTGTTGGGTCTCCATACTTGGTTCGCTTTGAGGTACGTCGATCCACCTCAAAGCAGGAGTCAGATGGCTCTAATAGTGATTTTGGAGGTTCATTTCCACGCACAAGACGGACATATACATCTCCCTCAGAGTAACTAAGTTTTTGCATCAACTCGTAGCTTTTTCTCTCTCTCTCCTATGCATTCTTCACAAATCTAGTGAATATCAAACATCTGTTAAATGTGACTCCATTCATGGAAGTCAGATGTTTGATATTCACTAGATTTGTGAGGAATGCATAGGAGAGAGAGCTATGGGTTGATGCAGAAACTTAGTTAGTCGGAGGGAGATGTATATGTCAGTCTTGTGCGTGGAAAGGAAGCTCCAAAATCACTGTTAGAGCCATATGACTCAAGCTTTGAGGTGGATCGGCTTACCTCAAAGCGAACCAAGTATGGAGCCCCAATAAGTCTTAAAGTGTCTGCAACAACCAATGTGTACATGACGATGAAACAATGCAAGAGGTCACATATATTGGGGATGGTATGCACATCATCAACCCACTCAATCTTTCCCCAAACCTCACCTCCATCACGCTTTTCCACCGCGATTTCAGCGTACCAAATCTTCTTGCTATGTTTCCAATAGCCTTCCCAAATAAGTAAGAGTTTTCCATCAAAACTAACGAATTTTCTAATAGTATTACTTGAGCCACCAGTACTCCTGTACTTGTGTTGTAGTGAGTCTAACCCTTTAACATCTTTCCAGTTTCTTTCCTCTATATCATACCATTGGCACATGCATCCGCCATCGAGACTAAAGGAGTAGGATACATTCTCCATCACACATTCTAACCTCGAAGATTTTGTGCTTAGGGTTTTATTAGGGTTTATCCAGCGTCTCAACCATTGGAAAGTCCAACGTTTATAATCCCTGTAGACAGACGTAGAGACACTGTTCGGTGCTTCCGAGGTGAGATCGAGCTGCGTAGAACTCAGCTGAAGAGAGAAGCGAGCGGAAGCTTTTAGAAACGATTGAGAGTTTAGGGTAGTCTGACATTGAGATCCGTGCTAAGCAAGTCACGGTGATTTCGTGTGGAAGTGAAGAAAACGACGGAGTAGGGTTTTACTTGGAGACTCATGGCAGAAGTGTTTTTTTGTGAAAACTAGGTCAGAGGAAGAAAAAAAAACTATCTTATATAGAAAATTTTCCGGTTTAGTCTTTCTTGCCTCTTTTGGTTTAGCCTTCTTACCTCTTAGCCAATTCGACTCTGTTTCGGTTTGTGTTTTCCGGTTTCTTTGGCTTATAAAGTACAAACCCCTATAAGAGACTTACATCGCTAGGCATCTCCGTCATATATATCCGTCCCTTGCAAGCCACGTCAATGAATTTATTCACAATAGTAAGTTTAGGTCTATATATATGACTAACATACCATGAACGTCGATATCAAAAAGCTTAGAGGATATGTATAGCTATGCAGTGCCGTGCCTAGGTTTTACGGGGTCTAACAATATAATATACTGTAAATAAGTATTGTTTAATATAGTATAAAAATCTATATTGTATTTTATTTCACTACGCAGTTTATTATATCAAAATAAAACAATAATTTATTTTAAGGTATCTTATTATTATATAAATGAGAGTTTATCAAAATTGTAACTCACGGGATCGCGACATGTGTCTATTATCGATCGAGATGATGACACGTGTTAAAATACTCTATTTAAAATGAAGCAATTAAAAAAATATATCATTATGTTAAACCAATACACTAAAAGACACATTAACATTTTTTTTATTGTTTCGTTAACATATTTCTAAAAGTCAAAGCAAATCTCTTATGTAAGTCGTTAAAAAGAAAAGCAAAATATAAATACAATTATGTTAAACAAAATAAATGTCACATCACAAAAATGAAACTTTATATATAAAAATAAAATAGATCTTATTATATATTATACAAAGTAGAGTTTGTCAAAATTGTAACTCACGAGATCTTGCCACGTGTCTATTATACATCGAGATGATGACATGTGTAAAAAGAATAAAAACGGAAAACTAACAAAAAAACTGAAAAATAATTAAGTAAATAGTAAAAAGAAAAAATTGTAATAGTTTAACTTAATTAGAAAAAAAATTAGAAAACTAACAAAACAAATTGTTAAGTGACTAACTAAATAGTGAAAAGGAAAATTCTAATAGTTCAAACTAATTAGAATTTTTTTTATAATAGTCTAAAATAATTAGGAAATAAATCAAATTTATAATCCAAACTACATATATAAAAAATTAAGAATGAAATCGAGAAGATATATAAGTGGCAGAAAAACTGAAAGTATAGAACGAATAGTTATTAAAAACATGACCTAAAGAGATTATAAAAATAAATAAACAAAAATTATAGAGAAAATAAAAGAATCTTATTATATAAAGGAGAGGTGATTTGAACTAATTTATATTTTCTGTCTTGCGGTTAACAAAATGCAATTTACGATAAATAAATTGATAATTATACGAGTTTCAACTTAAAATACGATTATACGGGTTTCAATTTAGAATCTACTTATATGTGTTTTAATGTAGAATATAATTATAAAAATCATAACTATATAAATAATTAATTTTAATATTTAATACCTGCATGTTATGCGGGTCCTAATCTAGATGTATAAATAAGGACATGACTCTGTTTTGCGTTAACAAATACAACTTGACTTGGAAAATTTAGAGCTGGCTGAAGTCTTCGTATAGTGGCTACTGGCTAGCTAGGAGACAAAATTTGCCCGTAAGTGCAAGTTGAAGGGAAATCGACGTTTGTTACTTTTTTTCTAACGTATAAATATAACTTGGATTGGAATATCACATCAGTCTGAAATTTCACACATATCTTCAAAACTACTGAAATGAAAATAGCATAACTTCATCAAATTTTTTTAGCAAACTTGAGATGAATAAGAATTGGTAAACAATAATAAGAAAAGCAAACATACGTTTAACCTTTCAAAAATGTTATTACTTCAAAAAAAGCAAATCAAAAAACTATATAATAACACACACCTCCCATTAGTTAATGTACTAATTTTATTTATGCTACCTATTTTTAGAATATTTTGTTAGTGTATGTAATTGTATTTTCTGAAATTCATGTTGTAATGTAAAGATTCAACTTTAAATTTAGTTATGCGGGTCCTAATCTAGTTATTTATAAAATGTGTGCATATCTTTAAATTTTTCATATTTTTTATTGATTTGAATAGATTAAATGTAATTATAAAATGAAAAATTTATACAGTATGCAGAAAATATGAAAACAAATGAGTTAAAAAAACGATGTTATAAAAAAAATGTTAATAAGATGAAAAACGAAAGGTATAACTAAACAATTGAAAAAGGAAAGAGATTTAGAGATCTGTCTTAGAATATAAAAGCCTATTAACAAATGTTTGATGAAACAAATCTGCCTAATAATTTAATACACTATCATTACGTAAACAAAACTAATCCAAATAGAAAGATCAAATACGATTATTTTACTAATTGAATCAAAAGAAAATTACACAAAATGTCACATTTTGAGTTTTAATGGCACGTAATGTCACATGGGAGTTTGACTACCACCAAATGTCACTTACACAATGATATTCCGAAAATGACCATGCTGTATGTGTGTATGACTTCTGATTTTAAGAGAGAGAGAGAGACTAGTGTGAGATTGGTAGACTTATAAAGTACAATTATTAATGGGTGATATGATATATAACAACTATCAATAAAGGTAATTAATGTTTGATGTAGCAAACGTGTACTACCAATTACGTATACAACACATAGCTTACAGGAATTATAATATTTTTAATTTATAATTGTGGTAAAACTGATTATGTGTAGAGAAATGGAGAGAGATAATTTCCAGTTCACCATTTTCAAAAAGACACAATAATTAGTGAGGCTCAGCGTACACCACGCAAAGAATGCCCAGATACGTACATAGGAGGTACAAGTATATTGTGCCTGGGTGAGAGTAATACATCAAAGGCACCTGGTTTGGGTGTACGTGATGAACAAAACGCAGATGGAGGCTTCGAGTTATAGACATCTACGTACAGTCGTACACCATGGATGTTGTACACGCCATCACGTACACCGAGACGAGTGCGTGGAAAACCAATAGTGTACAAGATAACGCACCAATTGGTGTGGTACAACGTACACCAATTGTTGTGGTACAACGTACACCACACACAGAAGGACCAAATACGTAAACGGACGGTACAAGTTTGATGTGCGTGGGTGAGTGTAGTACATCAATGACACCATGTGTCCATGGTGTACGTGGAGCAATTGACGGACATGGTTTGACGTACACCATTGAGGTTGTACATGTGGTGAATAGTGATAATAATACCCGGGAGACAAGTAGGATTTATGTAAAGATGCACATCGATTACGAAGCAATCTATAACATTTAAACTACAATTATTGAAAATACGTATGAACATACAAACAAAATGTCCATGTATGTGGTACTTCTTCCGTCCATCTAGTGGATACAACGTACACCGTAATAGTGTACATATGGCATACATATAGCGTACATTCAAGTTGTACATCAGGTGCTTTGCCGGACTGTACATCATGCTCATGGTGTATAGTCTCCGGCTCATGTACAGTCTCAGGTGGATGTACACATTGATGCTGGTGTACAGTCTCAGGCTGTTGTACGTCTAAGCTGTTGTATTTTGTTCTCTTTGTGGATGTACATCTTTTCTTTGTGGACGTACATCTTCTCTTGAACGTACAGGATTGCCGGAGAAAAAGAGTTGGACAGTCGAATAGCAAAGAGTTTACCAAAACTGGAATTAAGGAGGAAATCAAGATCCTTTGTCCTCGCCAACGACTCACCGATTAGATCGAGAAGTTCCGACTTCGAGTATGCATTAAAGTGAGCGGTAGAATGATTTTTTTTAGCCAGAAAAGCCGCTCCGGTAACATCTACGGAGACAGAGGCTCGTCTACCGGCGGTTTGGTTGGAAGAATGTCTGGTATTGACACAATCACTTTGCTAGCATTTGATATAGAGAGATTTTTTCTCAAAATTTTAGTATTTGAAAGAGAGAGAGTTAGATAAGAAAGTGTATAGAGAATTGAGAGAGAAGTGAGAAAATAAAGAGGGTCTCGTAAATGATTTCACACAATTATCATTGGAAAAAATAAAAATAAAAACCAAATACAACTCAGTTTGAAAAGTTGTGAGACATTATTATAAAGCAATGAGAACTTGTAATGTCAGATGACTTAATAAAGTGAGCAAGCTTTTGTCAAATCAAATTCTCCACGTTTCTTCTTTGTATGTATATAACAAGGGTATTTTGGTCATATCTGTGTGTAAGTGACAAAACGTGTTATATCAGTTTTCGGTTGTGACATATCTGCAATTCTACTTTGAGATTGTGATTTAATTGTAATTTTTTCTTGAATCAACTAAAATCAAAAGTGGGGTCCCTAAAATTATATTCTGAAATGGGGGTTCAAGGCGGTGGCCTATTTTTCTTTATGGTAAGCACGGCTCTATAGCTATGGTTAGGTTTTTTTACTTTCCCTTTATTTTCTTAATCTTTGTGGTTTTAGAAATCATTCTATGGTTCTTAATATATTCAGCAAGTTCGTTTTTTCCAATGAGATTCTTGGGCACCGCTTGAATAGCTTTTAGTTATTCGTAAAAATTACATACCTATTATATCTTACACTGCAATGTTATGAAATGAACACTTCAAATACAATGCATTATTAGGTGTATATGATTTGTCGAACCATGTAAAGATTTTTACTATTAATCTTATCAACATTTCAAAAAAAAAAAAAAAAAAACATTTCAAAGTTTATCATAGGCGATTATCATCTCTACGAGGTGTTACATGTGTATTATTCAGTTCAACAAAAGAACTAGTACCTTATTCAAGCAAAGGAGCATGGGTTAAGTAAGAGTTTTCCATCATATACTCTTGCTAGCAAACCTCCTCTTCATATACTCTTCCCAAATAAGTAAGAGTTTTCCATCACAACTAACGAATCTTCTAATACTAATACTTGAGCTACCAGGCCCACCATTACTCCTGTACTTGTCTCGTAGTGAGTCTAACCCTTTAACATCTTTCTAGTTTCTATCCTCTATATCATACCATTGGCACAGGCATCCGCCATTGAGACTAAAGGAGTTTGATACATTATCCATCACACATTCTAACCTCGAAAACTTTGTGCTCTTGTTTTCATAACATTCCCATTTACTTTGTTTTGTGTCGTAAGCATACGTTTTTATTGCATTCCCAAACTCAATATTTCCTTCGATCTTCGAGATTCTGTAACCGACACACTTCTGTATCTCACTACCAGGATTAGGGAGACGTTCCCAAGTCTGAGTCTTTGTGTCGAATACCTCAGCCCATGAGTCTTCTATGCACCCTCCCACTACATAAATTTTCCCATCGAAGAAACATGAGGAGGCATAATCACGGGCTACGTTCATGTTAGGTGCGTCATGCCAAGTATGACTGTGACAATCTAGATCACATGATGGCTTTCCGTTCAATCGTCAGCCAATTACATAAATGTTAGAACCAACAACTACGGTGGATTCTGATGTAGAAGCAAAATTAGAAGATGGAATCGGAATACATTTTATATGAATAATAAGATGTACTCAGTATATGAATGAGTTCTCTATCAGAACACCTAGACCAAAAAACACAAGCAATATGACCTCCAAGGATGTAATTAAACAGATGCGGAACAAACATCGTTTGATTTGGAACGGTTGATCATACTTTGGATACATAGTCAATCAAACGGAAACAACGACACAATGCCATAGCTGACATGTCGAATTGTCTTCTTCTTTTTCTTGTTCTTAGTCAGCAAGAGTGGGGTAGGGGGGTTTGATTAGGGTTTATCCAGAGTCTAAACCATTGGGGAAATTGATGATTATAATCCCATAGACAGACGTAGAGATACTGTTCGGTGCGTCCGAGGTGAGATCGAGCTACGTAGAGCTCATCGGAAGAGAGAAGCGAGTTAAAGCTTTTGGAAACCATTGAGAGTTTATGGTAGTTTGAGCTCGAGATCCGGGCAAAGCAAGTCACGGTGATTTCGTGTGGAAGTGAAGAAAAAGTTGATGGTGGTGACGAATTCTTCGGCTTCTCGGGTGGTTTTGTTTGGAGACTCATGGCGGAAGTGCTATTTGTGAAAACTAGGCCAGAGGAGAAAAAAACTATCTTGTATAGAAAATTTTCCGTTTGTGTTTTCCGGTTTCTAGTACAAAACCCTAAGAGACTTATATCGCAAGGCATCTCCGTCATATATCTGTCCTAATGTCAAATACGGATCCATGTCTATGTTTTCTTGCAAGGCACGTTAATAAATATACCACCATGGATACACACAATTTTTTAGGTATATATAACTAAACATATCATGAACGTCAATATCAAGAAGCTCGGAAATCATTCCAAAAATATTGTGTGTATGTGTGGTGATATGATATATTCCAAAAAGATCAGTCGGTTTTGATCTGTTGAGTGAAGTTTCTAGAAGTGGATGGAATTTTATCTTTTGGGATAAATTCGAATTCCTAAACCGCCTTGGATCTTCTTTTATATACAACATCATAGGTCAAATGTTACTTGTCCCTACTGTTTAGAGAAGAAAGACCCCATCAGAAGAATGATTACACAAAATAACGAATCATATTCGGAATCAACAAGGGATAAACATATCCCAAGCCAAAATACTAAGTTTCCGAAGCTAGTTTGATAAAATAAAGTTTCATGTTCACAAACGCAATGATTAACCTTAACTAAATAACTATTTGATCTCCTTCACGCTTGTTGCTCTCCTTTTGCCTCTGCTACCTTCTCCTTTCTCCAACTGGTCAATAAAACATTCATATTATGCATACTACCAACATATATATGGGAAAAGTTTATTCTTTCTATAAAACAAGGCATGGATCTTTTCATTGAACAGAAGTTTAACCCTGCCAAACATTGGTTTAGAACTATAATTCAGTCTCTATAATCCCCAATCCATTCAGAACAAATCCCTAAAAGTTGAATTCAGAAGTTGTTGAAACCTACAACTAGGGGCATTGAGCAAACATGGATCTACGTACTGTGCCAACGTTGAGGACTAAACACCTTTTTCCCCTATATATATGCTTTTAATAAAACCCGACAAACTTAAGTTCAATTTGAAACGATTGATCATACCTTGGATACAATTCATTCAAACAGAGACAACGAGAGCATGCAGGAGATGATATGAGCTAGGAATTGTAAGCAAAACATCAACACACTCAATATTTCCCCAAACCTCACCTCCATCACCTTTTTCCAACACGATTTGAGCGCACCAAATCTTATACATATCTATGGGATTACTCTTCGTATACTCTTTCCAAATAAGTAAGAGTTTCCCACCACACCTAACTAATTTAACATTCGTAAATTCACTAAACCTAATCATGTGCTCCTTTGCTAGTGAGTCTAATCCTTTAACCTTTTCCAATTTCTTCGTCCCTTTATGTCATACCACCAGATATTTTGTTTGCTATATAAGTAGGATGCATTCTCCATCACACAGTCTGACCTCATAAACAGAAACTTTGCACTCCCATCTTCACAGTATTCCCATTTACCATGCTTTGTGTCGTAAGCATACCTATTGGAGTCGGTTATAAAGTAAAGCTTTCCTTCCATCTCTCCGATTTGGTAAATGTAACACTTAGGTAGCTCAGTACCTGGATCAGTGAGGCATTCCCAAGTCTGATTCTTTGTGTCGAATACCTCACCCCATGGTTCATCATCCTCTAACCTTTGACATCCTCCAAATACATATATTTTCCCATCGTGAACACATGGGCGGGCATTCTTACGGGCTACATTCATGCTAGGAGCATCACGCCAAGTGTGACTGCGACAATCGAGGATTTGTACAGCGGAGGAAGGTGCTTTGTTGAATGGTCCACCCATTACATAAATTTCAGAACCTACAGCTACGGTGGTGGCATTTGCTAGAGAAGGAAAATTAGAAGACGTAATCGAAACTAGCAACGGTCGAATTGTCTTCTTAATCACGGAAGAGTTGGGTGGGATTCGATTATCCGTAAACCATTGGGAAAATTGATGCTCATTATCCGTAATACAGGCATAGAGACACTGTTCGGTGGTTCCAAGGCGAGATCGCTCTCTGAAGATCTCGGTGGAAGAAAGAAGCAACCTGAAGCTTTTGCAAACGATTGAGAGTGTTGGGTAATATGATCTCGGGATCCGAGCTAAGTAATTGATTGTGATTTCGTCTGGAAGTAAGGAAAACGATGGAGTTAACGACGGAGGCAGGGACGGTGGTAGTGAAGAACTCTTCGTCTTCTCCTCCGGTGGTTTTAGTTGGAGACTCATGCGGAAGTGTTTTTGTGAAAACTAGGTCAGAGGGCAAAAACTATCTTATATAGAAAATTTTCCGGTTTAGTCTTTCTTGCCTCTTTTGGTTTAGCCTTCTTACCTCTTAGCCAATTCGGTTCGTTTTCGGTTTGTGTTTTCCGGTTTCGTTTGCAAAGAAAATACAAACCCTAAGAGACTTCAATCGCGAGGCACGTCAATGAATATTTCCAAACATACACGCAATATTGCAAACTTTGTATTTTCAACGAATCATGTTAAGATATTTCACATCATTAATATAGATATATATATACTAATATATAAAGGTTAGGGCCATTGACCAATTGGTTTTGAGTTGGAAGCCCATAAAAAACGGATAAAATTCTTATATATCATTTTCTTTAAATGCCAAATCACCATACCAAGTTGAAATCTGAAATGCCCTCTACCCTTTAATGAAATACATAATGCCGATTTTGCCCTTCCGAATTTTTTTCAATTTTGAACCGCCAATTTTGAAATTTAAAAATTAAAATTTGGCCATGAATTTTAAATTTGAATTTCAAATTTTGACCCGCACAAATTTTATTTATTTTTTTGGAAACAAATGTTCTAGTTGTACCGAGTAATACCAAGTAATACAAAGTGGATATAAAAAATGTAAAACTTTTATATACTCATCTAGTTGTACCATACATCAATGAAATATAATAATTAATACAATAAAACATCATAGTAGAACTCCTATTTTGTTGTCCAATGGAACTTGATATCCTGCAATTAAAAGTTGAACTAGTTAAACACAATTGTACAAAGTTTTAATATTAGTTGTACCGATTATTACTCAGTTGTACCATGTAGTACTAAATCGAGTTGTACCAATGCTAGTTGTACCGATTATTACATACTTGTAATAAATTTCAAAAATAGTTGTACGAAGTAATACTACGGCTAGTTGTATCAGTTGTACATTTTCACCAGAACCAATTTCGTTTGAACTCTAAATTAGATTTTCTTTTAACAATTAAGATTTAATCTCTAAATCCTAAATTCAAATCTATTAAAAAGAAGAAGAGAGATGTGTCGTTGAAATCTATTGAAAACACGAATCTATTGGAAAAAAAAAGAGTATGTCGTTGAAATCTATTACCTTCCATAAGTTTATATTTGTTGCTGGATTCGAGAGATGTGTTTAGATTTGTCATCAACGACGAAGAAAATCGGAAATGAATGAAGAAGATTTCGCGACGAAGAATGAGGAAGAAGATCACGAGCAGATCTGACGACGAAGAAAAAAAAGAAAATTCTATGAATCTGAAAAAATGGAAAGAGGAAGAGGAAGAAGAAGAAGAAATGGCAAAAAGAGAAAAAATTGACTTTGTGGTGGAATTAGGGTTAATGGTAAGGTAGAGTAATAATCATATTTCATTAAGGGTAATAATGTCATAAACCACATTTTCGTTTTAAAAGAAAATCAATAATAAATTCTGTTTTTTACGAGAGTATTTGAGATTTGAGGTTAACTTTTAAGGGTAAATGTGAGTTTGATCCCATAAAAAACTCAAACTTAACATGATATCAGAACCACCCGATCGTTGGGCCACCCCGTGGATGTTGTTCCCACAATTGCCCACGCTACAGATGTCCATGCCTGAGCGTGAGGGAGGGGGGGGGGGTGTTAAGTGATATAATCCCACATCGGAAGTCGGAGAAATAATCTACTAATATATAAAGGGTTAGTGCCAATCCACTCATTAATCAATTGAGTTTGAGTTGGAAGCCCACAAGAAACCCAAACTTAATATGGTATCAAAGCAGGTTTATTAATCCAGTAGGCTGGCCCAAATAGGGTTTATTACCGGTCCTAAATGAGATTCAGTTCGAGATGAACCCATAAGAAACCCAGATTTAATAAATCAAAACAATCGCTTCTTGTCCCATTCATTTAGAAAATTCAATGGGTGTTTTCGTAATTATATGTTCTTAATTATTGTAAAGAAGACCAAAAAAAGGGAGAACGTTATCTCGATTGACCAAATTAAGGGACTTGACTTATAATCTTGATGAAAAAGCTTCACGCGTCTATATGCAAACTTCTTTGACCGCACTACACTTTTTATTCACATTAAACAAGATCGAATAAGCTTAGCAAAGTACAATAAAATAGAA
Source organism: Arabis alpina (assembly GCA_900128785.1). Taxonomy (NCBI): domain Eukaryota; kingdom Viridiplantae; phylum Streptophyta; class Magnoliopsida; order Brassicales; family Brassicaceae; genus Arabis; species Arabis alpina. The sequence continues at coordinate 47,722,885 of LT669794.1, forward strand.
GAAACACAAGTATGAAGACAGAGACTTGCAACTTACTCTGTATTGCACTCTCTGTCCTAACTTTTCAGCTCATCAATGGCTCATCATCATCAGCAGCAGCAACACCTCCAAACATTAGTAATTCTTCAACTTCTTGTAACATAACCTGTGGAGGAGTCTCGATCCCGTATCCGTTCGGTATCGGTGGGAAAGATTGTTATCTCAACAGCTGGTACGAGGTTGTCTGCAAAAGCCCTTCCGGATCCGATAGAAATGTTCCGTTCCTCTCACGGATTAATAAGGAAGTGCTGAACATCTCTTTTCTAGATACTAAACCACACGGAGTAGTTCACATCAAAGGTTCTGTGGCTTCATTGGGATGTCAAGGACCCGAAAAGTCGCTCCTAAGTTTCAATGTCACAGGCAAGGGTAGCCCATATTTCATCACCGATGAGAACCGTCTCGTGGCAGTTGGTTGCGGTACAAAGGCGTTGATTACTGATACTGGATCAGAGACCTTGGGTTGTGAGTCGAGCTGTGAAAACATAAAGAGTAATCGACAAGTAACAAACTCGATATGTGACGGTTACAAATGTTGCCAGGCGAGGTTACCATTGGAGAGTCCTCAGCCTCAGGTTATAGGTGTCAATATAAATGTCACAAGAGGAGAAGGTTGCAGAGTTGCCTTCTTGACTAACAAAAGATATACGCAGGTGAATGTTACCGAGCCAGAACAGTTTCATTCTGATGGATATGCGGTAGTAGAGCTCGGTTGGTACTTTGATTCTTCAGATTCTCGCTTTATAAACGCCTTAGGTTGTAGAAACCTCACCCAATACCCTTCTTTTAGCTCTGATATGAATTGCCTTTGTAACTATGGTTACTTCTCCGGGATGAGTTATGGGAACTGCTATTGCAACTATGGATACACTGGGAACCCATACCTTCAACATGGCTGCATAGGTAAGTGATTTTTTCCTCTCTTTTTTTTCCTTCAAATATTTAGAACATCAATAACTATGATTCGAAAATGTGTAGATATTGAGTCTTGCACAGAAGATGAAATAAAAAGTTGTGGGGAAGAAAATATTTGTGTGAACGGGGAGGGATCGATGTTCGGGTGCCAGCCCAAACCCAAGATAACTGAGCCTTCCAAGCCTGCAAAACCCCCTGTGCTTCAAGGTTAGTGGCATCTTGTAACTTACTAGACTACAAGCCAGAGTATAGGATAAGTGTAAATTATATTAATCTTTGGTTGGTGTAGGCCTGCTTTTTGGGTTATTGGGATTGTTGTGTTTGTTCGGGATCTTTGGATTGTACAAATTCGTTAAGCAGCGAAGAAAGATCATCCGAAGAAAGAAGTGTTTCAAACGTAATGGAGGCTTGCTGTTGAAACAACAGTTGAGCAGAAATGTGGAGATGTCGAGGATATTCAGTTCGAAGGAGTTGAAAAAAGCGACTGATAACTTTAACATGGACAGGGTGCTTGGACAAGGTGGTCAAGGTACCGTGTACAAAGGGATGCTAGTGGATGGAAGGATCGTTGCGGTTAAAAGATCCAAAGTTGTGGATGCAGACAAACTAGAAGAGTTCATCAATGAGGTTGTCCTTCTCTCACAGATTAACCATAGGAACATTGTGAAACTCTTGGGATGTTGCTTGGAGACAGAAGTTCCAGTCTTGGTTTACGAGTATATTCCCAACGGAGATCTTTTCAAGCGTCTTCACGATGAATCCGATGATTACAACATGACTTGGGAAGTGCGTCTTCGCGTAGCCATAGAGATCGCAGGAGCTCTTTCATACATGCACTCAGCTGCATCGTTTCCAATATACCACAGAGATATCAAGACTACCAATATACTGTTAGACGAAAAATACCGAGCCAAAGTATCAGATTTTGGAACTTCAAGATCGGTAACCATTGATCAAACTCACTTGACAACTCAAGTTGCTGGCACTTTCGGATACATGGATCCAGAGTACTTCTTGTCAAGCCAATACACTGACAAGAGCGATGTTTACAGTTTCGGGGTTGTCTTGGTGGAGCTCATAACGGGAGAAAAACCACTGTCGCGTGTCCCATCTGAAGAAGCCAGAAGCTTGGCTGCTTATTTCATCGAGACCATGAAAGAAAACACAGTTATTGACATCATTGATGTTCGGATCAAACAAGAAAGCAAGTTGGACCAAGTGATTGCGGTAGCAAAGCTCGCTCGAAGATGTCTTAACCGGAAAGGAAAGAAGCGGCCAAACATGAAAGAAGTTTCCATTGAGCTGGAGGGGATCCGCTCATCACTTGAAAATTTAGAGGTCTATATCGAGAAAAACACAGACGATGAGGATCAAGTCATGGAAATCAACATAAATGATCGTGCTTTAACCGTATAAAGATGATTAAATGCATTGCTAAAGTTATAATGCGTGCTTATTAGTGTATAATGCTTGCCTCTATCTCTATGATATTTCTTTTCTTTTTGTCGCCAGCTACAATGATACTCTCTCGCTTTTTATCGTAACGCAAAAAGAAAAACAAACTTACAAAATCTACTCGACTGTTACACTCACGGGACAACGGTCTAGTTACTAGTTAGAACATGTGCATTGGAGATATCTATTATGGGTGTCTAAAGTATTTTAAAATTAAATTAAATTTTATTAGAATGGGTGTCTAAAACCACAAAATGGATCCTATATTAGACACTTTAAATGGTTTTAGACACCCATTCTAATAAAATTTAATTAAATTTAATTCTAAAATATTTTAAACACTTACCGTGTCTCTAATGCACACGCTCTTAGAAATCACAAGCCCACTTTTAATATAAAAACAATTGATGGGTATCAATTCAGCCAAAAAAAATCAGATAATTGATCCAAAATGCACCGTAAAACGGACACGTGTCATGTTATTATTGGACCGTAATTTTTTTTTGTGTTTCTGAGTTAAATTTTTTTTGTTTCATATCAAATCGAATCCATGTGTTTAATTTGATTTTGTTATGAATCGAATCTCTGTGTTTAGAGTCTGATTATTGTTTTTGTTGTTAAACCAATTTTGCTATGTGTAATGAATCCTAATGTCTCTGTTCAAAATTGTGTAGTTCGAGTTATTGAATTTGATTTGCTCATGAACCTTTGAGTTTTATCTACTGTTTTTGTTGTTGTTCAACCATTTTGGAATGTGGTGATGGTTTAGAACACTAGAACTGCTTACTCTGACTTAATACTTGAAGTTTATGTACTTTTTGTGAACTCTGATTATCAATTCTTGTTGTTGTTCAATCATATTGCAATGTGGTAATGATTTAGAACGCTTAAAATTCTGAATTAATGCTTGAAGGTTATGTACTCTTTGTGGACTCTGATTGATGCTTCTTGTTGTTGTTGTTAATCTTATTGTAGGATGTGAAATGCCAATGATGCTTCAACATGTAAGATCTCGAATTAACTTTTTCAATCTTTTTCCTTTACTTATATTACAATGATAAGGAAGCATAAACTGATCGGGTTTGTTTTGTTGTCATTGCAATACTACCGTGTTCAGTCACTCACATACCGTTGTGGATTATGAGCTGAAATTGTGGAGAGATTTGTGTGATTGTAGCATCTAGTTGAAGAATCATTCCAAGTAAGGTCTTTGATGAGTTTGATACAGTTTTTTGAGCAATTTAGTGTTAAGATTGTCAAATGTTGATTCTTTGTTAATAAATATTGTGTGGCTGAATCATAGAATGTGGATTAATATGTTTCGAATTTTGGTTATGAGATGAATTTGTAGAGAGATTTATGTGATTCTAGCATTTAGTTGCAGAACCACTCCAAGTAAGGTTCTTTGATGAGTTTGATACAGGTTTTTGAGCAATTGAGTTTTAAGATTGTTGCAATGTTGATCCATTGTGTAGCTGCATCATAGAATGTGAACTATTAGGTTTGGAGTTTGGATTGTGAGGTGAAATTGTGTGATTGTAGCATGTAGTTGCAGAATCACTCCAAGGAATGTTCTTGATGAGTTAGATACATGTTTGGGAAATTGAGTTTTAAGATTGTTGCAATGTTGATTGTTTTTTTAATAGATATTGTGTGGTTGCATCATAGAATGGGAATTAGTAGGTTCTGTAGTTTGAATTATGATCTGAAATTGTGTGATCGTAGCATGTAGTTTGAATTATGATATGAAATTGTTTTGCTCTGTTTTATTCACAAGTTTAAGATTGTTGCAAAGTTTTGATGAGTTAGATATATGTTTGAGCAATTTGAGTTTTGAAGGGAATATCTATGTTTCTTGGTAAACCAATGTTAAAGAGAAAAACTAGGTGATTGGGAACAAATGGGACACGTACCTTGAACTTCTCCAGGCTGATTATTCCGAAGAGTAAGTGATTTTTTGATGCTTATTAAACTAATCATACTTTTGTGTAAAACCAAAATCATGACTACTAACACTAGTCCTCTCAGGAGACAAAAAAAAGAGATGAATATGATGATGATGTGTTTGTTTATGTTCTTGTATAGTCGAAGAGATTTAATCTTAGCTTCGTATGATCATCTTTAATTTTATAAATGTTATTGAAGAAGATTGCTCTTTGATGTCTCTTGTTTGTGTTCTTCAAAGGCAAAGTCTAAGAGTATCACCTATAAAAATTTGTATAAGAGTAAAATCTTATTGTGTTTCAAAAAATTAAATTAGTAATAAAATTAATACTAAATTAATGTTAGTGATACTCTAGAGAATCACCTATAATGATGCTCTTAGAGCATCTGTAACGGTGGCTCATTTTGGGTCTCGTTTGTTTAAAAGAAATAAAAATAATGGGTTTTTTGCTATTCAGGCTTTGAGACGTCTAACATATCCTGTTTGGTTGAGACGTCACGTTTGGTCTGAGCGAAGCCACGTGGCAGACGGTGATTCGACCGTCATTTTCTTGTTTGACCCAAAGATGAGATTTGGTTTCATTTGCAGCGAAACAAAAAAATCTCTGGTTTCTCCTCTCTGATGCGATTCACGTCGAATCGAATCGAATCGACGGTGAAGTTCGCCGTGTTCTTTGCCAGAGATTGAGACGAAACTGTTATCCTCTCCTCCTCTTCTCTCCTTCTCTTTGGTTTCTTCCTCTCCGATGCGATTCACACGAAGAGTCACATCGAATCGAATTGCCGGTGATGTTCGCCTTGTTCTTCGCTGGAGATGGAGACCCTCCTCCTCTTGTCTCGATCTCTCTAAATCGCTACAAAGGCGATCGATCGTCTCTGCTCCTCCATTTACAACGGTACTAACTTTTTCCTCTGCCGATTCATTTGTGCATGTTTGTTTTGTAATGATCGATTCGGTTTTCCGTGTGGTGAGATGGTGTTTCATGTATCTAATTACAAGTTCCTTTTGTGATTGTGTTTACAAAGATCTGTCATGGCTCCTTCACCAGTCGTTTGATGGTTTCCGACAACAAGCAGTGGTAAGTTCGTTGGATTTAATTTCAATGTCGAAAATGGGTCATGATAACATTTGGATTCTTTCGTCTTCATCATCTGATAGTTTTCTACTGTGAGCAGAGCAGTTTGCGAAAATGGGTCATGATAACAGTTGGAATTCTCATCCCAAGAAATACGGTCCAAGATCTCGCACCTGGTAATGACACTTTCTTCTTTTCTCTCTGTTTAGAATCGAGGAATTAAGCTACTTGCCTAAGTTGTGATTCGTGTTCATAGAGGAAGATTTCTCTTAATCTGATTATCTTAGTGTTGGTATTTAGTGAATTGTTTGATTTGGGTGCTTATAAATGTTCGAATTTAGGTGTAAAGCTCGCACCTTTAGAGCAAATGATGTGAAAATTTAGAGTATAGCTCTGTTTTTGGTTAGGATGGTAAAGTACTTGGGAGACATACAAATTCAATAAAGATTCAACCTTTTTGTGAGAATCACAACCACAAAGTTATCATGGTATTATCTCAATAGGTTTTGTGGGAAATGTTTTGTAATCCTTGTATAGAACATTGCTTTCTTTTGTTAGTGTATTGTTGGACTTGTATATGGTCATAGTTTGTATCGGTATTTGAGGAATCTAACTCTAAGTTTGTAATGTCATGGATTTGTGTAGCCGTGTGTGTGGAAACTCTCATGGATTGATCAGGAAGTATGGACTTAACTGTTGTAGACAGTGTTTCCGTAGCAACGCGAAGGAAATCGGATTCATCAAGGTAATGTGTTTATAGTTGATCAATCATTTTGTTGACCCATGATGGTTTCTCAATCTCTTGGAAAGTTCATTGATTCTTATGGTTTTGTTTTCTTTTCTTTGCAGTACCGTTAAAGATCGATGATGTCTATGCAGGATCATCATTCCGTTGGGTTTTTACATTTAAAATCTTGATATTGTAATGGTGTTTCTCGACATTGAACTATTATTTCAATAAGGATGTTGATACTTGAGTATCATGGTTAATCAACAAAAAACTACATAAATTTTAATGAGTCTCAATTATTAAAACAATACTCCCTCCGTTCTTTAAAGATTGATGTTCTAGAAAAAAAATTTGTTTTACAAAGATTGATTTTTTACATTTTCTAAGCAATAATAATTATAAATTGTAGATTTCAAGACATATTAATTGATTTTATTGGATTGTTATTGGGTCAAACTTATGGAAAATTGTTTAGTACAAAAACCAATATATTTCTAGTCAAACATTAATTTGTTTTCTTAATATGTGTGAAAAATCTAGAAAATCAACATTTAAAGAACGGAGGGAGTACTTAAATTAAGCATTATTTATTTGGATGAGATCCACACCAACCTCTTGATCTTCTCCGCACCATTTTTTTCTGTTGTGGGCAAGATAAGACTTCTTTTACGCGTTCATGTCACAATCACATTTAAATTTGATTGACCATGACTCTGTTGTATTATGGTCAAATTTTTGTTACGGGTCCAAGTTCGTCCAATTTACATTTTCATCAACTAATCTCATCTAGAATTTTCGTCCAACTACGCGAAAGCGAGTCTTGATTTTTGGTTGTTCCATTCATTAGAAAAAAAATACTAAAAGACAAAAAAGATCAGGCCGAGTTGAGAGAACAAGAACGAGAGTATGAAAACAAGAACGGGCTTTAGCCTAGCGCCGGTCCTGCCACTAGTGATCTATGTCCTATCTATGTTCATCAATGGCGTTTCATCAGCAAGAAAACCTCTAGATCTTTGTAACAGAGTCTGCGGAGGAATATCCATTCCTTACCCGTTCGGTATCGGTGGGAAAGATTGCTATCTAAACCCTTGGTACGAGGTTGTCTGTAACAGCACAACCTCTGTTCCGTTTCTCCCAAGGATCAACAGAGAATTGGTGAACATCTCTCTTCCATACGTTTACGGGGAGATTTCTTACGGAGTTGTTCGCATCAAAGGTCCAGTAACTTCCTCCGGTTGTTCAACCAAAGCATCTCAGCCGCTTACACCACTGCCTTTAAACGTTTCCGGACAAGGCAGCCCATTTTTCCTCACGGACAATAACATCCTCGTGGCGGTTGGTTGCAACGTCAAGGCTGTTATGACGGATATCAAATCGCAGATCATCGGTTGCGAGTCGAGTTGTGACAAGAGCAACAGTAGCAGCCAAGAAGTAAGAAACAAGATTTGCAATGGTCATAAATGTTGTCAAACGAGGATTCCAGAAGGGAAGCCACAAGTAATCGGCATCAGTATAGAGATCCCTGAAGGTAATAACACGACAGAAGGAGGATGCAGAGTTGCGTTTTTGACAAGCGAAAAATATTCGAGTTTGAATGTTACAGAGGCAGAAAAGTTTCATGGTGATGGATATGCAGTGGTAGAACTAGGATGGTACTTTGATACTTCGGATTCTCGTGATCTTAACCCCATAGGTTGTAAGAATGATTCAGATACAACACAAACTCGCGTGTACTCGAGCGAGACGAGTTGCTTTTGCTCATATGGATACTTCTCTGGATTTAGCTATAGAAATTGCTATTGTGCCCAATATTACGAAGGGAATGCGTTCCTTTCAGGTGGTTGTGTTGGTAAGAGATTGATTTTTTCTTATCTTTATTGAATTTTTGTGGTCATCAGTAAGATTGTTGCTAACTACATCTCATAATATGTAGACATCGATGAATGTAAACTAGAAGCAGGACGCGAAAGGTGTAAAGACCAAGTTTGCGTGAATACACCCGGTAGTTTTACGTGTGAGCCCAAGAAACCAAAGCAGCTTAAGCCGGTAGTTAAAGGTAAGTAACATCTAGCATCTAAGAACATGTGCATTGAAAACCATCATGGGTATCTAAAATATTCTTAAAATTAAATTTAATTAAATTTTATTAGAATGGGGGGTGTAAAACCACAAAATTGATCTTATATTAGACACTTTAAGGGGGTGTATTCAACATGGAATTTAGAATGATTTGTGTCTAAATGATAAATCCTCTGTTATTCAAATATGAGTTTTAAAAACTCTTTTCAAATCCATTGTTATTGAACTTGTGATTTGAAAATCTACTTCAAAATCTAGTGTTATTGGAAATGTTTTAAACAATGGATGTTAAGAGATTTGGTGTGATTTTGATGTGTTTTTGTCGGATTCTTGAGTTAAAAATGTAATAAAGCAAATCACATTGTTTTAGGTGGGATTCTATGAAATTTCAATTAAAATCACAACATTTTCCCTAAATCATTCAAAATCATTCAAACCCGCATTTAAAATCAAATCACTTCAAATTCTATATTGAATACACTGCCCCTAAATGGTTTTAAACACATATTCTAATAAAATTTAATAAAATTTAATTTTAAAATACTTTAGACATCTATAATGGGTATTTAAAGACTACAAGGCAGAACTACAAAAAAAAAAAAAAAAAAAACTAATTTATGTTTTAATTGTTGTTGCAGGTGTTCTTATTGGTTTGGCACTCTTGCTTCTCGTCATGGGGATTTTGAGTTTGTACAGATGCATTCGGAAGGAAGAAAAGATGTTGCGAAGGAAGAAGTTTTTCAGACGTAACGGTGGTTTGTTGTTGAAAAAACAGTTAGCTAGAAAGGAAGGCCATGTAGAGACGTCGAGGATATTTAGCTCGAAAGAGTTGGAGAAAGCTACAGATAGTTTTAACAAGAACAGGGTTCTTGGGCAGGGAGGTCAAGGTACTGTGTACAAAGGAATGTTGGTTAATGGAAGAATCGTTGCTGTAAAAATGTCGGAAGTCTTGGACGAAGACAAAGTAGAGGAGTTCATCAATGAGGTTGTTGTCCTCTCACAGATCAATCACAGAAACATTGTTAAGCTCTTAGGATGTTGTCTAGAGACAAAAGTTCCAACCTTGGTTTACGAATTTGTTCCCAACGGTAATCTCTTTGAGCGTCTTCATGATGAATCTGATGATTACAAGATGACATGGGAAGTGCGTCTTCATATTGCGATAGAGATCGCAGGAGCAATTTCGTACTTGCACTCAGCTGCATCTCTCCCCATATACCATAGAGATATCAAGACTACCAATATACTATTAGATGGGAAATACCGAGTTAAGGTGTCTGATTTTGGAACTTCAAGATCAGTAACCATAGATCAAACTCACTTGACAACTCAAGTTGCGGGTACTTTTGGGTATGTGGATCCAGAGTACTTTCAATCAAACAAGTTTACGGATAAAAGTGATGTGTACAGTTTCGGAGTTGTCCTCGTGGAGCTCTTAACTGGAGGAAAACCGTTCTCCCGTGTCCGGCCTAAAGAAACTAGAGGCTTTGCAGCTCATTTTGTTGAGGCCGTGAAAGAGAAGAGAGTTCTTGACATAGTTGATGTCCGGATCAAAGACGAATGCAACATGGACCAAGTGATGGCAGTAGCAAAACTCGCTACAAGGTGCTTAAACAGAAAAGGGAAGAAGAGGCCAAACATGAGAGAAGTTTCAATAGAGCTGCAGAGAATTCGTTCATCACCTTATGATGATTCGGAGATCCATATCGAAGAAGACGATGATGATCAAGTCATGGATTTCAACATTGACGATACTTGGGATATTGGTATGACTGCTTCAGCATCAATGTTTAATAATAATGCATCCCCTACTTCTGATGTTGAGCCACTGGTTCCTCTACGAACATGGTGATGATCGACTTGAAACACTGCAAATGTATCACCATGACATACATCCTTACAGTTTATAAAAGAAAGACTCAATCAGCAGAATGATTACACAAAATAACGAATCGTATTTGTAATCAAAAAGGGATTAGATAAACATATCCAAAGCCAAAATACTAATTTCCTGTAGCTAGTTTGATAAAATAAAGTTTCATGTTCACAAACGCAACGATCAATAACCTTAACTAATTAACTATTTAATCTCCTTCACTCTCGATGCTCTCCTTTTTCCTCTGCTACTTTCTCCTGGGCAATAAAACACTTCATATTATGCATACATACTACGAACATATATGAATCTATGGGAAAAGTTTCTTCTTTATAATTCAATTCGTATAAAGAAGCATGAATCTTTTCACTGAACACAAGTTTGGTCAACTTTAACAGAAGTCTTACCCCACTAAACGTTGGTTTAGTACTACAATTTAGCCTCTATAACAAACCCCTAAAAGTAAATAAACAGTTGGATTGCGGATTACACAACTAGTGACATTGACCAAGCATGGATTTATTTTGCCAAAGTTGAGGATCAAAACGAACTTTTTCCCTATATGTATATGAAAAACTACACTATCTATGCTTTTAATTAGACCCTACAAGCTGATGTTGAATTCGAAACAGACAGTAAGCACAACATCAACCCACTCAACATTTCCCCAAACCCTCACCTCCATCACACTTTTCTACAACGACTTCTGCGCACCAAATCTTCTTCCTCCGCACCACATACTGTTCCCTAAGTAAGAGTTTCCCCACCACAGCTAACTAAGTTAACATTCGCACTAACACTTGTATTCATGTGCTTCTCTTCTAGTGAGTCTAACCCTTCAACCTTTCTCCATTTTCCTCCACCCTTTATGTCATACCACCAGATACTGTTTTGGCCATAGGAGTACGATACATGAATTGACAGAGAAGCACATGAATATTTGCTGATTTCCGGGTATAAAGCTTGATTCCTGAGAACTTGAAACCCTGATTTTGCTGATTTCTGATTTTTATAAAGTTTACTGTTTGTAAAATATACTTCCGAAATTAACTCTGTACACCTATAACTTTGTACACCAAGCTTATACTCCAAAACTATGTACACCAAGCTTATGCCAAAAACTCTGAACACCAAGCTAATATCTCAAAGCTCTTTACACCAAGCTTATACCCAAATTTGAGTAAAGAATTCCAATTCTTAATAGTTAGACTTGATTCGAATTCTTAACAAAAGGTAAAAAATTTCAAATTCTTAATATAACTCTGAATATAATTATTATATAATCATGATAAATTCGATTTGGGTTATTTCGATTTAACAAATGATAATAACTATAATTTAAAATATATTAAGGATGATTATGGGTTTATGTTTGCATGTGTCGATAACAAATTATACATTTAATTTAATTATGTTGATAATTTTTGTTTAAAAATATAGTCGGGAAGTTCTTTACCCGCGATTTTGCGGGCGTTTTAAGTCCTAATAATAGCAAAAGAATCCCCATAGTTGTTTTTAGTTATTTAAAGACACCAGAATATTGAGGACCTAATTGTTTAATTTGTCTTGCAATTTGCTCTCTACTTTTGTTTTTTTATCACAGAAGCCCCTCTCATCCGGCTCCGCTCAAAACTTTTATTTAGTAGATTACAAGAAAGTTTTTAACACTTGTAATGGTGCAATAATCTATTGCTAAAAAAGATAGAGAAAATAAACATGTAAACACTAATAATGGTAACTGAGAAATCTTTCACTTAAAATCAAACATTACAAGTTTCTAACCAAAGAAGCAAGCAAAAAGGTTTCAAGTGATTGCAAGGTTTTTAGATTAAGACAGCATCCTAATTTTGCTTTATACATTTCAAAAATCAAAATCCCCTTTCAATACAAATTGAACTTAAAGCATGCTTGTATAAAACCTGAATTCATGTCTCTTCTAAATCAACCTACACTAACAATTTCTTCAAGAAGATGCATATATCATGTTTGGTTCTCTAAGGACTCTCTAAGAGAAGAAGCTGGTGATGAAGCAGAAAGACAAGAAGACCTCGCAATCTTAGCTTCTTTGTCTTTGCTATATGCTTTTTTAACATCACTCTTCAGCTCTTTATATCTCATCCTCTTCAATCTTCTCTCTTTCACTGACCCTTTCTCGGGATGCGACATATCGGGTATGTCCTCGTCCATATAGTTATCCATGTACTTATCAAGAACCTCAGAACACGATGGGAAATACCTCCGACCTGTCTCAACTGCATTAAGAACGGCTCAAATCAGTTAAGCTCTCACGGGTAGAGAACTTGAAAGTAAATGGGCCTTAAGCTTTTACCTGTTTTCATGAGGGCTTCCATACGTGTAAGCAGTCTTTTCGTTTGCATATAAGGCGTTTCATTCAAATCGACCTGACTCAAGTTACCAGTTACACCATTTGATGGCGGTTGAACAATAACACCAGTGAACTCGCTCGTTCCTTCGACATTAGCAATGTCCATAGCCACATCCGCTTCTGTTGGGAAGAACAACTGCGCAAGTCCCACTGCAACAACACATACAAGAAAAGCTCAGATATACATCAAGTCAATACTTACGAGTCACAAGCCTTAAGCTAGGAGATATAAATATTGGGTCCATACCTCGCTTTTCTAAGTATAACAACCTCATTTGGAGATCCTCAGGCATTGAATGGGAACAAGTCGGTGTATCCCCACTAGCCAATGGATTCCTTCTAATTTCCCTTTCCAACAAATCGATGCATAGGCGGTCTTTACTAGAGTCTTGTCCCTTTGCGGTTTTCGTATAGTAATCTTTCGGCCTAGTCAGTCTCCTACAGATATTAACCGCACTGCTTCCATCAAACGTGAAATCCGAAGGATTTGCTCCTTTTTCAAGAAGGGCTATGATAATTGATGGCTCCCTACGCATAGCAGCAAAATGAAGAACAGTATAACCCCGAGAATTTCTGAAATTCACATCAGCCATATCCAAAGTAAGAACTTCAGCCACAACTTTCGGATCACTGTAAGCCACCGCATAATGCAGACCATTGGCCTGATCTAGAGTTATATCTGACTCAGTCAAAAGAAGCTTCACGAGTTCGATATCATCTGAATCCAACGCCTTGAGTACTTTACCGATTCTCTCTAGCGACTTATCCGCCACCTCAGGTATGCTCACTGACTTAACTCGAAGCTTTTTGATTCTTTCTGATACTTCTAAAGGAAGCTCCTTTTCGATACAGAATCTATCTAAATCTGATCTCGCAACTCTCTCTATGCATTGATCAAGAAGCTGAGTCAAATCACAATGAAACGCAACTAAAAGTATCGGAAGAACATTCTCAACTAGCGACTTCTCGACATAGTTACACAATCGCCGCTGCAACACACATAAAACACACACAACATTAAACTCTTAAACGAATCAAGAACAGACTATACACCACCAAACAGAGAAAGAACTCACACCTGAAACGACGAAACCAAGTCCGGGATTTGGAACACATACGAAGCATACATCAACTCAACAGCAAAATCAATAGCAGGTTTACAAGAATCATGAGCACAAACTGTATCAACACAAGTCGAAACCTCAGTAGGAAAAGCCTTTAACCTTCCAGTATATACATAACTCAAGAAATGCAAGAACGCCTCACGTCCCACATTTCCATAAGGCAACAAATCTTTCATATAATACTTTGGTTTCTTCTCACTACTCTCTTTATCTTTCTTGAACAAATCAAGAAAAAACTTACTCCTAGCAGCTAAAACACATCTATGAACACTCACTACTCGAGCTTCAATAATGATCTCTGCGTCAGTGTAATCACAATCTGAGTTAGTAAGAAGCTGCTCCAAATTAGAACTTAGCTTGATTAAACTCACAGCTTCAAGATTAACAGATGAACAATGAGTAGTAGCAAGAGAAGATAGATTTGATAAGTGAGAAGAATTAAAGCTTATAGATGAAGCTGTCTCCATTGTAGTTGTAGCCATTTCTTCACTTTACAAAAACCCTAAAATTTGATTTCAATGACAAAGAATCAGGAATTGGAACAAAATGGTCATGTGGGTTTGTATGAACAACACAGACAAGATCATATAGAGATGAAATTAATCAACCCTTGAAGAAAAATCCAAACTTTATGTGTCTAAATCGAGAAGAAGAAAAAAGCTTCAAAAAGTCAACGAAAATGGTGGATGAAAAAACCCTAATTGAATCTTTGAAGAACAATAAATGGGTAATCTTCAAAAATCACAGCTTTAAATGTTTTGATCAAAGATGAATCTGAGAACAAATTAGGAGAAAAATTCAGAGAGAAACAAGAAGAAGACTGGTCTATGTTAAGAACAAAACAAAACTCAATAATTTAAGTTTCTTGATTATAAATTAAAAGATTTAAAGTATGAGTTAAATTACTATATTGTTTGGAAAATAATGAAAAGAGAATAAAGAAAGACTGAATAGTAAAAGTCTTCTTGAGCTAAGTTTTGTGACGATGCAAAATTCGTAAGCAATGTCGTAAGCACTTGGAGACGACTTGACTTTGTGGTGAAGTGGTTCGATGACATCTTGAATTACGTCAACTCGTCGACAAATAAATTTAATTGATTTTTTCTATGAAGATTTTTTTTTTTTTTGGGGTTGTTTAAGATTTCTATGAAGATATGTTTAATTTATTTGAAGAGTATGAATATATTAAACTTTTTCTTCGCTATTACATATGGTGATGGCCAAATTCATTTGGATGAGTTCTTGAAAAAAACTATGTTTATTGATTCCAAAATACGAAAAATACATTAAATTTTTTTTCAAAATAAATTGTGTTCATAAATCTAAATTTAGTAAACGTGACAATGAATCTCAGTATAACCCGCTTGAACAACTTGATCGATCTGACCAATGCGTGGTCCGCCATCCGCCATTGCTATCATGATGACGGTGGTGGTCCGGTTATATTTCATAATGCGAGATGGGTTCTTGGGGACATTAGTGTGTATCCGTTAGTTACTAGTAGTGCTATCGGAAGAAACTTTCTAGGTGATGTTAGATTCATAGTCGATGATTTACTAGATGATGATAAACTATCCAAAACTCGTTGACAATAAAATTATTGATTTTTGTCTATTGGATTTTTTTTTGTTTTGTTCAAATGTTAAGGTTTCTATGAAGAAGAATGGGAAAAGCACAACAAGAGAGAAGGGAGAACCAAGCCCGAGTTTATGCAGAAGTTGATGATTTATTAGCAATTGGGGGTTAGTATTATTAGCCATGTGAATTTGTGTTGATTCTTTGCTCTCCAAGGTGTTCATTTTTTGTTCATTTTATCTTAGAACTTGAACTAAACCCTGAGCTTTTGAACAAACTAAAAGCTTGCAATTTTCATACAGTGAATCAAGTGATCGGAGAGGTAAGAGTATCTAAATTGTGTAGATTCTGAGTATGTGGATGTTGTACCATATTCCTTAATTTTTAATTTTTTTGTAATAGCATATTGGACCACAATTTTAACAACTGGAGAAGGAAATTAGAGATTATGGAATTCGTCGATAAAGTAATGAAACCTCACGAAGTCAAGGGCCAATTGTTTGTGGAAGAGGCCACTACGGAATTCAACCGTCGAGCATCACTATTGAACTTTTAGAAAAAAAAATTGAACAATTGCGTGATTTAGTAATTGGCTATAGCTGTGAATCAAATATCCTTGCTTAAACATAGACTTTTTCTTCACTATTACATATGGTGGTGGCTAAATTCATTTGAAAATTAAAACTATATGGTGGTGGCCAAATTCATTTGAAAAAAAACTATGTTGTTAAATATGTTTATCGATTCCAAAATATGAAAACTACATTAAAATCCCCCACCAAAATAAGTTGTGTTCTTAAACTTAAAATTTGGTATCGTATTGGACTAACAGTGCACATACATCTCAACTCAAGCTTATCTCAGGTTACTTAATTATGAATCTACAAAAAATCACAATTTTTTTTAGTATTGATAAAGAATCTCAAATCTTTGAACAATGATCAATCCTTTGCACTGCTTATTATAGGTGTTACCGAAATGGATTGTACATCATGAACTGCTGCATACTTCCAAAAGTACATGCAGCAGGTAACAAAGTTAAAACCAAGTGGTTGATAGAGTTACCTCCTTACACCTATCTTTGGCCACAACAGAGTTATAATTCATTTATATTAGACCAAACTGAGAGAAATACGACAATTTTTGTTAGTTCTAGTTTTGTTATTTTTTTGTATTCTTATGCCGAGTCTCATTATGTGTTTGTTCTCATTCGTTTTGTCTGAAAATTCGGTAAAATATGTTGAAAAAATTGAAATTTTGGACTAAAAAATCTAAATTTAGTGGTAATATTGAAATTTTAGAATTTTAACGACGTACATAAAATATGGTTAAAAATACAATTTGGTTTTGTTAAGTGTAAACATTAATATTTATTGGATTATGTTCGGGATATCAATCCAAGTCTCACATCACACTAGCATTAGTGGAGTTATTTGGATCACTAGACGATGCACAAACCCTACACCAAGATAAAGATGTTTGATCGTATCTCTATGTCAGATTATGGCAAAACTTCTTGTATGATTCGTGAACCGAACCTAAAAAATCAATCTAAAACCGCACCGAAATCCAGACCGAACACCAATTCCCATTCCAAACCGACTTTTTTACATTTGTCAAACTCCAATCACAAGCAAGCAAAGAGATCTAGGTTTTTGTGTGATTTGGTGTTTTATTCCTCAAACTAGTATTATGGCCCGTGCTCCAGCACGGGCATGACCATGGACATTCTTCTATTTTTTTTTTTTTTTTATAGAAATCCATTTTTCTTTATTAAAAATATTGAAATACCAATTTATAAAATTGAATTTTTTTATTTTTTCAGCGAGACGGATAACAATATGGAGAGAGTGATTCTCTTTCAATTGTTAATTCAACAATATATATGATGAGTGAATCGATTGTTTTATTTTGAAATTACAGATCAAAGAGTAGTGGGTGGTTGAGCCACAAATTTAGGGATTAATAAGATTATGAATTTTTTAAATAGTTACGTTGGCATTCTATTATTTTGCTTAATTATTTTATTAATATTTTAAGCTATAAAACTCCACATGTCAACTTTTAATTGGTGAGGTGACTTGTATTTTAGTAGTAAATGATGTCGAATTTATGAGCCTTAAAGCCCACTACTATCTAAAATGGTCCAAAACCACTTGACCCGTTTATGATGCCTTGTTAAGGCAGACTCCATAAATAAACCCTAACTTTTAACGGAAGTAACAAAATTTCTTTGTGATCGACTATTGTTCCTTGTGTAATGAATCTCGAAAACATGTACGAGTCTGAAGACGAAGATGATGAAGATTTCGATGACTTAAGACGTGCCTGTATGGTCTCCCAAGAGGAGACCAATTCATCGTTGGATTCGGAGAACGAAGACGATTTCGAGATGCTTAAGATCATCAAAAACTGTTGGTTTCACAAATTGTGTATCAAAGACAGAGTAATTGACTGAAAAAGTTCAGCTTACGATTAAACAAAAGATAGTCCTTAAATAGACCTTTTTACAACAACTCTTAAAGAAACAAACTCCTACAAATACTGAATCAAATATACCGAGATTTATTCAAACTAGACCAAGTCTGTTGGACTTGTTATTTGCTTCAAAGATCAATTCAAACTAACTGATCAACCACCAACGGCTAGTGGCCGTCTTATTCTTCAATGCCTCCCCTAAACTGGAATGTCTCCTTTCCAGTTTAAGCTTCCTTGATGTCAACTCCAACTCTGTTCCTTAACTTCTCAAATGTCTCCAACTTGACTGCCTTTGTCATGAAGTCAGCAAGTTGCTCTTGTGTTGGACAAAACTCAAGTTGGATTGTTCCTTCATTTACCAAGTCACGCAAGAAATGGTACCTCACATGAATATGCTTGCTTCTTCCGTGCAATACATGGTTTTTTGACAGCTTGATGGTAGAGATATTGTCACAGAAGAGCACAGTACCTTTAGGTTGAGCTGCTCCAATTTCTTCCAAGATATTCCTGAGCCAAACTCCCTGACAAGCCCCTTGTGCAGCTGCTACAAACTCAGCCTCTGTTGTGGAAAGTGTCACAATGGCTTGCTTCTTTGATGCCCAAGAGACTGCTCCTCCACTTAACACAAACACATAACCTGAGGTGCTTTTTCTATCATCTTCATCTCCAGCATAGTCACTATCTGCATACCCAAGTAGTTTCAATTCACCTCCTTTCTTATACTGAATTCCATATTCAGTCGTCCCCTTCACATATCTTAGAATCCTCTTGACCGCCAACATGTGTTCTTCATACGGATTCTCCATGTATCTGCTAACCAAGTTCACAGAGTAAATCAAGTCTGGTCTGGTTGCAGTTAGGTACCTTAGACTTCCGATGAGTTGCTTGTACATTGTTGAGTCTGCAGCTGTTCCAGCTCCCTCCTTAGTCAGCCTTTGACCTGGAACAATTGGGTTCCTCACTGAGTTGCAATTCTCCATTCCAAACTTCTCAAGAATCTCCAGTGCATACTTTTGTTGGCTTATAAGGCCAAGATCTGTCATGGAGAACTCCTTCATCATAGAGGTTTTGAATTCCTCTAACATCCTTGGTGAGTTCCCTGTGTAGATCAAATCATCGACATAAAGACTCACTATCAGCTTCTGCTCCTCCTCTGTTTTGACGAACAAAGTATGTTCACAGTAACATTTCTGGAACCTCCCCCTTGCAAAGTATCTCTCTATCCTGCTGTACCATGCTCTTGGAGCCTGTTTCAGGCCATAGAGAGCTTTCTTCAGCTTGTACACTTTGTTACCTTCTCTCTCTGCTTCAAAGCCTTGAGGTTGCTCAATGTACACATCTTCGTGCAGCTCACCGTGCAGGAAAGCGCTCTTCACATCAAGTTGGAACACTTTCCAGTTACTCTGAGCTGCAGTTGCAAGAATAGCTCTGATTGTATCCCATCTGGCCACTGGAGCAAAAACTTCATGGAAATCAATCCCTTCTCTTTGATGATATCCTTTTGCCACCAGACGGGCTTTGAACTTATCCACCTCTCCCTTCTCGTTGTACTTTGTCTTGTAGATCCACTTTACACCTATAACCTTGCTTCCTTCAGGTAAATCTACAAGTTCCCATGTGTTGTTCTGTTCTATACTGAAGATTTCGGCTTCCATAGCTTTCCTCCATACCTCCAGCTTTGCAGCTTCATCAAAGGTGATGGGATCTTCTGAGCTGGTGTACATGGCCATGATCTCATCCCCATCGATCATAAAGAAGTTGGCCTCCTGACCTATGACATAGTCCTTCATCCAAACTGGAATTTTTCTTGGTCTACTTGAGGTTCCTTTCTCTGTTGCTGCCTCATGAGTGGTTTGGTTCTGAGTTACCTCTTCTTCATTGTTTTCTTCTGTATCTTCTTCAGGTGGATTTGGTGGTGTCTCCTTCTCTTCCCCATCTGAATTAGATATTGTACCATCCCAGTGAAGTCCAACATCCTGTGAGCTTTCTTCCCATTCCCATTTCTTCCCTTCGTCAAACCTCACATCTTTGCTAATCACCATCTTCTTTGTCTTTGGGTTGTATAGCCTGTAAGCCTTCGATTCTTTGCTTACTCCCATCATTACACACTCCAAGCTCTTCTCATCTAGTTTTATCCTCTTCTCATATGGGATCATTGCAAACGCCACACAGCCAAACACCTTGATGTGTTCTACTGAAGGTTTGTGTTTGCTCCACATCTCCTCTGGTGTTACATCTTCTAAAGCTGCAGAAGGACTTCTGTTTAGGATGTGTACAGCATACTGGACTGCTTCAGGCCAGAATCTCCTCGGTACAGACATTCCCATCAACATACATCTGGTCATGTTCAAGATGCTCCGGTTTTTCCTTTCTGCGATGCCGTTTTGTTGAGGAGTGTAGGCTGCGGTGAGCTGCCTCTTGATCCCATTCTCTCTGCAGTACTCTTGGAAGGCTGTAGAGTTGAATTCTCCTCCTCTATCAGACCTTAGACACACCAAGTTGACCCCAGTCTCTCTCTCTGCAGCTGCTTTGAACTCCTTAAATGTTCTGAATGCTTCTGATTTCTCAGATAAGAAGTAAGTCCAGCACTTACGACTGTAGTCATCGATGAAATTGATGATGTACCTTTTCCCACTCTCAGAGATTGGTGTTATTGGTCCACAAATGTCTGTGTGGACCAACTGAAGTGGTTGGTTTGCCCTCCATGAGCTTTTCTTTGGAATGCTCAAGCGGTTTTGCTTTCCTTTCATGCAGATTTCACATATCTCTCCAGCTGGTTCATGTGACATCTGAGGTAGTCCATGCACCATCTTCTTATCTGACATACTCTGCAGACCTCCATGGTTTAGGTGGCCTAGCCTCTTGTGCCAAATCTCTTCTGCTTTGTCTCCTACGGCTTGAAGACATTTTGGTTCTTCTGTTTCTCTTGGCCCTTTCACTGCAGCAAGTACCACAAACATCCTATTTTTCGACATATTTGATTGCATTAGCAGCCTCTTCTGTTGTTTGTGCCAAACTTCAAACAAATCATCCTCAATTATAATCTTCAATCCCTTTTGTTGCAGTTGCCCTACACTGAGGAGGTTATTTTTGAGGCCTGGTACATAGTAAACAGATGAGATTACCTGGATGAATCCATTAATCTGCAGTCTCAAATTGCCTCTGCCTTTAACCATCATCCTTCTATCATCTCCCAGCTTGACTGTTTGATGAAAGGTTTCATCAAGGTTAACAAACCAATCTTTGGTTCCGCACATATGGTTACTGCAACCCGAGTCTAAGAACCACACTTCCTCATTTTCACCTTTTTGTTCCTCAATGTATGCCATGAGCAGCACATCTTCTTCCAACTCAGCATAATTGGCCCTCCTTTCCCATTCTGGACACTCATACTTGTAGTGTCCTTTCTTGTGACATTTGTAGCACTCCACCATCTCCTTACTTGTGCCACCTCTGCCACGACCTTGGTATCCTCCTCTTCCTTTGTCTCTGACAGGGTATCCTCCCCTGCCTCTACCATTACTTGCATTCCACTGACCTTCAACCTTTAAGGCCTGCTCATCTCCAGTGTGCCTGATCATATTTGACTCGTGCACCATCAAGGAGCTTTGTAACCCATCCACAGTGAGGTCCTTGATATCATTTGACTCCTCTACTGCGCACACAATGTAGATGAACCTCTCCTCCAGAGTTCTCAGAATTTTCTCAACCACCTTCGAGTCTGGCATATCTTCACCGAAGTTTCTCATGTTGTTGGCAACAATCATGACCCTAGAGAAGTAATCTGAGATTGTCTCTCCCATCTTCATCTCCAAAACTTCAAATTCTCTCCTCAACCTCTGTAACATAGCACTTTGAACTCTGTTGTTTCCCTGATATTTCCTCTTCATTGAATCCCACAAATCCTTTGATGTCTCCTTCTTTGAGATTGTCTTTAGGATTGTTTTATCAATCGAAGCAAACAAGTAGTTCTTCACCTTGTGGTCTGTGACTATCTTCTCAGCCAGCTCTGTCCTCTGTGGTCCGGTGAGAATGACATTTCTCTCTAGTCGTGTGATCCCTGTCTCGATCAGATCCCACCATTCCTTAGACCTTAACAGATTCTCCATGAGCATCGCCCAATGCTCATAATCACCATCGAACTTAGGTATGATCATTGAATCTTTCTCACTCATTCTCTCAATTTCGTGTGTAGCTCGTTAAATAGCTCTGATGCCACTTGTTGGTTTCACAAATTGTGTATCAAAGACAGAGTAATTGACTGAAAAAGTTCAGCTTACGATTAAACAAAAGATAGTCCTTAAATAGACCTTTTTACAACAACTCTTAAAGAAACAAACTCCTACAAATACTGAATCAAATATACCGAGATTTATTCAAACTAGACCAAGTCTGTTGGACTTGTTATTTGCTTCAAAGATCAATTCAAACTAACTGATCAACCACCAACGGCTAGTGGCAGTCTTATTCTTCAAAAACCAATTAGCTTCATCCTCAAATAATCAGGATTTATCAGTGCTTTTAGATTCGGACAACGAAGACGAGGATTTCGAGATGCTTAGGAGAATTAAGAATCAATTGGAATTGGCAATAGACGAAGAAGACGAAGATGATAGTGCATTCGAAACCCTTTGCGCTACTCCTAGTCGATTCTACGCTTATGTAAAGCTCAATGGTGAAATCTATACTCCCTCCGTTACTAAAAGATTGATGTTCTTTAGCCATATTGATTGATTTTATTGAATTATTATTCGCTTACCGTTATGGAAAATTGTTGAGTCTAGAAAATAATGCATTTATGTAGTTAAGCATACTTTTTTTTGTGTGGTACATTTCTTTTGGACTTTGGTTAGGTACTAACTCTTTCCTATGGTTGTGTAGATGTGCAAGGAAATGTCATGAATGATTCTCCTGCAAAGAAGAAAAATCAGGTACATGCGTTGGATAATGAACCTTCGAGGGAAATATTGAGTAGGTCTAATACTTGTGAAAGCTTTCTAGATCACTGGAAATCGCAGGACACAACAGTGCAAGATTCAGAGCAAGAACTATATGAAAATACTTCCATTGATCAGCCTCTTATACAAGCTACGAGTTTCCCTGAATCTGCACAAGCCTTTGTTGATGCAATCCGGAAGAACAGGTCATATCAAAAGTTTCTTCGAAGAAAATTGACTGAAATCGAAACAACAATTGAGAAGAACGAGAAACATAAGAAAAATGTTGTGATCGTTAAAGATTTCCAAGCTTCTTGCAAGAGAATTACTAAACAAGCACTTTCTCAGAGTAAAGATCCTCGTATCGAATTAATCTCAACGCCCAAATGTAGCTCCAAGGTAACGCACTTTCGATCTAGTTTTCGTGCCTCCATCTTTTGTTTTCGCTTGAGCTTAATGGAAACTGGTTGTTTTCTTGAAATTCTGTGTAGGTTACTGATAAAAAGACATCTTCTCCTTTGACGTTAGGTCCACCGGAAAACTCTAGTGTTGCAATTTATAAGATGGCATTTGAGAAATATTCATTTTCGGTGGATCGCAAAAACTGGACTCAGAAGGAGAATGAAAATCTTGCAAAAGGTCTAAAACATCAACTTCAAGAAACACTCATTCGTGAAGCTACGGATGACTTGGAAGGATCTCTGGATGATATAGACACTATTCTTGAAGGGATAAAGAATCTTGAGATCACACCAGAAATGATTAGGCAGTTTCTTCCTAAAGTTCATTGGGATCAACTGGATATCAAGAACCGTTCGGCCGCAGAATGTGAAGCTCGGTAAGTTCTTCGTCTAAGTTGAACTCTGGTTTACTAATTTGGATTTTCTAATTTTGTGTGGCCTCATTGTAGGTGGATGAGTACAGAAGATCCAATGATTAACAACAGTAGTACATGGACTAAAGCAGAAGACGATTACATACGCTTAGTTACCGAAAACAAGAGTTACACCGACTGGCTTGACATTGCGGTAATGCTAGGGACAAATAGGACACCATTTCAATGTTTGGTCCGATATCAAAGAAGTTGGAATCCAAAAATGTTGAAGTCTGAATGGACTCCAGAGGAAGAAGACCAACTACGCGTCGCGGTTGAATTGATTGGCGAGAAAAACTGGCCAGCTGTTGCAAATGTATTACAAGGAAGAAATCGATCTCAATGCTCTAACAAGTCAGTGATCTTCTTGACCAAGTCCAATGTTTAGTTGTGTGACCTCAATGCATGATATTTAAGTAGGATTCACTATATTGATTGTATCTAATTGCCTTCTTCTCTATATTTTCAGATGGAAAGAGTGCAAAGAAAGAAAAGGATGGAGTTGTCGTCAAAAAATAAGAAAAAGATGGAGCTCACAGGAAGTCGAACGTTTGAAAATCGCTATGACATTCTTTGGAGCTGAAAACTGGCATCGGATTGCTCGGTTTATCCCTGGACGTACAGATTCTCAATGTTCAGCAAAATGGAAAGAAACTTTAGATCACAGAGTAAATCATGGGAAGTGGACTGAGGAAGAGAATGCAAAGTTGCTAGAAGCAACTAAAGAAAATGGAGTTGGTAAATGGGCAAAAATCACTTCACATTTTTCTTGTCGAACTCGATGTCAATGCAGGAAGCAATGGGAGAGGTTAAATGCTCACATAATGCCTCTTATACTAAAAGCTAGAAGGTTACTAAGAGAAGCTAAATGTAATTTTGTTGATCGGGAATCAGAGCGTCCTGATCTTGCCATAGAAGATTTTTTGGAACTAGCCGCGATATCTCTTGAGCAAGAACAATCAAGAACTATAGCCCCAAAAAAGAAACGCAAAGAAAGGTATACAGTTAAATCAAATATATCACTCAACTACACACACAATGATCTTTTTGTTTATCTAAATTTGACTGTTTCGTTTATACAGACAAAAGAAATCAGATGGTGCGGCGACAGAGAGACAACCGAAGAGGCGGAGAAAAGGGTATTTAGAGAGAAGCTTAGGAGATGTATGTAGTAGACAAGAGAATGAGAATGTTTGTGAAAATATTGAAGCAAACAATGAAGGAGAGGTAAGGTATTTGGAATGGCATAACGAGTTTGAAGACTATGTAGAAGAGAATAATAAACACATAAGTGTTGCAGAAACATTATCAAATAACAGCTCTGTGATCAAGAAGCTTAAGCCTAGGAGGAACCAAGATAGACAATAAGTATATTTATCATTATATAGACGCAAACACTATCAGTTTGTGACATTGTCAAAGTTTTTGAACTATGAAACTACAGTTTGATGAATATACAGAACGGCAATAGATCAAACATAGGTTACACAACAATTTGGTTTCCTTTAAACCTCAAGTGAAGTAGCCAAGACATTAACACAACACAAGTAACAAAACATGATATTGTTGTTGCTAAAGAGCTTCTGAGTCACAGGTGATATAGCTGAAGATGAGAGACGTGCCAGCAACCTCTGTAACACATTCTGGACCAACCTCTAAAGAGCACTTCCAGTGAATTCATTGCAATGCATTTTGCACGAAACGGCTAGCTTTGAGCTCACATTTTAGATCTGCATTAAAGCTGTAAGTCGGTAAGTAAATTTGTTCTTTCACAAGCATCGGCCGCTTACACTAATGAACGAACCTCTGCTCTTTCGACTTTCTCCAAGCCCGCGCTTTTGTTTCATTAGTTGGTAATGATATCATAAGCTCACATTTTTAGTGTTTGATGCAACACATCCTCACTATCTCAGTTGTATTCAAATCAAGAAACCGGCTTCAGGTAGATGATTGGTTTATACTTTCCCAAATGGCTGGACCATCAGGGTGTACATTGACAAAATACTTCAAAAACCGAGCATCACCGCTAGAGAGAATAGTGCTTGGTGACAGCATTGGCTTTGCTGCATCTCTTTCCCTCAACCATAAATACATTGAGAATCTGTTCTGTATTCTCTGCATATCGTAACACAGATATGCCGGGAATCTTACTAAGGATTCAATCGGATAGCCGAGAAGTTTGGTTAGGGAATGTATCTTTTTCTCTAATACATCTTTAGACAGGTTAAGTACTATTGGAGCATGCTTGATGATCTCGGTAACCACACTATGGCTTAAACCGGCTTTCACGAGACAATCAAATCTCTCCTGCAGCTGATCTCCTCTCCCTCGAAACTGTTTCAGAGCCTTCACCATCTCATCTGAGTTCTCTAAATACCCTAGCCTCATCAAAAACGCTGTCTTCTCTGCGTGTTTCCTTGAATCTTCCGAAAGATGTTTGCTTTTTATTCTCTTTGTTGCAGAAACAAAACTGAACAATCTCAAAGGCTCTTTCTTTAAAATCTGACATAGCTCGTCTTGACTAACATTCAAACTAATACAAACAGTTCTAGGTGCTTGCAGAGAACATGAACCGATACGCTCCATTTGACTCAGCAAAATCTTCGTGATAAACTGCGTTTCCATTCTAATACCGATCAAGAAATCCAGCGTCTTCTGAATATTCCTCACGCATTTGTCCGAAAACATCTCCGGATTATCAATAAACAGTCTATAAATCTCATTCACTCGAAGCCCCGCTTTAAACAACTTACCAAACAGAACATAGAATTTCTTACCAGAACCTTCAAGCACCAAAGCCGGATACATCTTCAAAACACTACTCAACTTCTCTTCTTTACATCCCACTTTATCAAGAAACTCCATCGTCTCCAGAATCCTACACCAGATATACGTTTTCCGATCAGACAAATACCGCCCGAGCCAATCACATCCGACTTCTAACCCTTTTAACTTATCAACCACAGAAGCAAACTCACAATCAATCCCACCAACCAGTAACCAAGGACAACTAGTTACCACCTTAATCACTGTACCTTTACTAAGACCCAAATCCTCATAACCCCCGAGCTTCAACGCCAACATCCCTGACTCATATCGAAAAATCTCTCTCGCTTCTTTATACATACGACCAATCTTCCCACGAGGTATCCCATAGTTACAAAGAACATGATAATTCTCAAACAAGATACCATCATCACTCAAAAACATCAGCTTCTGAGGTAAAAACGTTTCAAACTCATCAGGACACAAACCCAAACTCTCGAAAAACGGTTCAAATTCGTTTATAGGATTATACCTAAAGAACTTACTCAACACTCTTGACACATCCTTCTCATTATCATCATCAATCTTAGACAACAAATTCGACATAAAACGCGGTGAGTTCTTACTTATATGTTCTGCATCAGTAAAACTAAAGCTTCTAGTAGAATGTAAGTAATCAAAAAGTGCTTCTTGAACTTGATTCTTAATAGCCCTTGAAACAGGATTCACGAAAAACCGAGACTTTTCGCTACGGATACAACTTTGAATCTGAAAACACCGAACTGTGAATGAAACACGAGAAAGGTCCAACCTTTGAAGTTGGTTTTGATGAGGAAGATATGAGAAAGATATGGAATTGTTGAAATGGGTAATCATGTTCAGCAATTTATGATCTTTCGATGATAACATCGAAACCTACAAAGAAAGAGAAAGAAGATGAAATCACAAACCAAATTACAGAACTTTGAAGTAAGTGTTGATGTAATCTAATTCCAACAATGTAAAAATGCTTACTTTATCCGAAATTAGGGCTTGAATCCAACATTTTCAATGGTTTCATTGCTCAAATCTGGATTATGTTTGCTAAAAACTTGTTTAGGGATTTTACACTTTTTTACGCTTGTGTGATTTGCAGGTGAAATGGGTATTTAGGTGAAAATACCAGGAAAGCCCTTGAAGTTTTCCAATATACTCCCTCACTTCCGAAATGAGAGATAGATAGAGTTTTTACTGTTTTTTATACACTTTTACAAATTTCAAAACAAATACTGAAATATTATTGGTTAAATTTTATTGGAAACTGTATATCATAGAAATCAATGAGTTTTCTTAATAAATATGTATAACTTTAAACAGCTATCTTTTTGAAATGGAGAGAGTATGAGATTTAGGGCTGGGCAAATATGTATTCAGTTCGGGTCGGATCCAGCAAATAGGTAGTCGGTTTGGGTCGGGTCCATTAGGGTACATGTTGTATCGGCTCTATAATTTATGTACGCATAGTGAAATCTGTTAGGTTTCGGGTCGGGTACAGGCTCGGATCCATTTGGGTACAAGTTCAGATTGGGTTTAGGTTCTTTCAGGTTCAATTGTACTTTAAACTGTTAATTCCGAAATCTATCAAAAATAACATGTAATATGAAAATATTTGAAACAACAAAAACACAAAAACATTTGTAATACCAAATCTAAAATTCTAATTACTTGAAAATGTGATAAATACCAAAATTTAAATTTCAAACTATTTAAAAATGTGAGAAAAGATATTTAGGCATACATATACGGTATACAAGTTCGGGTTCGGGTCGAATCCTATCAGATACAAGTTCTTTTAGATCTAGAAATTTTGTACCCATACAGGTATCTACAAGATTTTGATCGGGTACAGGTTCGAGTTTTTTTTATCGAATACATGTTCTGATATTCGGGTTTGAATATTTTGCCTAGGCCTATATGAGATATCGTCGTAAGCTTTAATTTGTAAATGGTAAATATATGAAACAAGGCCTTTATATTCTAAAATTTTCTAAAATGTGTTTCTTGAGTTTCCGGAATATCACTTAGGTATCAATTAAGGTGCCGTACTGGATTTTGGTTCGGTTTTTCGGTTGCAACACTTGGCCTTTAAATACATTAAAAATGAGATATCACACTCATGATATAGAATTTATAGACTTGTCAAATCTAGACGTGTCAAAAAGTGATAAATATATCGCAGAAAATCGTGTTATTAAAACGAACGTTACAAATTCATAAATGTATGAATCAAATGAGCTATAAAATGATTTCAGACTCATCAAGATGTTGATTTCTTCGTTTTGATTATGCCTAGAAGATAAAATCAGCAAGAAATGGTGAGTTTCTTCACAAATGTAAATGTTTTGTTCGTCTTTCTGAATTTTAGTTTCACAAATATTTCTCTTTTTTTCATAGGTCAATTTCAAGTGGTCCATATACTAGATTCAACTCAAGTGTTAGGTGATCATCTTCAAGCTAAAAAGGCTACCAAGCATTGAATAACAAGTATATCTAAATTATTAGGAAGCTTATACTACCGAAATATTTCTAACTATCTATGTGAATTTTGTTCAACATGTTGGAAATCATTCAAAATAGATGACTTGCAGTTGCATGTGTTATATTTTACGAAATGGTTTTGCTTTGTTAAACAGCTTTATATAAAAACTCGTGGTTACTTGAATAAAACTTTTATTTATTTTGAGTTTTTAATAAGTTATCGGTTAAGTGTCAAATTTGTTTTCAAATTGATTTTAGTTTTTTTTTTTCTCAACTTGATAATGCGTATAAATATTTCTTTTCAATACCTTTTGCCAGAAAATTAAAATATTTATAATCTTTAGATATACATAGAAATTTATGTATATCTATATTTATAGATACTTTTAATGAATACTTGTAAATTAACAGTAAATATTCATTTTAAGATATCTCAGCATGTTTTTCTTATTTTAGGTGAAATTTTAATTATATCTACATTATTTTAAATAAATATATACCAAACAAATTTTATCATGAGTTTTAAACTTAGTTAAAAATCTTTCAACTTTTAATTTTAATTCAATACTTGAAACAAATTATAAGCCAAATACCAAAATTAAAAAGAAACATCTTTAGCTCATCCTCCTAAAATCTAACTACCTTTCTTTTAACTAAGACTGTAAGACACAACCAAACTTGATAAATTAATTATTTTTCTATTAAAAATGACACTATTTCCCTAAATTAACTTACCTGCACACTTGATTGAATTAAATCTTTTAACAAAGTTATAGTTAATTACACTTAATACAACATTTTTTTTCCTCCTTTGTTTCCTCCTAATTACATGTAAATTAATTATCATTATTTAACCAAGTAATTGTGCCTCCTTTGTTTCTCTCTCGATTGTTCTTGCGAATCAAGTAATTGTGTAAATCTTTTTATTTTATTTTACTTATAGATAATTTCTTGAATCTTCTCAAGAAACAAAAAAAAACCCTTTTTTCTGCATCGTCTCTGTAACTTCCCTTCTTCTTAATCTTCTTTTGCGTTTCTTCTGCAGCTTTTCGCGGTTCACGTTTTGCTTGCTTTTGGATAATCATCTTTTTCCCGTTTTAACTTTCCAATCTTTCTCACTTAGGTTTTGTCAGATAAAGGAACATAGCCAAAACAGAGTCTAAAGGAACACAGGAAGATTCGAGTAAGTTAATGTCTCCTTTTTTCATGTTTCTAGTTTCTTTTGATGTGTTTCACAAAACCCACTTGTATATTCCATAAAAGATATATATATATATATATTTTTTTGATCATATTGTGTATTGATCTTCTTTATGTGTGTTCAGTAATGATGAAGCTTGAGAGAAGTTAAGTTTGAGAGATTGAGAACTAGAGACAAGTCATGGAGATCAAGTCTTATCAGAATCAAGCAGAGGATCTTGTTAAACACTATTTATTAGCAGATCCTTTTCTTCCATATACTTCTGTTCTTGCAGGAATCATTCTATGCAAAATGGTAAATTATGGTTGCAATTGCAATTTCAGTTTCAAATTCTACTTAGTGTAGCTTATGCTCTTGTTTTGGTACTAGGTTTATGATCTTACTGAGTCATTTAGCTCAATTCATATAAAATCTTACTCAGCTCTTACAAAACTGAAGAGAATCGAATGGAATAACCGGTGAGTATCCATATATACATGCTTCTTGTTTCATCTTTTTTTTGTATTTGTCACTTATCACTT
Source organism: Arabis alpina (assembly GCA_900128785.1). Classification (NCBI taxonomy): domain Eukaryota; kingdom Viridiplantae; phylum Streptophyta; class Magnoliopsida; order Brassicales; family Brassicaceae; genus Arabis; species Arabis alpina. Next base: position 47,753,378 of record LT669794.1, read on the forward strand.
TGAATTATGACTTAACTTGGTAGGGGAATTTCGACGGTCCACGCGATATTTATCTCATTCATGGCACTCTACTTTGTGTTCTTCTCTGATTTGTTTTCTGATCAAAGAATGCTTTATCAAGGCCTTATGGTGTTTCGTAGCTCGCCTCTTTCTAGCTTTGGTTTAGGAGTAAGTTTTGATCCTTTTTTTCATGTCTCATCTTTCTCGTCCTACTGATATTGAAAGGTACTTTGTTGTTTTGCGTAGATATCAATTGGTTACTTTATCGTGGATCTTGCAATGATCTTGTGGTATTACCCTTCTTTAGGAGGATCAGAATATGTAAGTATATACACAAGAAGAAAGATTTTGTGTTCTCTCTATTGGTTTCACAATCTTGATTTTGGTTGAGAATGCGCGGTTTTTGTTTTCTAGATTTTCCATCATTGCTTATCTGGAATTGGAGTAGCGTATTCGTTGTTTTCGGGAGAGGCTCAGCTTTACACATACATGGTTTTAATCTCTGAAGTGACTACACCAGAGATCAATCTTAGATGGTACCTTGACATTGCTGGTTTAAAGCGATCTAAAGCTTATATTATTAATGGAGTTGCTATCTTCTTGGCTTGGTTGGTGAGTTTTTGTAAATCTTTCTTCGTTTTGAATCCGTAAAATGTCTTAAAACTTAATTAATATCATGTTTTGTTTGCAGACAGCAAGAATTCTTCTGTTCATCTACATGTTTTACCATGTCTACAAACATTATGATCAGGTAAACAAAATTTCGGTTTAATCATCTCAAAACCGAACCGATTACCAAACCAAACGGTCTAGCTTACATATGAATGTTTTTGGTAGGTGGTAGAGATTCATACATTCGGTTATCTACTGGTTTTCGGGGTACCGATTTCATTGAGTATCATGAACGTGATGTGGTTTGGTAAGATTGTGAAGGGATTGAAGAAAACTCTTGAGAAAAAACAGTGAAGGAAATGTGTAAATACATAAAGCTCTTAAGTAGATTCTTACATGTTCAAAGACAACAAAGATATGTGTAATTTTATCTTAGAAAGATTTCAAAATTACCTCAAGGATTTTTTTTTAAAAAAGACCTTTGAATAGTAATCCATAGTAGTAAAGTACGCCTAACAGCCTGCATCATTATATAATCACGTCTTTGTAATTAACAAAGACTTTTGAATAGTACGTATTAAAGTATGCCTAATTGCCTATATCATAATATAAAGCACGTCTTTGAGATTAACAAAGACTTTTGAGTGGAGAGAGAGAGGCTTGGACATTTTAGATCTAACTCTTCTTCTTCTGATCTCCAAAGAATTTCGAGTGGAGAGAAACAAAGACTTGAAAAGAGCATAGTTTTGAGATTACTGATCCAACTTCTTTTCTTTTTTTCGTCTTACCTATACCGTATACTACGACCATGGAATCTGAGGGAGTGTCACTACCATTGATCCACAAGCATTTGATGGTGCCTTGGAATCATATGGGGAGAGGTGATTGTTGTGGACGCTTTGAAGCTATCACTGATGGTTTCTACTGCGAAAGGTGTGATTTTTTCGTCCACAAAAAATGTAGCGAGTCCTCCGAATCTATGGAACACCCATATCACTCCGGTCACACTCTTCAGCTTCAAAGAAGTTCATATAATTTTTGCAATTTATGTGCAAGAAGAATCTTTAATCTATTCTATCGTTGTCACATATGTGACTTCGACATTGATCTATATTGTGTCAAGTACCCACCACCAGAGGTTATTGAGATTTACGAGACGCAAAGCCACAAGCTCATACTTCTCAAGAAGCGGATCAACTTTGACTGCCATGCTAAATGTGGGAAGAGTGGTGAATTTGAGCTTGGTTACAAATGTAATGAATGTGATTTAGCCTTCCATGTGGATTGCATATGGCACCCACCGGAGGTTGATCGCCTGTTAGAGGTAAACCACCCTTACCACTCTTATCACCCACTTACCCTCACGGCTAGTTTACCAGACTATTCTGATGGAAAATGTCGTCTTTGCGGGAGAAAGATTGATAAACAATTTTATCATTGTTCTTCATGTAACTTCACATTGGATATGCCTTGTGTTTTACACCCACCACCACAATCTCTTCTGGATTTGAAAGCTCATGATCACCAACTCACCCTTCTCCCAAGACTCGATTCTTTTACATGCAATGCTTGCGGGCTGAAGGGAGAACGAAGCCCCTACGCATGTTTTCAGTGTGGTTTTATGATCCACCAAGACTGTCTTGACCTTCCACGCATCATAAACATCAATCGGCATGATCACCGTATTTTCCGTACTAGCGTTCTTGGTGTTGTGAATTCTGTATGTGGAGTTTGTCGCAAGAAAGTGGATTGGACTTGTGGGGGTTATTCTTGTCAGAGGTGTCCCGGCTATGTTGTTCATTCAAAATGTGCTATTAGAAAGGATGTCTGGAACGGGGAAGAACTCGAAGGAGTACCAGAAGAAATAGAAGATATAGAGCCATATGTGGTCATAGATGACAACACAATACAACATTTCAGCCACAAAGAACATTACCTTAGACTCCATGTTAATGGTGTTATATGGGAAGAAGACAAGCGGTGTAGGGCATGCACCCATCCCATCTGTCTCCATTCCTTCTACAGTTGTATTGATTGTGAGTTTGTTCTCCACCAAAGCTGCGCTGAGTTGCCTAGAAGAAAACGGCATGTGCTACATAATGAACAACTTCTTTTATTTACAAGGAAGGCGGATTACTTTCAGTGTAATGCTTGTGGTGAAATTTCCAATGGTTTTCTATACAGGTATGGGAAAGTGGAATTAGATGTACGGTGCGGTTCAATTTCTGAACCATTTATCCATCCAAGTCATTCCCATCATCCCTTATATTACATTCCACGAAACAAAGATGAAATCTGCAATGGTTGCAACAAGAGGAAATCGCATGTGGTCAGGTGCATTGAGGATGGTTGTGAATTTGTCTTATGCTTCAAATGCGCAACTTCACCACAAGTGGTAAAGCATAGAGTTGACGATCATCCTCTCTCACTATGTTATGGCGACGAAGAGGCAAGTGGTAAGCACTGGTGTGACATTTGTGAGAAAGAATCTGATCCAAGGAAGTGGTTTTACACGTGTAAAGATCACCGGGCTAGTTTGCATACAAAGTGTGTGCTCGGAGACTTTGCAGGGCTCATGCCAAGAAGCACAATAAGAAGATGGGGAAATTCATTTGTGGTAATGCTCAATAATAGTGTAACTCGTCCATTTTGCTGGTGGTGTAGGTCGCGTTGCATATACCCTATCTTCGTGAAGGGGCTTGCAACCTCAAATAGCTACTTCTGCAATTGTGGATACTTTCGAGACCGAATTGAAGATAGATCATGAAAAGTCAAAAATGGAATAACGTATGTGAAGCCAAGATATTCTTTTAAATCTCTTTTATTATTCGTTTTACTAGTTTATTTCTGTTATGAGTTATGTCCTTAAAATGACCATTTGTGAATATGCAAGAGAACATGGTGACGATCATTCTATGGTTCTTTGGTGAGGTCTTTTTTTGGAGATGGTGTTTATGCAAAAGTTGTTGTTGGATGCCAAATGGAATCAAGAGAAAAAAGTGAGATTGATTTATTGAATGAGATTGGTTTCGATCTAGATATAACGGAAATGTGTGTTAGTTTTTTTTTGTCATAGTATATTTGAGCCTCATCGGATTGGTTGTTTTGTCAATTTGAATGTTATATACCAAATCAAATGCAAAACATGATCTGGTTAAAGAGAAAGGAAAAATGTCAACATTTATGTTAGCAATCTCAAACAAAGATAGATTCTAGGCTAAGGCTTCTAGCTCAAAGAAGCTTTATTGATATAAACTGGAATATGAAGTAGTTCATTAAAAGCTTTATTGTGCGAAGAAAGTAAAAGAGGAAGAAACTAAATGAAGAACACCAAGATCAAATAGATTTAGATGGATATAGGAGGAGAGTTGTTTTCTAACTCTCAAGGTTAAGTTTTTCTATTACATAACATGAACATATATGGAATCACTTGTTGGAAACCGATACATGTGCCATCTTTTGACAAGTCATAACATCATTGGGCTTGAGTCTTGAATGGTTTAATAATTTAATACATGAATTGTTTTGAATATCCAGTAAATAAAATGTAGCAATATGTAAGGGACACCATACGATATGATCAGTGAGAAAATCTTGGAAAACAAGAAGAAAAATACATATGTGTTGGCGTACCTTATATAATGGATATTGATGTCTCGAGCCATATTCTTTACTGTATCCATGCTTTAAACTATGAAATTTAATCCTTGAACTTGACACAACATTTTGTGCAAATTAAAAGCTAGACATAAAAATATCTAAAAATGAGAACATGTTTTAGGCTTGCATACTTTTTCTGTGAGGCCTAACATCAATATAATGTATAATTTCGCACACAATTTTTGAAAGCACAACAATCATTAAACATTACGGTTGTAAACAACAAAAAGATGTTCTCCAATTCTTACTCGTATGAAAAAATCCTCAAATCCTCAAAATAGAGGAGATTTTGCGCTTCATCCTCATCTTGCGATCTAAAGCTTATCTTATTAATGGAGTTGCTATTATCTTGGCTTGGTTGGTGAGTTTTTGTAAAACTTTATTCGTTTCGACTAGGGGTGGGCAATCGGATATACCGGTCGGCTCCGGGTACAATCAAATGGTTCCGGGTAAGTTGGATTTGGGAAAATAATACCCATATGAAGACCGTTATGATAACGGTCGGTTTCGGTTCGAAACCGGTTGTATCCAAGACCGACCGAGTGAACCGAAATGCAAGAAAACAAACTTACAATCTATAATTATTATTGTGCAAAGCTTTAGATAATACACACATGTCGAATGTATTTAACTTGTTCTAAATTTTTCATTGGCCAAAATGTCAAAGAAGCTATAAAGTATAAACAAAGAATTAAAGAAGAGCATATGGAAATGAAAAGTCTCAAAACATATGATAAAGAAGAATCAAAGTCTAAATAGCCATTGCAATAAAAACTGAAGCAAGTTCTTAAAACCAGAACAACAAAACCAAACAAAGTCTTAAACTCTTCAAGAGAAGCAATCAAGGAAATCAGCTTCATAATCAAATCTTCGAAAATATTTGAGAATCAAAACAAAATTTGTTATATGGGAAGTTGAGATTTGATCTTGAGGAAAAGGTAATGTGGGTAAAATTTATTGAGAACATAAACATTAAAGGAGGAATTGAAATATGAAACCCTCTACATGGATAAGAGGTTCTTTAGCGGGTAAGAAAAAACCTGACCGGGTATCGGTTCGGTGACGGGTAATACCCGAGTCCGATTAGTTTAAATAATCATACCCACTGGTTTAATTAGCCCATACACAATTTGATTTCGAACGGTTTTATCGGATCGGTTCCGGTTCGGTTCGTCGGTACCGGTTCTTTTGCCCACCCCTAGTTTCGACGATCAGGTAACCAAGATTTCGGTTTAATCATCTCAAAACCGAACCGGTTACCATACCAAATGGTCTAGCTTATCTATGAATTTTGTTGCAGATGCATATAATCGGTTATCTACTAATTTTGTCGTCCCGATTTCATTGAGTATCATGAACTTGATGTGGTAGGTAAGATTGTGAAGGGATTGAAGAAAACTCTTGAGAAAAAACAATGAAGGAAATGTGTAAATACATAAAGCTCTTATAAGTAGTTTCTTCTTACACGTTCAAAAACAACAAAGATATGTAATTTTATCTTAGAAATATTTCAAGATTACTTCAGAATCTGATGCATATTTAGAGCTTGATTTCGTTGATCAGCAACATTGTGTTCATCATAGTAATTTGATTAAATTACAACCATGCATTGAACACACATACGTGCATCTACATGCAGGCCCGGTCCTGAGACCATTTCTATAAAACATGTGTTTAGGGTCCCAAATTTTTGCTTTAGCTTTTAAGACCCATTTTCCTAAATTTTACTTTTTATAAATTATGTAATTAGTTTTGTTAGAAAATACACGGTGAAGAGAGAGAGGTTGTGGGAGTCTCACGGTGGGACAATATCTTTTTGTTTCTATTGTAATTTCTAATAGAAGCAAAACTGAAATAGTAAAAAATGTCTATAATTTATTAAATAATGATTAATTTTTCTGATAATTTTTTTTTTTTTATTGGAAATGTAGCAGAGTTTGAAAGCTTTAGGAGTTGATATTAATTTCTTTGTTATTCGGTTTTTATGTTCTTGATCAACAATATCTGAATTTTTAGATTCAAAAATAAAAAATACTATAATTGACTATTACAAGTTTGATAGATAATTTTACAGAAGAATATACAAAAAATTAACTATTTTTATTATACATGTATTAGTTGTGAAAATATTGGGTTTTTTTTACAAACAAAACTTCAAAACTAATTAATAAATTTATTTTAAGTATATTATAGGGGCCTCGATTTTAATATCCGTATTAGGCCCCAAATATCTCAGGACCGGCTCTGTCTACATGTATAGATTCACACCAACTAATCCACACATATTCCTTTTTTCGTTTTTACACTTTCATATATTTTTTTCTTTTCCAAACTAGTAAATCTAATTATCTAAAATTGAGTGCTTATACTACTGTATGTTTTTCTTTCTAAACACATTTTCAATATATGTTCATTGTTCACAAGTTATATCTACAAAATTTTAGACCATGAGCTCACTGAAAGCCGCAAGCCTAGAGTTGGTTGATGTGATTATAGATTAATTCTATTTTTCATGATTTAATCTGGTTAAGTGAAACACATTGCTTTTATTCAATTTTGCCAATAAAAATTATGGATGGTTTTCTTAAAAATTACGGATGGTTTTCTTAAAACATGGCTAAATGATTTTCATCTGTCTCTCTCACGTATACATATATAAAAGCTAATTGTCTTACAGATGAATTAGCAAGGTATACATTTTCATTACTTTTGTTTTCATATGTTTTAACTCTCGTTTAAATGTTATTAACCCGATTGTGTTAGAAAATGCGAATGGGTCTATACGCTCACCAATCATTCGAGTGTTGTTATGGGAGACAATTCTCCTTATCCTTTAGATATCGAATAAGCATTTTTGAAAAGTTAAGTTTTTCTAATCCCAAAATATTATTAACATAAACAATTTTTTAGTTTTCCAAATGTATAGATTTCGTGTCATATTTACTTGCCGTGTAACATTTGTTTCCTTTATTTTAGCAAAAAAAAAAAAAAAAACATTTTGTTTCCTTTTATTAACTTTTGCCCCAACTTTTTATTCTATTTACTTTTTGTATACTTTCTTGAAAAGAGAGCAAGAAGAAGAAGATACAAGAGGAGATTGGTAGTTGTATATTGACAAACGCACGCGTCTTCCTTCTCTTCTCTTTCAATTTCCAACCTTTCCTCTTCTTCTTCGTCTTTGTGATCTCTCTTAGCTGAAGAATCTCGAGCTTATCGATTATCATGGCTACTCCTGGAAACAAGAGCATCAACGCGAAATTGGTCCGTCTTTTGTTAGATTTTTGATCTGATGGTGAATTCTATCAAACCCAGAAAAAAAAATGGAGACTTTTGATTTGGTTTTTAGTATTAGGGTTTGGATTGAAAGTTGTAAACTTTAATAGGGTTTTAGTGATTTTTCTCTATATTGATAAGCTTTCTATGCAATTTTAGGTGTTACTTGGAGATGTTGGTGCTGGAAAATCAAGTCTTGTGTTACGTTTTGTTAAAGATCAGTTTGTTGAATTTCAGGTTAGTGGTGACTAAGTTTCTTCAATGATCTTGCTTATCTTGTTGTGTGGTTAGTTTCTTGAGTTTGAGTTTGTTTTGTGTTGTAGGAATCAACTATAGGTGCAGCTTTTTTCTCACAAACATTAGCTGTGAATGATGCTACTGTGAAGTTTGAGATATGGGATACTGCGGGTCAGGAACGGTATCATAGTTTGGCTCCAATGTATTACAGGGGTGCAGCTGCTGCAATCATTGTTTTTGATGTTACGAATCAGGTACTGAGACGTTAACCCGTGCTTGAATGTACGCGCAATTCAGTAACTTGTTGTGGTTTTTAACTAGATTAAGTTTGTTTGAATTTTTCGATCTTCTTAGGCGTCGTTTGAGAGGGCAAAGAAATGGGTTCAAGAACTACTGGCACAAGGTATTGTCTAGCTAAGTTGCGGTTTAGAGAAGCTCGTTTATGACTTTTGATTACTGTTACTGTCAAGATTTATTTGATGGCATGTGGGTTTTACTCTTTGGATATTTTTTGTGTGAATAGGTAACCCGAATATGGTTATGGCTCTTGCGGGAAACAAATCTGATTTATTAGATGCAAGGAAGGTGACTGCAGAGGTAAGCAAATCCTATTCTGTCCTCACTGAGTTTTTCTCCTTGTGAGGTTTGGATCTTGATAAAGTTGTTGAGCTATGTGTAATAGCTGATCCATCATGTCGAACGTGTTCAACTGTATTTGGATTCTCACTGGTCATGTCAAACCATTAATTGATATTTAGTCTTTTTTTAGGTGGTTTGGTTTGTTAGGTTAGTGTAATTAAGGTTTAGATAGACCTTAATATGCGCCGCCCTTAACGAGTTGTGATTAGTTCCTGATAGTGTCATTAGGTGGTTTGGTTTGTCAGGTTAGTGTCTGATTTGCTGCTAAGCGTTGTTCCTGATAGTTGACACTTTTGGTCATCCTTGCAGGAGGCAGAAACATATGCTCAAGAGAACAGTCTTTTCTTCATGGAAACTTCAGCGAAGACCGCAGCTAATGTCAAGGAGATATTCTATGAAATCGGTAAGCTATCGTTACATTCAGAGAATCAAATTCAAACAGTTTTCGCTTCTAGTATTAAATGCTGTTATACCTTTTCTTTTGATTGGTACAGCAAAAAGGCTACCGCGAGTACAGCCAACAGAAAATCCAACAGGAATGGTTCTACCAGACAGGTCCATGGATAGGGCAGTGAGCGCATCTTGTTGTGCTTAGTTACTTATATCATGTAATGACACACACTTCCCTTATAAAGAGACCTTTTGGTCAGTCACTATGGACTTCTGTGTTTGCATTTCTTTGTTTTCTTTTGCTTGTTGACATCTTAGTCAAGTATTGGAAGAAAACAAAAGTTGTACATGAAGATATTTCATTCGAGATTTGATCTCTACTCTTTTGTAACTAATCTACAGTATTGACCCAACTGTCTAAACACAAATCTATAAAGTATCAGAAACTCTAAAATGTTGTTTTAAGGGAAAAGTTAGATTGTTAATATATAAACGCAAACATGATCAAGATTTGTGACATTGTCAAAAGAGTGTTTTTGTCTTCTGTTAAATTCACTCAAACACCATCTGATGCAACACAAGATCTCGAGTAATATAACTCATAAGCTATTATATATAGATGAAGCCAGTATAGAGCAAAATTTCAACCATGGAGGAGGATCAAAGAGAGACTTATCACACCATAGTCAATAATACAAAACTATAAGAGGGGTGGCTTGTTCAGCTATTCTTTCAAACTTCTGAGCTTTTCCTTTTCTTTCGGTTATCATTTTCTTGGTCCATATACTTTGCAGCAGAACGTTTCCGGATAGCTTCCATGCTAGTTTCATCACTGGCCCACTCAAGCACCTACACAGACGGCAAATAGAGAGTTGAGACTAGATCGCAGGATGTCAAATGAACAAGCTTGAGAGAGCCAAGAGTGGAACAAAAGGACTTACCAAATGGCGTCCGTAGAAATGGGTGCTTGACAATGCATTTTTCGCGTTTGCAGCTTCTTGCTTTGTCACAAATTCAACAAAAGCAAAACCTGCAAACTGTCCCATATTCCTCTTTGGAAGCCTAAGACTCTTGATCTGCATAAACAAGAAACAAGAATGTGGTATGATATCTCTGAAAACAATTATCCAAAACCATCTGGTTGCACACAAGATCTATTTTGTTCCAAAACAATAGAGCTAATGTTTCATCCTCTTGCTTGTAGGTGTTCTAACGAAAAGAATCTTAACCGACACACGCATAAGACCAAGAATGGAATAAATATTCATCCTTATAGAAGCGCTTACCTGTCCAAATGGACTGAAAAGCTGTCTTAGTTCCTTCTGGGTTGCCTCAAAAGCGACATTTTTCACATGTAACTTTTTAGAAATTTTGTCCTTGTCTGAACCTTTTTTAACCGTGTCACTACGCTTGTTTTCAGAGAATTTTAACTTCAAAGCATGTCCATCCAGTGTAGTTCCCTGCAGAAGAATAAAAAGTGTCACTGCACTTCATCAAGTTCAATCAACTTTAAATTTCAAAGAGACGTAACTATTATATACCTGTAGATCTCTGCAGACATTGGTCGCTGTCTCTACAGAGTCTAATTCTACAAAACCATAACCACTTGAAAGATTTTTCCCATTCTTTATATGTTTTATTATCTGCTTATAATGAAAAAAAGAAATGTTAAAATAGACTCATGATTATGCGCCACATATTATGTGTCAGCAAATGAATAAGAACTTACCTTGACACTCAGAATCTTTCCCTTCTTCACCAGTTCAGTCAAATGCTTCTTCAAACCCTCATCAGTTGTCTTGAAGCTCAGATTCGTAACATGAAGAACATTTGACTGAAACATATAATGCATTATTCAGTACTTAACTCAAAATACTATATAGTACTAAACCCGTAAGACTAAGCTAATCAAGATTTTCTCAACTATCTTTCAGTTCGGATACCTCAAAACCACACAAAATGGAAATCCACAGCTATCATAACTAGACATACCTCAGTTATATCCGGATCAATTTCAACCTGCTGCTCCAAGTTGACTCTTCTCTCGTCATTTTCTCCAACATCACTCTTCTTTTCATTGTTATCGGGAAGTGGTTTTGGCTCAAGAATATCTGCAGGAGCCCACTCCACATAAAGGGGACCATCTCTGTAATAATAGGGAAAGAAGTAGGATTTTAGACACTTAAACAAAAACCAATTATCACTCCACTGTTCTTCCTGTATTGGTTTGATAAACGTAAGAAGTTAATGTTAAAGCTTACTTGTATCGCTTATATGCCATTCCCTTAATAGCTGCACGTGCCTCGGCCACTTCAAGGAAAACAACCTGAAGGTCATCATGTAAGGACAATGTAAGAAAATAATCCACTATTCATCAAAAAGGATGGAGTAGAACGTTTAGAAAGAAAAATACCAAGGCTATCGTCTTCGTCGGAGGGAGAACAATTTTGTCTATACTTCCAAATTTTCCAAACATTTGAGCCAATTCCTTTTCCGTAGAAGCAAATGGCAAATTCTTTACTAATATAATATGTTTGCTTCGATTATTCTCATCACCCTTCCCTGCAGCAAACTCTTCCAAAGAACTGACATTTACTCCAGCTTTAGCAAGGGCTTCTTTTGTCTCCGCAATTACTTTCGTTTCTCCCAAAGCAAGGCGTACAGCAGGATCTTCAGCTTCACGGTCAAGAAACTCACTCTTGCTTATACCATACACCCTGACTATGTTTTCTAGAATCTACAACACAAATACGAAAAAGAAGAAAAGTCATGAAGCAAAGCAAAAAGCCAGAATTTTCAAAACATTGATGGATGCATTATTGAAAAAAGGAAAACGTACAGTATCGGGTCGCATGAATAAACTGTTCCAAGATTTAGTATTTCCACCGGCTTCAGATGCCTTTCTTTGTTCTTCCCTCTTTTGCTTGAATGTTTTTGGCAGATTAGAAGTGTCATTTCTGTTGGGAAGCCATGATAAACCGCTAATCAAAATTCTAGACTAGTACACTAAAATATTACAAGTCTGAAGACCGAAACAAAGAAAGCACAGGCCACTGACACTTGTTTATCAGACGTTTCACGGTGCTGGGCTGGCATAATATGCAACAACCGCCCCAGGAAACTTTTGTTATCTAATTCCTTCATTGCCCTGCATCACCATCCAAAAGATTTAAAACCTCAACTAAAAGCTAAAGATCAACATAAGGATACTTTTGGGCACGAATAATACCTTGTTGCAGATTCTTGACTTGGGTAAAGGATGAAGGCAATCCCTTTGGACCTTTTTGTCTCCTTGTCAAGAACAAGATGGACCTCTGATATTTCACCGAATTTGCTAAAATGTTCCGTAAGGTCTTCTTCTCTATTCCATGAGAGTATTGAAAACAATCAGAGATGTATAAAATGGATAACAGAACGATAAACAGAAAATAGAAGATCCAGTACGTTGCAGTGTAAGGCAGGTTACGAACGAAAAGGCGACCAGACTCAAGAACATCATCACTGTCATCTTTCTTGCCATCAGCTTCAACCTCCATGGCATCGCCATCATCATCATTATCAACTCCACCACTTTCAACATCTCCATCAATAGGAAAAATACGAATATCAGCATCATGACCATCTGCATCAGCTTCACCATCATCATCAGCAGCTTCATCTTCATCACTATCACTATCTGAATCCGACAGATTTTTCTTCACTCTACTCTTGAAGTATTCCATATCAGAAACATCATCACTAGGAGCAACAATTTTGTTCTCTTTGGCCTTTTCAGTATCTAAAGATCCTTTTTTAGCTTTGTCACGCTCAACACCATCCGAAACCATCAGCTCATCTGATTTCTTCACCTCTTTGCTGGTTACTTTAGCGATAGTAGGAGCAATCGACATATCATTAGACCAAATCTTCGAATTACCCGTAACCTCAAGAAATTCTTGAAAATCAGGATCAACATCCTCTAGTTTCTCCTTCTTATTCTTTTTACCTCCTTTAGCATTACCTAACACTTCACTAGAAATTTTTACACCCTTTTTATCAACTTTCCCTTGTTTCTCTAAGGAATAACGACTCCAAGGACGAGGAGTGTTATCATCATTGACTTCATAAGCAATCTATATACATTAAACAAGAGATTCAAACAACTACACAGTGTACAAAAACAAAGTCTTTTTAAGTTTGGTAAAGTGCAAACAAACCTCAACAGTGATTCTTGAAGTATCAAGAAACGAATTGTTGAAATACTTAATAGCTTCTTGTGCTTCTTGTTCACTACGGAATCCAATAAATGCAAATTGTCTACTTTTACCATCACTGCATAACAACCAAAAACACCATACTGATTCAAGATTGAAACAAAACAAAAGTTGTATGTGAGTATAGTAGTAGAAGTAGTAGTACGGGAAACGCATCAATTTGACGTCAGTGATTTCTCCTTTCTGTGAAAAGACATCTCTAAGACGATCCTCTGCTACATGTTTTGGCAAAGCCTTCACGCAAATCCTTGACCTTGATGATAAAAAAGAAAAACTTTATCAACATTGATTGAACAAACACCATAAAAACAGTGACTTTTTACAAGGAACACAATACTTACATTCTTTGGGTTTGCAATGAAAGAGCTCGTTTTGAAATTAGGGTTTGTAAGAGAGGAGGAATAAGAAGACTTTTTTCAGGGTGTTGCAATGTTTCTGGAGGCTAAAGAGTATCGGAAGACAGTATAATTTGCCGCCGCCGACGAGAGAGCAGAGAAGAAGAAGATGATGATGAGAGGGGTATTTAGGTCTTTTGTTGTCTTTTTACTTTAGGTCGGCTTTTATGTTTTTTTTAATGTTTTTGTCTTTGATGTGTCCATCAATTTTATTGTGTAAATTTCAATTTCACAAAAATATAGAGTTTATGATATTGATTTCATGTATTTTAAAAACATATTTCCAACTTTAAAAAGAAATTATGCAAATCTATAAGTTATATTTTTATCTTTAACTAAAAAAAAATTTCTCACGAATTTGTAAATATCCATCCTCATTTATCAAATACAACCAGATTTTTAAGTTATATATTTTTGGTTTAATAGAAGAGAACATATAACAATACTTTACAAAAGGTTTTGATATCTTCACAAATCAATATGCATCTCCAAAACGATTTTGGGTATGGCAAGAGACGTATTGTTGAAGAAAATAAATTTGTTGAATTTTCTGATAAAGATAGGTAAAAAAAGTATAAAAAAACAAGTTTCTACTCTTTTAAATAACGGAAAATGGGTATGAGTCTCCCACCGTAAAAGAGCAAAATGATTTTTGGAGCTATACATATTCGTATCTTTGCTGATGTATATAGGGAAACGGTTTTGTCTATGTGTGTTTGTATCATCACACAAGAATTAGTAAGAATTTGCCATTTACGTTCAGAAATTGTTCAAAAAATTTACATGTATATAAACATGTAGTATAATTTTCTGAACGTATACGTATTAATTGTAGCAAACAACAACACATATACACAAAAGTCAAAACCATTTCAGACTAGTTACTAAAAGCTCTATTAGTTCGATAAGGTCAACCTTTCGGCTCTTATTGTAGTGTTGTATATAGAATACAATGACATATATGTGATGAGGATAAAAAATGGTTATATTCAGTTTCAAAAAGAAATTATGAAAATTTGATATAGACTTTCAAATAAGTAATGAAACTATCATATGTATAAAAATATAGTACACATGACAAATCAATTTATCTCCAAAACACTACATTGACAAATCAATGTTACTAGTATTGTAATCAAAACTTTAGAACTTGTATCCTTGAGAAGTTGTGCAAGAATTAAATGCCAAAAAGAAATACTGATTATAACCAACATCATAAGTAACACTGAGCTCGTTTCACAGGCAGTGATCAAACCAACCCACCATGGTTAAGCTACATGAAAAATTTGTTACAAAACTATGATCATATTCTATATTAAATGTAAATTCAGGTTCTTCCATTTCTTGTGTTCTTTGAATCTTTTCCATTTCTCTTCCATTTTTTATTCTGAACATCTCTGTTCATCTCCTCAATCTCCCTCACTTTACGCTTCCTGTAAAAAAACACAAACACAATCGCTTAGCAAACATTACACTCCTGTTCTAATCAACAACATACTTAAACTTATGTCTATCATAGCTCTTTGAACAGTTTCTTAATAGACAATGGAAGTAGCATACCTGTACTGAGCAATTTTGGGATCTGAGACCAACTGATCAGCAAGACTTGTTTTTCTATTCTTCTTTGTCAATCTCTGATAGAATTCTTCAGCTGGTTCAACTACTGTGCCAATCTGGTTTTTCGACACAAAGAAAAGAATCGGTGTGAGACAAAAAGTTCTTATATTGATCTAGTTTATTGTTCTGAAACTTGCCTGGAA
This sequence comes from Arabis alpina, assembly GCA_900128785.1. Classification (NCBI taxonomy): domain Eukaryota; kingdom Viridiplantae; phylum Streptophyta; class Magnoliopsida; order Brassicales; family Brassicaceae; genus Arabis; species Arabis alpina. The sequence continues at coordinate 47,768,597 of LT669794.1, forward strand.
ATATTTTGGATCTATTGACCGAGACACAGATCTCTTGTAGTGTTTGGAAGGCTCCATTACAGGTTTCAACTGCAAATACATAGAATGGTATTGAAGACTTTGAAACCAACACACAACAACACAGCACAAAGAAGTAGTACTCATTACCTTAAGCAACTGAAGACCCATTTTCAACTCGGGAGTCATCGTTGGCGCGGGCATATCATACCTATCCACAGTTGCAAGACAATGTGATATCAAACGAAAAAGAGTATAATAATCCTATCCAAAAGAGATAAGCAAAGTTACCAGTCTGATCCAGTGGTGTTTTTGAGTTGCTTTCTAATCATCTTGTTTATCTTCCTTGGATCAGTAGGTGGAAGACAAAGACCATCAACAAGATCTGACTTAGACGTCCAGAGCAAGCCCGTTTCGCGGTTTTCGCCTCCTTTGCTCGACTTTAAAGATAAGCCTGGAAGCTTTGGTTCCCATTTAAGACCATTCAACAGTTTACTCTCCGCCATTACTCTACTAAATTGCCTTTATCTCTGTGAATACAAACACCTTGCCTGAAAAAAAAACTATCTTACCTATCTAACCTATCTTAGCAAAAAAAAAAACTCATCTAACCTACCTTGCCTGAAAAGCGACCTTGAACTAGTCTTATTCTGGAGCGGCGCTAAAGGCTTGAGAGCTCAACACAAGCTTGAGAACTCGAGAACAAAACCTAACTATCTTCTTCGAACTTGGGAACTCGGTTTGATAAAAACCCTAATAGACTAATGTTTTTAACAGAAAAAACCTTATATTTTTATCTTTTAACTAAAAATCTCCTCGCAAATTAGTAAAATATCCATAATCTTTGGTTAAACACAACCAGATTTTCACTAGTATATTTTCGTTTAATACAACAACAGAACATATAAATAACTTACAAAAAGGTCACAAACCAACACACTACATTGGGAAATCAATTTTACTCCTACTTGTAATCAAAACTTTCACAGGTAATGACAAAATTTATCATCCTTGACAACATTCAAGGCTCAATACAACGGCCAAAATTCTCCAAGAGAAGAAGTTGTGCAAGAATTAAGTGCTAAAAATAAATAGTACACTGAGCTCGTTTCGCAGGACAGTTATCAAACCGATCCACGTCTCTTTATAGATCATATAACAAGGTAAAAACAAAAGGATCTTTTACCTCTCTCCCAGGTTATTATTCTCTTGGGAATGTCTTCTTTGCTCGCTATGACTATGACTACTTCCTCCTCCTTGGCTTGTCTTGTGACCTTCTTCAACGTTCTCACTGTCGTTATGCCGCCTCTTTCCTTCTCCTAACTGTTTCTCAGCAGGGCTTCCCATTTTTCTCTTTCGGCTAGGTATTGTTGAAGAAACATCATCCACCATTTCACCTTCCTCGGTATGCCCAGCTTTGCCTTTGATACCAGCTACCAAGTGGTTCCCATCTAGAATCTCGCCGTGTTCTGTACCCATGTGATTGATTTTGGAGTTCTTCTTATCATCCTCGACAGCTAGTTCCACGTCTTCCAGTTCTTTTTCGATCAAATCATCTTCATCCATTGAATCAGTTTTCCTCGTCCTTTCACCTTGGAACTTCTTGGCCTCAAGTTTAGCCTTCACCTTATCTCGAAGCAGTCTCAAGTCTTTTGGCGATTGGCTGACCCGGGCGTCACCTGTATTAACATTTCTAGATTTATCAAGAGCGGCGCTATCATCTCGAAGATCTGCTCCAGCTGTCCTCTCTGTTTTGTCCTTCCCAGATCCCTCAACTCCTGGTCTAGACTTATGGGCTAGATGAATTTCCGTACTATCTTTCATTTCTCCATCTCTTTCCCCCTTCTGCTCGGTAATGACACTACCTGCCTCACCACTTCCATTATCATTGTTATGTGCAGTTTTTGACGAGCCCCGGTGATTATCAGAATTTGAATGTTCATGAGTTGGCCGTGCTGATATTGGCCTAGAACCAGCATGATGAGCTGATCCTCCACCTACACTACTTTCGACTTCACTTCCTTGAGATGCAGGAACACGGTTTTGCTCATAGAGCTCAAGCATTTGGTTGCTTACATCTGCAGTATACAAAAAGTAGTAGCTCTTAACATCATATCCAGAAAAACACATGCAAATCAAACAGAAAAAGTGTAAACAGCCTCATAAAAATCAAAATCTATTATATAGATAGGACCCTAACCCTCCAGTTGTCGAGGTGTGACATCAAATTCTTGCCACCAAACCTTCTCTCCATCTGATGGTAATTTCACTTTAAGAAACTTGGCAGCAAGAAAAATTGCACCCGCCGCAATGTGGTGAGGCTCAAATTGCAGGCAGAGCGACGTCCGCAGACTGCAAGCATCTTTTCATTGTATGAAGACGAAAATACAAGGCAGATAGATCTATCTGAAGCTTTTGAAGGAAACAAACTTTTAACGTACCCATCATTAACAAAATTCCATGCAACTTGGGCCAGAGCATTTTGTGCCACCTTAAATTTCTTTATTGCTTCTACAAGAGGTTTGTAAGGATGATTAACATTGAATTCAAACCCCAACGTAGAAAGTACAATCTTTTCTCCACTTAGAATAAGCTCTTTTTGTTGCTCATATACTTCCTGCAAAAGGGAAACAACTCAAATAAGTTCAGTACACAGAAGAGAAGTATAATAAATAAGGTTACCAACACAGATAAAAGATCCAAAGAAAAGGTAGTAACAAAGGAGGATTATTCATAAACAACAAACCAGCACAAATCTCAAGGTTCAAAATTCATAATAATATTAGAAACAGACGATACGGGACAAAAGTGCACATTCACTTATAACAAACTAAACATGGAAGCAACAGAGTAGAAAGGTTTAGAAGTATTGGGACCTTTTGCTTAATTTTCTGTGCAGTAGTAGGATCCTTCTTGTGTATTATCTCATAGGAGACAACAATAACATCTTTTAACGGCCTTGGAGTTTCTTCAACTTTTCCAGCAAGGAACATGCAGACTGTAGCAATCGTCTGGGTGTGGAGAGAAGAAAACATGGAAAGTGGCTTAGTAATAATCTTAATACTGTTCTGCTCTAGAAGGATAAAATTGGTACAAAAAACTATATGCATTATTACCAAATAGACTAAAAAGAACACTAAATAATTTATAGACCATGACAGAAATCAGTGTAAGTTCATCTACTGCATCAGCTAGTTTGCTCTCTAGACAATGAATATAAACCAACATCAAGGAGCCATTTCAACACATCAAATTCGCGCTAACTAGACTCCAGCATACCGACTCGAACAAACAAAGAGTATGCCCATATCTCTAAAGCATGTAACTAGGTAAGCAAAAAAAGAAGAAGCATATACTTACCCTTCTATCATTCCTTGCATGTGACTGCCGAATGAAGAACCGATGGCAGAATATTATTGATGTAGCTATTGTAACCTGAGGACTGTATTAGAAAACAATATTAGCCGCATTCACTGAGAGAGCCAAAAAGTGAGAGCTAACAGTGCAGATGAAATCATGTCTTAGTTTTACTATTGAGATACATAATCCAAGTGTATCCCACCAGTTTCATCATTTTCCTGTTGCCAATAATCTAACTAGATTATTCATATCCTAAACGACCTCTATCAAATACTATAAATATCAGAATTTCAACCCTACAAAAAAGAATGATACATCTAAAGTAATCACTATACTCTGTAAGCAAACTAGAGGCAATTATCATGTTTACGGGAACTAACATGTCCCAGACCAAGCTTACAAGAAGTAAGCAAATGGAAATTGTACATCGCAAAGCACGAAGCTGAAAGAAATAGGTCAGAACATTATACTTACACTTTCAATCTCATACCCAAATCCTGCAAAAAAGTACAGTACGACTTTCGGAGATACGTTTCCTTCTTTAAGTCAATACTATCCAACCTTGACGGTGAGTTTTCTTCTATTTCTTTCCTTCCAAAATACCATCGAGCACCTTCGTCTTGCTTTTCATTGGAATTCCTGGAATAAGTTGAAATGCCACTCTCACTGTATGAACATTCCCCACCTAATACTCCAGCCATTTGCTATCTTCTCAAACCCAACCTAGCAAAAGCAAAACCAATGCAACAAAAGCATGTTTTAAAACCAATACCGTGAGCTTGAAAGGGTATACAATTCTAAAAGATGTAACAAAACCAGTTTGCTTATCAATGAGCTGAGATTTATACCTGCTCAAGTTGTGTTCCAGCAACGAAAGCTAGAGAAACTTAATCTCTGAGTCAATAACTTTATTCTGAATAAGATATGTAAGCTCTTTAAGTAACTGAAAGAAGAGGAAACAAACAAGACTGTATAAGACAATGGAATCAAAAGTGGATAATATATGCAATCATCTTAAGCTAAGCCCACGTATCCAGAACAATTTTGAAATCGAGCAATTCTCAATTTTTTTCATAAAGCAATCAAATTTACGAAACGAATTGGAGAATATATGAACTGGGCAGATTCTAGGAACGATCCAGAGATAGAAAGGAGCCATAACGAAGAAGAAACGTAAAGTAGATCGGAAAGATGCGAAAGTTCGTGAAAATCAAACAAATCCTAGAGAAAAGATGAAAATTTTAAAAACCCTAATCGAAATAAAGAATTACGCACCTGATTATCGGTTCTTCGATCGCGAATTGAAGAAGGAGGTAGCTTCGTTCGTCAAGCTCTAACCCTAGAGAGACGCGAGAAAGAGAGAAATGGTAAAAGTTGGGATTTTTAACGAATATACCGAAATAATGAGATTTAACAATTTTGTTTGGGGAAAAAGTACAAACTTTTGAGAATTAAGGGACGAAAAATGAAATTAGTAAAGTAAAGATTATTCCTTTTTTTTAACAAATTGAAAACGTGACAATTTTACTATGATTAATTGGCTCACGTTGTCAACAAAAGATATTTAATTCGAATATAAACCGTTCTAATTTCAAATTAATCAATCCAAAAATCAATTTAATCATGATTTTCATTTTTTTTTCTTGGTAAAGTTAAACTAGATAATGTTTTATATATCCAAAAAACCGAAAATAAATTATTTATTTTTGGAAGCTCCCTTGACCACCAAAAGTTTTTACGCCAAGAATTCTGAAGTTCGAATCTCAGAAAATACGATTTATTATATTTGCAGATTAATGAAGACAAGATTGCAAGAAATTTTCAGCTTGGAACAGGGTAAAACTGTACGGCGTGGTGTTAATCAAGACGGAAAGTACGCTTGTTGTACAATCGTCAATGTAATAGTTTCCTAATTTGTAATAAAAAAAATAACAAATCCAGGCGTTTAAAAAAAGGACCATTTAATTGGAAATATATAGACTTGTGTATTATTAAGCACGAGGAAATAAGAACTGAAATCTGGGAAGACTAATACACGTGGGAATGGGAAAAGACAAATATGCACTCACAGAATCTTCGAAAATATTGTTGTCAGAAGTGCAGAGAGTAAGAGTGTTGCCACCGCTGCCGGTTAATCCTAGCTGCCACCGCTGCAGTTAATCCTAGCCGCCACCGCCATAGTAAACCCTAGCCGTCGCCGTCACAACCACAATTAACTTTAGCCGCCACCGTCGCAGATAACCCTAGCCACCGCCGCAGTTAATTTTAGCCGCCACCACCACAGTTAAACTCTAGTCGCCACCACCACAGTTAACCCTAGCAGCCGGTTAATCCTAGCCGCCACCGCTGCAGTTAATCTTAGCCGCCACCGTCGCAGATAACCCTAGCCACCGCCGCAGTTAATTTAGCCGCCATCACCACAGTTAATCCTAGCTGTCACCGCTGCAGTTAATCCTAGCCGCCACCGCCATAGTAAACCCTAGCCGCCGCCGTCACAACCACAATTAACCTTAGCCGCCACCGTCGCAGATAACCCTAGCCACCGCCGTAGTTAATTTTAGCCGCCACCACCACAGTTAAACTCTAGTCGCCACCACCACAGTTAACCCTAGCAGCCGGTTAATCCTAACCGCCACCGCTGCAGTTAATCTTAGCTGCCATCGTCGCAGTTAACCCTAGCCACCGCTGCAGTTAATTTAGCCGCCACCACCACAATTAAACTCTAGTCTCCACCACCACAGTTAACCCTAGCAGCCGGTTAATTCTAGCCGCCACCGCTGCAGTTAATCTTAGCCGCCACCGCCATAATAAATCCTAGCCGCCACCGCCATAATAAATCCTAGTCGCCGCCGTCACAGCCACAATTAACCTTAGCCGCCACCATCGCAGATAACCCTAGCCACCGCCGCAGTTAATTTTAGCCGCCACCACCACAATTAGCCGTCACCACCACAGTTAACCCTAGCCATCAACACAGATGAAAGAGAGACGACAACTATTCACTCTCTCTCCTTTAGTCAAGATAACTACTTAATTAATTTAATTTCATTCTGACACAACTGTTACCACATGCTTCCCCTACCACACCTAAACAGTCATGATCATAGGGACGATTTTGGTATTAACTTTAACGCACAGTTTGCTTTCCATTCTCCTTATTACTCATATCTTTGTTACTCGTACATGCAAAATGTCCTTAAAAAAAAGTATCACTTTTTTTACTTTGATATTTATTTTTGGACGATGAATTTTAATTTTAATTCATAAGAAAAATCCAAAAAAAAACCAAAACTATATTCGGATCAAACAAATCCAAATTTTCACTTTTCATGTTCCAAATTGTACAAAGCACACATTTTTAACAAAAAACAAAGTTAAAAAAGTTTGGAACATTTCACATTGAAGATGATAGGAGAAGAACTTCATTTGTTCTACTGTTACTTTTCCTAATCTAGATGCAAAATATTCATATACAATAATCATTAAAACATTGATTGTTCAACTTCTAATAGTACTCATTTCACACCTTGATTCCACCATTTATCTCTGCATAATCATCAGTCCTAAGCTTCTTAAAAACTCTTTCTTCTACTTCAAAGTCAGAGTTTGCAATTCCTTTAGTAGCACCTTGGGACTCTTCAACACCTCTTTTCGCGCTTTCTTCAACGTGATTCGCCACATTTCTGCAGTCAGAATCGACCATTCTTGATGTCGAACAATCACCTCGAGAACTATCGCCAACGCTAACAGTTCGTGAAGGATCTTTTCCACAAGAAGGAGCACAGTTTGCGTTCTTGGTTATCGCTTCCGGTGTTTTCTCTTTCTCGTTCTCGGTTGCTTTAAAAGTCTGCTGGCAATTTCGACAAAGCAAAGTCTTGTTGAAATAGAAAACCCTCACATACTCGTATTCTGTCTTGCAGTTCTTGCACATTGTCCAGAATGTACCCACTTTCGAAGTCGGCTTGTTGCTTTTGGATCTAACATTTCGAACCCCACTAGAACTTGGCTGGTTTGGTGTTTGTTTCTTTGGTGACTGTTTCTGCTGGCTTGGTGGTTGTTGCTGCTGCTGGTTCGGTGGCTGTTTTGGCTGGCTTGGTGGTTGATGCTGCTGGTTTGGTGGTTGTTGTGGCTGTTCTGGCTGGTTTGATGGTTGTTGTTGCTGGCTTGGTGGTGGTTTTGGCTGATTTGGTGGCTGTCTCGGCTCGTTTGGTGGTTGCTTTGGCTCGCTTGGTGGTTGTTGCTGCTGGCGTGGTGGTTGTTTCCGTTGTTTTGGTGGTTGCTTCTGCTGGTTTGCTGGTTGTTTCGGCTGATTTGCTGGCTGTTTCTGCTGGTTTGCTGGCTGTTTCCGTTGTTTTGGTGGTTGATACGGCTTGTTTGCTGGCTGTTTCTGCGGGTTTGGTGGTTCTTTTGGCTTCCGACTCTTTCTCGGTTTAACTTCTTTCAATTTCCTCTTCTGATCATAAGCAATTCTCTTAACCTTATCAGACAACAAACACCAAGCTTCCGAAACCAACTTAAACGCTTCTTCTGCGCCTTTACACTTATTCTTATCCGGATGAAGCAAAAGAGCTAACTTCTTATACTGTTTCTTCACTACATCATCATCAGCCAACGGATCAACACCGAGAATTCCATACCAATCAGATTCTCCTCCACAAATTTTGTTTCCTGCCACTATATAAACCTCGATCATCATCGACATTTGTTTCAAACCTTCAAGGTTAGGATACAAATTCTGCGCCTTTTCCGCAAATTTCTTTGCTCCGTCGTAATCATTCTCAGTAACTTTCCTCTTTGCAATATCCATTGCCCTTATAGCTTCTTCCTTGTTGCATTCCATGTCTTTCTAGAATAGAGAATCCTTCACAAAGGAAACATGATTCAAAAGCTACTAAAAGAGAAGCAAAACCATACATGCAAATCACTAAGGCTAAAGAACAAGTCTTTAGCTATACATTTCTGAAGTTACTGTAACAAAAAGCCACAAAATAATCATATACCAAATCACAAACAGTTTTGAAGTAATTGAGATAAATCTAAACAGAGAAGGGATACACAAAACCCATTAAAAGAAGAATCTTTACCACTAAGCAACATCTTAATTTCAACAATGCAAATCACAAGATTCCTTAGGACAAGATTTCTCAAGGTTACTGTATCTAAAGGCACAAAATTTCACACACAAATTACATACAGATTAGTAGAAATTCGACTGAATGTAAACTACGCAAAACCCATAAAAAAAGGATAAAACTTTTGGGATTCTTGTGCAAAGAAAAATCATCTTACCAATAAGTAAAGGCCAGATTTTGGTGGACACTCACTGATTAAACCTGCAACATTGTAATTAGGGTTATTGAATGTTTCAATTAAACATCAAATTGAGACTGAGACAAGCATGATTGAGTGTTTGTATATCAATTACCTGAAACCCTAGAAGCGAAAACGGAAGAATCAAGAAGAAGAAGTGACTCGAAATAGGAGATTAACTTCGATTTCATAAATGATAATTGGGGCAAAAGTGAAATGTTTGTAGTAATTGAGGGACGTAAAGGAAATTAATTAGTTAAGTGTTCCCTCTCTCCCTCTATTCCATTTCCCGCGCTCTTCTCTCTCCACTTTTCAATTTATTTCATTTTTTCCTATAGTTTTAGTATCTTATAATGATTTGTTGTGCCTTTTTAAGTTCGGTTTTGGTTAAAGTTTTTTCTTGGCTTAAATAAATGGTTTGGTATATGTGTATTTTATTTTTCCGTACTAAAATATGATTTAATTTTGGATCGATTATTTCGATTCGGTTTGAATTGGATAGGTTTATGAGGATTAAACATCCACAATAGAGCAAAGCTAAATTACTAAGGGAATTAGAGAGGATGTTTACTTTACTAATTTACAAGATAGATGATGAAACAGAGCAATAACAGAGATATATCATATATCTTCCACAATAGAAATTTATTCAGGGTTATAGTCAGGCCCGGTGCAAACTAATAAGGAACATAATGCCAAAATTACAAAAAAATCCCTTAAATTTTATAAAAATTGTAAAAATAACTTATTTTTTTAAAAAATAGTTCTAAAACCCAATAAAAAATTGCAAAAATCATATTGACATGGTGCAAATGCACTTCTTGCACCATGCCAACACCGGCCCTGGTTATAGTTAGAGTTTGCAATATGTGATGATTGTGAACTCCTTACATCACTTACTAGTTACTACTACTACTAATACTACAAGGCTACAACATTCACCATTACCTTATTTTAGCACAACCTGTATTTTTACATACATATAAATATAACACTCTTTTCTTACTCAACTCAATCTTGGATCATGGTTGCACACAATTCTACCAAAACATAATACTACTCTCAGAAGTTGTTGGTTCAATACTCAGATTCTTCAATGTTCCTACTTTTTATCCTATTTTCTTGCGAGTAACATCTTCTTGACAAGTACTTGTTCGCCTCCACTCGCTTAAGATTGATTTATGTCAGATTCTTGTAAAGATAAGACATAGAGCTATATTTGAATCTTGGATTGTTGTTATGGTGGCAATGAGCTGAATATTGGACTGTTTCCCAGTGGCTGCACCAGAAGCAAAACGGAAAACAAAAACAAATACATTGGAGCTGGACAATGAGTGAAAATACCTGGCTTTTGATGGCCTGATTTAGCTCCTCGAGCTTGCTGTTTAATCGTGCGCTCGCAAGAACTAGCTAAACTACTGATTGACTTTGATGAGCATCCACGAAAAACTAATCTCTTGATGAATCTACCTGTCCTGACACATACACACACACCAAAAATCTAAAGTTCTAAACAAAGATAATAGGACTCACTTATTTCGTTCTTCTCTTCAAGGTTGGTTCTAGTCCATGCTCAAGAGCTCCATCTCTCTTTGCAGAACCATGGTGTTATTCCAAAGTACCAAGGTTCAATTAAGACAATGAAAAGGAAAATATTAGTTAGCATTTGTAAGTTTTTTCTTTTTAAAAACCTGGAAACATGACACAGTTGATGCTAAGTGCAGCCTCTTCGATCAATTTACCTTCACAACTAAAGAAAGAACAAAATTATAACAAAAAAGTTCAATGAAAGATTAAAAAAGCAGAATAATTCAACTTCACAATGTAATTGTCTTACTTCTTATTTCACATCTATCATCAGTTTCTTGACTTTGCGATTCTTGTTTTCATCAGTTCTCGGAAAGACTCTCAGCTTCAACGGTAGAGATTTGGCTTTCCACTAGCAGCAGCAGCAGCAATCTCTTCAACCCCTCTTGTCTTTTTTCCTACTCTTTGATTTGCACTATCCGATGTTGAAGTTGAAGAAGAAGTATCACTCCTCGTTGATTGTTTTTTTCGTCCGTAAGGAGTGTAGAATCTAAAGACTGGGATCCCATCTTCCATCTCCGGAAACATCTCTGTCGAAATGATTTCCTGACTACAGTTTGGACAAAACAAGGTTCTGTTTAAGATATTTGCCCTTCCAAATTCACAATATGTATTGCAAGTTTTGCAAAATGTCCAAAATGTATCTTTAGGATCATATTCTCTTGGCTCCTCCTTAGGATCATAACCTCTTGGTTCCTTCTTAGGATCATAACCTCTTGGTTCCTCCTTAGGATCATACCCATTACCATAACTTCTCCAATCCTCCTCTTCTTTGGCTTTTCGAGGATCATCATAACTTCTTGGACCATCTTCTTCTTCCGAATCTCGATCCCTATTATTATTACTATCTGGTTCCTCATGTGACTTTGGAGGCGATTTCTGCTTCTTCCAACTCTTCTTTTTCTTCTTCTGATGATGATGATTAACTGGTTTCGATTTCCTCTTTAGATCATAAACCATTCTCTTAGATTTATCAGATAATAGAAGAAAAGCATTTAAAACAAGCTTAAAAGCTTCTTCTGCACCAAGAAACTTGTTCTTGTCTGGATGAAGCAACAAAGCTAACTTCTTGTATTGTTTCTTCAATGCTTCATCATTAGCTAAAGGATCAACACCGATGATTTCGTACAAATCAGCTTCTTCTCCTTTTCCATTCTTTATGGAAGAGATATAAACATCGATCATTATCGATACTTTTTTTAAACCATCAAGCTTTGGATACAAGTTTTGAGCCTTGTTAACGAATTTCTTGGCTCCCACGTAATCATTCTTTGAACGTTTCTTCTGAGCAATCTCCATTGCTTTTCTAGCTTCAACCTCGTTTTCCATGGTGTTGTGAGAGTTTTTACAAAATTTTCTCAAGTTACTGTATCTAATAAAGCCACGAAACTATCACACAAATCAGAGACGAACTTGCAAAGATTCGATGGATATAACAAAACCGATCAGTGAAGAAACTTTGGAAGTCTCTTGTCCAGCAAGAAAACAAAGTATCTTCTGATTTTCTTGGAGACCTAATTAACCCTAAAAAACCCTAGAGTCGCGAGAAACGTAAAGAAGAGGAAACAGAGAGGAAAATAAAAGGGGACTTATAAGCAATTAAGATCGATCTTCTTATATAGGTAATTTGTATGGATTCTCTATTTTCCTATTACAAAAAGAAGATTGATTTCCCTTTTACACGCAATGATCTCCAATTTTCTTATTTTTATGTGTAACTATAATTTAAATTTTAATAGCTAGATTTCCTTTCTACACGCAATGATCTTCACCAATTTTCTTATTTTTATGTGTTGCTATATTTTTAATAATTTAAATTTTAATAGCTAGATGCAATCTTGATGGTTGATCCAACCTCACATCTCTTCCTTTCTTTTTTCCTATTGGCTTAACTACCAGTAAGATTTTATTAAGAGCATTGTCGCGGCAACAGTCCAATATAAGAATTTGAACTGTTACTGCGGCAATGCGCTGAATAATCTCGCGAGAGTTGCAACTCGGTTTCTATTATACTCATATTCTAAATCTCATGAGGCTACTTCACAAGCTAAGAGGAAAACAAAACAAAATACCTCAGCAAGATCTTGAGCAATGCATTGGAATTAGGGCATGCTTTCGAAGGTTGATTAACCTCCTCGACTTTACTCTTTTCATCGCTTAAAGAAACATATAAGTGCGCTTTTCATTCATTGGATCTCCTCCAAATAGAACCCTTCAACTTCTCCACCTGCCAAATCTAGTTGAATTATATCTAAACTACTCTATTGACTTTGATGAGAATCCATACAAAACTTGGTTTCCTATTTTATTCAGCTATACTCTTGATGAATCTACATGTCCAAAACCATAAAATTCATCACCTGGTCCTTGTTCATGCTTCAAGAGAACCATTTCTCCTTGCAGAACCATAGACAGATTCTTGGTCGTTCCCTTGCTGTAACAACATTTGGAGATTAAGGAAAAGCCTTTAAGAATTAAGAGTCTAAGAAAATGAAAAGGAAAATATTAGTTACCATTTGTAAGATTCTTCTTCTTTCAACTTGGAAACGAGACAAAATTGGTGATAAGTGGAGGCACTTTGATCAATGACCTTCATCAAAATAAATAGAGAACAGAAACATAGCAATATAGGTTCCTTGAAAGATAAAAAAGCAGAGCATAATTCAACTTCAAAATGTAAATGTCTTACTTCTTGTTACACATCTGTCATAGGTTTCTTGAAAAGTAGAGTTTGCGATTCCGCTTTCTTGGAAAGCCTCCCTGCTTCAAGAGTAGAGGTTTGGATCTCCACTAGCAGCAGCAGCAGCAATCTCTTCAAGCCCTCTATTCACTTTTACTCCTGCTTGGTTTGCACTATCAGCTGCCGAAGTTGAAGAAGAAGAAGCATCACTTGTATTTTTGCTTGTTGATTCAGCATTGGCACTTGATTGTTCTTCTTGTTGGTAAGGAGATGAGAATCTAATGAATGGCTTTGTTATCTCTGTCGCGACGAAATCCTGACCACAATTTGGACAAGACAAGGTTTTGTTAAGATAATTAGTCTTTCCAAATTCACAATATGTTTTGCATCTATTGCAAGCTGTCCAAAATGTACTATCTCTCTCACGTTTTCGCTTCTCACTTTTTGGCTCTGCTGGTTTCTGCCTCTTCCAACTATTTTTATAAGTAGCTTGTTTCGATTTCCTCTTTTCATTATAAGCGTTTCTCTTAGCTTTATCAGATAACAAAGACCAAGCTTCTAAAACCAACTTAAACGCTTCTTCTGCGCCATGAAACTTGTTCTTGTCCGGATGAAGCAAAAGAGCTAACTTCTTGTATTGTTTCTTCACTGTTTTATCATCAGCTAAAGGATCAACACCGAGGATTTTGTACCAATCTGATTCTTCTTTTCCATTCTTTGATGCAGAGATATAAACATTGATCATTATGAATATTTGTTGTAAACCCTCGAGATTTGGATACAATATTTTAGCCTTGCTAATGTATTTCTTGGCTCCGAAGTAATCGTTCTCTGAAAGTTTCTTCTCAGCAATATCCATTGCTCTTCTAGCTTCAACTTTGTTACTTTCCATGTCGTTGAGACAGTTATCTCAATACGGTGCAACTTCAAAATCGTAGGGTTTCAATTTGTCTCTAGCTCCGAAGAATTATCACACAAAATCCAATAAAGGAAGAAACTTTGACAAAAGCTTTGTTTTTGAAACCCTAGAGACACTAGAGAAACAAAAACAGAGTATTTTATAAGTGATTTTATGGAATTTTCCTCTAACATAAAGGAGGTTAATTTCCTTTTTATTTTTTTTAGATTAATAGATAATAATATGATTTTTGTTGTAATTATTTTAACCATGGTGACTTGCTCAATATTAGAATTACCATTTTTTTGTTATGATATTATATTTGTCATAAAGAAGTTTTTAGAATAATAGTAGATAATAATAAGATTTTGTTAAAGTTATTTTCCTTATATCATATTAAAAAAAGCTGGTAACTGATTTATTTATTGAATATCAAACAAATGTTAAAACATAACAAATATTTGTCAATGGATGGCTTTTCATAAGGATTTTTCTATTTATGGACTAATGCTTTATGCTGAGTATTACTATATATCACTATTAGAACTACCGATTCATGGGTCGGAATCTCTGCTTACTTAACTTTTTAGTTAATAATTTTCCTGAATTATGGAAAGCCAAGAGGGGTCTTCTCCTTTCTCTTTCTTCGATGAACAATCAGGCCAAACAAAGAAAGGGATTCGAAACTTGTGTTAGAAGTAAGCAACATTTAGTCATCGATCTTTTATTATTTCCATAATCTTGATATGGTCGATCTCATCGATCTCCCAATACGGACGACGAGTTTGGATGATGAAAAAAAATTTCAACTTTGATTAATAATAATACAAGATGTCAAACACAAATCATGTAAAATCTTTTATATAGCTAAAAACCAAACATATTATAGGAAAAACTTTGAAATGAGGAAAAAAGAAGGACATTTAGACATTGTAAAAACCTAGGGGAAAAAAGTAAAAACACCCAAAAAGTAAAAAAAAAAAAACACTTGATAAAACAGACGTACACTTAAATCTCTTAACCGGTGTTTTAAAATACGGTCTATACGGCTGTATATACGCCGTATATACGCTATACAATGAGGGACTGTACCGTTTTTTTGCAATACGGTTAAAAATACGGAATAAACTATACAACCGTTTATACAGTGATAATACGGCCGTTTATACGGCTATACGGCTGTATATACGCTGTATAAACGTTATGTATTTTTTTAATAAATATTTTGACAAAACTGATATTTTTTTTAAAAAAAATTGTTTAGTTTCAGCTACTTGAGATGATCAATAGTTATAATTTTCTTATATATATATTTTTTATTATATATCTAATATATTTTCATAATTATAACTTTTAAAAATAAATTAATATATTAATAATGAGTTCTATTTTACCATATAAATTGTGTATTTATTATATTTATACTATTATTCATATATTTAGTTTCAAAAATATTCACCGTATATACTCCGTATAAACGCCCGTATATACATCTATACGCTATACGGTGATCGACCGTACATCTAGCGTATAGCGTATTTTAGAACATTGCTCTTAACTATATTTTTTCTTAAAATATGCTTGCGTAAAATCGATGACTTTCTCCATTCCCTTTCTTGATGACCAATGATGGTTCGAGTTAGGTCTAGGGTTAGGGTTAGGCTCATACTTAGGCTTATTAGAAAAAACTGGCTCTTGTGACTTTGGTGGTTTCCGCTGCATTCCACTCCTTTCTGTAAAATATCCTTGTTTCGATTTCCACTTTTGATCATAATCAGTTCTCTTAGAATAATCAGATAAGAGAGACCAAGCTTCTAAAACCAGCTTAAAAGCTTCTTCTGCGCCATAAAACTTGTTCTTGTATGGATGAAGCAAAAGAGCTAGCTTCTTGTATTGTTTCTTCAATTCTTCATCATCCGCTACAGGATCAACACTGAGAACTCCATACCAATCAGCTTCTCCTTTTATATTGTGTGACGCTGAGATAAAAACATTGATCACCATCAACAGTTGCTCCAACGGGTCAGTTCGATCTCGCTAGCAGCAGAAGTAAAGCATAAAACATGATGAATTCGTGATACACAAAATAATATAGAGATCTCTTCCTTCAACCAAGAAGGTCTCATCGATCTAGCCTTAAAGAACTCTTGAAAAGTAGATGTATTATTAAGAACAAAGGAGAAACGAAAATACATGTTTTAGGTATTGGTTTTGTGGCTGCCTTTTTTTCCTATAGAGGCTAAAAGCAAGTATATATAGGGCTAGAAGGGTTCCTAAGTCAGTTAGGATTTTAATTCTAAGAAAAAAGAAAATTGCAAAAGTGATCGGTAATGCTCCACACCGACCGGCCATACCGATCGGATTCTCAGGTCGTTATGGGGGTTGAGTCTGCATGCCTTCGTATGCTTGATGCCCCGGTACCGATCGTGTTGCCTGATCGGTGTGCTGGGTTGGTACCAAGTGTTCTTCATTCTCTCGGCACCTTTGACATGTCTTCAGTTTTCGGCTCATATCTCCTTGTGTATAATTCCAAATGGTGTAATTCCAACTCCATTGGAAAGCTATCTCAAAGGGATATCTTCAGCCCAAGTTTCATCCAATATCAAACTCATTTGGTCCTCCGTCCATTGCTAAACTCCCGGCATATGTAATCTATCCAGTTTGGGAATGTGCTTTGTCTTCAAGGTATGATGACTTGGGTTGGCTCATTTGGCTTCTTAGTTGGCCTTGACGTGGTGAATACTCCTTTTTCTCCTTTTTGCATCCTTTTTTGATGATTTAACCTGTTAGGACCTTCAAGCCTATAAAACTACCTCTATTGGTTGATTAGGTGAATAAAATGCACAAAATGGGTATGAAAACCGATAGATGGGTAAAATATAGGGTATATCAGAAACTTACCAATGGGAAGAAGAAAGGAGGCTTGGGTTTCAGAGACATCCAAACCTTCAATGATGCTTTGGTGGCTAAGCTCAGCTGGAGGATTCTAACCCAGCCAGACTACCTTCTTACAAAAACTCTATTGGGAAAATATTACAACACATTTTCATTCCTTGACTACAAAATACCTACCTCAGCATCTCATGGCTGGAGAGGGATTGTTATCGGGAAAGAACTATTAAGGAAGAAGTTAGGTAAAGTTATAAGGAACAGAGAACTTACAAGGGTCTGGACTAATCCTTGGCCATCTCTGAAGGAGCCTCTACAACCTATGGGACCTCCTACAGAAGGGCCAATGGAGATGTTAGTATCCGAGCTACTGATCCCCAATACAGCTGAATGGGATAGGAACAAGATCAAGGAAACAATCCTAGAAATGGAGAACATTATTAGTAACCTAAAACCAAGTTTCTTGGGAGCTGCATAGATTCACCTAGTTTGGAAGCCAATCTAGGGTGTACTCAGCCAAATCAGGGTACCATATTGCTAGGGAACAAACAAGGACCCAATTTACACGCAATTCATACCAAGGCTTGAGTACTAAGTTCGACTGGAATGCAAACATCTAGAATACTAAAGCAGCACAAAAAATCAAGCTCTTCCTCTAGAAAGTAGTAAGTGGAGCTTTACATGTTGGTTCACAGCTAGCCACTCGTGGAGTAGTGACACAAGCGGCCTGCATCAGATGTGGTAGCTTAGAAACCATTGACCATATCTTCATGCACTGTGAGTTTGCAAAGGAAGTTTGAGCCCTAGCTCTGTTCTAAGGTCCATGTGCGCCAGACCACATCCTATCCTTTCAACTGGACTCGAGATATCCCCAAAGTGGTTCTCCCTACCACCAACAGGACTAGCTCCAGATACACTCTTTACATGGGTGAGCTGGACTCTTTGGCTGGTAAGAAATCAAAATATCTTTGAAGCGAGAACCTTCACGACTGAAGAAACTATTACCAAAGCCCTATAGAAATGTCAGGGAATGGCTCAATGCACAACATCTTAAACCTTCTCCGGAAACCATTTCGACTATGATGTTCGGATACGATCCCATAGCTGGACCCAACAATTCAACGTTTCGAGTCCACACCGATGCAACTTGGAATCGAGACTCGAAGACGGTTGGGATGGGATGGATTATCAAGAATCATAGTAGTGAAATTGCAGCCCAAGGATCCAAGATCGAATCACAATCGCTGATGGCTGAAGCCCTCGCAGTTCGAGAAGGTCTGATCCAAGCGACCAATCGGAACCTCCGAGACTTCACTCTAGCCTCCGATTGCAAGCAATTGATCGATATTATCAACTCCATCTTCTACCAACTTGAAATCTTCGGTATCATCTATGATTGCATCAAGATAGCATATGATCTAAACATAAATTTTGAGTTTGTACCTAGATCGGAAAATATTGAGGCTGATTTGCTAGCCAAATCATCCATTCTCTCTTTTTTGTATGTTACTGGCTTAAAACTGGACTTTTAATTTCATAAATATCAGTTTTTCGAAAAAAAAAAAAAAATCTAGATACTAAGAAAATTGTGAAATATTTAAAAAAAATAGAGAGGTTAGTGCTAGAAACTTATCTACTAAGTAAAGAGGTTGGTAGAATAGTCTAGATCTTTTGCTACAACTATAGAACAAAATTTGTTATATTTTTAATTTTCTATGCTATTTTATCTAAATATATACTTCTGAATTTATTATTTATCTAATTTTTTTTTTCCAAATGTATATTTATTCTACAAATTGACTTTTTTGTTTAGAGAAAAAAGAATACCCAGGGTAGGTAACACCCCTAATTTCCCCATATATAACTCTGTTGATGATCTTTTAAGGGTTTCAAGAGCGCAAGGAACCTCACAAAAGGTTGTGGGTCTAGATCATTTCTTAACAAACAAAACTTTTTGGTGAAGTCACTTTCTTACAATTTGTTCTGTCTTGCTTCAAATTTTTTTGTCCGATTTCATCTGGTGTTTGCTTCTATTCTGTTGTGAGGTTATATAATGTTTAGGTTGGATACTTGGGATCTAGATCATTTCTTACAAATCTCTTGTGTCTGCTTCAATACGTTTGTCCGATAGTTTGTTCTGGTCTCGTCTTAGATATTATAGGTTTGCTTTTGGTCTCAGCTTCAAAACTTGTGTCCGATTTTGTTGTTGTTATGTCCTTGGATTGTTTGTTCTATTCTGTTGTGAGGTTATATAATGTTTAGGTTGGATACTTGGGATCTAGATCATTTCTTACATTTTGTAATTAATCTGTAATTGTTTTGTTTGTGTGT
Organism: Arabis alpina; assembly: GCA_900128785.1. NCBI lineage: Eukaryota > Viridiplantae > Streptophyta > Magnoliopsida > Brassicales > Brassicaceae > Arabis > Arabis alpina. The sequence continues at coordinate 47,787,649 of LT669794.1, forward strand.
TTTGATGTTAGGGTTTGTTTGGGGGATGGAGAAAGTTTTTAATCGTTTTGATTTCAGGGTTTTGAATTTGCGATCGATCTGGATTGTTCCAGGATGTTTAGTCACTCCAATCATCCAGATTTCCCGGATCTCGAAGGGAGGAGAGTGACTCATTTCTCGGAGGTTTTGTACTATGTTGTCGACGGTCAATCAACGGATTCGATAATCTCGTGGGGCCAAAACGGAAAGAGTTTCGTGGTTTGGAATCTTGATAAGTTTTGCACCGATGTTCTTCCCAAGTTCAACCTCCGAGCACACAATTTGCCCTTATTCATCCGCAAACTTGAGAGCTTAGTAAGTTTTGTGTGTTTGATTTCTTGAGACCTTTGGATAAGTACCTTGAGACCTTTTCGGTAACCTTGTTCCCTTTAGGGTTTTCGAAAAGTCGAGGAGTCTGAGGGATGGGAATATGCGCACGATGATCACTTTGTGAGAGGTAAACCTGAGCTCACTCATGAGATCGCCAAGGCTTACAGGGCCCCTCTTGCTCCTAAAAGTTTGGCCGACTTGGAAAAGTGGTGCAAGGATACTCCTCTTGACCCTGCGTTTTTTTTGGATCGAAATGATCCTGTTTTCTTGGAGAAGAGGAAAGCTGTTTTAAAAGCTATGGCAGAGAAGAAAGCTTTAGGAGAGAAGAATGCTTTAGCTGAGAATGCTTCAAAACTCACCATCTCATCATGAATCGTTTCTTGGACTTCTTGCATCAAATGAAATCCTTACCCCTTAACTTTAATGTCTTATCTGCTCTTTGGTAATGTTTGGTAATGCCTATAGCTATCAAAACTCCCTTTTATGAATAATCATCACTCTTTGTTGTAGTTTGTCCTTTCTTTTTTCTTTTATTTATCAATCCCTTAGTTATGTCCAACATTTAACGAGTAGCTCTGATATTTCTACATACAAAACCCGTCCATAACAACATTCTATCTATCTTATCTACACATGTTATAATTCAGTACTATCACACTTCTCTACCTCCAAAGATATACATGAAGCCACTACTACTAAAGCCAGAGCTTATTACCCAACACAAGACTCTAAAAACATGCCAATGATTCAAGAAACATATATACAAGAGCTCCATTGTTTCCAATTAACCAAAACATAAAACTCTAACATAGAGAAGATCAAAATGGCCACTAGATAGGTACACTTAAAGCTGAGCAATATATAAAGGGTCAAGTATCTGTTTCAGCCCAAGCCAAATTTCCTCAAAGCCGAAAGCCTCTCTCTTAGAGAACCTCCTCACACATCTCAAGACAGAGGCCAAGCCCCCTCTTTCTAAAACAGAGAGTATATTCCTGCAACATCATATCGTCGCCGATTAATGGGAGAACAACCTCTACGTTATGTTGGTTGTATGTGCCATCAGGAATGACCTTGCCTGCTGTTATATCCTCTCACCAAAAGAACAAAGTAAAAAAAATCAGTCAGAAATAAGACCCTTGGTCTTTCATAAGTAGCTAGACTACTGAATATGTATGCTAGTATAAGGGGCTCTAACATCAGCCCTGAAATCCAAACAGTATGGGTTTTATGGGAAAAAAATGCCCCATTGTGTCAATCTAAAGAAATGCATAAACATTGTTTACAAAGTCCTACTTCCAAAAGGACAAATCTGAAAACCATATATAAGTTTGTACGCCACGAAGATTCCTATTTAATATGCATTGGTTTCACCACCCACAAGCACTTGTAAGTGAACAAGTGTTCCGTAGTGATGGACTTCCAATTCAAAAATGGATCATAAATTTAGCCACCCAATTAAAAGATTAATAATACTAAGTAACACAGCCATATTTCAATAGCAAAACCAAGTTGGTAACTTGGACAGAATGCCTCTAACTTGCCCTCTAATCAAATAAGAAAGCCAAGGGGGTGAGATCTCATTTCATATGGGTTCTACGCAGTCTCAACGGGGAACTGCGTAGTCTTAAACCTTTTGATTACGTCAGAAGCACCAAACCTCCTCATAACAACAATGGTTGATCCAACAAGAGACAACAATCCCATTACAAAGAGTGATAACCCGTAGATATGGCACAACAAGGGTAAAAGATGCTAGATAAACATTACTCGAGAGCCGGGATATTCGTATTGAGAAGCTTCAAACATCATAAAAAATTCCTATGAGTTAACAAAACTCCTTTACTAGCTCTAGTTGTCTCACATGATTAAATCTTACCAGATTATACGTATAAAGTGATTGTCAATAATTTTGTATAGATATTTGTTAACAGATATGATTGATCTTTAATGAAATATGATTTTGCTGTATAATGTGTGGAATGGTTTGGACATGATTTTGTAAAGTTAATTAATATTTATTGTAATGAAAGTTATGAATAAATTGATTAATGTCAAATATATATTTTGCAAGATCTATCTTTATTAATTTATTTAAAGATGTAATTTGTAAACTACATCACATAATCTGGTTACGTAAATCCATAGGCATAAATATAAAGCTTTCATAAATAGTAAACTAGTCTCCATAAGCACAAAAGTCAAGGTTTCAAACTCTCATAAGCATCTAGTCAAGGTTTCTTCAATCACGCTCATATTCATGGATGGTCTGGTGCTGGTGCTTGTGCTGGTGCAACCGGTGGTTGTTGTTGTTGGTTCCAAATCGCTTGCGGATAAGTCAGGCCATTTTTAATCTCTCTCAACATATTCACAATGTATCTCATTTGTCGCACGGTATAGTTACTCTGGGAAAATAATGAACATTAGTCAATATTCCAACAAAAGATTATTACAATCAATTCATATGACCTATAAGATTTGACACATTCCAATCTGAATCAACAATAAGGAACTGTAAACATGAGCACGTTTTCCATTTCAGTAACAAAAGCCTCTCAGATCAAATAAGATCAACCCATACTCTTTAAAAATTCCAATCTAAACCACCCACGAGCTACTATTCATTTCCAAACAGAGATGGACCACCACAACAAAATTCAAATATGTAAGAAAAACCTTGGATTTCGATAACGAGGACTTACGTTCGGAAGTGCTTCTTGGAAATTGGCCATTGTCAAATTGTTGAACTCCATAATCTCTTGGAGTGTCGTTTGTTTGACTTGTAAGAAAACTGCATTTTGATCCTCCATTTTGACTTCAAACTGCATTTTGATCCTCCAGTGAGAACATAAGGTTTGTTCGACAAAAAGAGAGAGAGGGAGATGACTGAGCCAAACGACGTTCGTCCGTTTCTTAAATATAGAGATAATTGGGACACTTTTTAACCAAACTTTATTGCAAGTTTGACATCTAGGACACGCTATGATCACTACATTTTTTCTAACAAATTTACTACAAATTCTCATATATACTTTTGCTCCAATACACGAAATGACTATACATTTTTCTTTTACCAAATATACTACATATTATGATATTTTTGATCTATGACACGGAAGGAATACACACTATGACACATGTGTTTAACAAATTTACTACAAATTCTCATACTTTATTTTGATCTAAGACACGGAATGACTATTACATTTTTCTTTTACCAAAATTGACTACAAGTTATGACACTTTTGATCTATGACACAAAATGATTACACGCTATGACACATTTTCTAACAAGTTGTGATACTTTTGATCTAAGACACAAAATGACTATGCATTTTTATTGTAACAAAATTTATTACAAATTATAATACTTATGATCTAAGACACGGATTGATTACACACTTTTTTTAATAAACTTACTACAAATTATAATATTTTTGATCTAAACAACAACACATTTTCTAACAAATTTATTACAAGTTGTGATATTTTTGTTGTGAGATACGTTTGATCTATTATACGGAATGATTACACACTCAAAAAGAATTTACTACAACTTGTCATACTTTTGCTTTAAGACACAGAATAATTACACATCTTTTAACAAATTTACTACAAGTTGTGATACTTTTGATTACACTTTTTTTTATAACAAGTTTACTAGAAGTTGGTGATGCTTTTGAGTTTTGATCTAAAACACGGAATAATTACACACGTTCTTACAAATTTAATATGTACCATTTTGATCAAAGACACGGAATAATCTTACACACTCTTTTAACAAATTTACTATAAATTGTCATATTTTTGATCTACAAGAAAAGCAACCTTTGATCTGTTTAGTTTGTATCCGTTGGTCTAACTAACTTTTTACTTATTAGAAACCCTTATTTTATGTTATGGTGTTACATACACCGTAGTTCTATAGAGCAAGTTATTTGTTGTGTGCATACATGATCGTATGGTTGATATATAGCATTAATACATGATCGTATGATTTCAAAAGTTTCATTAAAATATAGAATTATTCAAAATGATTGATATATATATAACCTTAAAAATCTTTGTATGTCATCGAGATGATTTGTAATGTAGTTTTATGAGTAAATTATTGAGTATTTGCACCCTATATACACAGACAATAGCATAATTATAGGATAACATGTCCACTGTACACATTTTTTAATTACCAGTGTAACCTTACTATCACACGAAATCTTTCACTCTTCTTCCTCCTCTCCTCTTTTTCTCTCTCTCCCTCTCTTTCTCTCTCATTCTCTCTGTAAAATCAAACAAACAGATTTGGTGATTTTACGGCTAAGGTTAATGAAAGTGGTTGATCGAAACAAAGACAGATATATGATTCATGGCGGTTAGATTTAAGGGAACCAGTCAATCGAAACATCGACGGATCTGGTGATTCATGGCGGTGGTTAAGGTAAATGGAAGCGGTCGATTGAAACAACGACGGATCCAGTGATTATGGCGGTTACGGTTAATGGAAGCGGTCGATCAAAACATTATTCGGTGATTCACGGCGGTTAAAGTTAATGGAAACGGTTGATCGAAAAACAGCGACGGATCCGCTAATTATCTGTTAGCCGAGATCCGCTATTTTGCAAACTGGAATTAAACTCTAACACAACTACTTTCATCGTAGAAGTGGCGGCTAGCGTGAACTGTACCGACTAGGGTTAATTCTCTCAAACATTAAAAGTAATTTTCTCTTTCTAGTTTCATTTTTCTTCTTTTCTCAAATCTGAATATAGTGTACCGAATCCAAACTATTTTTTCTCTATTCGCAAAATCTGTTTCGGAAATAAATCTACATCTCTCTTTCAATCGAGTGCCTCTTTCTCTCTCGTGAACATGAAAAAGCATATCGGTAATGTGTGGCGGCTAGTGAAATCAGTAGCGGATCCGGCGATCTATGGCGGCTAGGGTTAATGGAAGCAACGACAAATAAGTAGAATCAGAAACAGATCCAGAAAGTAGGATAAGTGGAATCAGTAACAGATTCGGAAAGCAACAACAAATTAGTGGAATCAACAACAAATTCGGTGATATGTGGCGGCCAGTGGAAGCAGCGACGCGACGGAGAAAGCAACGACATGCACGCATCGACGGAGCCGATTACAGGGTCAATATTTGAATAGTTTAATATATTTACAAAGTAATTTTAATTGTTAGCTGGAACCAGTTGTAATTAGCCGGATAATCTGTAACTTACTAAATTTCATGTTCATTCCCAAATGGATTATATAAACAAAATCTAAAGGGTCAAATAGTAATTAACTCATTTTCTCTCTGCTATTTTATTGAGTTTATGACTTCTCATTGTTTGTTTACAAATTATGTTATTGTTTGTAGTTTTCTACCTAATTGACTCTAAATTATTACTAACAAAAATCCAAAGGATAACACAAATATTTAGAATACACTTTAATTAGAAGAATGCCATTAAATTTTAAACTTGAAATATTGTTAAACACAGAAAATTAGCTTTAGTGGATGGAGCTAACGCTTGCAGCTAGATCGATTGAACCTTTTGGCTTATTCTTTCTGAGACGTCCTCACAATGGTATACAGAAAAGGCAATGAACTATGATCTAGTTAGAATGCCATTTGACCTTTTGCAAATTTTGGTTATTGGAAAAAGAAAAACATTGATTTCCCTTATTATAACTAGAATCCCCAAAATTAAGTTAGTGATGTTAGATGTCATATCAATCTCAACTAAATGAACAAACCCGCAAACATAAGACATGAAAATCAATTAATTACAAGAAATGGCTCAAGACAGGCCAGTTTAAAAATATTGTTGGTGACCACATAAGAAATAATAATAAAGCGGTATTTATAGAGAAATGGAATTTAACACTACAAGATATATAAATTCAATACTCTCCTTATTACCAATGCATTTGCATAAAGTTCTCCAAAGACTAAGACCAAGACCATACGTTTTTAGTTTGACCTATCCAAAATATTTACCTAACCCAGGCGGATTTTACTATTTTAATTTAATCGATACGTACTAACACATAGTACAGATTATTAATTTACACTGTAGCTACCATACAAAGCAAACTACACGTAATCCCAATATATATCAGCCCACAAATCAGAACTACTAGTAAAAGCAACATATATAACCAAAAGGTCTAGAATTTATAGGTTTATGATCCAATATAATTATCTCTTTTGGATCAAGCTCAAAACTAAGAAAAATTAGTTCTAGAATTTCTAAAAAGTTTATCACCTCTCTATTGAATAATATATTTAGAAGTAAATGTAGAAAATTCTAGAGATTGTAAAATAAATTATCTATTTACAAGACTCCAATTCCATAAAAAAAAACTCTCTGAGGCACGAAGTTTGAGAAAAGTCTTTACCCAAGAAACAAAGTAAAAAGTCAACTTTGACTGATTGGTTTCTTACCCTTTTTAGTAAGTGTTTTCGAAAAACCCTTTCCCCACCAAAAATACCAAAACCCTAGAGTCAAACCAGATCTCAGCCGCAAAAGCCCTCCTTCCAGAAGCCTCTACCGGCGGTTTAGGAGCAGGAAGGTAACCATGGAGACCTGGAATTACCCCCAAAGATTCAAACTCTTCCTAAAGACAACCTTTAGATATAATAGCTCCTCCGGAGCTCTCTTTTCAACATTTCCCTCTGCTTAAACAAAGGAGATCTACTGTATCTCAACTGACCCCCTAGTAGTTGAAGAACTTTCACATATCACAACCAAGAAAATTGTGCGATATCTTCCTCTTTCTACAAGTATGACGCGAAGACTCTCTGCTACAGAAAAAGGAAAGAACATAATGGGACATGAGGATTCTCCTCCACGCAAAAGAATCAAAGTTCCAAAGCTTGACAATAAGGATCTGGTAGAAGATAACAAGCTGACCTTGATTGAACGGCTCACGAACCCCAACGCCCAGAAGATGTGGTCTATGATTTCTTTCATGTCCAAACACTGGAACCTCCGAGGTAAAGCTATTGGATATGAATAGGTTATCACTATTTTCAATTTCGCTTCGACTTTGAAGATGACCTGTTAAAAGTCCTAGATAATAGACCGTACCACTTTGCTAACTGGATGCTGATTCTACAAAGATGGGAAGCTGTAATCTCCTCATCACTCCCTTCCCAGATCCCTTTCTGTATAAGAGTTAAGAGACTCCCTCTGCACTACTGGAAGGAGGATATGGTTAGAAACATTGGTCAACCATTGCTAAAAGAAACTTCTATTGACTTCTAACGAGGTGAAGAATGTATGGTCAGCCTGGAATATGAGAAACTCGAAAAACACTATTTCAAGTGCAACAAACTATCCCATGAAGTCAAAGACTGCCCAAAAGTTGACCAACATTTTAAAAAAAATCACCAAAAGAAAGAGGAATCTTCATACCCGAGTGGAAGAGCATCCCCTCCTCATCAAGCATATGGAAGGAACCATCCCTACGCAAGAGTAGCAAGTCACAGTGAAAGAGGCAGGGGTCCCTCATCTGAAGAGCATAAAGAGGATACAAAGTACATTAACAGAGGTCATAGAAGAAACTACCACCAAGAACGATTATATGATCGCTCATATGATGTTAGATATGAAAGACAATCTAGAGAAAGAAGTTCAGGGAGAAGTCATTATCAGGAAAGACCCCGAGATAGAATCCTTGAGGAAATAAGAACAAGAAGCTGCCACCAGAGAGGTAGTAGAACCCCTGAAGACCTAGCATCTCCAAGGAACAATACCAACTTGGCTATTACTCCTAGAAGGGAGAAGGAAGATCTGAGAAACAAGGTAAATCAGAGAGAGTACACAACAAACAAACACAAAGAGGCTAACATGCAATATAGAGAAAAAAACCTGTTACTGAGTGGAGAGAGGAAGAACCAGTAATGGAGTGGAGAGTACAGGGATCTTCAACATCACATAGTAGGCGTCCTCCCCTAAAAAGGAACATGGCTCTGGTGAGCTTCCCATCACATACCATCTAAGAAGTACCCTCTACTGAGCAAGTAATGGAGCAACTCTGTGATGTCACTATCCAATATGTCAACTGCCCTGACCTCAGAGAAAGTGAAGCGAGAGAACAAAGGATTATTGAAGGTGAATCAAGAGGTCTGATGGCGGAAACAACAACCAACATCATAACAGCAACAAAAGCATCCCTCATGGTTGGACACCTCCCATCAATTGCCGAAGATAGTATCTCACCAGATCTGCCACAACTAGGCCAACAAAAAGCTCCTGCAAAAAAGCATGGTAGGCCTGCATCAAAGAAGAAGACTACATGCAGCCCTCTACTACTCCCAGGGATGGGTTCAAAAAAGAGAAATGTACTTTGTATCCAACAATCGCCAAAAAGGAAAAGCCATACCTCTCAACCTATCTCTCATAATGAGGAGAACCATCAAGCTGTAAGCCATGAGAACCCTACAAGAACTTTGATCCCAGCTATCACTTAGAAAGGTAAGGGACAAGTGGATTTTCACAATCCACCAAGCTCTCTTCCTTAGCTATAGTAAGCTGGAACTGCTGTGGTTTGGGGAAGACTACAACAGTTCCTAGATTCAGGAAGATAAAATCTACCATCTCTCATGATGTTCTCTTTCTACTAGAAACAAAAAAACCCACATACACAGTCCTCAAGAAACTGGAATGGCTAGGGTACCCATCACATCATCTGGTTGAACCACATGGCCCTGGAGGAGGAGGCATGACCCTATTTTGGAAGCAAGAAACAGAGATATAAGTCATCTCCTCAACCCATAATTTTATAGACACTAAACTGATGTATGAAGGGAAACTAACCTTTGTAATTTTCTTATAGGGAGAACCTGATAAGGCAAAAAGAAAACAAATCTGGGAACAACTCCTCACTCTTGCTAGTTGTAGAAAAGCTCCCTGGTTTATTACATGTGATTTTAATGAAATAGTAGATAACAATGAGAAACATGGAGGAAAAGCTAGAGATGAAAACACATTCGTGGACTTCAGATCTTTCATCTCAGAGAGTGACCTCTACGACCTCCAACATTCTGGAAATTTCCTCTCCTGGAGAGGCACAAGAGGCATTCATACTGCACTCTGTAGATTGGAAAGAGCCATGGCGAACTGTAACTGGATGGAGATGTTCCCAGCAGCCAGGTGTGAGTACCTGCAATTTAGAGGTTCTGACCACAAACCTCTGGCTAGTTACTTCACAGGTCATTACAAAAAAACAAAAGGATTATTCCGCTTTGATAAAAGTCTAAAGGATAAAGCGGAAATAAAGAAGCTGATAGTTGAAACCTGGCACTCAAGGGAAGATCAGGTTGTAGAGCTTAGAATAGGAAGTTATAGGAGAGCAATAATATAATGGAATAAAGAACAACATCAAAACAATCAAAAAATCATTTTACAAAAACAAAAGGAGCTAGAAGAAGCTATGGCTATCTTCACTATACCAGTGGAGTTAATTCAGTTAATCAATGCTGAGTTAGCATTGGCATACAAAGCCGAGGAAGACTTCTGGAGACAGCGTAGCAAGCACCTCTGGTTAAGCCTGGGAGACAAGAACTAAGTCTATTTTTACGCTAGCACCAGAAACAAAAGAATTGTCAATAAAATTTATGTGTTAGAATATTCAAAAGGAGTCACCCAATATAATGAAGATAAAATTGCAAAGATAATCAATGACTACTATCAAGAAATGTTTACCTCGAAACTGGGGAGAAGAGAAGACATAGCCAGCAAAGCTTTGACACCCTCAGTCTCTGAGGAAACTAATGCAACATTGATCAGGGAACCAACACCAAAGAAGATTAAAGAAGCTATGCATGCTATTCATGGAGATAAAGCCCCTGGTTCTGATGGTTTCTCAACCTGTTTCTTTCAAGCTAATTGGCACACAGTCAGACCTGCAATCATAAAGGAAGTCCAGGACACCTTCAAATCCGGTTTAATACCAAGAACAATAAATACCACACATACAAGGCTTATCCCAAAAGTGAGAAGCCCCAAGAAAGTTGCTGAATATAGACCAATTGCACTATGCAATGTCTATTACAAATTGATATCCAAAATCTTTACGAGGAGATTGCAGCTTGTGCTACAAGGTTTGGTATCTAAAAACCAATCAGCTTTTGTCAAAGGGCGAGCCATCTGATAATGTCTTGATCACACATGAAGTCCTCCATTTCCTCAAGTCATCTACTGCAACAAAAAGATGTTCCATGGCGGTTAAAACTGACATGAGCAAAGCTTATGGCAGATTGGAATGGAGCTTTCTTAAGGAAGTGCTTAGAAAATTAGGATTCCATGATATTTGGACTAATTGGATTATGCAATGCATCACTACGGAATCCTATACTTTCCTTGTCAATGGAGCAATTAAAGGCTATGTCCAACCTACACGAGGAATCAGGTAAGGAGACCCACTCTCTCCCTACATATTCATACTCTATGGCGAAGTTCTATCTGAACTATGCAGGAAAGCTCAAGTAGAAGCTAGCTTACCAGGGATCAAAGTGGTTAGAAAAAGTCCAGCTATAAATCACTTATTGTTCGCTGATGATACTATGTTTTTCTCTAAAACAAACAGAAAAAGCTGTCAGACTTCGAAAACAATCCTACAAGAGTATGAGAAAGCATAAAGTCAAATGATCAACTGCCAAAAGTCTGCTATTACATTCCCTACTAAAACTCCTCCACACATAAGGTGTAGAGTTAAAAAGTACTTGAACATACCAAGAGAAGGTGGCAATGGAAAGTACATGGGACTCCTGAGTTGTTTGGAAGGAAGAAGAAAGACTTACTCAGCTTGATCGTGGATCAAATACGCCAAAGAGCAACCATCTTATTAATCAATGGTTAACTAGGTGCAATTAATGAACATATGCAACGATTACAACTACAACTTAAAATCATATGCAAGATTGTTCTTGAACTCAAACCACGGAATTAGAATCTCTCCACTGTCGTGGTTCAGACTCTCTATACCCTATTCCCTAATAGACTCAGTTGTCGCATGGTTATTAAAAGGTAAAGACACGCAATAGAATTATGGTTCAATTGTTCACTAAACTCTTTAACTAATTGGTATGATTGTTAAGACGCTTAACTCATCAAATACTAGATCATGAGATATTAAGAACACTTTTGTGGATACATCAACCTAGGATCGATCACTGGTTAGCTACGCCAGATCAAGCATTGAGCGTAAATAAAGATGAAGAACAACTAACAAGGGATAGAATAAGGATATCCTATTACTTATTCTTGCCTATATTCTTGCATATACTCTTGTTAAATATCTTTCATTTATTACGGATCTCTTGTAACAACTCAAGTTATTAATAGCCATGTCAATAGATCAATCCCAAAAAGGGAAATTCATTCTCTAATATGGTACTAGAGCACAAAAGCTCATGAGCCTTTCGTTTTTTTCCTCTTCCTCACTTTCTTCTACCTCTCTTCTTCATTTCCCATTTATCTTCAACAATGGTTGTTCCACCTGCAGCTATAGAAAGAGCTTTTGGTGTAACCAACATCAAATCTCACATTCCAATCATCCTTGATTTTAACGATCATAACTATGATGCTTGGAGAGAATTATTTCTCACTCATTGTCTAGCTTTCGACGTCCTTGGCCATGTTGATGGCACACTTCTTTCGAACGGAGACAACGATCAAGCCTGGAAGAAAAGAGACGGTCTAGTCAAGCTCTGGCTATACGAAATGCTTGCTCAACCTCTGTTTCGCAGTTCCTTCCAAACAGGAGGCACCGCCAGAGACATATGGATCCCAATCGAAAATCAATTTCGAAACAACAAAGAGGCTCTTGCAATTCAGCTTGATAGTGAATTGCGCACACCTGAAATTGGCGATGAATCGATACAAGAGTACAGTCAGAAACTCAAAACTCTTTCCAATTTGCTCGCGAATGTTGATGCACCTGTGTCAGAGCGAACTCTTGTGACATATCTCCTCAATGGCTTGAATGAAAAGTATGATTACATAATCAATGTAATCAAACACAAGGAGCCGTTCCCCACCTTTGAAAGTGCCAAATCAATGCTCGAGATGGAAGAAACACGTCATAAGAAAGCACACAAACTTCCATCGGGAAGTCACGCAGACCACTCCTAATCTTCCAAGGCATAGATGGTTGCTCGCACCCCCGAGAACAACACCAACAACAATCACGAGCAGAAGATGGTGAAATCAAATAGTTTTTGGGGTAACAAGAAAAACAACAATCGCTACAGAGGAAGAAACAACAACCAGTTCATTGGAGGACCAAGCCTTAACCTTATCTACAATGGTGGACCAAATTACAATGGTAGATCAAATTTTCCTTACTGGGCCTCACCTTTAGAACTCATTGGTAGATCCATTGAAGTAGAAGGAGCCTGAAGATGAGGATCAAAGCATGTTCCATTATCATGTAGCTTAAAAGTGATGACCTTATGCATTAGCTCTTCAAGACCCGCTTGACCCTTTTCCTTCAACTCTGGAGTTATGAATGCTTTCACCTTAGAAAAGGGCTTAGCTATACCCTTGCACTTGACTTTATACTCAATGGTGTCATCAACAAACTTCATAGGATATAAGAAGATAGTGGAAGTCTTACTTTCTTTGGGCTTCTCCCTTATGACTTTTGGTGTTTTCACTTCCAAACTCATTTTCAAAGGTTCTTCAAAGAGTAAATTCAAGCAACTTCCATCAAAGACTTCTTCATAAAATCTCTTACCATCAAGACTTAGAGACTCATTCACCACTTGAGTTGGTTCTTTCTTCACTTGAATCCTCATCGAATCATCTTCATTGCATGCGATTGTTCCACAAAAATTGGTAGTTGGAGAAGTAATAGGATAATATACCTTAGAGTCTACTATGAAATTGCGCGGCACAACATAGACGCTGAATTGGTGTTCACACTTCAACAACCCTCTTTGAATCCTTTAAAGGAAAAAGTCTGGAAACAGAAAACCATGAACAAAATCCGTCATTTTATGTGGCAGACTCTTTCTGGTGCGGTAGCTGTTAATGAGAGACTCACCCATCGCCATGTGCAACAGGACCGAAAGTGTGCACGTTGTGGGGATACTGATGAAACAGTTAACCATGTTCTCTTTAAATGTTCCCCTACTAGGCAATGCTGGGCCCTTTCCCAGATCCCAAACCCCAGTCGATTTTCCCGTATGACAGTTTATGGGGCAATATGGATTATTTATTTTCTCGTATCCCACAGAGAACGAAATGTAAAGCCTTCGCTCGATGTTTTCCATGGATACTTTGGTATCTCTGGAAGGTTCGGAATGATAAAGTGTTTGCTAATGTTGATCGGTGCCCACAAGCTATTGTGGCGATGGCCCAAAAGGAATCTTCAGAGTGGTTTTTGGCTAATGAAGGAAAGGACGCGTCGCCAAGAGTTCAGGATCCCTTCGAGGAGACTATGTCCACAAACTCCGTATTCAGTTGTTTCATTGATGTCTCATGGAAGAGGGACGATAACACGAGTGGAGTGGGGTGGGTCCTCCAATTACAGGATGGAACGACCGATTTATTGGGGCTACGAGGAATGCGTCAACTACTGTCGCCGCTACATACCAAGATGCAAGGTCTGCTATGGGCTATGGAGAGTCTCCGCAAAAAGCGACGTTTCTGTGCGACATTCCTGACTGACTCTCAAGAACTGGTAAGTATGGTTGCAGATCCGGAACATTGGCCTCGTTTCTAATCAGAACTCGAAGATTTTCAGGAGTTACGTAATTCTTTTCCAGACTTTACACTAATGTACTGCTCTAGGGAAAAGAATAGAAAGGCAGACCTCCTCGTAAGGAATGCCCGTCTCCGCCAAAAAGTTTCTCGTTTATCAGCACTTCTACGCCTGTTTGGTTCACGGATACCTCTGTATTCATGTAATCGGACGGAACAAGTGTGTCCGTGACAAAAAAAAAAAAAACCTAAAATTCTTCTATATTTACAACTATTCACATTTTATAGAAGATATAAGTGACAAAAAAGCATTGGATGTTTAGTATAAACCGTACTTACTACTTTTTGCCAAATATTTTTATTTGATAACATATTAATAATCTGAGATAAAGATACATAAACCGGTTTTAGTTAGTACTAGTTTACACAATCATTTTTAAATTTTTTTTTTCTAATTTGTTTCCAATTTTAAAACATATAAATAATCACAATTTAATTTTAAATAAACTAAATATTTTTTTGTCGCTTCCAACCTCTGTAGACCTGGCACGGCTCTGTATTCACCTAATTGTTTGTGGAATAAAAGTCATGAGAACTTGTAAGGAATAATTCATGCAACACGAACCAAACGAGAATCTAGTCTCACACAAGATCAAATAAAACCGAACAATCAATAACTTCCTGCATTTACCTTAATATAGAGCCTGTTGGTGCATTTTCTTCGACAACAAATCCATCTAATGGCACAATGTTACTAAAACTTTCGACCCTACATGTTTGTTCGTTATCAGTTTGAAAGAATTTGGATTATCTGTTTTGAAAACTACTTAATGCAGAAACCTGATAAAAAGAAACGTGGATAATTTAACTATTATGGGAAGTAAAGAATAAAAATGTTTTTTTTTTACAAGTTTTAAAATATTTCGAGAACAAGTATATATAATGTTGATGTAAGCTTGAAAATAACTTGAGTTATAAGTTATCCTAATCCTATTAAGTTATGGAAATTTAAGAGATTAAGAAAAGAGCTACATATATTTAAGAGTTATCTAAATATGTAAGTTTTCTTTTTAGGATTAAAAATATATCTATTCTATTCTCTATATAAAGAGATGTCAAGGTGTGACATAACTTAAGAGTTTTTGGGAAACTAAGTTTTAGTTTTTGAGTTAGTTTTTTAAAGCAATAAAGTGTGTTCTTGTTTTGAATCTAAAGTGTTTATGTCAATATTTGGTATTAGAGCGATCTATTTGAAACGACCCGACCCGTTTTTTTTTTTTTAACATACAAACTTTGGTCTCGGACTAGCATTCCCATAAATGCTATCCTCAACAACCAAGCAAAACATCACAGATTACACTACAACGGATAACCAAACAAACCAACAATTCAATTCCATTAAATAACTAACCAATCAGCTCCACAATATTCATCCAATAAAAACCAGCAACCTAACAACGGTTCTAAAACAGTAATGGAAACAACTCAAGGCACAAAACTCGAGACCGTAGATCATCTCCCTCTTCGTAGCCGTGATTCCACGATCACAATTTGCCTTTACCTGCATCACATGGGAAAAAGAGATGCGTGAGTATTATCATAAATACTCAGTGAGACGGTCATCCCATCTACGACTGCGCACTCAGGCACGATGGACCGCTCAGGCAAACATACATCAAAACAGCACACAAACACAACACAAGGCTCAACCACAGCCAACCAGACAGGCTGTCGATCGACACTACCACTAGGTGTCGATCGACACCTTCTGTACATGCATGTCGATCGACGCCAACTGTACAAGCCTGTCGATCGACATAACCTCTAGGTGTTGATTGACAGCTTCCGAACATCCCTGTCGATCGACAGCTTCCGAACATCCCTGTCGATCGACACAACCTCTTGGTGTCGATCGACACAACCTCTTGGTGTCGATCGACACACCTTGTGTGTGTCGTTCGACAGGCCTGCGTAGAATCCTTGGAATTCGATCATAATCCTCTCAGATCGATTCCTCCTCTGCGTCAACACGAAACCTGCACGAAAACAACAATCCACACACAGCAAACAACAATACACAGCCACAAACAACACATCAAGATCAATCAATTCGTTCCAAACCTATCACCAAAAACCCCTAACGAATCCACCGGCCCAGAAGTCATGGTCACGCAACTTAGTCTATCAGTTGCCTCAGACCTCAACCTTTGGCAACTCTCCTCCTTTGCCTGATGAACAAGGCAAACCAAACCAGTCGGTTAAATCAACCAACCAAACGTATCCGGTTAACTAAACCAAATCAAACAAATCCGGTTAACTAAACTAAACCAAAACAAACCATACCGGTTAACTAAACCAAACTAAACCAATATGGTTAACTAAACCAAACCAATTGGAGTTTCTAGTAAACCGGATTAGGGTTTTCTAAAAACAGAAACGACACGCTGACTTCGAAAGCACACTGAGAACGGAGGTTACCTCGGAATCATGGTCGGAAACCTGATCTGGAATCGTGAGACGTAGACCTTTCCAACAATATGCAGATCGTTTCCTAACTCCTTCTGGTTCGACGGGAAAACACCCACGAAGTGGACTGATCGCAGATCCAATTCTGCACGAACCTCTCTCGGGAAAACAACAATAAATCTCAGAATACTCATCCAAAAGACAATCCGATTTCGCCTAAAGCTAGATATAAGAGTGGAGAACTTACCCCTAAAAGTTTCATTCCAATCCAAATAGATTAGGTTATTCGATCCTCTGTTCTTCTAAAACGTGTCAGAATTGTCTTCATCTCATACTTTTCTACAAACACCAAAACGAATCCTCTGCACAAAAGGGAGGCTGATCTCTCTTATAGACGAGCCCTAGGGTTCCCTTAACCCAAACCAGCCAAACCGAACAATTAAAATTAAACCATTCGGTCCAATTCAATTCTCTTTTCTAAATTTGGGTTCACGGATGTTACAATTCTCCCCCACTAAACATGAATTCGTCCTCGAATCCTAAAACAAAGCCCACAAGGCTAACCACCTGGCCAACCTGCCAGTAACACCGAAGACTACATCTCCCAGACCTTCCAGAGGCTCACATCCGTCCTATGCATATAGACCCGTCTCAGACATTGATTGCCCATAGCTCATAACTCATAACCACCATCTAGCTCTCGAGATCGTCACCCCTCAGCTCTCGGTGCCTCTTATCAACCCACCTCAGTCCGCGCAGTCCTGACGGTGTTTGATACCAACCATCTCCACCCCTCAACCCCTCAAGACACACAGTCCGTCAAGCTCTCGGTGTGCTGGGAACTCACAATCCCCTGGAGAGACGCATCTCTCAAAGATCTGCCAGAGGTCGCAACCTCCCAAAACTATCTCCATACCCTCACGCTCTCAGTCCTCGCAGTCTTGACGAACGATCGGTATGCAGGAAACCCACTATTCCCCGGAGAGACGCATCTCTCAAGATCTGGCGGAGACTCAACATGATACTCCCAACCCGGAATACCATCACAACATGATCATCACAGATCATCTGGACCATCCATCACACCGGATGTCCCTGCAGAGTCTCTCTGGAACTAGACAGTTCTAAGCATAATAGAACTTCTATTCCGAGACTCTCTCACACATACGCACACAAACCCGCTAGAGTTCCTACCAAAACTGGCAAGTTCTATCCACAATAAAACATCAATTTCGAGATTCTCTAGCCATAACACATGACTAACAAGTCAACAACATAAGAATACTCATCTTATTAAACTGGAAAAATGCCATAATCATTACAACTTAATGAAAATACATAATCTACAACCAAAAACCTCACCACACACGATGACTATAACACAAAAAACGAAACTGGGAACACCACAAGGAAAAACGAATTCACTCTTCGGCTTGCTTCTCGAACCACTTCCTGAATTTCGTTTTCATCTTTGCCTTTGATTCCCAAGTCTCCTCCTGAACACCTGATATGCTCAAATTTACCCTGAGCTACTCTCTCAAATTAAGAGGTCGTCGTAGTAGGGGTCGAATCACTAGGAGTCAAATCAAACAATAGGACTTATGACTTCGAATTGAGCTAAGCGAATAGAGTAAAATAAAAGTAAGAAACAATTTAAAACAAAGAAAGTTTGTTGGTTTTTAAGAATTCAATTAAACAAAAGCTAGGTTTTCGAGAAATTCGCAGGCAAAGATAAATTGTAAAATTATAAAACTGTCAGGATTTTAATGAAGAACCGTTCTCGAACTTGAAACTCTAATGTAAAATTAAATGACTTCCGTTGAATTAATTATCTATGCATAAACCCTAGAAATCCAAATTCCTTTGTAAAATCAATCAATTTATGCAAGCAATAAAGTTCAGGTTTCAATTGTTCACAAAATCCCTAAACCAAATTCCTTTGAGAATAGGTGATTTTGCTCATCTAAGATTATGCTCAGGTTATCAATTGATGCTTCTGCTTCTAATTAATTAACCTAAGATATCTAATTAAGGGTGATCAATCCTAAATCAGGGTTATTGCAATCTAGATGAAGAACCAATAGATAATCCTAACACGAATTCAATTCTAACAATTCATCTTAATTCCTTTGAAAAACCCTAAACCTAACAAGCAAACTACTCAGACATGGAAACGAATAACATGATAACTGAATAATCCTGCATTGAAATAGAGTAAGAAAGAATTACAGAAGGGTTCGAAGATATCTGAATGATCTGAAAACTTGTCTCCCTAACTCTCAAAATCTCTCTGAAACCCTAATTCTTTGATAAAAGCCAACTTAATGAAAACTAAAAGAAAACTGAGTATTTATAGGCTAGGTTTCGGACTGTGCTTAATTTGATAACTTTTGGAACTTTTGGGGTAAAAAGCAAATCTTCAAAATTGGAAAATCCTCTTCTTTCGCGAAACAGTTTCCTCCGTCGATCGACGGACATGTGCCTCCGTCGATCGACGGAAAGCTAAAATTCTGCACTTTCTGCATCAAGCTTGCGACTTCGACTGCTTTTTCTTTGATGCTCCAAAATGTTTCATAATCACCAATTAAGCTCCATTCATCCACGAACCTGCCAAGACTCTAAAACACTAGAAAAATACTAAAAAAGACTCGATAAAACCGGGTTAAATCATGGCCAAAAGATGGTAAAAACCATGATATATCAACTCCCCCAGACTTAGCTTTTGCTTTCCCTCAAGCAAACTAGAGACTAAGAATGAAGTCGAGGTTTGAAAATCGCGGGAACTCACTTATCCTTTGGAACATTGCTTTCGTTTCGTTGACTCATTCGCTGGATATAAACAAAGTACCTTTGGTGGTCACGAATCTCAACCATCATAGGTTGGGCCTCAAATCTTAACCTGCAAACCCATCAGTTTCACATTCTCCTAACTGTCGCACACTTGATCAAAGTGATGATGGAATTCCCTCCAATGATATCAACCAAGTAAAAGGCTAGGTGTGATGTTAAAAGGCTTTTGGTGTTTAAGTGGAGCTAAGAGTGTTTAGGGTTACAGGATTTTATTTGGTGGATGCAGACATTATGCATAATCACAAGAGAGAGACGAGTCCAGTTGATGCCCACAGTTTCTCATTCACATTGCACTCTCCTCCAAATAGTAATCAGGAACCAAACACCATTAATTAACATGTTCCACTATCCACATCCAACTTCTCCATTCCTTGGGACTTTTGTTGAAGCTAGACACTTATAAAGATGATCATTTCCCTTTCCCTTACTATATTTTCGATTTTTTTTTTTTTTTTTTTAAAGGAAATAAGGAAAGAAAAATATATACACTTACAAGTGGGTTGCCTCCCACCAAGCGCTTGTTTTCAGTCGTTAGCTCGACTTTGTCAGAAATCTAGGCGTTGGGAGCAATTGGTAAGGACACGATGTGCCCATCCGGAATCTCAGCACTTGCCCAATAATGCTTGATTCGTTGTCCATTGACTACGAATTCTCTGCTGCCATCTGGAGTAAGGAGGACTACAACACCATGTGGTCGAACTTCTTTGATAGTGAAAGGTCTGGACCATCGAGACCGTAACTTACCTGGAAATAGAGACAAACGAGAGTTGTAAAGAAGTACCTGATCGTTTGGCTCGAATGTCCTGGAGATGATGCGCTTATCATGATACGCCTTTGTCCTTTCTTTGTACAGCTTAGAGTTCTCATATGCATGGAATCTGATTTCATCCAACTCATTAAGCTGTATCTTACGCCTTTCTGCAGCTGGTTTGATATCAAAGTTGTACTTCTTCACTGCCCAAGCTGCTTTGTGCTCAAGTTCCACTGGAAGATGGCATGCTTTCCCATAAAGAAGTTGAAAAGGCGTAGTCCCCAATGGCGTTTTGAATGCTGTTCTGTATGCCCAAAGTGCATCATCTAGCTTAGTAGACCAATCTTTCCTTGTAGAATTAACTGTCTTCTCTAAGATTTCCTTGATCTGTCTATTAGAAACTTCCACCTGCCCACTTGTTTGAGGATGGTAGGGGCTGGCCACACGATGATGAACTCCATACTTAGCAAGCAATCGATCAAACACTTTGTTGATAAAGTGTGTTCCACCATCACTAATAACCACGCGAGGAACTCCAAAACGAGGGAAAATGATGGTCTTGAATAGCTTAACAACTACTCCAGCATTGTTCTTAGGGCTCGCGATTGCTTCTACCCACTTAGAGACATAATCCACAGCAACCAGTATGTAGTTATTCCCATAAGATGATGGGAAAGGACCCATGAAATCAATACCCCAACAGTCGAATAACTCCACCTCAAGGATGAAGTTTTGTGGCATCTCATGTCGCCTGCTGATTTTACCTCTTCTCTGACAAGCGTCGCACTCTGACACGAAACTGTGAGCATCCTTGAACAGTGTGGGCCACCAGAACCCAGCTTAAAGAAATTTAGAAGCAGTCTTGAAAGTAGCGAAGTGTCCAGCATATTCAGAACCATGACAATGATATAACACTCGCCGAGTCTCCTCTTCAGCTATGCATCTTCTGTATATACCAACTGAACAGAACTTATAGAGATAAGGCTCATCCCAATAGTAACTTCTGAGTTCCCGCATGAACTTCTTCTTTTCATACCCTTTTAAATCCGTAGGAGGATCATCTGCAGCAAGGTAATTGGCAATATCTGCATACCATGGTCGTGAGGATGTGGAAACAGCAAAGATTGGACTGCTGAACACGTCGTTGAGGATTCTGGAAAAGTCAAACTCGGATTTCTGGAAATCCCGTCGATCGGTGCAAGGATCTGCGTCGATCGACGGGATGCTTGATTGAGTGCTCGACGTGACATCGACGTCTCCTCGACGTGAGGAATTTGGTAGCGTCGAGCGACGCACACAATCCACATCGATCGACGGAAGTCCTGCAACCCGAGAATTTTGAAGAATTTCTTCCTACAACTCACTTTCAATGAAGTTCACACCTTCTTCAGGGAAGAAATCATCTATAGGGACATTTTCCTCAACCCGAATGGGCGAAAGATGATTTGCTACTCCATTCTCAACCCCCTTTTTATCCTTAACCTCGATGTCAAATTCTTGGAGAAGAAGAATCCACCTCAATAACCTTGGTTTAGCATCCTTTTTCTGCATTAAGTACTTCAGTGCCGAATGGTCTGTGTGTACTATTACCTTGGATCCAATCAAGTAAGGACGAAACTTCTCAAATGCAAATACCATTGCCAACAACTCTTTCTCTGTAGTAGCATAATTTCGTTGTGCTTCATCAAGAGTTCGGCTCGCATAATAGATAGCATGTAGTTTCTTATCCTTTTTCTGTCCCAATACAGCCCCAACAGCAAAGTCACTAGCATCACACATTACTTCAAAAGGCAAATCCCAATATGGAGGTTGAACAACGGGGGCACTCACTAAAACCTGTTTAATCTGCTCAAAAGAAGATAGACAATCAGTATCAAAAGCAAATTTAACGTCCTTACAGAGTAGGGAAGTGAGTGGACGGGCGATTTTGGAGAAGTCCTTGATGAACCTTCTGTAGAAACCAGCGTGACCAAGGAAACTTCTAACTGCTTTTACGTTTTCTGGTGGTTGTAGACTTGTCATAACCTCAATCTTAGCACGATCCACTTCAATCCCAGCTTCAGAAACTTTATGTCCTATCACAATGCCATCTTTGACCATAAAGTGACACTTCTCCCAATTAAGAACCAAGTATTTCTCCACACATCTACCAAGCACCTTCTCCAGGTTATCTAAACAACCTTTGAAAGAGTCTCCAAAGACAGAGAAATCATTCATAAAGACCTCCGTGTAATCTTCTATCATGTCTGTAAAGATAAACATCATACACCGCTGAAAAGTCGCAGGAGCATTACAAAGTCCAAATGGCATTCTGCGATATGCAAAAGTGCCATAAGGAAAAGTAAATGTAGTCTTCTCCTGATCATCTGGATGGATAGGGATTTGGAAGAATCCAGAATAACCATCAAGGAAGCAGTAATAGGGGTGATTCGCTAATCGTTCCAGCATTTGATCAATGAAAGGCAAAGGGAAGTGGTCTTTTCTTGTTGTTGCGTTGAGCTTCCTGTAATCAATGCACATCCTGTGACCAGTCACAGTCCTTGTAGGGATCAACTCGTTCTTCTCGTTTTTCACAACAGTAACCCCTCCTTTCTTTGGTAAAACGTGAACTGGACTAATCCAAGGACTGTCTGAAATTGGATAGATGATCATTGCTGCCAGAAGCTTCATGATCTCTTTCTTGACAACTTCCTGTAAGTTCGGATTCAATCTCCTCTGATGCTCAATCGAAGATTTCGCGTCGTCTTCGAGATGAATCATGTGCATGCACAAATCTGGGGATATTCCTGCAATATCATCAAGAGAATAGCCAAGAGCCTTGCGAAATTTGCGCAGCTTGCTTAGCAGTAACGTGAGCTCTGCGTTGTTCAAAGATGCACTAACAATGATAGGATAAGTAGAATTAGGGCCAATGAAAGCGTACCTTAATCCTGCTGGAAGTTGTTTGAGTTCGACTTTTGGAGCATTCTCCTCACTCCAGTCGTCATTCTTTGCAATCTTCTCAGAAGCCTCACACAATTCCATATTGGCAACCATCTTCATTACTCTCTCATTGCTATCCAGTAGCCTTGCATAACCCATTGCAGTTTCATCGAACTCCTCAGTTTCAGCGATAGATCGAATCAGGGTCCTCTCCAATGCATCCGTAGGATGTGTCTCATTGAAGACCTCTTGAGCAATGTCTGTGAGTGTATCCACATAGTAGGTCTGACCATCAATTGTAGGCTTCTTCACTAGCTGATCCATATCAAATTTCATCTCCAAATCACCCACACTTAGAGTAATCCTTCTCCCTTTGACATCAATCATTGCTCCAGCTGTAGCCAAGAATGGTCTTCCCAAGATAAGAGGATCTTTGGGTTCTTCATGATATTGTAAAACCACAAAATCCGTAGGGATCAAACAATCTCCGACCTTGATTGGAACATCTTCCAAAATTCCCTCTGGGATCCTTACTGATCTATCTGCAAGGATAAGTGAGATCCTTGTTGGTTGGAAATCAGTCATACCAACAACTGATAGCAACTGAGAGGGGCATCAAGTTGATGCTTGAACCCAAATCACAAAGAGACCTTGGAAACCTGTTTGTGAAGATCAAGCAATCCAATACAAAACTTCCTGGATCCGTGAGTTTCTTTGGAATCTTGTTCAGAATTATCGCACTAACCTGTTCAGAGATCATAACAACTCCTTCCTCAACACATAAACTATTAGTAACCATCCTCTTCACATACCTTCTAATTACAGGAGAAAGCTTCATTGCATCTAAGAATGGAATCTCAATGCGTAGCTTATCCATGATAGCCTTGCATCTAAGCTCTTCTAGCTCCTGTTTAGACCTCTTTTGGGTTATGGGGTAAGGAATCTTAGGTTGATAAACCCTTTCAACAACATCGGTAGGGACCAGCAGATATTCAGGTCTTTGCGATTCCCGTCGATCGACGGCAGTGTCTTTGCGTCGATCGACGTGAGCAATTTTCGTCAATCCTTCGTCGATGTTTCGTCGAGGTAGCGTCGGGACAGAATTGGGAATTTTCTCACCCGTCGATCGTTGCTCCTCCTGAGCGTCGATCGACGGTTGGTCCTGTGCAAAAATTTCTGCATCTTCTTCTTCTTCTAGCTCGTGAATCAGCTGATCTGAGGGGTTTTTCTGCAAGTTTGGCTTCACAACTTTGCCACTTCTGGTTGTAATTGCAGCAACACCATGCTGTCTCGGGTTTGCATCTGTTCTAGCTGGAAGAAAACCCTCTTGTCTTTTCACATTCTCTGCGGTTTGAGCTACCTGAGTATCCAATTTTTTCATGTGAATACTGAGAGCTTCAATCTTCCCATTGAGATCAGTGTAGAACCCATCCATTTTTCCAATGAGAGTAGTGTAAAGCCCGTCAATCTTCCCATTGACATTTACTGCTAGACTTTGTTGGCCCTCAAGAATCTGTTCGAGTGTACCCTTTGAGTCATTTTCTGAAGGTTTAGAGGGAATCAGTTGGTAAGAAGATGATCCATAAGTCCTTTGGTTGTTGTTGCTGCCAAAGGACTTCTGAAACTGCGATTTCTGAGCATAGCTTGGAGAACCAGGAGTTCCAGAGAATGAGCTCCTCTGATTGTAATTGTTGTAGCCCTTATTCTCTGACTGATTTCCATATCGCTGATTCTGGTAGCCATTCTGGTTGATGTAGTTAACATCTTCCTGCTCTCTATCTTCATCTTGATAGAAGGTGTCAACTTCCAGTGCAAAATGAACCAATTTCTTGTTCACCAAAAGGTTATGCACATAATCTATCTTAGCTTTAACCTCAGTTATCTCAGCTCCACCTGATCTATCAGCTTCCCTTCTCCTTTCCTCATCGATCTTCTTTGTACTATTGCTAGTAGACACCTTTTTGATGAGTTCAAAGCAATCAGCTGGAAACCTGGTTTTGAAGTTCCCATTGCTCGAAGCATCTAGAGTGACCTGATGTCTCAAAGCCAAACCTCTGTAGAAAATACCCAGCAACTGAACCTCTGTAAACCCGTGATGAGGACAGTCTCTCTGATATCCCTTCAACCTTTCCCACGCAGCTTTGAAAGATTCTTTCTGATTCTGAGCGAATGTTGAAATCTTAGCATGTAGGTCCTCTGAGCGAGACTCATCATAGAAGTGACCCAAGAAAGCACTCTTAGTATCTCTCCAGTTAGTCAGTGAGCCTGGCTCCAACTGCTTCAGCCAAGAGGCTGCCTCTCCAGCAAGAGAAAATGGAAATAGCTTGCACATGATGTAATCCTCAGACACGTTGTTAGCCTTAATGCTAGACGCAAGATCCTCAAACATCTCAAGATGATCCATGGGGTGCTCTGATGGGTGCCCATGGAACTGATGTTGAGCTACTAAAGAGAAGTACGCAGGCTTCAACTCAAAATCCCTACGCTCAAATCTAGGGGGTCGAATCGCTGCCCTATTGGCATAGTGCTCTTCAGGACGGTAGTAGTCTCCCAAAGTGCGTTGGTTAACTACCGCCCCCCGTGGTACACGATTTGCCTGAGCCAGATGCTCAATCTCAGCGCGCTGGCGCTCCAACTCAACCCTTTGACGATCTAGCTCAGCACGCTCTGCTGCAACTGGGTCCATAACCTCAATGATGTTACCAGCTTCATCAATGGGGTTCCCCAGATCGTTGTACCGATTACCATGTCTGTCAACATTATCCCCTTCAGCATTCCGAAAAGTTATTACAGCTCGATTAGCCATCTTAGCGTGATTTGCTTGTCGTCTGTTTTCTCGTTCCAAAACACCTAACTCCGGAACAAAATCTGCTAACTTTTGATCTTTGTTGCTCCTGGTTCTGCTAGAAGGCATAAACCTTGAAACACCAAAAAATAAAAATAAAAACGAAATCAAAAACAAAAAGAAAACTTAGTCAGAATTCTGGAATCAAAATCCTATGGAAGATTTTGACTCCCCGGCAACGGCGCCAAAATTTTATGTGCTCAAATTTACCCTGAGCTACTCTCTCAAATTAAGAGGTCGTCGTAGTAGGGGTCGAATCACTGGGAGTCAAATCAAACAATAGGACTTATGACTTCGAATTGAGCTAAGCGAATAGAGTAAAATAAAAGTAAGAAACAATTTAAAACAAAGAAAGTTTGTTGGTTGATATATCATGGTTTTTACCGGTTTTCGACCATGATATAAGTCCTTTTATCGAGTCTTTTCGTTGTATTTCGAGTCTTTTTAGTATCTTAACAGGTTATTGCACGTGAGGAGCTTATTTGGTGAATACGGTGCATTTTGGAACGTAAACAAGGTTGAAGCCGGATTTTGCAAGAAAAGAAGCTGATATGAAGCAGCCTGTCGATCGACAGCCCAAAGAAGGACGATCGATCGACAGCTACACTACAGTCTGTCGATCGACAGACACAAGGACGATCGATCGACAGGTGCTCGCAGAGACCGACCTAAAGAAGGAAAATTGTTCCTTTTCGGGCCAGAAGTTACCAATAAACCGTCATAAAAGCCCACCACGAGTTTTACCTCTATAAATAGTTTATTTTAGGTTTTTAGATCAGGAACTTAGATTTTACTTAACAAAGTTTAGAGAGAGATTTTTAGGGTTTTTAGGGAGACAAGTTTACTTCATTACTTTGAGATTCTTCGAACCCTATTGTAATTCTTCTTTTACTCTTTCTTTATGCATTATTATTCAGCTATGATTTGCTTTGCCTCCATGTCTGAGTAGTTTGCTTGTTAGGTTTAGGGTAGTTCGAATGGAATGATGATGAATTGTTAGGGTAAACTCACTTGTTAGGATTATCTGTTAGGTTCTTCACCTAGATTGCTTTAACTCTGATTTAGAATTGATCACTCTAAATTAGCTATCTTAGGTTGATAGATTGACACGAAAGTGTAATTGATTAGCCAGAACTAGATCTTAGGTGAGCAAAATTACTTATTCACAAAGAAATTTGGTTTAGGGATTTTGTGAACAAATTGGACTTGAATTTAATGCTTGTTTAAATTGATTGAATTCGCAAAGAAATTTGGTTTTCTAGGGTTTAGACATAGTTAGTTTTCGCAACGACAGTTGGTTAATTATACATTAGTGTTCCAAGTTCTAGAACGGTTCTTAATTAAATCCTGATTTTGTTTAACCTGCAATTCTGATTCATCCTGAGAATTACCCAAAAGCCTAGCACTTTGTTTAATTGAATTTTAAATCAACAATCCTTCGCTGTTTCAATTTGCTTTTGTCTTTATTTTATATTATTTTACTTAGCCGAATTTGAAGTCAGTATTCCTATCGTTTGATTTGACTCCCAGTGATTCGACCCCTACTACAATTGATCTCTTAATTTGAGAGAGTAGCTCAGGGTAAATTTGAGCATATCATTGGTTTTTAAGAATTCAATTAAACAAAAGCTAGGTTTTCGGGAAATTCGCAGGCAAAGATAAATTGTAAAATTATAAAACTGTCAGGATTTTAATGAAGAACCGTTCTCGAACTTGAAACTCTAATGTAAAATTAAACGACTTCCGTTGAATTAATTATCTATGCATAAACCCTAGAAATCCAAATTCCTTTGTAAAATCAATCAATTTATGCAAGCATTAAAGTTCAGGTTTCAATTATTCACAAAATCCCTAAACCAAATTCCTTTGAGAATAGGTGATTTTGCTCATCTAAGATTATGCTCAGGTTATCAATTGATGCTTCCGCTTCTAATTAATTAACCTAAGATATCTAATTAAGGGTGATCAATCCTAAATCAGGGTTATTGCAATCTAGATGAAGAACCAATAGATAATCCTAACACGAATTCAATTCTAACAATTCATCTTAATTCCTTTGAAAAACCCTAAACCTAACAAGCAAACTACTCAGACATGGAAACGAATAACATGATAACTGAATAATACTGCATTGAAATAGAGTAAGAAAGAATTACAGAAGGGTTCGAAGAAATCTGAATGATCTGAAAACTTGTCTCCCTAACTCTCAAAATCTCTCTGAAACCCTAATTCTTTGATAAAAGCCAACTTAATGAAAACTAAAAGAAAACTGAGTATTTATAGGCTAGGTTTCGGACAGGGCTTAATTTGTTAACTTTTGGAACTTTTGGGGTAAAAAGGAAATCTTCAAAATTGGAAAATCCTCTTCTTTCGCGAAACAGTTTCCTCCGTCGATCGATGGACATGTGCCTCCGTTGATCGACGGAAAGCTAAATTTCTGCACTTTCTGCATCAAGCTTGCGACTTCGATTGCTCTTTCCTTGATGCTCCAAAATGCTCCATAATCACCAATTAAGCTCCATTCATCCACGAACCTGCCAAGACTCTAAAACACTAGAAAAATACTAAAAAGACTCGATAAAACCGGGTTAAATCATGGCCAAAAGATGGTAAAAACCATGATATATCAACACCGTTACAGTCCCACAAGACTCTCAACAACGGCACTCTCTTCCGGATACTTCTCTCAAGAATCCTAACCGCCCTCATCCCAACAGTCAGATTAGGCTGAAGATCTGCAGGAATCGTCACTAATACCTCTTCAGATGCATGCAAACATCTCCTGAGCTTCGAAACATGAAACACATCATGAAATTTCTCCATGATCGGAGGCAGCTCCAACCGATAAGCAACTGGCCCCACACGCTCCACAACCCGGAACGGACTCATGTACCTCGTACTCAGCTTATCCTCGGATATAGACCTGTTCTAACCCCGCATCATAGCCATCTTGAGATACCACCCCAATCTAGCACACACATCCTCAACAGATCCTCAAGTGTCTGAATCGTCCTTTCAGACTGCCCATCCGTCTGCGGATGATTAGTTGTACTCATGTGCACCTTAGTGCTCATCTCAGCCTAAAAAGCTCTCCAGAACACTGAAGCAAACCTCGGATCTCTATCCGACACAATGCTCGCTGGCACACCATGCAACCTCACAATTTCCTTCACATACTTCTTAGCCAAGACCTCAGCTCCATCTGTCTTCTTAATGGCCAGAAAACGTGCTGACTTAGTCAGTCGATCCACAATCACCCAAATCGCGTCATAGATCCGAGAAACCGGCAACCCTACTACGAAATCCATGGTAATCATGTCCCACTTCCACTCTGGAATGGACAAACTCTGCAATAAGCCACTAGGAACCGATCAACGAAGAAACTTTGGAAGTCTCTTGTCCAGCAAGAAAACAAAGTATCTTGTGATTTTCTTGGAGACCTAATTAACCCTAAAAACCCGTAGAGTCGCGAGAAACGTAAAGAAGAGGAAACAGAGAGGAAAATAATAGGGGACTTACAAGCAATTAAGATCGATCTTCTTATATAGGTAATTTGTATGGATTCTCTATTTTCCTATTACAAAAAGAAGATTGATTTCCTTTTTACACGCAATGATCTCCAATTTTCTTATTTTTATGTGTTACTCTATTTTAATAATTTAAATTTTAATAGCTAGGTGCAATCTTGATGGTTGAATCCAACCTCACATCTCTTTTTTTTTTCCCTATTGGCTTAACTATTTGTGGAGGCACTTTGATCAATTACCTTCATCAAAATAAATAAAGAACATAAATATAGCAATATAGGTTCCTTGAAAGATAAAAAAGCAGAGCATAATTCAACTTCAAAATGTAAATGTCTTACTTCTTATTAAACACATCTGTCATAAGTTTTCTTGGAAAGCCACTCTGCTTCAAGCGTAGAGTTTTGGATCTCCACTAGCAGCAGCAGCGACACTCGTCAATCCCTCTATTCACTTTTCCTCCTGCTTGGTTTGCGCTATTAGATGCTAAAGTTGAAGAAGAAGAAGAAGAAGAAGAAGAAGAAGAAGAAGAAGAAGAAGAAGAAGAAGCATCATTTGTGTTTTTGCTTGTTGATTCAGCATTGGCACTTGATTGTTCTTCTTGTTGGTAAGGAGATGAGAATCTAATGAATGGCTTCGTTATCTCTGTCGCGACGAAATCCTGACCACAATTTGGACAAGACAAGGTTTTGTTAAGATAATTAGTCATTCCAAATTCACAATATGTTTTGCATCTATTGCAAGCTGTCCAAAATGTACTATCTTTCTCACGTTTTCGCTTCTCACGTTTTGGCTCTTGATGTGGCTCTGAGGGATTATGATACTTCCAACTCTTTGATTTCCTCTTTTCATCATAAGCAATTCTCTTAGATTCATCCGATAAAAGAGACCAAGCTTCTAAAATCAACTTAAACGCTTCTTCTGCGCCATGAAACTTGTTCTTGTCCGGATGAAGCAAAAGAGCTAACTTCTTGTATTGTTTCTTCACTGTTTTATCATCAGCTAAAGGATCAACACCAAGGATTTCATACCAATTAGCTTCTCCTTTGCCATTCTTTGATGCGGAGATAAGAACATCGATCATCATCAACACTTGCTCCAAACCCTCAAGCTTTGGATACAATGATAAGAGTCTTGATAGGATCCCAATTCTGTACCAGTACAAGAGGAAGAAAGCCCACAAAGGAAAGGCCTTGAAGCCCACAGACACAGGGGAAGCTTCTGGAATCAAAGACACGTCAAATGATCCTCTCCTCGGATCAGGTTCAGGTGCTGTTAGCCGTTAGTGGGAGGAGCAATCAGAGGGAGACACATCACGTTGCAGAAATCGACCATTGTGTTTTCTTATTGATTTTGAGAAAGTTTACAAGTTTAATCTTATCATACAAACTCTGAGCCTTGTTAGCGAACTTCTTGGCATCGAAGTAATCATTCTCGGAAAGTTTCTTCTTAGCAATATCCATTGCTCTTCTAGCTTCAACCTTGTTACTTTCCATGTAGTTGAAAGAGTTTTTACTCTATTTTCCAACCCTGCAATTGCAAGTTCACAGGATTTCAAAAACGAAAAACAAAATCACTTGAACCCTAAAGTTTCTCAAGTTACTGAAGCTAAAGGCAGCCACACATAAATCAGGGACAGATTTGCTGCGATTCGATAGGTCTGACAAAACCCATCAAAGAATAAACTTTGGTAAATCTGACCAAGTACGAGTTTCTGATTCTTTTTGAGACCTAATTAACCCTAAAGTCCATCAATGAAATGAAACTTTGGGAAGTCTCGTGTCCTGCAAGAAAACAAATTATCTTCTGACTTTCTTGGAGACCTAATCAACCTAGAACCCTAGAGTCGAGAGAAATGTAAGAAGATGAAAAACACTAAAAAATATTTTAAAAATAAATTTTATAAGATTATATACCTTAATAAATTAGACTAATTAAAAAAAAATTAATCTATTCGATTTTTGATATGATATCAAATATATTATTTTATACTCAAAATTTAGATATGACACAATTAATTTGCTTCATCAACAAGGCAAACAATGTAGAGAAAATTCTAATTAATAGCATTTTCTTATAGACATGAAAACTGATCTTAATTGATCTAGAATCGAATACTTAGATCAAGAGTATAAAGCAACTTCTTTATTAACTTTAGAAACTAACTCAAAACTAAAGTTCTCTCTTAATCTCTCTCTCTCAAATTCTTAAAGGTTTACCACAACTTGGTAACTCTTTACATAGGGAGATTAATCCTAAATACAAAGGGAAAACATTATATTAGATAACTCCTAATATTGGCTAGTCCTTATCTTCTTAATTACCATAACTCGGTAAATTAAGATTACTTCTTTATCAAGCTTTCTTCAAGCTTAATCTAACGATTGACAAATATCAATCTATTTAAATATACAAAGATCCTCTCTTTTTGTTGATAAGGAAAGGAGAATCTAATGACTGGTCTTCTATTGATCATTTTTAAGAAAAGCAAAATAAAAAGAGATGTGTTAGTAACTTACCTTTAGAACAAATAGATATGAAAATGTCGAGTGTGGAATTTTCAAGAAACCTTTACATCCCAACCTTCTACATCCATTTTGATATCATCACATGCCTTGATTTGTACTGCATCTATTGGAACACATAAATTCTTGCAAAAGACAGATCAATAGACAACAATGCCGTGGAGATAAAGTAACTGCTATTATACTTTAAGGAAACCAAACATACAAAGATGTATTAGAGTATATTACCTTTATAACAACGAGATATGACTTTTATATTCTGTAAATCCAATTTTTCATAAGATCAAGTCAAAAATTATTCTTGATACACAATTATAAAAGAAACATATATAAACTTCTGAATACTGTGTCTTACTTCTTATTACACACCTCTCCTCGGTTTCTTGAAAACCTCCCTCTTCTATCTGATGACTGGACTCCCATTGATGATCTCTGGAATGATTTCAGCCGCGACGAAATGCTGACCGCAGTTTTGACAAGGCAATGTTTTGTTAAGATAATTAGTCTTCACAAATCTGCAATATGTTTTGCATCTATTGCACACTGTCCAAAACATACCAACCTTCGATGAAGAATCAGACTCCGGTTTAGGCTCAAACCATCTTTTCATTTTTCTGTGTTCCGGCTTTTCGCTATCACTTGTGCTTGTTCTCGTTGAGTAAAAAGAAGGACTCATCTTGATGAATGGTCTGCCATTGTTTATCTCTGGAATTATCTCGGCCGCAAAGAAATATTTACCGCAGTTTTGACAAGGCAAGATCTTGTAATGATTATTCTCCCTCCATATTCCTAATATGTCTTGCATCTTTTGCACATTGTCCAAAAGGTAAAAACTTTCGGCTTTACCAAGAAAGAATTAGGTTTATAATGAGGCTTAGGCTTACGCTTAGGCATAGGAGGAGGAGAAGCTCGCTCTTGTTGCTCCGGTGGCCTAGGCATAGGAGGAGGAGAAGAAGCTCGCCTGTGTGGCTTTGGTGGCTTAGGCTTACGCATTGGAGGAGGAGGAGAAGAAGCTCGCTCTTCGTGTGGCTTTGGTGGTTGTTCCTGATTCATCTTTTGATAATAAGAATTTCTCTTAGCTTTATCAGATAAGAGAGACCAAGCTTCTAAAACCAGTTTAAACGTTTCTTCTGCGCCATGAAACTTGTTCTTGTCTGGATGAAGCAAAAGAGCTAACTTCTTGTATTGTCTCTTCACTGTTTCATCATCAGCTAAAGGATCAACACCGAGGATTTCGTACCAATCTGATTCGTCTTTTCCATTCTTTGAATATTTGTTGTAAACCCTCGAGATTTGGATACAAAATTTTAGCCTTGCTAATGTATTTCTTGGCTCCGAAGTAATCGTTCTCTGAAAGTTTCTTCTTTGCAATATCCATTGCTCTTCTAGCTTCAACTTTGTTACTTTCCATGTCGTTGAGACAGTTATCTCAATACGGTGCAACTTCAAAATCGTA
This sequence comes from Arabis alpina, assembly GCA_900128785.1. NCBI lineage: Eukaryota > Viridiplantae > Streptophyta > Magnoliopsida > Brassicales > Brassicaceae > Arabis > Arabis alpina. The sequence continues at coordinate 47,821,041 of LT669794.1, forward strand.
GGATTTCAATTTTTCTCTAGTTACGAAGAATTATCACACAAAATCCAATAAAGGAAGAAACTTTGACAGTAGCTCTGTTTTTGAAACTCTAGAGACGCTCGAGAAACAAAAACAGAGGATAAAGAGCTTAAGCTTTGTGTATTTTATAAGTGATTTTATGGAATTTTCCTCTAACATAAAGGAGGTTAATTTCCTTTTTATTTTTTTTAGATTAGTAGATAATAGTATGATTTTTGTTGTAATTATTTTAACCATGCTGACTTGCTCAGTATTAGAATTACCATTTTTTTGTTATGATATTATATTTGTCATAAAGAAGTTTTTAGAATAATAGTAGATAATAATAAGATTTTGTTAAAGTTATTTTCCTTATATCATATTAAAAAAAGCTGGTAATTGATTTATTTATAGAATATCAAACAAATGTTAAAACATAACAAATATTTGTCAATGGATGGCTTTTCATAAGGATTTTTCTATTTATGGACTAATGTTTTATGCTGAGTATTACTATATATCACTATTAGAACTACCGATTCATGGGTCGGAATCTCTGCTTACTTAACTTTTTAGTTAATAATTTTCCTGAATTATGGAAAGCCAAGAGGGGTCTTCTCCTTTCTCTTTCTTCAATGAACAATCAGGCCAAACAAAGAAAGGGATTCGAAGCTTGTGTTAGAAGTAAGCAACATTTAGTCATCGATCTTTTATTATTTCCATAATCTTGATATGATCGATCTCATCGATCTCCCAATGCGGACGACGAGTTTGGATGATGAAATAAACTTTCAACTTTGATTAATAATAATAACAAGATGTCAAACACAAATCATGTAAAATCTTTTATATAGCTAAAAACCAAACATATTATAGGAAAAACTTTGAAATGAGGAAGAAAGAAGGACATTTAGACATTGTAAAAACCTACGGAAAAAAAGTAAAAACACCCAAAAAGTCAAAAAAAAAAAACATGGTAAAACAGACGTACACTTAAATCTCTTAACTATATTTTTTCTTAAAATATGCTTGCGTAAAATCGATGACTTTCTCCATTCCCTTTCTTGATGACCAATGATGGTTAGGGTTAGGTCTAGGGTTAGGGTTAGGCTCATACTTAGGCTTATTAGAAAAAACTGGCTCTTGTGACTTTGGTGGTTTCCGCTGCATTCCACTCCTTTCTGTAAAATATCCTTGTTTCGATTTCCACTTTTGATCATAATCAGTTCTCTTAGAATAATCAGATAAGAGAGACCAAGCTTCTAAAACCAGCTTAAAAGCTTCTTCTGCGCCATAAAACTTGTTCTTGTCTGGATGAAGCAAAAGAGCTAACTTCTTGTATCGTTTCTTCACTGTTTCATCATTAGCTAAATGATCTACACCAAGAACTCCATACCAATCTGGTTCTCCTCCTCCATTGGTCTTGAATGATGCTGAGAGATAAACATCGATCATCATCAACACTTGCTCCAAACAATCAAGCTCTGGATTTAAAATTTGAGCCATGTTAGCGAATTTCTTGGCTCCTACGTAATTCTTCAATGAAAGTTTCAACTGTACAATTTCCATTGCTCTTCTAGCTTCAACCTTATTTCTTTCCATGTTGTTGAGAGAGGTTTTACTCGATTTTCCAATATCTTCGTTAATATGCAGATCGTGAAACCGTGTAGTTGTTCTTCTTGCTTCTTCGTTGTATTCCATGTCGTTGAGACTTGAGAGGGAGAGAGAGTTTCTTCCAATATCTTTGTTACAAAGGGGCTAAATCAGAAAAATTTGCAACAAACCTATAATAGAAAAACTTATGAAGCAAACCTAGAGACGAGAAAAGAGCAAGCCTCGTGTATTTATAAGTGATTTTATGGATTTTCCTTTTACAAATAGGATTTTGTTTACTTTCTATATTTGTTATCCACTTTTTTTTTTATAAAGCCAATAGATAAATAACATTATATTTTTTTTTAAGTTATTTAATGATATATTTAAAGAAAAAACACTGGTACATGTTGATTTGCTTGTAGAAACAAATTTTTTTTCTAGAACATCAATCTTTAAAGAACGGAGGGAGTATTTATTAGTAAATGAAGTACAGCATGTTCATAGTTTTCAATCATATGATGTTATTACCATAAGTACTTCATCGAAACTCGGATTTTCAGCAGTAATAGCATGGTTGTGTCCTACCCTTAGAACTTTAATTGGTTCTCCTCAGATACACTTAAATGATCTTCGTTATTGTTGGCGTTATTCATCTGGTATGTTAACGTTGCCAACATATCGGTAAAAAAAAATAGGCCCGTAGTTAAAATTGATGTAAAACTCTAGAGATTTGCGCTGGTCCACAATTGATCTCATATGGCTGATCAAGCTATAAAAAATACAGTAGATACTATCTCGCGCTATCAAAATCACTACCAAGCACTAAACCTAGATCAAAATCAAATTTGAATGATAGAATTTGAAATCCACCAGGAAAAAAACTTTCAACTTTGATTAATGGTAATAACAAGATGTCAATTACAAATCATCTAACACACTTTATATAGGAAAAGCTTTGAAATGAAAAAATAAAGAAAATTTGAAATAGTAAAACTTGAAAAAGAGACGTACACTTCAATCTCTTAATTAACTATACTTTTTCGTAAAATATGCTTGCATAAAATCGATTTCTTTCTCCTTTCCCTTTCTCGATGAACAATCAGGGTTAGGGTTAGGGTTCGGGTGATTAGAAAAAACAGGCTCTTGTGGGTAATTTGGTGGTTTCGGCTGCATTCCACTCCTTCTTGTAAAATATTCTTGATTCGATTTCCGCTTTTGATCATAAGCAACTCTCTTAGAATAATAAGATAAGAGAGACCAAGCTTCTAAAACCAGCTTAAAAGCTTCTTCTGCGCCATGAAACTTGCTCTTGTCTGGATGAAGCAAAAGAGCTAGCTTCTTGTATTGTTTCTTCAATTCTTCATCATCCGCTACAAGATCAACACCGAGAACTCCATACCAATCAGCTTCTCCTTTTCTATTGTGTGACGCTGAGGTAAAAACATTGATCATCATCAACACTTGCTCCACACCATCAAGCTTTGGATATAAAATTTTAGCCTTGTTAACGAATTTCTTGGCTCCTACGTAATCATGCACTGAAAGTTTCCACTCAGCAATTTCCATTGCTCTTCTAGCTTCAACTTTATTACTTTCCATGTTGAGAGTGTTTTTACTCGATTTTCCAATATCTTCGTTAATATGCAGATCGCGAAACCGTGCAGTTGTTCTTCCTGCTTCTTCGTTGTATTCCATGTCGTTGCGAGGGAGAGTTTCTTCCAATATCTTTGTTACAAATTGGCTAAATCAGAAAAATTTGCAACGATCTAGATGATAATACAAACCTATAATAGAAAAACTCACTAAGAGCAAAAACCTAGAGACAAGAGAAGAGCAAGCTTCGTGTATATAAGATTTTTTTTGTGGATTTTCCTTTTACAAAAGGTTGTTGTTTACTTTTTACTTTTTATATTTGTTATTCACTATTTTTTTTAAGATAATAGATATATTACATGATATATTTTAAAAAAGCTCAATGATATATATATTTTTTTAAACACGGGTTAATATTGTTTGCTTGTAGAACTCAAAATTAATCACACCTACGTATAATGGAATAACATCATTCAAAAATGAATTGATTCATGAGGTGCTGATTTTGTAGTATCATATGTTCGTTAGTAAATAAAATATGTTCATAGTTTTCAATCATATAATTTTCAGAAATTGAATTCATGATTTTTATACATTAACTGAAAACCATTAAAGTTGACATTTTAGATGGTAGGAATACTTTGAGAGAACCAGAAGGTTCGAACTGTCAAGAAAAAGGTTAAGTCGCGTGAGAAGCACATGGTTACTTAACGGCAGTGTTTTGAAAACCCGACCGGACCGGGAGTCGGACCGGGTTCAACCGTGAACCGGCCAGCTACCCAGGTTGGGTTGACCCGGGTTTGACTTTTTTTTTTTTTTTTTTGAAATTTCTATTTTTTTTATATTTTTCATATTTAATTTTTTTTATAACTAAAAATTTATAAAAACAAATACAAGTTTTAAATTTAGTTAATTTTTGTTATGATTTAATGTTTTTAACTTTTTTTTTACATATAAATTTAACTATTTGTCACTAATCTTTGTTTATGAATAATTTTTTTGTTATTCAAATGATTTTCTTCATGACTAATTTTTAGAAATATGTTTATTTGAAGATATTATTATATATTTGGATATTATAATTATATAAAAACTATTTATATTACTAATTTTTTAAAAACTATTAAACCCGGTTTGACCCGGTTCGACCCGGTCCAACCACATCGACCCATAAACTACTAACCAAACACAACTCAAATTATACGGCAAAATTTACTAAATAATGAGTTCGAGATTATGAATTCAAACGTAAAACATCAATGTCAAGGTATAAAACTTATAGATCATATCCTATTATCTCAAACGCTAGATTCCAATAACCACCAGTTAGATTTCACAACAAAAGCTCACTTAAGCTGCACATTTGCTAGTATGATTTGTATTTGAACCTTTTGTCTACATATACCGCTATTAACCCCCAAAAAAGTAGCACGATCATCGTTTTCCTTTTGTGATCATACTCTATTTTCTCAGCTTTATCAGATAATAAACACCAAGCTTCTGAAACAAACTTAAACGCTTCTTCTGCCCCATGAAACTTGTTCTTGTCCGGATGATGCAAAAGATTAAATGCTTATAAAAAAAAATTAACTTATCTACTATATGAAAGCCCTTGTGCATTCTCCATATGAGTGACACATCAGCTCTCACGAAAATGCTACGTGTCCACTCAAAATTAAAGTTCTCGAAAGAAATCAAGCGTTTAGTCTTCCTCCTTTATTGATTCCGCGAACGTTGTCTTGTTCGCTTCTATATGTAACATACATTTCACCTTCTTCCTTCAGATCTTGCAGGCCCTTCCAATTCCGCAAGACATGTCTCTCTCCGGCGATCTGAACAGATTGGAATTGGATGGGTTTTTTTTAGCTTATCAAACCTTCTCGCAGTAGCTCCTTCAAAAACATTCTTCTGTGAGTCGAACCTACCCCAAATTTACTATGCTAATCGTCTAAATACGCTTCATTTGATCTGCAAAAAATGGTTTGTTGAAATTAGGGTTCCTCAAATTGGACGGTGAGCTTCGACGTCGTCCCATGAACAAAAGCAGAGCCAAATCTTTTCTCTGAAATAGGAACCGGGCTGGATCAGTAAGAAGAGAGAAAACAGATCGATTCATTGGTCAATATAGCAGAGCCAAATCTATTCTCTGCAATTGGGGAACAATCTTGCGTACCCCTGTTTTTGTTTTTGGCTCAGTTCATTTAGTTTTCTATTCAATTTTGCAGAAAAGATATATCTTTAGAAGTGCCGAGTTGTAGAACAACTTTCCAAGGAAGATATTTGATGAAGGTTAAGGTCAAAGTTGCAAAGCCTTCTACAGTAGGTAAATTGTCCGTTTGCAGCAATTTCGAATCTAAACCGACACATACGTATTTCTTAGTCCAATCTTCGTGGAGTAAATCTGGTTTAGTTTGTGTCTAACGAGATTTTTTTCCTCTTTAGCAGGGACTTACAAGACTGTATTTGATTTTTGTGTCGGGAGATGTCGCCATAACTCTGAGAGTGTGGTAAGCGATTGACTGTTTTTGTTTCTGTTAAAAAGGGTTTTTTTGTTTGCAAGTTTCTAGAGATTATGTCATGAAGTTGAGCAATTTAGTGTGAATGCGAAGTTTAATCTGAGATTGATGGAATGTTCATGAAAGTGTAATGAACCTGAATAATCAATTAAGGTAGATGTCATGTTTTGTATTCCTGAAACTTCCAGGTTCATGAAAATGCTTACCACAGTAAGTTTCACCATTGTTTTCTCTAACATCAAATGCTTCAGGTTAGCCTCAGTACCCTACTTTCTTTCTTTCAAGTATCGTTTAAATCTCATAATAACCTGTAACATTACTGAAAACAGGAGCTAATCTTATACAAGTTGAAACAAGACTTCTTGGCATTGACGTTGTTCTCTGAAGGTAAAACTCCCCTTACTATTTGACCGATTTAAATTCTACATGCTCTTGTGGAGACCAATTCTTAGACTCTTTATTGAATTGGTTTCACATCCAAGGAGATTCATGCGATGCAGTTTGCAAGTCACGTGGACAATTGTTTGTGATGAAAAAACTCACTTCTAAATCAATGTGATGTGTAAGTTCCTTCTTAAGCATCTCTCTTACCACAATTTTCTTTTAAGGCAACAATCAAGGCATCTTTCAGAGAAGTATACATATCCAAAACTTGCAATTTGGTGTTCACATGGTCTCTTCTTCTTTGTTTGCTCAGTATGCAAAGATATATGCCTGCAAAGTCTCGTGCTTAGCAAGTGTCGGGGCTGACCAACCTGCTGAAGTTGTCGAGGATGCATCCAGAGACTTGGTATTCCATCCTCTATTAAGGAAGGGAGGGAGTATTTGCCTAATCTCTTAGACTTTCTTTAGTTTTCAAAGGGTTTTAATTCCTTACAATCATATTTTCCCACTCTTCTTTCGAATCCACCATCCCCAATGATTCCTGCCCAAATACCGTTGAGAAAATATGTCCATTCTTGTACCTTAAGTGAAATATAGTTGGATGTGGATTTTCTAAGGTTTGGTTCAGAGCTGATATTGGATCATAGCTTCGTTTCATAGATTTATAAATGTGATAATATTCTACTTTGGTGTGTCCTTTGAGAAATCATATTGAAAAAATATCTGACCACTACATTAATTTCCAAAAGTATAAAATCATATCGCCATTTGAAGTATCATGTAAGAAGGGTTTTGGGTGAAAACTGACAAGCTCATCAGTGAGATACGGCGTTGCAATGCCTTCTTTTTATATGTGATATTTCGCTTTTAATACGTCTCTTGTGTGACGTAAAATTGACGCCTAATTAACTAGAGATTCTATATGTAGTAGAGTAAGGCAATAGGAGATTATTGACAAGAGTAATAATCAGTCTGACCCATGGCCAACCGTCACCGTCGTCTCATATTTAATCTCATTCAAAGCTTATTACTATTGCAGACGTGTTTCATACTCCTGATTTTTGCATGTTAAACATTGTAGTCAACAAGGGGTTATTTAGTAAACAAAGATTAATATTTTTTGAGACATAAATGTGTCTTGTCCCTCTCAAAATATTTATATTGCTGGTGGAGCTGAAATCATACATAGTCTTCGCCATGTATGTTAGGACAATATTGGTCCAAGCTTTTCCCAGTAAAAGAGGACTTCATCTTCGACTTTGTTGTATATACATGATTGCATCTCGCTATATGGAAGTTAGTGAGGCATGTGTCCTAAAAAATTTGTTGGTAAAGAAAAACTCTTTCAATTTGCACTTTGAAAGGAATATTGAGTTCACCCAAACAAGAGGAAAAAAAAGATAGATAAATGTGAATTTTCCTTATGTTAAAACAACTGAATGTCTTTGAATGCACCATTTCTTTATGTATATGTAATTTCAGGATGTTGATTAAATGCAATATATTATTAGATATTGCACAATATTAAAGTTGGAGAAATGGTTTTCCATCATTATAGGAGCACAACCAAGGGAACTAAATGTTATCGATACCAAAAATTTCAACTATAAAGGTCATTGTTATGAATCAGTTTCATGTTATTTTGAAATAGAAATTCATTAGAACCGATTATCCAACTACAAACCTAGATTGCATGGAAACTCTATTTTATGACGTTTCACGCTTCGGAATCGGAATCGGAACCAGAATCTCTTGGAATCTCTTGGAATCGTCGTGGAATCGAGATTCCAAAAATTACCATTTTGGAAGCGCCTTGGAAGCGTCTGATCCCAATTTGGAAGCGCCTTGGAAGCGTCTGATTCCATTTTGGAATCGCGATGGAAACTTCTTTTCATTTTGAATGATAAAAATTAAATATTAGAAAACTTTAAAAAGTTGATATTTTTATAACTTAAAGAGAAAACCCCCTAAAAATATGAATCATCACATCCCTAATCACTAAGAACTAAGAACGATTATGATTTCGCTCACAATCTCTGTACAATGACTCTTTAAGCTTCCAATGTATCTCGGCAATCTCGTAGAAGAACATGATATATTTCATACTATATGTAATGAAACTATTCTTGAAAGATATGAGTTTGGAGATTTTTCCCTCGACAAACCAGAGTTATGAAGCAATTTTATTTGATGGAGCAATTGAAAACCAACATGAATATGATAGTCTAAATCCTTGATTTTATTACTATGGGTTATTTATTCTAGTTAAGTTACTTAATACTTTTATGTATTAGATTTTATGATCCAATTTGTAAACGAATTTTTTCAATTTGGTTGACTTTTGAATGTTAAAGAGTATTTATATATATATATATATATTTGATTTAGTTCTACGCTTCCAAAACGTACCCGCTTCCTAAATTTTTCAAAAAAATCGCTTCCGCGTTTCCGAACGTTTCGCTTCCACGTACCCGTTTCCGATTCCATGCAACATAGCTACAAACTACTCTCTCCATATCTTTATATAGGATGGTTTGATTTTTTTTTTTTGTATCTCTATATGAAGTATGAAATTATAGTAACTTATTTTAAAAAAACGAACATTGCAACATAAATATACAATGAATAACGTTTACAACCAAATTAAATAAACTATTTTTGATGTACTAACCCTCGCGTAGCGAGGGTAATCTCCTAGTAAAACATAATAGTTCATAAACTTATATATATTTTATATTTATGGTTCATCCAAAACGTCTTTTATTTGTGCCTCAAAATATTTTTATTGTATGGTCTAAATAATTTTTTTACAAAATGTGGCCCATAAATTGACAAAAAAAATTGGTGGCCCTAGGTGATGGCCTAGCTTGCCTCCCCTCTGGGCCGGGCCTGTTCACAGCAATATTCATTGCTCTTCGAGCTTCTTCTTTATTACACTCCATGTCGTTTGAGACGGTTTTTTACTCGGTTCTCTCAGTGTTCTGTCTCTATACAGAATCCACCAAAGCCATGGAGACGCAGAGAGAAACTATATAAAGAGAAGATTTAACATTTAAGATTTGGTATAAGTTATTTCTGGACATGACCTAGCTTTGTTTTGAAGCAACCCCTTATATATATATAAATTATCATTTATTAGTTGAACTTGGAGTAGAAATTTAAAGTTATGTTACAAAAATGTTCGAAATTTTTATTTGCTTATAGAACTCAAAAATATTCACCAAAATGTTTAAGTGAAGTTAGGACATTGCAGATTGAAGATGAAAGTAGAACTTGATCTTGTTCCACTGTAATTTTATTAGTCTAGAGATAATTTACAAAAGATTCATAACATATCACTAATCAGGGCTCTTCAAACTCTAAATGTGATGAGTCTTTCTTCATATATCTGTCCTCGGCTTCTGACTCCTCAAACGCTCTTTTTCAATATTTCTTGTTCTTGATTTTCGGTACTTCCGCCATTAGAAATTTAGAACTGGTCCTCACAGATGTCGAACAATGCAAGTGAGTATAGCTAAAACCAACAGTTAATGTCGTCTCTGAATGAGTATCACCACTTGTATTTTGGCTCGTTAATCTACCAGAGCCCTAACACACACACACACACCAAAACCATAAAGCTGGTCCTATTTTATGCTCAGGAGCTCCCACTTTTTTAGCAGAAACATAGACAGAGTCCTAACAACAATAGATGTTTAAGGAAAAGCTATTGAGAATGAAAACAAGGAAAATATAAAAAGATTGCAAAACAAAAGTTTCCTGAAACATAAAAAGTAAGATGCTTCCATGTCTTATTTCACATCTACTTGAAAAGCTTTTAAGCAGTAGAGTTTCGATTTCCTGTTGTCATCTGTTTCTTGAAAGGTCTCTCTACTTTGTTTGCATTGCCTCTTGCAGCAACAAAATTTCGTCCCACCATCTCCTCAGGTCCTCTTTTCCGTCTCTCTTGTCTTTCGTTCGCAGCATTTCCCCTGTTAGACCTTAAGGTAGATGAAGAACTGCTCTGTGAATAAGTAGCAGAAACTTTGCTCTGGGCCCTCCATTGTTGTTGTTGTTGAGGAGATGATGAGAAGTTGAAGACTGGCCTCGGAACACTTACATTTGGAGAATTAACAGATGGTGAAGAGTTTCTCCTGGAAGCAGAAGCACCATTTTTGTTTTTGTTCGTTGCTTTATTTTCGGCACTCCTTTGTAGTAGTTTTTTTACTTGTTGTAGTAGTTGTTGTTGTAGTTGTTGTTCTTCTTGTTGTAGTTGTTGTAGTTTTTCTACTTGTTGTAGTAGTTGTAGTAGTAGTAGTTGTTGTTCTTCTTCTTGTAGTTGGTGTAGTTTTTCTACTTGTTGTAGTAGTTTTTCTATAGATGGTCTCTGCATCCCACCAGCAGGCGTATTACTACTAGCCACACCACTCGGATTCCCACCCGCATTTCGATTCCCATGACTAGAAGCCGGTTTAGGTTGGTGTGTTGGTCTCGGAATTCCACGAGCAGGCTGATTATTACTAGCCCCACCATTCGGATTCACACTGGCATTTTCATTCGCACGATGATAAGCCGGTCTAGTTGGGTTTGTTGGTCTCGGCATCCCAGTCTCCTGTTTCCTCTTTTGATCATAAGCACTTCTCTTAGCTTTATCAGATAACAAACACCAAGCTTGTGAAACCAGCTTAAACGCTTCTTCTGCGCCTTTACACTTGTTCTTATCCGGATGAAGCAAAAGAGCTAACTTCTTGTATTGTTTCTTCACCGCTTCATCATCAGCTAAAGGATCAACACCGAGGATTCCGTACCAATCTGTTTCTCCTTTTGCATTCTTCGACGCAGTGATATAAACATTGATCAGCATCAACACTTGCTCCAAACCGTGGAGCTTTGGATACAAAATCTCAGCCTTGTTAGCGAATTTCTTCGCTCCTACGTAATCATTCCCCGAAAGTTTCTTCTCAGCAATATCTAGTGCCCTTCTAGCTTCATCTTTATTACACTCCATGTCGTTTTTGTCACCTATACAAAATCAGAGTAGTAGAAGAAAAAGGTTCCATAAATTACACACATCAGAAACTAATTTGGCAAAGGTAAGGACTTTGATGTGACAAAATAGTGAAGAGTCTTGTTTTTGGTTTAGCACAAGAAACATTCAGTATCAAAATGGTTGTGGTTGAATAAATTTTACAATCATTTCAAAAACAGATTTATACGTATGAATCTACTTAGTGTTTGCTAAGAAAAACTAAACTCTTCCTCAATAATAAACAGAAGCATTCATTGTAAAAAAGGTTACATTCAATTCAAAAACAGATTTATAGGGATAAATCTACTTAGTGTGTGCTAACAAAAACTAATCTAGATGTATAATCTTCCTCAATCAAAAACAGTGAAGTAGCAAGTAGATTTAACGAGAATTACATACCTTACAATGTAGATACGAGTACAAAATTCTCAAATGATATTTGATATGTTTAGTTTCATTTTTATATAAACTCCAAACTCCACAAGCGTACCCTTGACGCTTTGGTTTATTTTTCCATCAAAATAACAATTATAATAAGATTTGATTCGATTTGATTTCAAAGAAAAAAATATTATTGGTTTGATTTGATGTCAAAAAAATATATTTATTTTCCTTTCTTTTTTTGTACGATACCATTACTATTTACTAGCATTGGTTTGTGAGGAACTCTTTCAAAAAGGAATATTAATCTAAAATAGATTTCAATACAATTAATTAAAAACATTATTTGAATATCTAAATTTTAAAACTTTCAGTTCATGAATGAAGTTAAGGGAGATTTATTGGGAGCTGACTTTTTATAATATTGATTGGTATTGTATATTTTAAAAGTTTTGTTATAAGAATTTTAAAAATCCAATGGTTTTTCAAGGTATTCTTAAAATCTTGTTTAACGAACAAAATTATAAGAAATCCATCTACCAATAACCATGGATTTTAATAGATTCTTAAAATCCACAAAAACTAAACTTTTTGAATAACAATGGATTTTGAATAAAATTTAACAATCTTCAAACCAATAATATGTTTTGAAGCACATGTTTTAGCTAACGGATAGCTTGGTCGTTACAAGTTACAGAAACTGTTAGGCCAATGCGACGCCGTTTTAAACTTCTTGTTCTGAATATAAGAGCATGTGCATTGGAGACACCTGAAACCTTAAGGTTTCATGTAAGTTGTAAAAGCTATCCGTTGAAGCTTAAATTAGGAATACATAATTTTTTATTATATGAAACCTTAATTCTAAAATACTTTAGACACCCATGATGGGTGTCTCCAATGCACATGCTCTAAGAGCATTATTATCCCTGAAACCTTAAGGTTTCATGTAATAAAAAAATATTAAAAATAAATAAAAATTAATTATTCGGTTGAAGATGAAATGAGACAGCTCAATGAGCGGAGACCCAAAAACTCTCACGAAGCCACGTGGCGAGCTAGGATTGGATCGTCCCCACCTTTCTCTCTCAGCAACACACATTGAATCTCACGGTTAATGATGGTCTAAAAACATAGCAAAATAAACTTGAGTGATCGATGGATTTCATTGTAAATATAAATATAGAGAGATATTCTATTTTTAATTAAGGAAAATATTTTAAGGATTAGACAAGTGTAAATGAAAATATTAGTTAGCATTAGCAAAATATTCTTCTTCCTTTTACAACTTGTTAACGTGAGACAATTGGTTACAAGTGTAGCTACTTTGATTAATCACCTACATAGAATAACGTGAGACAATTGGTTACAAGTGTATCTACTTTGATTGATCACTCATTTTCAATCCCTAGATTCCCAACTTTCTTCTTCAGTGAAATTTCTTCAAGCTTACTCTGCCACCATTGAGTTTTATCGGTTGCATAGAAAGACTGACCACATTTTGGACAAAGCATGACCTCGTAAAGACACTGATCCTTTCCCAATGCAGATGGTATTTTGCATTTATTGCACATTGTCCATAACACACCAATTTTCACACCGTCTGGAGGTGTAGGCTTAGGCTTATCCACACCGTCTTTCGCTTTTCCATTCCCATTATTAGAAGCCGGCTTATGTGGGTTTGGTGGTCTCTGCATACCGGTTTTTACTTGGTTTGTTTTCCTCCTTTCATCATAAGCAATTCTCTTAGTTTTATCAGATAAGAGAGACCAAGCTTCTAAAACCAGCTTAAACGCTTCTTCTGCGCCGTGAAACTTGTTCTTGTCCGGATGAAGCAAAAGAGCTAACTTCTTGTATTGTTTCTTCAATTCTTCATCATCAGCTAAAGGATCAACACCGAGAACTCCATACCAATCAGCATTTCCTTTTCCATATTTCGATGCAGAGATATAAACATCTATCATTATCAACACTTGTTCCAAGTTATCGAGCTTTGGATACACATTCTGAGCCTTGTTAACGAATTTCTTGGCTCCTAGGTAATCATTTATTGAAAGTTTCTTCTTTGCAACATCCATTGCTCTTCTAGCTTCATCTTTATTACACTCCATGTTTGCCAATATCTTCTTCTCTGGAAACGTTTTCAAAAACACAGAGGAGCAAAAACACAGAAACAATCGCAGTTGTATCCTGGGAATCTGATCGCTATGAAACCGTCACACTACGGGGCGTTTAAAGATTTAAGGAAAGAGATTCGTCTCGCCTCTGCAATTCCTTTTCATCTTTGTAATTTGGTATTGTAATTCTGAATTTGTTCTTAAATTTATCTTATTATATATCAGTTGCCCTATTGTAGAAATTCGGGTCCTATAATAGCCTGAGCAAAATATCTGAACCGATTGATTTTATTGTGTATATATATAGATTATCTTTTAACTAAAGGAAAAGTTTTAAGTATTTAGATGTTAGCCAAAGAAAATGAAATATTAGTTAGCATTTAGTTAAATTCTATTCTTGATTTTTTCATTTTCTTGTGCTTTTCCAAACCATTCTTTCACTCTCTAGTCTCTAGTGTGCTTGATTTGTAGCCTTTACACCGATCATAAAGTTGTAGAAGAAAGCATCACTTCTTGCTTTTGCTTGTTTGCTTTAGAATCGCCATTCGATTCTTGTTCTTGTTGATTAGAAAACGAGAATCTGACGGATAAGATTATTAGTCCTCACAAGTAACAAGTTCACAATACGTTTTGCAACTATTGCACATTGTCCAAAAGGTACAACTACTAACTTTCTCATGTTTTGATGAAGCTTCTTCTTTTGCATTACAAGAAGCTATTTCGTTTTGTGGCTTTGGTTCTCTCTTTTTATTATTAACTTCTTTCGGTTTCCTCTTCTGATCATAATCATTTCTCTTAGCTTTATCAGATAAAAGAGATAATGCTTCTAAAACCAGCTTAACTGCGCGGTGAAACTTGTTCTCGTCAGGATGAAGCAAAAGAGCTAACTTTTTGTATTGCTTGTTCACAGCATCATCATAGCTAAACTAAACCAAAATGTTTAAGCGACGTTAGGACATTACACATTGAAGATGAAAGTAGATTCATAACAAAATATTCATAACATATCAAAAAGAAAGATAAAAGGGTAATATGAACTCTAAATGAGACAAGTCTTACTTCTTATTTCACATATGTCCTCTGCTTCTTGAGAATCGTTGTTTCTTGCGACTCCTGAAATGCTCTTTTCAATCTTCTTGTGATTTATTTGCGGATACCGAACAATGAAAGCTAAAACTAGCAGTAGATGTCTTCTCTGAATAAGTACTACCACTTGTGTTTTGGCTTGTTGTTTGATTTTGAGTACTCGATTGCTGTTGTGGTTGTGTAGATGATGAGACATTGATAACTGGACTTGCAAAACTTGCCGGTTGAGTTTTCGCGGCTGCACTAACAGATGGTGAAGAAGAAGAAGCTCCATTAGTGTTGTTGTTTACTGCTTCTTGACTTTTGGAACTTTCTTGTGGAGTTTTCGGAGTTTTACTAGTAGCTGATGAAACGTTTATCCAAGAACCAGAAGCAAATTTTTTGGTTCTGTTTCTTGGTTTAGTTTGGGCACTCCTTTGTTGTTGTGGTTGTTGAGGAGAGTTAGGGACTGGCATCACAAAACTTGACCATTGAGTTACCTCGGTTGCAATGAAAGACTGGCCACAGTTTGGACAAAGTATGACCTTGTTAAGACGATGATCTCTGACCAACTTACATTGTATTTTGCATTCATTGCACATTGTCCAAAACATACCAACATGCTTCTGACTCCAATCTGCCGGTGGTGGCTTAGGCTTATTACTTCTAGCTTTACCACTCGGATCAAAACCGTCTTTCGCAGTTCGATTCCCATTATTAGAAGCCGGGTTACGTGGGTTCTGCGGTTTCTGCATCATCCCGGTCTTTGATTTCCTCTTTTGGTCATAAACATTTCTCCTAGCCTTATCAGATAATACACACCAAGCTTCCGAAACCAGTTTAAACGCTTCTTCTGCGCCTTTACACTTGTTCTTGTCCGGATGAAGCAAAAGAGCTAACTTCTTGTATTGTTTCTTCACTGCTTCATCATCAGCTAAAGGATCAACACCGAGAACTCTATACCAATCAGCTTCTCCTTTGGTTTTCTTCGAAGCAGAAATATAAACATGGATCATCGTTAATACTTGTTTTAAACCATCAAGCTCTGGATACAAATTCTGAGCCTTGTTAACAAATTTCTTGGCTCCGAAGTAATCATTTATTGAAAGTTTCTTCTCAGCAACATCCATTGCTCTTCTAGCTTCATCTTTGTTCCACTCCATGCTTTCCAATATCTTCTTCTCTAGGAAACGTTTTTAGTCACCTGTAAAAACACAGAGGAGCAAAAGAAAAAGGTTTAGAGGTATATCGACTTTTGATGTTCACAAAACAGAGAATTAAACAGAATTATAAGGACGAATCTAGTTAGGGTTTGCCAAGAAAATCTGCGACAATGTCAAGAGACTAATGTATTTTGTTTGGTCTAATAGAGATTGATATATTACTTTTCCCTTTTTATAGTTTAATAACTTACCCTTCACGCTTTTCAATTTTGTTTTAGGTTTTATGACAGTAGGCAATTCCCGTTTTTAATAGGACTATAGCAAAAATTTCCTTTCTCAAAATTGATTTACCAACCAAATAATACTTTTTTTTTACAAATGAATAAATTAGCATAGTTGTTTCTCTATAAAACTCAATTTTGGATCAACTAATTTTGGCTTCCATTTTATTAGGGTTTTGGTTAGGGTTTTGGGCAGAAGTTGGTAGGTTTCTTGGAAGGAACGTTTGAAGATGAAGAAGTACGGATTGGAAATTAGGGTTCCATCCAAGAAAAAGAAGTCATCAGCTCGACCTCCACTTACCATCTTTTTCCAGATACATTAAAGTTTACAACTCCTGCCTTCAAAAGGATGCTCGAAGAACAAAATAAATGGCTGGCTGAAGATAGATTGCGAGATGAAAAAGATGATGTTACGAAAAAGAAAGACATGAGTGATTTCGACTTGAACATTGGCAAAAATGTGGCTTTTGGAGCTCGAGATAAAGAGACAGAGAGGCTTGAGGAACAAAGAAAAGCAGAGACAAGGGAAGTGAATAAATCAGATACTTCAGAGAAGAAGGAAGTATCACCTGAATTTGGGAATGTTCGATCAAGGCCTAGGGAAAGTATGAAACCACAAGAAGCAGATGATGCAGCATTTGAGAAGAAGATGGGTTCATATGGTACAGAAGAGCAAGACTCATCAATCAAAGAAACACCGAAAGCCAAAATTGCGGCTGCTAAAGAACGCTTATTCGCCTGGAAAAAGGCAAAGATAGAAGAATAACTGTGCAATTTGGCAAATTTTAGTCCAGTGACTTCCTTTGGTTACCTATTTTTTAAACAAAGGTGTTAGGAACCAACATTTGCAGTCTTTACAAATAAAAATGGTTTACTGATTTGTGTATTTAAAAAGAAAACAAATGTACAATAACATATATCTAAAAAAAGTGACAAAAGAATTAGTTATTGTAACCAACATCATATGTACACTAAGCTCGTTTCGCAGGCCAAACCGACCCACCATGTCTCTTTATAGACCATAACAAGGTAAAAACAGAAAAAGATCATTTACCTCTCTCCCGAGTAGTTATTCTCTTGGGGGTTGTCCTCTTTGCTCGCTATAACTATGACTACTTCCTCCTCCTCGGCTTGTCTTGTGACTTTCTTCGACATTCTCCTAGACTGCAACAAACCAAACTATAGAATTTCTAATAGACCAAGGCATATATGTCAAAAGGATACATATTTGTAATTAAAGATTGCGAATCTACGAAATAACCAACTTAGAATCTAATGTAGAATACATGTACCAGCAGGAGAAATTAAGCAAGGTAAGAAAAGGGAACTTACACTTTCAATTTCACTCAAAGTTCTTTCAAAAACAAACAAGAGAGCATGCTTCTAAAACCAGCTTAAACGCCTCTTCTGCGCCATGAAACTTGTTTTTATATTGCTTCTTTACAGCCTCATGATTAGCTTAACTAAACCAAAATGTTTAAGTGATGTTAGGACATTACACATTGGAGATGAAAGTAGATTCATAACACATCACAAATAAAGATAAAAGGTTAATATGGAATCCCTGAAAGAGAAATAAAGCATGGCTATTCAAACTCTAAATGAGACAATTCTTACTTCTTATTTCACATTGTCCTGTGCTTCTTAAGAATCGTCGTTTCTTGCGACTCCTCAAACGCTCTTTTCGATCTTTCTTGTTCTTGATTTTCGGTATTTCCACCATTAAAACTGGTCGCTAAAGGTATCGAACAATGCAAGCTAAAACTATCAGTTAATGTCGTCTCTGAATGAGTACCACCACTTGTGTTTTGGCTTGTTGATTGATTTTGAGTACTCCATTGTTCTGGTGGTTGTGTAGATGATGAGACATTGATAACTGGACTTGCAAAACTTTCCGGTTGAGTTTTCGTGGTTGCACTAACAGATGGTGAAGAAGAAGAAGCTCCATTAGTGTTGTTGTTTGTTGCTTCTTGATTTTTAGCACTTTCTTGTGAAGTTTTCTGGTTTCCACTAGCAGATGGTGAAGAAGAAGAAGCTTCATTAGTGTTGTTGTTTGTTGTGGCACTTTCTTGTGGAGTTTTCTGAGTTTTACTAGTAGATGGTGAAATGTTTATCCAAGAACCAGAAGGAACTTTTTTGGTTTTGTTTCTTGCTTTAGTTTGGGCACTCCTTTGTTGTTGTTGAGGAGAGTTAGGGACTGGCATCACAAAACTTGACCATTGAGTTATCTCGGTTGCAGTGAAAGACACACCACAGTTTGGACAAAGTATGACCTTGTTAAGACGATAATCCCTTACGAATTCACATTGTGTTTTGCATTCATTGCACATAGTCCAAAACATACCAACATACTTCTGACTCAAATCTGCAGGTGGAGGCTTAGGCTTATTACTTCTAGCTTTAGCACTCGGATCAACACCGTCATTCGCAGTTCCATTACCATAACTAGAAGCCGGTTTATGCGGGTTTGGTGGTTTCGGCATCCCACCAGAAGGATTATTACTTCTAGCTTTAGCACTCGGATCAACACCGTCTTTCGCAGTTCCATTACCATAACTAGAAGCCGGTTTATGCCGGTTTGGTGGTTTCGGCATCCCACCAGCAGGTTTATTACTTTTAGCTTTAGCACTCGGATCAACACCGTCCTTTGCATTTCGATTACCATTACCATTACTAGAAGCTGGTTTAAACGGGTTTGGTGGTTTCTGCATCCCACCAGCAGGTTTATTACTTCTAGCTTTAGCACTTGGATACACACCGCCTCTCGCTTTTTGATTCCCAGTATTAGAAGCCGGTTTATGCATTCCGGTCTTCAATTTCCACTTTTGATCATAAGCACTTCTCTTAGCCTTATCAGATAGCAAACACCAAGCTTCCGAAATCAACTTGAACGCTTCTTCTGCGCCTTTACACTTGTTCTTATCCGGATGAAGCAAAAGAGCCAACTTCTTGTACTGTTTTTTCACAGCTTCGTCATCAGCTAAAGGATCAACACCGAGAACTCCATACCAATCCGCTTCTCCTTTCCCAAATTTTGATGCTGAGATATAAACATGGATCATCATCAATACTTGTTTCAAACCATCAAGCTTTGGATACAAATTCTGAGCCTTGTTAACGTATTTCTTCGCTCCGAAGTAATCATTCTCTGAAAGTTTCTTCTCAGCAACGTCCATTGCTCTTCTAGCTTCATCTTTATAGCATTCCATGTTTTCCAATACCTTCTTCTCCGGTAACGTTTTTAGTCACCTGTAAAAACACAGAGGAGCAAAAGAAGAAGGTTTAGAGATATAGACTTTTGATGATCACGAAACAGATATATATGGACGAATCTAGTTAGGGTTTGCTAAGAAAATCTGCGACAATGTCAATAAGAGTAGAAAATTCTCAAGAGACTAATAATGTATTTGGTTTTTTCTATAGATATTTATATATTACATACTTTCCTTTTTATAGTTCAATTCCCTTTTTCAATAGTAAAAAATTCCAATCTCAAAATTGATTTTGTCAACCAAATACAATACCTTTACAAATTAGTATTGTTCCGACAATCTTGGAGAAAACATAAGAGTTGTTTCAAATCTAAACCAACATATTTGCAGGATACTGATTTCGTGTATTTTAAAAACATATTCAACTAGCAATTTTTGGATATAGACTTTCAAATCACTTTCATATATCTAAAAAAAGTGCCAAAAGAAATAGATATTGTAACCAACATCATATGTACACTAAGCTCGTTTCGCAGGCCAGTGATAAAACTGACCCACCATGTCTCTTTATAGACCATAACAAGGTAAAAACAAAAAGATCATTTACCTCTCTCCCGAGTTATTATTCTCTTGGGGCTGTCCTCTTTGCTCGCTATGACTATGACTACTTCCTCCTTGGCTTTTCGTGTGACCTTCAACATTCTCACTGTTATCGTGACCTCCTCCTAATTTTTTATGTTTCAGAAAGGCTTCCCGTTTTTCTATTCACGCTAGTTATTGTTGAGGAAACATCATCCACCATTTCACCTTCCTCGGTATGGCCAGCTTCGCTTTTGATACTAGCTGCCACGTGGTTCCCATCTAGTATTTCGCCGTGTTCTGTACCCATGTGATTGATATTGGAGTTCTTCTTTTGTTTGTCTTTGTCATCCTCAACAGCTAGTACCACGTCTTCCAGTTCTTTTTTGATCAACTCATCCTCATCCATCAAATCCTTTTTCCTTGTCCTTTCACCTTGGAACTTCTTAGCCTCTAGTTTAGCCTTCACCTTCAATTTTAAGTCTTCTGGTAATTGACTGACTGGGGCTTCACCTGTATTAACATCTCGAACATCTGCTACAACTGTCCTCTCTGTTTTGGCCTTCCCTGGTCCTGTATCTCCCGGTATAGACTTATGAGCTGGATGATTTTCAGTATGCGGGATATCTTTTGTTCCTCTCTCTCGCTCCTCCCACTTCTGCTCGGTGATGACACTACCTGCCTCGCCACTCCCATTGTCATTGCTCTGGTTTTGTGTGGCTTTTGACGAGCCCCCATGATTATCAGAATTTGAATGCTTGCCGGTTGGACATTTATTTGTAGAAGCAATATCTCTTGAGACAGTTTGACGCACAGGGCCACTACTTTCGACTATGCTTCCTTGAGATGCAGGAATATGCCTTATCTCATAACGCTCAAGCATTTGGCCACAGATATCTGAAAAAGAAAATATGATAAATAAACCGAAGCAACAAAGTCTAGAGACATCAAAGTCATTAATATAAAAGAAAAAAAATAACACATACCCTCTAATAGATGAGATGTGATATCAAATTCTTGATACAAGCTCTCTCTATATGATTGCAAGTCCACTGTTAGGTGCTCAGCAGCGAGGAAAAAAGCACCTGCCGCTATGTGACGAGGCTTATATTGCAGGCAGAGTGTTGTCCAGAGACTGCAAATGACGTGTGATTGAATGAAAACGGAAAAACACAAGGCCTATATCGAATCATCAGAATTCAAAAAACTTTCCAAGGACCATATCAAGCATACCAATCGTTGACAAAACTCCAAGCAGCTTGAGGAAATTTGGCCTTAGCCTCTTCAACCGTATATTTCTTAACTGCTCTTATAAGAGGATTATATTTCTTAATTGCTCCTATAAGAGGCTTATAAGGGTGACCAACAGTGAGATCAAAGTTTAATGTAGCAAGAACAAGCTCCTCTGCGCTTGATATAAGCTCTTTCTGTTGCTCATATACTTCCTGCAAAAGTGAAATAACATTAATATGCAAAAGATCTATCCGCGGAACCTATTATAGTAAAAGGCAAAGTGGACATGGATGGTTATAGGATCGGTAGTATAAAGAAGCAAACCTTTCTCTGGGCAGCATCAAGATTCTTCTTGGTTATCATCTCATGAGACACAATAATAACGTCTTTTAAAGCCCGTGGAGTTTCCTCGACCTTCCCAGCAAGGAACATGCAGGCTATTGCAATTACCTGGAGAGAACAATGTAACAGGAAAGGCATAAGTACTAATCTAGTTGTTCTTTCTGCTCTAGAAGAATAACTCATCGCAAAGCAACCACAAATTTATTAACAATGCACATCTATCCAAACCGACAAAACAGAGATCTTTGGTTTTTCTTTCAAGAAAATCAGGTAGACTCATCTGATCAATCAACTATTAAACATTGTCTAGAACTACCAAAAAATGACATAGAGATGGAGAACAATATATAGAAGAACCTCGAGGAGCTAGGATGTTTTAAAACAAAGAAATCCAATAGGCTAATAGACTCATAGTTTCACTCAAAACAACAGAGACTAAAGACCATATTTTCCCTCGGCAACCATTTCGTTAACTCACCATTCTGTCATTCTTTGCATGTGATTGCCGAAAGAAGAATCGGTGACAGAATACCATAGCAGTAGCTATCATTATCTGGGGACTGCATAGAGAGATCATTATCAGCCATATACATTAAAGGAACCAAAAACCAATAGCTTCTTAGATTCAGATGGAACTATGTATATCATTACCAGCTTTAGCTCTTAATGATAGCAGGTGTGTATCAATAAGTAAACTAACTTAGAGTATCAATACCCCTAATTAACAGCAATAAATCAAGCAACAGACCAAAGCCTATATGTCAAAGGATACATCGAGAGATTAATATCAACATAATCATAAATACACAATCTACGAAATACCAACTCAAGAAGATAGAGACTAAGCTAGGATACATGTACATGCAGAACAAATGCAGGTAAGAAAAAGGAACTTACACTTTCAATTCCTCTCCAAGTGCTTTCAAAAACGAACAGTACGACTTGCGTAAACGAGTTTCCTTCTTCAAACTAATACCATCTCGCCTTGATGGTGAGTTTTTCTCAATCTCTTCTCTTGTAAAATACCAAGGATTAACCTCATTATCATGGAGATTACTCAAGACAGACGAAACATCCCTCTCATTCCCCGAAACATTCCCACGCAACATCATTCCATCCATTGGTAAAGAATGTAAACAGTGATGATCCTACACTGTTACACAAATTCCAAATACAATTGTGTTTATATAAGATTGTGTAAACAGTGATTATCCTAAACTGTTACACAAGACTCTAAAAACAAGATACAATTGTGTTTATATAAACTTGTGTAAACAGTGATGATTTACAGAGATTCTAAAACAGAGATACGCACACAAAACAAGATTGAAAGTTCTCTAAAATCAGAAATTATTCACTAACCGAAGCTAAAGATTGCAAATTTCTATGAAAAATTCATGAAAAGATCCATATAGGCAAAATAAACAACAATTCATGATAATCACGAAGAACAACTTCTATAGCGAAAAAGGAATCAAATTTGAGAATTGGGTAGCGAAATTCACCGATTCCGAGAAGAAAAACGACGGAGAAAACCTCAATTTTGGATTAAACAGAGAAAAAGATCGAATACTCACATAAACCCTAACCCTAGATCGGCGATGAGCGAGAAGAAGATTTTTTGGGGCAATGTGTAAGATTTTGATAATACAAGGATAAATATAGAAATACTATATTATTAAATAACCAATCTGATATAGACACGTGTCATTCTTTTTGGTTTTTTAAAAAAGGAAAATTATAAATCACCGCCTTTCTTCGATGTCGGTCTAATGTTCCATAGACAAATTTTCTCACCGGAGAGATCAATAGGGTTCGTGAAGAAGAATGGTAAAATTTCTTCTCTTGATTAGGTTTTGTGATCTTTGATTCAAAGTTCTTTTTTTGGAGCATTGTTTTATAAAATACTAATGGATCTGAATTTACATATTAGTTTTGGTAATGTAACAACAATAACAAATTTTGTGTTTATTGAATTGTGTGTGTCTGAATCAAGAATCAAGATTGTTGTTGCATAGAAATCATATTAGTTTTGGTAATGGGAACAATAACAACTTTTGTGGTTCTTCAATTGTGTGTGGTTGAATCAAGAATCAAGATTGTGATGGTAGAAATCTTGCATCATTGCATAGAAACTATATTTGGAGTGTGTTCTAATCGTTCGTATATCGATTGCAGGTGGAGAAATCAGTAAATTTATATTCGAAAAACGCTACTCCGGTTGAAACCATTAGTCGAGCTAAGTTATTGGCTGGAAACCTTAAGGTGTGTGGAAACAAAGGTAAAATTGCAATGACTTTCGATGGATTTTTATGTTAATGATGATTACGCGGTATGGTATTTGTTATTTTCCGTTAAATACTGAAACGGTATGTGACTGATTTTTTCAGGACAGTTTGATGATGGTGATCTTGGAGAGGACTTATGTGATATCAGTGATGCTGAGGTAAGAAGATTTTTGTCTTGCCTTAATGTTTTGAATTGATGCTTATTGTAGTTTCCCCGAACTTACACGTATCTTGACCATTCTTAAGAAGTTCCCATCTATGGTTTTTAGTCTTTGTAAACTACAACCATTGTTCATGGATTATGGCGAACGAAGCTATTGTTGACATGTAAGTCCATGCCGTGTTTTTTCACGTAATTTCGAACATACAACCTAGTCAAAAGCTAAGTTTTTCTTGTGTTTGTGTTCCGGTTTTTACTGTCCTCTCTGCTTTATAGTGTTTGATCATATATATGTAATGGTTCTGAAGGAAAACAATATATGTATACTTGTTCTGATTTTGATGGTTATTGTTGCTCCTCAGGTTGCTGTTCATCTAAATAGTAAAAAAGAATTCCTTTTGAAGAAAATAGCATGGGAGATGATGAACCCCGACTACGAAAAGGTTTTTTACTCTTTACCATTCTTCGAACTTCATAATTTGTGCTAACTGAACATTGATGTTCTTGTTAATGATCTTTCGTTTTGTATCGTTTGTCAGGGAAAGCAGAGGAAACCCACCACCGGGAAAAAGAAAGAGCCTATTAAGAAGACTGCGCCTAGTAAGAAAAATTCCGCAACCAGAACCAAAAGCAATGCAGAAAGTGAAAATAAAAAGGTCAGTAGTACTATACTTTAAGCTCGCTCTTCGACACAGTGTCTAAATGGTTTCATGTTATAAAGATATTGCACTTTTGTCTTTTGGATATCTCTGGATATTCCTTATTGTCTGACATCTATTCCCTTGCTTGTCTTATGTTCATACAGAGACCGAGTTTGCAAATCAATTACGATGTCTTGGATGAGCTATTTGATTCTGTAAGTTTTTCCCTGGTTTTAGCCGGTTTCCATTGGTAGAATATCTTTTATATAGAATCCAAATGATATGAACTTCTTGGTGATAGAATGGACCTCTTATTTCTTTGTCTAGTCTCTTATGTGCACGTATTCACATCTTTGTAGGAAAACTCTCCAAAGAGGGCTAAGTTGGAGAAACCAATTGTTACTGGTGACCAAATGAATTATTCACAACAAAGCAGTGAAGAAAGCCTTATAAAACCGCAGGAGTCTGAAGAAGAAGAACTAGACTGGAATGAGGATTACAGTAATGAAAATGCGTATAATCTTGAAACTGAAGATCAAGATGTAGAAGAAGAATCAGATAATGAAGGGATAATTTGGTGATTTCTTCTTACATTGTGAAGTGTTCTCAACATTTTCTTATTCAAACAAACAAAACATTGAATGTGTTTCTCAAATCTAAAGTGATTTCTACATGCCTGATTTATGATTCATCTTCCTATCTAATAAATGAAAGCCTCCACATTGATTTGCTGATTCACTTGGTTCATAAAGAGTGAATGGCTCTATTGCTTTTGTCCTCTGCAAATACATTCTTCTCCTTGCAAACACTCTCTTTTGTACTAAAATCTGAGAAGGTGAAGCAGCATGACAAAACTTGGGTTCTCTTGTTCACATGTCTTGTTCTATGATGAGCCGCTAGAATGTGGAACCTTTAGCTTCATCTGAATCTCATTCTCTGGATTATCTCGTAGTTCCTTGAGTCCTTTCACCACGTTTTGAGCTAGATCTTCATAAGCTTTTGATACTACAGAACCAGGTGAAGAAACAACCACAGGAACACCTTCATCAGAACCTTCTCTGATTTTCATTTCCAGTGGAATCTATAAAAACAACCGATAATATTTATCTTGCAAGGCCATCGAGAGAACCTATCTACAAGACCATAATGCAGAAAACAAAAACATCGGTTTTGAGTTTTAGATTACTTACCTCACCGATGAGTTTCAAACCCTTCTTTGTAGCCATCCGGCGTGCTCCTTCTTTCCCAAATATGAAAGAAGCTTCGTTACAGTGAGGACAAACGAAGCAACTCATGTTCTCCACAAGTCCCAAAATCTAGTACAAAAATGCAGAAAGGTTAAGCAGCTAAGACACCATATATGTTTCCATGTACACAAAAACAGTAAGGGGAATACAGATGACCGTACAGGTACTCTAACTTTATCGAACATGGAGATTCCTCGGTTAGCATCAGCAAGCGCAACATCTTGCGGAGTTGATACAATTACAGCACCTGAAAAAATATAACCACACTCTGATAACTACACAATTCTTCTAATCAAACACAACTCGAAAATGCTACAACGAGATACGTATATGATCTATTACCTGAGAGTTTGAGATTTTGGGATATGGTAATCTGAGCATCACCAGTTCCAGGAGGCATATCAACAACAAGAATATCAAGATTTCCCCAATCAACTCCTCTTATCATCTTAGCAAGAGCACTCATTACCTGTACCAAGAAGACACGCTTGATTACCCAACGAAAATTCTATTATGGCTCAAAGGATCTAAGTAAAGAAACACACCATAGGACCTCTCCACACCATTGGTGCATCTTTATCTACAAGAAGTCCCATTGACATACATTTAACTCCATAGTTCTCTACTGGAATCATCTTCATATCTTCAAACACAAACCGTAAACAACGTATTAACACGCTAATCCGAAACTGCAAGAAGTAACATCTATCTATCAATCAATCTACCTTGGTTCACTTCAGGCTTTAGATTGATATTCATCATGATAGGAACAGATGGTCCATAAACATCAGCATCAAGCAATCCAATCTTCAATTCAAATTTGTTAGCCAATGCAACAGCTAAGTTAACTACATACATCAAACAACACCAAAAATTTCTCACATTTCCAATCATTTCAATCAAATGTTTTAGTAAAGATCTGATTTTTACCAGCAGTAGAAGACTTTCCAACACCGCCTTTACCAGAAGCAACAGCGATGATATCTTTAACTCCATGTAACCGGAGCTCCGTCGTTCTCCCACCGGAGCTAACAGAGCTCTGTAAAAAACGAACAAGGGTAGAGATTTAAAACCTTAAATCTCAAATCTCAAAGCTAAGAAGATACATGAGATTTAAAGGAGCGATTTTTCATACGAATTTGTAAGCAGAGATGAGTTCACGACGACGGATAGACCGTAGAAGTGCGACGGTGGCCATGGAAGCGATTCTAAGTCTCTAAAACTCTGAACAAGAGGAAGTTGAGGCAACCCAATAGCTAAAGGTGCAACCTTTGAAGCTTCGACGGAGAAAGACGACGGCTTTTGGTGTATCGGTGAGAAACAGAGGTGGGTTTTCTCGTAAATTAGAAGGATCGGTAAGGGCAAAACTGTAACTTTCATGACCATACTCCAAGTCACAACGATGCTTGTTCAATGCATTTTAATCAAGTCAAGTTACAATAAAGCAATATCTGAAAATAAGACTACCGTAGTATACTACTCCCTCCGTTCCAAAAAAATAGATGTTTAAGGTTATGCACACTTATTAAGAAAACGCATTAATTTTTACGATTTACTGTTTCCAATAAAGTTTAACCAATAGTATTTCAGTATTTATTTTGGGATTTGTAAAAATGCATAGAAAACTGTAAAAACTCAATCTTTTTGGAACAAATTTTTTTTGTAAAGTTTTTATCTTTTAGAAAGAGAGAGAGTAGTATATATCATTTTAGTATACTAAAGTAATAATATAGACTTGACAGAAAATTAAACAAACATTCATAACCATTTTCAAATTAAACAAAAAATTATATTTTATAAATTAATGACAATCACCGTAAATTAATAAAAACAAAAATCAGTTTCGAATCAGATCAATATAAAAAATAATGAAATTTGATAAGATAATAATATTGAGAGTGAAATTACTTGGTTAACAAGGTTTTCAATCCCGGTATATGAGAGTTTATGGATTTTTAAAGACATACATATCCTCTCTTATTTTTCTCTTTAAATTAGGGTATTTACTATCCGTCTCCCGAAGAACGACTTACCTCGGAGCCTTTAGATGGTTACCATTGCATGGTCCTTGTTGGAAAAAGGTGTGGACGCGAAAGATACTGGATATAGGACTTTTATGTAAATTAAATAATAATTCGAGTTAATGCATATCATTTTTATAAATGGATTAAATTAGGTGCTCTCTCCCGTTTTGTTTGTGTTTGAAGACTGCGCAAGCTTTGGTTGAATTACTTGCTTTGGATTCTCTTCTTGCTTTGGGATTGGCGGGATTCTTGGCTCCTCTGTTTGCGTTCTCTGTAGTTGCAGGTTCTTCATTTCTCAGAGATCTGAGAGTCTCCGTCGATGGTTGTGGAAGAGATGGCTTTCGTTCTCGTTTGAGGAAGGAGTCTTCTTTCTTTTGGGTGTGTTTCTGATTCGTTGAGTGTGGTCTCGGGTCTGGTTCGGGGTCGATTGGGCTTGTGGTGGTGGCTCGGGGAGAAGTTTTTGGCGTATCTATATCTATAATTCGGGGGTGCGACGGTCTTCTCCATGCGAGAACCGCATAGGTAATCGATGGATTCTCTTCTTGTTTGAGAATTGCTAGACGGAATTAGTGATCTTTGGCGTCATAGGTTGTATGTCTTCCTTGTGTTCGGGTTCTCGTTTGTTTACTTTGTGGGGTTTTCTTCAGGTTGTTAGTTTGTTGGAATTTGATTCTTGTAGTTTGGTTTTGGATTTTCCAATGGTGAATGTTCCTCTGGTTTTGAGTATCGTTTGATTCTCTTAAGAACTGGTTGGTGTTTTGGCTTTAGTGTTAGTTTATTGGAGGTGGTGGTTGGCTGATTTGCGATTGGTTCTCTCTCCTTGGAAGTTAGGTTCAGGTTATTTGATGTGGTCTTCGTGTTGAGGCAAGTGCCATTGTACAAATCCTCGGATTTGTTGGCATTGCGGCTCTGCTGCACTTGTTGTCGGCTTCGCGGTTCGCCAGTCCTATGACTCGTTCTTTCTTAGTTAGTGTAGGTTGGTTGCGGGTGGAACTTAAGGTTCGTGTTGTTGCCATCAAAAACAGGTTTCAAATCAGTTGCATTTCCCGTTTTTGGTTGTTTGGTTGGTTCATTAGAGTTGAGTAAGTGGTTCTTTCCCTTATATTGGCCATTTGGTTTCATTCGGCTCGTGATTTGTATCCAATCTTCGTGTGTTCGCGGCAAAGTCTCTTTTCTCGGCCTTGTTTCTCTTATTTTGGTCAACCACCGCTTGTAATATCTATCATTGTGCTTTGTGTTTCCCGTAGTAGTTTTTTAGAGTTTTCTCTTTTTGGGCTTTCGGATCCGGAGGCCTCTCTTGGTTTGTCGGCATTTGGTTTCGGGAACATATTTTTGTTCGTCGACCTATGTTTTAGACCTTTGTAGTTCGTGTTTGGGTTTATTATCAATAACATCAGATGACCAAAAAAAAAATGGATTAAATGAAAATTATTGAATTTTTACTGTATAAAAAAAGTTGGTGGTCGCTACGAAAAAATTAGGCCTAAAAAAGATATAAAAAAAACTGAAAATAGCCCAAAAAAGTATATGTTTTTGCTTTTAATTTGCTTTATAAATTCATTGCCATCAAACTTGTATACCCTAGATTTGCTATAGTTATTGGTTTGAGTATTTTAATTGATTTGTGGATTTATTAATATGTGTTATTTGATTTGTAAATCTTATAAGATTTAGAAATCTTTGTAAATCTGAAGGTTTCCCCTCGGATTTGATCCTTTTTATTTTTGACATGAAATCCTTTTAAATCCATTAAAATCCTAAGTGAAATCAAATCCATAAGTAAATCCGTAGAATTGAATAACACGTTGTTCCGATGAATTTTGGAGGTGATAGTTGTTTTACAACGTTACTTGTGACTAAGTTTTAAAAATCCGGCTCGGCCGTGATAATTCTATCGACGCATTTGATCTTTGTTTCAAATTCACCGTCAACCTCTTTTAGAGATTTATCTGCTTTAATTTCTAATGCACTTATACTTTATTGTATTTGTTGAAAAGGATGGATAATTCCCTTTGCTTATTGTATTCTACAAAGATAAGTTAATGAAAGTTATGGTTTAAAAAAAAAATGTCTTGAGCCATTTCTTGTAATTAATTAATTGATTTTCATGTCTTAGAGCATCATTATAGGTGATTCATTATGGGTATCAATATGATTAGTTTAGTAATAATTGTGTAAATTGAAACTCAATATGATACTTGTAGTTTTTAGAGGTTTATTGGTGATACTTAAAATTCATAAGAATTAAAAACTAATTTATGTTTACAAATAAAAAAAATTACAAAAATTTAAAATCAAAAAATAACCCAAGGACAAATGATTACAGAAAAAGCTTTGAATATCAATTTAGATCGGTAAATGACTATCAGTAATATACAATTTGGTGCAGACATGATTAGGACACATCAAAACTTGCATATATACAACAAACTACTGTCAAGATTGATCTCTATTACAGATTTGAGATATTGTAAAAGCAAATAAATGATGTATGGCGTATACTCACTTGCAAAATAAAATCCTTTGCTTGCAAAAAATTGGGCATTTCACCGTCCAAGATAAACCTCATTGTCCAGCGATTGTTACTTCTCCTGGCCTGCAATGACCTTCTTGTGCAAGTGCAACATGGCAAACACCTTTGTAATCAGGATTAGCCTACAAATGAGAAAAGAAAGCACTAAAAACTTCATCCAAATGCAATTAATATAGAATTTTAATTTAAATAAGAAAGCCAAGTTTTGTTACACCAAGGGTGGTTCAAAACCACATCATACCCGGAAATCCCCAAGGTCCGTTAGAAATACTTGATGTGTTCTCTACAATATTCCCTCGTGATATCCACGTTACGGTTTGCACGCTTATCAGCTGTGAATATGTAATGGTCTCGTATAACAACAATCTTCTTTGGATCCCAAACCTTCATCATATAAGTAACAATCACAATAAGTATATGAAACTAGCTGATAACAATAACAACAAAGCAACATAATAGTTCTTAATCATAGCAAGATTCAAAAGCTCTTCTCACTTTGCATGTTAAACCAACAACAACAATATCATTTCTAGAATTCCGGTAACACAAGCATAAGGAAAGAAGAAGAAGAAGACCTTAGCCTTTTCACCAAACTCTAGTAAATTGGAATTGCTCTTTTCGTTTTGTATTGCAGAAGATAGTAAGTGCTACTAAGTTTTTCAACAAGAACCTACACATAAAAAAGCTTACTGAGAAAACAAACAAGAAGAGAACAATACCGAGAGATACAACACATTCTCTTTCTCATACAATACCCAGAGATACAATTATAATCCAAAAGATCGTCCACGTTTAGCTTAAGAACTCAAAACCCAATTATAACAATCAATATAACTAATTAGTGGAACGAGAGAAAGAACAACAACCAAATCTAATGAGGTAACGAGACATACATCAACCAATTCTACTTAGAGTAATGGCTAGTTTTCTTTCCCCGAAACATCAACAATCATAAGAACCATAAGCAAGCGTATCATTTGCATTTCAAGATAAGCAAAGACGAGAAAGCACATAACCAATTCCTCTTCAGAACAACACATTTATCCATATCGAAGTGACTGAATCACAATTATATAAAATAACTTTTAATCAAACATATGGGCTACAAAGGAAATCAAAGTGAGCCGTATTACTCCATTTCATCAAAAGCTTCAACACGAGTTTGCCAAACAAAGAACCAATTCTCATGTTCAAACAAAACCTCATAAAACTCAATACATCAAAGGAAATAAATATAATTTGAGGGAAAGAGAATAACGAACTGATTATCGATTTGGAGAAGAAAAGCTCATTCGAGCTTCGTCGAAGTTTTTCTCTTCGTCGGAGTTTTACAAAATTGTAGATCTCACCACCACCGTCGAGTTACGGCTAGAAAGGAAGAGAAGGAATCGCCGTCGTGATAAACAGAGAAAAGAGGATGCGGGAATCGAAGAGGGGTGAAGATGCGAGAATCGCCGTCGTGATGAACGGAATCGCCTTCTCCGTCGAGAGAAACTCAAAATCGCGAATGAAGATTTTTTTTTTTTTTTTACTCAAAAACCTAAAAAACATGGTCCAATAAGAAGCTGACACGTGGCTCCGTTTTACTGTGGCTAACGGATCAGTAAACTGATTTTTTTGTTGCTCAAATGATACCCAAAAATTGTTAAATAATCATAATGGGCTATTGATACTTGCAAAATATCACCAATGTGGATGCTCTTATGTTTGCGGGTTTGTTCATTTGGTTGAGATTGATATGACATCTAACATCACTAACTTAATTTTGGGGATTCTAGTTATAATATATAAGGGAAATCAATGTTTTTATTTTTCCAATAACAAATTTTTGCAAAAGGTCAAATGGCATTCTAACTAGATCATAGTTCATTGCCTTTTCTGTATACCATTGTGAGGACGTCTCAGAAAGAAAAGACAAAAGGTTCAATCAATCTAGCTGCAAGCGTTAGCTCCATCCACTAAAGCTAATTTTCTGGGTTTAACAATATTTCAAGTTTAAAATTTAATGACATTCTAATTAAAGTGGATTCTAAATATTTGTGTTATCCTTTGGATTTTTGTTAATATTGGGATGTGTCAAATCTTATAGGTCATATGAATTGATTGTAATAATCTTTTGTTTGGAATATTGACTAATGTTCATTATTTTCCCAGAGTAACTATACCGTGCGACAAATGAGATACATTGTGAATATGTTGAGAGAGATTAAAAATGGCCTGACTTATCCGCAAGCGATTTGGAACCAACAAGAACAACCACCAGTTGCACCAGCACAAGCACCAGCACCAGACCATCCATGAATATGAGCGTGATTGAAGAAACCTTGACTAGATGCTTATGAGAGTTTGAAACCTTGACTTTTGTGCTTATGGAGACTAGTTTACTATTTATGAAAGCTTTATATTTATGCCTATCGATTTACGTAACCAGATTCTCTGTTGTAGTTTACAAATTACGTCTTTAAATAAATTAATAAAGATAGATCTTGCAAAATATATATTTGACATTAATCAATTTATTCATAAGTTTCATTACAATAAATATTAATTAACTTTACAAAATCATGTCCAAACCATTCCACACATTATACAGCAAAATCATATTTCATTAGAGATCAATCATATCTAATGAAATCAACCTGTTAACAAATATCTATACAAAATTATTGACAATCACTTTATACGTATAATCTGGTAAGATTTAATCATGTGAGACAAGAAGAGCTAGTAAAGGAGTTTTGTTAACTCATAGGAATTTTTTATGATGTTTGAAGCTTCTCAATACGAATATCCCGGCTCTCGAGTAATGTTTATCTAGCATCTTTTACCCTTGTTGTGCCATATCTACGGGTTATCACTCTTTGTAATGGGATTGTTGTCTCTTGTTGGATCAACCATTGTTGTTATGAGGAGGTTTGGTGCTTCTGATGTAATCAAAAGGTTTAAGACTACGCAGTTCCCCGTTGAGACTGCGTAGAACCCATATGAAATGAGGTCTCACCCCCTTGGCTTTCTTATTTGATTAGAGGGCAAGTTAGAGGCATTCTGTCCAAGTTACCAACTTGGTTTTGCTATTGAAATATGGCTGTGTTACTTAGTATTATTAATCTTTTAATTGGGTGGCTAAATTTATGATCCATTTTTGAATTGGAAGTCCATCACTACGGAACACTTGTTCACTTACAAGTGCTTGTGGGTGGTGAAACCAATGCATATTAAATAGGAATCTTCGTGGCGTACAAACTTATATATGGTTTTCAGATTTGTCCTTTTGGAAGTAGGACTTTGTAAACAATGTTTATGCATTTCTTTAGATTGACACAATGGGGCATTTTTTTCCCATAAAACCCATACTGTTTGGATTTCAGGGCTGATGTTAGAGCCCCTTATACTAGCATACATATTCAGTAGTCAAGCTACTTATGAAAGACCAAGGGTCTTATTTCTGACTGATTTTTTTACTTTGTTCTTTTGGTGAGAGGATATAACAGCAGGCAAGGTCATTCCTGATGGGACATACAACCAACATAACGTAGAGGTTGTTCTCCCATTAATCGGCGACGATATGATGTTGCAGGAATATACTCTCTGTTTTAGAAAGAGGGGGCTTGGCCTCTGTCTTGAGATGTGTGAGGAGGTTCTCTAAGAGAGAGGCTTTCGGCTTTGAGGAAATTTGGCTTGGGCTGAAACAGATACTTGACCCTTTATATATTGCTCAGCTTTAAGTGTACCTATGTAGTGGCCATTTTGATCTTCTCTATGTTAGAGTTTTATGTTTTGGTTAATTGGAAACAATGGAGCTCTTGTATATATGTTTCTTGAATCATTGGCATGTTTTTAGAGTCTTGTGTTGGGTAATAAGCTCTGGCTTTAGTAGTAGTGGCTTCATGTATATCTTTGGAGGTAGAGAAGTGTGATAGTACTGAATTATAACATGTGTAGATAAGATAGATAGAATGTTGTTATGGACGGGTTTTGTATGTAGAAATATCAGAGCTACTCGTTAAATGTTGGACATAACTAAGGGATTGATAAATAAAAGAAAAAAGAAAGGACAAACTACAACAAAGAGTGATGATTATTCATAAAAGGGAGTTTTGATAGCTATAGGCATTACCAAACATTACCAAAGAGCAGATAAGACATTAAAGTTAAGGGGTAAGGATTTCATTTGATGCAAGAAGTCCAAGAAACGATTCATGATGAGATGGTGAGTTTTGAAGCATTCTCAGCTAAAGCATTCTTCTCTCCTAAAGCTTTCTTCTCTGCCATAGCTTTTAAAACAGCTTTCCTCTTCTCCAAGAAAACAGGATCATTTCGATCCAAAAAAAACGCAGGGTCAAGAGGAGTATCCTTGCACCACTTTTCCAAGTCGGCCAAACTTTTAGGAGCAAGAGGGGCCCTGGAAGCCTTGGCGATCTCATGAGTGAGATCAGGTTTACCTCTCACAAAGTGATCATCGTGCGCATATTCCCATCCCTCAGACTCCTCGACTTTTCGAAAACCCTAAAGGGAACAAGGTTACCGAAAAGGTCTCAAGAAATCAAACACACAAAACTTACTAAGCTCTCAAGTTTGCGGATGAATAAGGGCAAATTGTGTGCTCGGAGGTTGAACTTGGGAAGAACATCGGCGCAAAACTTATCAAGATTCCAAACCACGAAACTCTTTCCGTTTTGGCCCCACGAGATTATCGAATCCGTTGATTGACCGTCGACAACATAGTACAAAACCTCCGAGAAATGAGTCACTCTCCTCCCTTCGAGATCCGGGAAAACTGGATGATTGTAGTGACTAAACATCCTGGAACAATCCAGATCGATCGCAAATTCAAAACCCTGAAATCAAAACGATTAAAAACTTTCTCCATCCCCCAAACAAACCCTAACATCAAAACACACAAACAAAACAATTACAGATTAATTACAAAATATAAGAAATGATCTAGATCCCAAGTATTCAACCTAAACATTATATAACCTCAGAATAGAACAAACAATCCAAGGACAGAACAAAAAAAAAAATCGGACAGAAGTTTTGAAGCTGAGACCAAAAGCAAACCCTATAATATCTAAGACGAGACAAACGTATTGAAGCAGACAGAAGAGATTTGTAAGAAATGATCTAGATCCCAAGTATCCAACCTAAACATTATATATAACCTCAGAACAGAATAGAAGCAAACACCAGATGAAATCGGACAAAAAAATTGAAGCAAGACAGAACAAATTGTAAGAAAGTGACTTCACCAAAAAGTTTTGTTTGTTAAGAAATGATCATCATCAGAGTTATATATGGGGAAATTAGGGGTATTACCTACCCTGGGTTTTCCTTTTTCTCTAAACAAAAAAGTCAATTTGTAGACTAAATATTCATTTGGAAAAAAAAAATTAGATAAATAATAAATTCAGAAGTATATATTTAGATAAAATAGCATAGAAAATTAAAAATATAACAAATTTTTTTCTATAGTTGTAGCAAAAGATCTAGACTATTCTACCATATCCTCTTTACTTAGTAGATAAGTTTCTAGCACTAACCTCTGTATTTTTTTTAATATTTCACAATTTTCTATAGTATCTACAATTTTTTTTTTCTTTGTCGAAAAACTGATATTTATGAAATGAAAAGTCCAGTTTTAAACCAGTAACATACAAAAAAGAGAGAAGGGATGATTTGGCTAGCAAATCAGCCTCAATATTTTCCGATCTAGGTACAAACTCAAAATTTATGTTTAGATCTATCTTGATGCAATCTTAGATGATACCGAAGATTTCAAGTTGGTAGAAGTTGGAGTTGATAATATCGATCAATTGCTTGCAATTGGAGGCTAGAGTGAAGTTTCGGAGGTTCCGATTGGTCGCTTGGATCAGACCTTCTCGAACTGCGAGGGCTTCAACCATCAGCGAGTTTGATTGTGATTCGATCTTAGATCCTTGGGCTACAATTTCACTACTATGATTCTTGATAATCCATCCCATCCCAGCCGTCTTCGAGTCTCGATTCCAAGCTGCATCGGTGTGAACTCGAAACGTCGAATTGTTGGGTCCGGCTATGGGTCCGGCTATTCCAGGCTTTGGTA
Source organism: Arabis alpina (assembly GCA_900128785.1). Classification (NCBI taxonomy): domain Eukaryota; kingdom Viridiplantae; phylum Streptophyta; class Magnoliopsida; order Brassicales; family Brassicaceae; genus Arabis; species Arabis alpina. The sequence goes on from LT669794.1 coordinate 47,857,480, forward strand.
ATAGTTTCTTCAGTCGTGAAGGTTCTCACTTTAAAGATCTTTTGATTTCTTATCAGCCAAAGAGTCCACCTCACCCATGTAAAGAGTGTATCTGGAGCTAGTCCTGTTGGTGGTAGGCAGAGCCACTTTGGGGATATCTCGAGTCCCACTTGAAAGGATAAGATGTGGTCTGGCGCCACAAGGACCTTAGAACAGGGCTAGGGCCCAAACTTCTTTTGCAAACTCACAGTGCAGGAAGAGCTCTACTTACTGCTTTCTAGAGGAAGAGCTTGATTTTTTGTGCTGTTTTAGTATTCCAGATGTTTGCATTCCACTCGAACTTAGTACTTAAGCCTTAGTATGAATTGTGTGTAAGTTGGGTTCTTGTTTGTTCCCTAGCAAAATGGTACCCTGATTTGGCTGAGTACACCCCAGATTGACTTCCAAACCAGGCGAATCTATTAGCAACTCCCAAGAAATTTGGTTTTAGGTTAGTAATAATGTTCCCCATCTCTAGGATTGTTTCCTTGATCTTGTTCCTACCCCATTCAGCTGTATTGGGGATCAGTGGCTCGGATACTAACATCTCCATTGGCCCTTCATTAGGAGGTCCCATAGGTTGTAGAGGCTCCTTCAGAGATGGCCAAGAATTAGTCTAAACCCTTGTAAGTTCTCTGTTCCTTATAACTCTACCTAACTTCTTCCTTAATTGTTCTTTTCTGATAACAATCCCTCTCCAGCCACGAGACGCCGAGGTAGGTGTTTTGCAGTCAAGAAATTAAAATGTGTTGCAATATTTTCCTAATAGAGTTTTTGTAAGAAGGTAGTCTGGCTGGGTTAGGATCCTCCAGCTGAGCTTAGCCAGCAAAGCATCATTGAAGGTCTGGATGTCTCTGAAACCCAAGCCTCCTTTCTTCTTCCATTTGGTAAGTTTCTGATATACCCTATATTTTACCCATCTATCGGTTTTTATACCCATTTTGTGGATTTTATTCACCTAATCAACCAAAAGAGGTAATTTTATAGGCTTGAAGGTCCCAACAGGTTAAATCATAAAAAAAGGATGCAAAAAGGAGAAAAATGAGTATTCATTACGTCAAGGCCAACTAAAAAGGCAAACGAGCCAACCCAAGTCATCATACCTTCAAGACAAAGCACATTCCCAAACTGGACATATTACATATGTCGGGAGTTTAGCAACGGACGGAGGACCAAATGAGTTTGGTATAGGATGAAACTTGGACTGAAGATATCCCTTTGAGATAGCTTTCCGATGGAGTTGGAATTACACCATTTGGAATTATACACAAGGAGATATGAGCCGAAGACTAAAGAGATGTCAAAGGTGCCGAGAGAATGAAGAACACTCGGTACCAACCCGACATACCGATCAGGCAACACGATCGGTACCGGGGCATCAAGCATACGAAGGCACGCCGACTCAACCCCTATACCGACCCGAGAATCTGATCGGTATGGCCGGTCGGTGTGGAGCATTACCGATCACTTTTGGCAATTTTCTTTTTTCTTAGAATTAAAATCCTAACCGACTTAGGAACCCTTCTAGCCCTATATATACTTGTGTTTATCCTCTATATGAAGAAAAGGCAGCCACAAAATCAATACCTAAAACATGTATTTTCGTTTCTCCTTTGTTCTTAATAATACATCTACTTTTCAAGAGTTCTTTAAGGCTAGATCGATGAGACCTTCTTGGTTGAAGGAAGAGATCTCTATATGCTTTTGTGTATCAAAAATTCATCAAGTTTTATGCTTTACTTTTGCTGCTAGCGAGATCGAACTGACCCATTGGAGTAAAGCTTAACTAGATTTGTTGCCTTTAAAGTTCTATGTGTATGCTTTTATGATTATATCTTAGGGTTTCTTGTTATTAAAGGATGAATTTCCCTTTTTGGGATTGATCTATTGACATGGCTAGTTGTTACAAGAGATCCGTAATACCTGAAAGATATTTAGCAAGAGTATATGCAAGAATATAGGCAAGAATAAGTTACAGAATATCCTTATTCTATCACCCTCCCTCAATGGAAGCGTCCATAGCTTGAACGGTTAAACTACGACGAAGTTCATTAAAGAGCATTGTCGGCAAGCCTTTTGTGAAGATGGCTGCAAATTGCAGAGAAGATGGGACATGAAGCACCTTAACCTCACCAATTGCTACTTTCTCACGGACAAAATTGATATCGAGCTGGATATGTTTGGTTCTTTGATGCTTGACCGGATTACTAGCCAGGTAAACCGAGCTTATATTATCACAATATTCCACAACAGCTTTGGTGATGTTGAAGTGTAGTTCCAGCAATAAATTCCGTATCCAACAAAGTTCGGCAACAGTGTTAGCGACGCATTTGTATTCTGCTTTTGAGCTTGATCGTGAAACCGTAGGCTGCCGTTTTGCAGACCATGAAACATCTTTTTGTTGCAGTGGATGACTTGAGGAAATGGAGGACTTCATGTGTGATCAAGACATTATCAGATGGCTCGCCCTTTGACAAAGGCTGATTGGTTTTCAAATACCAAACCTTGTAGCACAAGCTGCAATCTCCTCGTAAAGATTTTGGATATCAATTTGTAATAGACATTGCATAGTGCAATTGGTATTTATTCAACAACTTTCTTGGGGCTTCTCACTTTTGAGATAAGCCTTATATGTGTGGTATTTATTGTTCTTGGTAGTAAACCGGATTTAAAGGTGTCCTGGACTTCCTTTATGATTGCAGGTCCGACCGTGTGCCAATTAGCTTGAAAGAAACAGGTTGAGAAACCATAAGGACCAGGGGCTTTATCTCCATGAATAGCATGCATGGCTTCTTTAATCTCCTTTGGTGTTGGTTCCCTGATCAATGTTGTATTAGTTTCCTCAGAGACTGAGGGGGTCAAAGCTTTGCTGACTATGTCTTCTCTTCTCCCCAGTTACGAGGTAAACATTTCCTGATAGTAGTCATTGATTATCTTTGCAATGTTATCTTCATTATAGTGGGTGACTCCTTCTGAATCTTCTAACACATAAATTTTATTGACAATTCTTATGTTTCTGGTGCTAGAGTAAAAATAGACTGAGTTCTTGTCTCACATGCTTAACCAGAGCTGCCTGCTACGCTGTCTCCAGAAGTCTTCCTCGGCTTTGTATACCAATGCTAACTCAACATTGATTTACTGAATTAACTCCACTGGTGTAGTGAAGATAGCCATAGCTTCTTCTAGCTCATTTTGTTTTTGTAAAATGATTTTTAGATTGTTTTGATGTTGTTCTTTATTCCATTATATTATTGCTCTCCTGTAACTTCCTATTCTAAGCTCTACATCTAGATCTTCCCTTGAGTGCCAGGTTTCGGCTATCAGCTTCTTTATTTCCGCTTTATTCTTTAGACTTCTATCAAAGCGGAGTAATCCTTTTATTTGTTTGTAATGACATGTGAAGTAACTAGCCAGAGGTCTGTGGTCAAAACCTTTAAATTGCAGGTACTCACACTTGGCTGCTGGGAACATCTCCATCTAGTTACAGTTCGCCATGGCTCTTTCCAATCTACAGAGTACAATATGAATGCCTCTTGTGCCTCTTCAGGAGAGAAAATTTCCAAAATGTTGGAGGTCACATAGGTCACTCTCTGAGATAAAAGATCTGAAGTCCACGAATGTGTTTTCATCTCTAGCTTTTCCTCTATGTTTCTCATTATTATTTACTATTTCATCAAAATCACATGTAATAAACCAGGAGGTTTTCTATAGCTAGCAAGTGTGAGGAGTTGTTTCCAGATTTGCTTTCTTTTTACCTGATCAGGTTCTTTATATAAGAAAGTTACAAAGGTTAATTTGCCTTCATACATCAGTTTAGTGTCTATAAAATTATGGGTTGAGGAGATGACTTCTATCTCTGTTTCTTGCTTCCAAAATAGGGCCGTGTCTCTTCCTCCAGGGCCATGTGGTTCAACCAGATGATGTGATGGGTACCCTAGCCATTCCAGTTCCTTGAGAACTGTGTATGTGGGGTTTTTTGTTTCTGCTAGAAAGAGAACATCAGGAGAGATGGTAGATTTTATCTTCCTGAGTCTGGGAACTATTGTAGTCTTCCCCAAACCACAGCAGTTCCAGCTTATTATAGCTAAGGAAGAAAGCTTGGTGGATTGTGAAAATCCACTTGTCCCTTACCTTTCTTGGTGATAGCTGGGATCAAAGTTCTTGTAGGGTTCTCCTGGCTTACAGCCTGATGGTTCTCCTCATTATGAGAGATAGGTTGAGAGGTATGGCTTCTCCTTTTTGGCGATTGTTGATACAAAGTACATTTCTCTTTTTTTAACCCATCCCTGAGAGTAGTAGAGGGCTGTATGTAGTATACTTTTTTGATGCAGGCCTACCATGCTTTTTTGCATGAGCTTTTTGTTGGCCTAGTTGTGGCAGATCTAGTGAGATACTATCTTCAGCAATTGATGGGAGGTGTCCAACCATGAGGGATGCTTTTGTTGCTGCTATGATGTTGGCTGCTGTTTCCGCCATCAGGCCTCTTGATTCACCTTCAATAACCCTTTATTCTATCGCTTCACTTTCTCTGAGGTCAGGGCATTGACATATTGGATAGTGACATCCAGGGCCGGCCCAAACTATTGGGCTGCCTAAAGCATAAACTTTTTTTCCGGCCCAATAACAAACAAAAACGTAATAAAATTTTCATTACCATATACTGACCTCGAACCCTTGACCTCGTGATCAATGCACGTGCATTAAACCACTACACTACATGATACTTTTGGTTATTTGGATGCCCCTAAAATATATATACTAATTTTGGTGCCTAAAGCCCTTGCTTCACGGGCTTTAGCCCAGGGCCGGCCCTGGTGACATCACAGAGTTGCTCCATTACTTGCTCAGTAGAGGGTACTTCTTATATGGTATGTGATGGGAAGCTCACCAGAGCCAGGTTCCTTTCTGGGGGAGGACACCTACTATGTGATGTTGAAAATCCCTCTACTCTCCACTCCGTTACTGGTTCTTCCTCTATCCACTCAGTAACAAGTTTTTTCTCTCTATATTGCATGTTAGCCTCTTTGTGTTTGTTTGTTGTGTACTCTCTCTCTGATTTACCTTGTTTCTCAGATCTTCCTTCTCCCTTCTGGGAGTAATACCCAAGTTGGTATTGTTCCTTGGAGATGCTAGGTCTTCAGGGGTTCTACTACCTCTCTGGTGGTAGCTTCTTGATCTCATTTCCTCGAGGATTCTATCTCGGGGTTTTTCCTGATAATGACTTCTCCCTCAACTTCTTTCTCTACATTGTCTTTCATATCTAACATCATATGAACGATCATATAATCGTTCTTGGTGGTAGTTTCTTCTATGACCTCTGTTAATGTACTTTGTATCCTCTTTATGCTCTTCAGATGAGGGACCCCTGCCTCTTTCTCTGTAACTTGCTACTCTTGCATAGGGATGGTTCCTTCCATATGCTTGATGAGGAGGGGATGCTCTTCCACTCGGGTATGAAGATTCCTCATTCTTTTGGTTATTTTTTTGAAAATGTTGGTCAACTTCTGGGCAGTCTTTGACATCGTGGGATAGTTTGTTGCACTTGAAATAATGTTTTTCGAGTTTCTCATATTCCAGGCTGACCATACATTCTTTACCTCGTTAGAAGTCAATAGCAGTTTCTTTTAGCTATGGTTTTAGGCCATTTTTCTCCACACGGAATTTCACTGTTGTCTTGGTGATCTCCTGCTCAATGTAAGTTCCAGCTCCCTTACCAATGTTTCTAACCATATCATCCTTCCAATAGTGCTAAGGGAGTCCCTTAACACTTATACAGAAGGGGATCTGGGAAGGGAATGAGGAAGAGATTACAGCTTCCCATCTTTGCAGAATCGGCATCCAATTAGCAAAGTGGTATAGTCTATTCTCTAGGACTTTTAACAGGTCATCTTCAAATTCAAAGCGAAACTGAAAATAGTCATAACCTATATCAGATCCAATAGCTTTACCTCGGAGGTTCCAGTGTTTGGACATGAAAGGAATCATAGAGCACATCTTCTGAGCGTTGGGGTTCGTGAGCCGTCCAATCAAGGTCAGCTTGTTATCTTCTACCAGATCCTTATTGTCAAGCTTTGGAGCTTTGATTCTTTTGCGTGGAGGAGAATCCTAATGTCTCATTATGTTCTTTCCTTTTTCTGTAGCAGAGATTCTTCGCGTCATACTTGTAGAAAGAGGAAGATATCGCACAATTTTCTTGGTTGTGCTATGTGAAAGTTCTTCAACTACCAGGGGGTCAGTTGAGATATTGTAGATCTTCTTTGTTTAAGCAGAGGGAAATGTTGAAAAGAGAGCTCCAGAGGAGCAATTATATCTAAAGGTTGCCTTTAGGAAGAGTTTGAATCTTTGGGGGTAATTCCAGGTCCCCATGGTTACCTTCCTGCTCCTAAACCGCCGGTAGAGCCCTCTAGAAGGAGGGCTTTTGCGGTTGAGATCTGGTTTGGCTCTAGGGTTTTGGTATTTTTGATGGGAAAGAGTTGGCGGGGAAAGGGTTTTTTGAAAACATTTACTAAAAGGGGTAAGAAACCATCAGTCAAAAGTTGACATTTTACTTTGTTTCTTGGGTAAAGACTGTTGTCAAACTTCGTGGCTGAGAGAGTTTTTTGATGGAATTGGAGTCTTGTAAATAGATCATTTATTTTACAATCTCTAGAATTTTCTACATTTACATCTAAATATATTATTCAATAGAGAGGTGATAAACTTTTTAGAAATTCTAGAACTAATTTTTCTTAATTTTGAGCTTGGTCCAAAAGAGATAATTATATTGGATAATAAACCTATAAATTCTAGACCTTTTGGTTATATATGTTGTTTTTACTAGTAGTTCTGATTTGTGGGCTGAAATACATTGTGATTACGTGTAGTTTGCTTTGTAGGGTAGCGACAGTGTAAATTAATGATCTGTAGTACTATGTGTTAGTACGTACTCCCTCCGTTGCATATTAGTTGTCGTTCTATGTGATTTCACGTCAATTAAGAAAATAATTAAAAAATTTGTTTTACCCCTAATTAATGTGTTTTTTATTTGATATGTGTAGTTAATAAGCTAAAAGAGTATAAATAAAATCGAAAAATCAATAATAAATTTGCATTGAAAATGTAAAACGACAACTAATTTGATACAAAATAAAAAGCGTAGAATGACAACTAATATGAAACGGAGGGAGTATCGATTAAACTAAAATAGTAAAATCCGCCTGGGTTCGGTAAATATTTTGGATAGGTCAAACTAAAAACGTATGGTCTTGGGCTTGGTCTTGGTCTTGGTCTTGGAGAAGTTTATGCAAATGGATTGGTAATATATATTACTAGCATATATGTATTAGAGAGATGCGCGTGTTCTATTAATTTCGTCCTATCGATGGTAAATGTTTTTTTTCTGCTAAACGTATCGATGGTAAATGTTCTTTTTTGTTTTGTTTGTGAACTCTACAATATGTGAGTATATCTTTGTTAAATTATATTCTCTCCTTAATTCGACTTTTCCGTTTTGTTAAATTATATTCTCTCCGTAATTCGACTATTCCGTATCCATTGATCTGATTGGAATTTTTTTTTTTTTGTATGAATGTTAAAGTTATTGAAACCAAAAAACCGTTTTTTACAACTAGTGCGACTTTGTTGAATCTTTATTCTTTTACATCAAATGTTAACTCGATTGAAATGTGAACCAAGTCTCCATGCCCTTCTCATATCTTTGATCACTGATAACACAGGTTTTAACCCTATTTAACTACTGCAAGTGCACATCAAATAGTTGTAGTATTTTAGGGATCGAATCCACGAGAACCAAGTTTACACTTCAAACTATATGAATGAAAATTAAGCTAAGATGATTTAAAAGGTGGTTGTATGCAATAATGTAAATGAGAAACCAAATAAAAACGATGTAAACTTATGAATTAAAAGCATTGGGCATTAGAGAATTCGCAGGGATTCATGGATTTAGAAATAGATAAATTGTCAAGGAAAGCATTATGAATCGTTCTAGAACTCAAATCACGAAATCAAATTAATCTACTGTCGTAGCATCAATTACTGTGTCTAACAACCTAAGATCCTAAACTGTCGTTTGAATTCAAGAGGTTAAACATGCATTAGAATCAAGTTTGATATGTTCACAAAACACCCTAACATCAGCTTTCGTTGGCTAGGGATGTTTTGCTCATATAGGTTCTTTCAGGCATTTAAACAAACACTTTTGATGCGTTAAACAACCTAAGATCAGAAACTAGGTAGCTAATCAAGTTCTAGCAATAAGAATAACCTATATGAAGAAACTAAGTTATCAATCCCTAAATCAACATCAATTCAATCAAACCATGAAATCCCTTTGAAACCCTAAAACCCAATAAGAAAACTACTCAGACATGATAGAAATCAAATCACATGAAGAATTCATAGAAAACATGATGAAATTAATAAATAAGTAAAAGGGTTTAGAAATCTTCTCCAAATTGTCAATAGGGTTCAGAGATCTTCTCCCAAAAGCTTAGAAACTAAAAATTATGAATAGAAAATAATGTCTTTTTAAAATAATGGCTAAAAATATCATAAATATAGGTAAAATCACGAGCTGGTCGAAATCCATGACAAAACCAAGTCGGAATAGGAAAATCTGCAATTTTCCTTTTTTCCAGCGAACCGATCGGTTTAGGCAGATTCGCATGTCTTCACTAAAACTTGAATAGCTTTTGATCGCACCGTTCAAATGTCTTCATATCACTTCCAAATGAACGATAACTCAATGTTATATCTTGTGTCAAAATTTCAGCTCAATCCATCGGTGGAAAGTGCCTCAATGAATGCCAAACTTCTGACCTTTCTGCACATTTGCTTCAATTCCTTGCTCTTTTGTCTTAGTCTCCATCCAAACATGTTTTAACCTGAAAAGACTCTAAACATAAAGAAAAGACTTGAAAATCCATTGAAAACATTGGTTAGAATGCGTCAAAAACGCAATACATCAATCACCAATTTCCCGAATAGTTGATAGTTGATTTCGTACTTGTTTATCGATGAACTGGATCAGTTGCGTTGCCATAAATGGGGCTGTTCCATGTCTTCGATTGTTCCGTTCTCTCCATATTGTGTGGATCGTTGCTTGAAACACATATCTTAGGAGAAAGAGATGGATGTGATCTCGTGAAAGATCAACCAATATCTCCATTATGAGATTCCAATCCGTAGTATAGTTTTGCCCAAGGAGCTTACCCGTCAGGCCTTTCCATACCTCTGCTGAGAAGACACAATAAAAAAAAAGGTGGTCTCTACTCTCAATATTACCTCTGCAAAATACGCAGCTGCCGTCAACACCAACATTCCATAGAAGCATTCGATCACCTGTGCTTAATCGGTTCCGTGTAGCTAACCACGCATGGAAAGAGTATTTGGGAGTTGCGTGCAAGAACCATATCCCCTTCCTCCATGAGGTGAGAGGATTAGCTTCACGTACAAGTTCCCAAGTTGCTTTAGAATTGAATTTTGGTTGGAAAATACCTTCTTTTTTCCTCCATAGTACTACGTCTTCCTCATCTGATGGAGTTTTGTTTCGTTGCTCCTCTATTACCTCTTCTATGGTGTTATATGCCTCTAGCCGGTGGTTTCTCCTGCGATGGTTGCGCACCGCATGATCTACCGTCGAGTGGTAGGGTATTCCCAGATCGATACAGCCTCGCATTCCCACTATATCGATTAAACATCCTCTGGATGACCAAATAGCAAGCCAAAAAGAAGTGGTTACACCATTGTGAACCTCCATTCGTGTAAAGTTGTGTGCTAACTCCCTGCACTTTAGGAGTTTCCTCCACATCCAAGAACCCAAAGAAGATGTCTCCTTTACTGTCCAAAATGATCCTTTGCGGATTAAGTGCCGGCGTATCCAGTTAACCCACATAGAAGAGTGAGCCGATAGAATTCTCCTTATAAGCTTTAAACAACTTACTTTGTTAGCCTCTACTAGTGGTCTCAAACCCAAGCCCCCCTCTGCCTTAGGTTTGCAAACTTCACTCCACGAGATTTTAGCCTTGTTTCCATTTAATTCAGGACCTGACCACAAGAATGCAGCGCAAAGTTTGTCGATCTCCTTCAAGCAAGCTTTGGGCAATCGAAAAGCTGAGATCCAAAAGTTGGTAAGACTGTAGATGACAGAACCGATGAGTTGAAGACGTCCTGAGAAAGAGAGATATCTTGCTGTCCACACACTTATTTTACCACGAATTTTTTCTAACAAGGGAGAGTAATCATGGGCAGTCATACGCTTGGTCAATAGTGGAAGCCCCAAGTACCTTACTGGCAGTAAACCTAAACCAAATGGGAACTGATCTAGGATGGTAGTTTGATTCTCTTCGGAAACCCCAGCCATATAAAGTGTAGACTTCTCAATACTAATCAATAACCCCGAGAACTTGGAGAATTCATTGAAAACTTGTAGAATTCCTTCAATAGATTCTGATTGGAATTATTGTGCGTGACGTACAATTTTAAAATTCATTTTTCTCTACTTGCTTTTTTCTACCCTTGAAGCGTTTGGTAAAAACGTGGACGTGAATGGTTATAAAAAGAATCTCTTATAAAAACGACCCATAGCTACCATATTTGCTACCTCTCTCCTTATTAAAACCTAAATTAATTAAGCACTCTTCCGCCTGTCATTTTTCCGATAACAAGACGTAAGCCGTCTTAATCTTTTCTCATTTTTCTGGTTGGTTTATCGATTGAAGTTTCAAAACTGTGGTTCTTAATTTAATACCATTTTCCTAGGTGAAAGTGAAAATGGATGCGTTGAGAGTGGCAGCAACCTCCCTCATCACCTTCATCCGTGCCGATCTTGAAGACCTGTTGATCTATGCTGGAATTGTCAACCGCCTCGAAGAGCTTCAAGCCATTCGCGCTCTCATTGTCCGGTCGATGAGTTCGCGGATCTAGGGCTGATTATGTCTAATGGGGTTAGCCCTGCGGTTGCACCACCGTAAAAACGTTGCTTCCGGCAAGTTACTTTATATCGATCGATCAGCTTAAGAATAAGTTTTATTCATATGAATAATTCTATATTTTAATGAAACTTTTGAAATCATATGATCATGTATTAATGCTATATATATTAGCTAGCAGCTATATATCAACCATACGATCATGTATGCACACAACAAATAACTTGCTCTATAGAACTACGGTGTATGTAACACCATAACATAAAATAAGGGTTTCTAATAAGTAAAATGTTAGTGAGACCAATGGATACAAACTAAACAGATCAAAGGTTGCTTTTCCTGTAGATAAAAAATATGACAATTTATAGTAAATTTGTTAAAAGAGTGTGTAAGATTATTCCGTGTCTTTGATCAAAATTGTACATATTAAATTTGTAAGAACGTGTGTAATTATTCCGTGTTTTAGATCAAAACTCAAAAGCATCACCAACTTCTAGTAAATTTGTTAAATAAAATGCGTAATCAAAAGTATCACAACTTTGTAGTAAATTTGTTAAAAGATGTGTAATTATTCCGTGTCTTATAGCAAAAGTATGACAATTTGCAGTAATTTAAAAAAAAAAAAAAGAGAGTGTGTAATCATTCCGTATAATAGATCAAAAGTATCACAACTTGTAATAAATTCACCTCCACCAGGATCTCCGACCTGGAAGTGTCCCTATCCTATGTCACGGAGTGTGTCACCCCAACGATGAATGAGGTTCTAACTCGGCCAGTTTCGGAAAAAGAGGTTAAGGCGGCAGTGTTTGCCATCCACCCGGAAAAGGCACCGGGCCCAGACGGAATGACAACGTTGTTTTACCAGAAGTTCTGGCTCATTATAGGTCCACAGGTGGTGGACATGGTTGGCAGTTTTATGCGTACTGGAATTTTGGACTCAGTGAGCAATGCAGTGAATATCTGTTTAATTCCGAAGTCCGAACGACCAAGGTTAATGAAGGAGTTTCGCCCAATTACCTATGTAATGTGAGTTATAAGATCATCTCAAAGGTTCTCTACCAAAGAATTAAGAGGTTTCTACCTTCTGTGGTGTCTGAAACTCAATCCGCCTTCGTTGCGGGAAGGCAGATTTCGGATAACATCCTGCTAGCTCAGGAAGTGTTTCATGCCCTAATGACGAACTCGGTCGGTAAAAGAGAGGGCATGACCATTAAAACGGACATGAGTAAAGCATATGATCGGGTGGAGTGGAATTTTCTGGAGGCGTAGATGCGTAAGATGGGTTTCTCGGAGATATGGATCCGGTGGATTATGACTTGTGTAAACTCGGTATCCTATAGTATCTTACTCAATGGAGAACCAAAGGGAGCCATAACACCTTCACGCGGCTTACGACAGGGAGATCCTCTTTCCCCATTTTTGTTTATCCTCTGTACGGAGGTGTTGATCGTCAATATCCAAGCAGCAGAGAGGGCAGGAACAATTTGTGGCATTCGCATTGCCCCTACGTCACCCTCGCTTTCCCATCTGTTGTTCGCAGATGATAGTGTTTTTTTCTGCAAAGCGAATGTGGAACAATGCGATAATATATTTAAGGTGTTGGAGCTTTATGGAAATGCCTCTGGGCAACGTATTAACTTTAGCAAATCGGCCATTACGTTTGGGAAGGACGTGCCGGCGGAGTGTAGATTAGAATTAAAAACAAGGTTAAGAATCCCGACGGAAGGAGGTACGGGGAAGTACTTAGGTATTCCTGAGCAGCTGCACGGGTCGAAGGCAGAAATCTTCGCCTATGTTCAGGATCGGTTGAATCAGCGGATCAATGGTTGGTCAGCCAAATTCCTATCGAGAGGGGGAAAGGAGGTGATGATTAAATCCGTAGCACAAGCATTACCAACTTATGTGATGTCTACCTTTCTACTCCCAAAGAGTCTACTTCGAAAACTATCGAGTGCTGTAGCGGACTTCTGGTGGCAAACTAAGGAAAATTCCAAAGGGATGCATTGGCTAGCGTGGAAAAAGATGTGTCTCCCAAAGAATGCAGGGGGTATTGGGTTTAAGTCTTATGAAGAGTTCAATCTGGCCTTATTGGCTAAGCAGCTCTGGCGACTACACCGATACCCTAATTCTTTAGTGGCAAGAGTACTGAAAGGAAAGTACTTTCAATACTCAAACCCCTTCGACGCCAGACGACATTATCGGCCATCTTATGGTTGGCGTAGCTTAATCAGTGCCCAACCTCTTTTGGACAAAGGTATGCGATGTACCATAGGATCGGGCGCGCAATCTTGGTTTTGGACGGACAAGTGGATCCCAGACAGCCATCCACGAAGAGTACGATGTCGGGTCTAGAACCCTAATAGACACGAACGGGTGTCAGATTTTATTGACGCTCAGTCAGGATGGTGGAAGGTGGATAGGCTTAGAGCGAGTGTTGTGGCAGAGGATATTCCACTAATTTTATCTATACGCCCTTCTGTGCGAGGAGCTAAGGATGGTTTTTGCTGGCATTATACAAACTTTGGAATGTATACTATAAGATCCGACTATGAGGTAGCCCGGCATCATTTGGATGCGGATTTGTTATACGCCCAGCAACTACCGTCGGTTAACCCGCTTAAGGAAAAGGTTTGTCAGCAGAGGACAACTAATAAGATCCGCCACTTTCTCTGGCAAGCTATCTCGGGAGCAGTTGCGGTCAATGAGCGGCTTGCGCATAGACATCTTCAACAAGAACGTCAATGCCCCCGCTGTGGAGACATTGATGAGACAATTAATCATGTTCTGTTTACATGTCACCCAGCTAGACAAGTGTGGGCATTGTCGGGCATACCAAATTCCCCAACATCCTTTCCTTCGCACAATCTCTGGGGCAACATGGACTTTTTGTTCTCACGGATCCCTCATCGGGCTGACATAGAGGAGCATGCTCAATGCTTCCCATAGTTCCTATGGTATTTGTGGAAGACTCGTAATGATAAAGTTTTTAACAATATAGACAGATCACCACAATCGATTGTGGAATTGGCTAGAAAAGAAGCTAGAGAATGGTTTTTGGCTAACGATCCAGTGGGGGTGCCGGTCCAGACCCAGCGTCAGGATTTTTTGGAGGAAGATCAGCAACAGGTGTTGCGGTGTTTTGTGGATGGTTCGTGGAAACAGGAAGAGCGTACAAGTGGTGTGGGCTGGATTTTGCAGCTTCAAGATGGGACCATAGACCTACTAGGCACAAGGGGAATGCGGCGGCTTTTATCACTTTTACATGCCGAGCTGTATAGCCTTCTTTGGGCTATGTCCAGTCTTACCAAGCATGGGCGGTTTTGTTCGGCGTTTTTCACTGACTCTCAAGAGTTGGTGAATATGGTAGCCGACCCAGACAGTTGGCCTCGTTTCCAATCAGAACTTGACGACTTTCAGGAGTTACGTATTTCTTTCCCAGACTTTACTCTTACGTATTGTCCTAGGGGAAAGAATGAAAAGGCAGATCTCCTCGCGAAGAATGCACGTCTCCGTAACTCGGTTTTTGACTATGTTAGCACTTCTATTCCGTATTGGTTCAATGATGCACATGTATTCTTGTAATCAAGTAGGATAAGTGTGTTTGTGACAAAAAAAAAAAAAAAAATCTGTGTCTTAGATCAAAAGTATCATAATTTGTAGTAAATTTGTTAGAAAATGTGTCATAGCGTGTAATCATTTTGTGTCATAGGTCAAAAGTGTCATAACTTGTAGTCAATTTTGGTAAAAGAAAAATGTAATAGTCATTCCGTGTCTTAGATCTGGCTTTAGTAGTGGCTTCATGTATATCGTTGGAGCTAGAGAGGTGTGATCAGATGAAGCTGTGAATTTTCAATTGCCAAATTTTTTTTAAGTTTGTTACATTTACAAAGATGGAAGTAGAATTATGGAAACCACGAAGCTTACATGGAGAAGTCAACTAGACATAGTTGAAAATAAATTAATCCTAAAAGTAATTATTTAAAACTGTTTTGCCAGTCTAAACATATGAATATGTCAATCATACAATGTAATCCAAACAGTACGTACCAAACTCAATAAACTTTAAAGCTTGACTTGACTTGCTATATGCGACTATTGAATTCTTTACATTTTGGAGTACATTTTCAGACCTTTACGATGTATAAATGAGTATATCAATTTCATACAAATATGATCAAACTCAATTAGCTTTTTTCACTGGATTATTAATAATCGATTTCAAGCAAATGAACAACCCAAAAAAATTGGATTAAAACATTTCTAAGATTTTGTAATTTAGAAACATGACATGGTTTGTATTATTATTGTTATTGTATCACCATCCGAATTTCAAATTGACATATTGCATATTATTGACAAAAAAAGCTTGATAAATGCATATATGACGAATGCTTATGATTAGGTCAACCCAATAATATATCGGCATTGATCAATAAATAGTATTCAATCTGTTAATTTTCATGTGATCATGACTTTTGATACTTAGGTTCCCTTACTAGACTATCATATTGAAACAGAACATTTGCCAATCATGCATTACTATTAAATGTTACTTGCATTTCCTTAAAAGTCAATGCCTTGTACTTAACAACAACAACATTCCCTTATAAATCCATGAAACTCTCTTCCTATGTTTCTCCATTCCCTCTTCATCTCTATCTATTTCGCTTAGATCTTACCGATTTCTCTTGATCATTAACTTACAATCCATAGATTTTAAGCGATGATTGTTGTTTATTTCTCGCTACCATTGTTCATATTCATGGTGTTCCTATCCATCAGCGGTTGTGTAGGATGCTTCTACATGGGTCGACAGCAAGGGATAACTAAACTTGGTGGTGGCTCGACAATGCCAACTGCTTACCCAGCCGTACCGCAAGCCAATCAAGGTTTCAATGCTGGAGCTCAACCTTACCCTCCTACCTCATATGCTGTCTAGTCAATTATGTTCCGAAATTGTCTCTACTTGTCTCGTCTTTTGTTTTAATTTACGTTTTGATGATAACTTCAGTTTGTGTCATTAAAATAAAGTTTAATTTCCAATCATTCATTTTTTGTTTGTTAACGGCTGTGTCACTCAACAACCTGATCAGTACTAATTTATCACAAAAATACGATTGGTATATTTTGTAGGATGACGGAATCATTCTTCTATTCACAGCTAGTGAGCTAGATATATAATTCAAAAATTAAGAGTACTAATATAATAATAACAATATAACATATTGGCAAACGCATAAATAAAGCACAATGCCACAATCTTGTAGTTCTAACTTCTAAGTATATCATTAAATTGTATTCCATGTTATGGAAATAATGGAGTACTTATTCCTTGAAAGAGTCAATTATGGATTTTAGTTTTATAAGAAAAAAAATTGAACTATCATAACTCATAAGTATGTGGTTAATTAGGATTTTCACATAAAGCAAGATCTAACGTATATGGGAGAAATTAAAGGATGAAATTTGTAAATGAGTTTGTATTACATCAACAAAATGCGAGTAATGTCAGTTTCAGAATTGTAGTTAGATAGTTGATCTTTTGAATTGTGCAAGTATAACATCAACTATTGTTTTATTTGAATTTATGAACTATGAAGATATACATAAGACTTATGTGGGCATCCGGGTACCCAATCGGGTTTCGGGTTGGGTACTTCGGGTATCGGGTTTTTGGATTTCTAAATATAAAACCCATACGGGTTATATAGAAATACGGGTTGCGTACGGGGTGGGTATTTTCGGGTTTGGGCAGATTTCGGGTTTGTCATCAAAAACCGAAATTAACCAGATCAAACCTGTAAATTCAAAATAATTGTAGCAATTTACTCTAAGTTACAAATTGACAAACAAGATAATGTTAAAAACAACGTTTAAATCAAACCAAGACTTCAAATCCATACATAATGTCTAACAACCACATAAACAAAAGCAACCTAATGTCTAAAACCAAATCAAGACTTCAAATACATAATAAAACTAAAATGCAAACTGAAAAAATTTAAAATATAGCTTCCTCTTGTGATTCTCTATCTTCCCTTGTCCATTCTTGATTCTTCCTATAATAAAGTACAAATCAAATAACAAATAGAGATTAGAGAATGATTATACAAATTTATGCGAGAAATATTTTATAAATCCAATGCATATTAAACGATTGTTGTATTAGCAAGTGGTAATAATAAACCAATTTAGATGACATGCATTTTTCTTTCTTTAAAATATTGATTTTTTGTTAAAATTACTAAACAAATATTTTGTGAGAAGTTTACGGTTTATCATCACCATCACTATCCTATAGAGGATAAAACAAATGATTATCTAAGTAAAACAATTATTGTTCCAAACATCAAAGTAGGACCTCTATAATGCTATCCTCTCGTTATAAAACAATTCACTATAACTAGAAAAATTGACCAAATCGATTTATGTAGAATCTAGGGTTTATATAATCAAATAAAAGAAATCAAACAATCACCAAAGACAAATCGATCCTATACAAATCAAATTCAGAAACTACATTGAATCAAAAACAACAATGTATCAGTCACATACCTTTGAGTGGTTTATAAACTTCTAGGATGGAAGAGACGAATTCCTTAGAATATTTGGATTTCTAGCTTAAAAATCGAAATGGAATTATGTGGATTTATAACGTATATCGGTAAATGGGGATTTAGGTTTTTGAAACTGGAAACTGAACAGGCTGGTAAGTGTATATTTATATATATATATATGTTCTTTGGGTAGTTTGGGTAACCGTTTTATTATCGGGTAACCCTAACCCGAACCCGAACCCGGAGGCGAACCCGAAATTTTAAATTATAAAACCCATTCGGGTTATTAGGATTACCCGTATCCGTTCCAAACCCGGTTTCGGGTTGGGTTCGGGTTCGGGAAATATGCCCAGGCCTAAAATAAGTCTATATGAGCCTTGATTTCCAACAATTTGAAATATAGTTCTCGTGGGATGCAAGTTAGTATGACATTTGACCTTTTGCAAAATTTTGTGTTTCTTGAAATTCCCTCGTTACCCAGCCCACGTATAAAAAACATATTGATAGATAACTATATCCCAAAATTAATTCGTAATTGTAGATGAAGCTGTGAATTTTGAATTGCAATAAAAAAAAATTCTAGTTACAAAGATATAAGTGGAAACCACGAATCCTACAAGGCTAAGTTAACTAGACATAGTTGAAAATAAATTAATCCTAAAAGTAATCTTTTAAAACTGTTTTGCCAACCTAAACCTATTAATCAATCTTACAATATAATCCAGAAAGTAATACACCAGGGCCAAACTCAATCAACTTTAAAGCTTGACTTGACTTGTTATTGTGTATGAGACGTCTTGGAGTAAATTTTCAGAATTTCACTATAATTCTTACATTCCACGAATAATGGTTTAAAAAGAGATCAAATATTTTGATAAAATAATCTTATACAATAGGCTCAAACTCATATTAGTTTTTTCACTAGATAATAATCAATGTCAACCATATGAACTAAACCGGAAACTATGACCATAAGAAAATTAAGATTCTATAGATTCACATGACAAAAACAAAATTTTGGTCACCACATAAGACATATATAATAATAAAACTGTATATATAGACAAATTCAATTTAATACAACAGACAATTCAATAAGTGACCGCGGTCTAGTAACACCGATCATCCATAACTCAAACAAGAATCGGTCCTACCTCTTCCGAGATCGAGTCTTCTACCCTGCAATATGGTTAATAGGACGGCTCATTGTAACCCAAAAGGATGATAAAAACAGAAATCATATATTAAAATTTTCATTTTTGTTGATACTTTGATATTAATATAGAACACTTGCCCTTCATTACTATTGCATTTTATAAAAAGGTCAAGTAGCAACACAAATAACATTCCCTTATATATCCAGTAACTCTCTTCTTCTCTTGTTTCTTCATTCCCTCTTCATCTTCTTCTCTTTCGCTTACCGGTTTCTCTCGGTTTAATATCCGTTAAATTAAAAACAAGAGATTTTAAGCGATGACGTACTATTATTTCTACTTACCATTTTTCGTATTCTTGGTTTTTTTATCCATCGGTGGTTGTGTAGGATGCTACTTCTTGGGTCGCAGCTGTACAACGTCAACAGTGCTAATCGCTTACCCGACCGCACCGCAAGCCAATCAAGGTCAAAATGCTGGAGCTTAATCTTATCCTCCTACATACGTCGTATGCTGTCTTAGGCAATTATGCTCCGCAATTGTCTTGTATTTTGTTGTGCTGTGGTTTATTTTACATTTTGATGATAACTTCAATTTTTAAGGTCAAATGTTCGATTTCCAATCCAATTTTCTTTGTCAACAACGCCTGTATCCCATCACTTTATAAAAAAAAATCTATCTTTTAGGAACGGAGCGAGTATATCAGAGCCACAAAACCATACATGAGATGGGAAAAGCTTGTATTATCCATGAGTTACCAATCGGAAGATATATAATAGATCAGACATAAAAGTTAAGAGTCACATAGTTTAAGAAAAATCCCAACACTAAGGGACTGATACAAGAAAAGTAAAGAATAGATTACTATTATTCATGATAAAATGAGTTTTGAAACATTATTGCTTGTGACTAAAAACAAACATTATTTGCTGAAGGATTGTTCACAAAAAGAGCCATTAGAAAAACTTTCGTTTTTTCTATGAAATCAAGATCTCTTGGTTGCTTGAGCATCTGGTGTAGCAAATAAGGACATGGTCTGATTCCATCATGTCTAGTTTGTTGCCATGATTTTTCCACCGTCCAACCATGCTATCGAACGAGTTCCATGATCCATCTTTACTTTCTAGGTTAAACTTGCATGAAACCGAAAAAAGAGTTGATATTTTCTTTGCTATCTGGAAAGGAGATAACATCACATAAACCTATTCCAACAAACCTATAGGGGAAGTTTGATTTTTAACTCATATCCAACTTGTCCATGATGAAAAAACCATGAAGGTACCAAACACTTTCCAAAGGTTCCACCGTCTATAAGGAAATTTACATCTCTAAGGAACTTGCATAAGAAAACTATCTTTTTGGAATCATTCATCATAAAGCCATATTTTATCAAATGCCTTAGAGCATAAGTATAACAGTGTCCTTATATACTATTGATCCCATCTCACTCTCCATGTTAATGTTCATTACAGTTTAAAGATAAATATAGATTTTATGATCACTAAATAGTAAACATTATGTAGAAGTGTTCCCACTTCCAATAGATTGGTAACTAGATGGCTCCCCGCCTATACGCGGTTATATTTTTTAAAATCATATATATTATAAACAATATCTTTTATATTTAATTTTTTTTAATGATGTTCAGTTTATATATTGGTCTTTAGGATCTTTTTCGAGTTTTACTTTCGTGACTAATAGTATTTAGAATCAAACATATAGCAAGACAATTAATTATGCTTTCGACTCCTATAAATTTTTGATCAAATCTATTTTTCTCAATGAATTTCAGTTTTTGATTAATTTACCTTTCTGATTAAATTCAACATTAAATTTGGTTTTTTACTAAATATTAAATAAACTACATCAGTGTTGCATTGGTATTTTATCACTTATCATAAATTTTAGTTTAAATATATATTTTGAAAATTGACACATCAAAAATGTTTTTAAAAAAAATCCATACTTAAAATATACTATTTATGGTGAATATTGATAGTTTATTTTTGGTTCATTTTTTTTAGTTCGTTTTGTAGACCATCATAATTCTATCAAAATAGGTTAAAGATATTTGTTTAAAGTTAATGGGCTAATTGAATGAGAATTTTGTCATGTCAAATGTGAAATGTGAATTGTTTAATTGTTTAAAGTTAAAGGGATAACTGAATAAGATTTTTTGTCATGTCAAATGTGAGATGGCTTTTTCTTTGTCTAAGATTGAACGAGAAAAAGACACCTAAATTTTATCTAAAGAAATCTTCTCTCTAATAATATTTAAAGGATTATATACTCTCTCTCGTCTCAAAATGATTTATGTTTTAGAGAAAAAAGATTGTTTCACAAAAATTTTAGTTTCTACATTTTCTATATTTTACTGAACTGTTATTGGCTTAAAGTAAAAAATTATTTTGTACAAAAAATATATATTTATAGTTAAATATTAATTTGTTTTTTTTTAAGTGTGAAAATTCTAGAAAAATCAATAATATTGAAAAGGAGGAGGTATACACTAGATATGGGTTTCGACATATCATATTGAAATCATTGAACAAAACATATTGAAATCGACATTCATTTTGTGCCCGACAAGGTGAAAATGGGTCAAGTGAAAGTGCTCCATGTTCCTTCTTCTCTACAATATGTTGATATTTTCACAAAGGGATTGCCGTTGTCCTTCTTCTTAGAATTTCGAACCAGTTTAACCGTCCGACCACATGACGCTTCAACTACGGAAGGGTGATAGATATTGTGAATATATTGTATTTATTGAGATAGATTTGATTAGATTACATTCTTGTATATCAAGGGTAAATCCCTATAATCATGTGATACTCAATAGAAGAGACTCAAGGGAAATTTCCCAACTAATAGATTCCTATCCTATTGTATGTAACTTTTACTCGTTGAACAATTTGTCATGAATGGTTCCGTGTTTAGGGGTTAGATTCTGTATTGGGCTAATCGGTCATGAGCCTATATATATGGATTGAGTGAGTCAACCGTTATGAGAAAGTTACACCTTTCGAATTAAAAAGTAAAGATGTTTATAGAACCCGTTTTGGATTTGGTTTATATATATTGGTTATAGCGAATCACTTTCCCTGGCATAGTTTAGAAAAATTTGGACACCACGCTGAGTCGGGGTTATGCATGTTTAACCGGCCGGTCTGTTCTGAGTCCTTGCCTAAAAACTCATAAAGTCAACATTTGTCTTATTCTTTCTGAAACCTCACAATGGTATAGAAAAAGCAATGAAATATAGTTTTCGTGGGATACAGGTTAGTATGAGTTAGTAACATTTACAAAGATAGAAGTGGAAACCGCGAAGCTTAGATTGATAAGTTAACTAGACATAGTTGAAAATAAATTAATCCTTAAAGTAATTCTTTAAAACTGTTTTGCCAGCCAAACATATTAATCAATGATACAATATAATCCAGAAAAAAATACACCAGTGCCAAACTCAATCAACTTTATAGCTTGACTTGACTTGTTATTGTAAGAGAGACCATTGATTTCTTTACGTATTGGAGTACATTTTCAGGATTTCATTGTAATTCTTACATTCCATGAATAATGTTTTAGAAATCCTAGATCAAATATTTTGATAGATTATATCGACTTCTTATACAAATATGATAATAATCAATCTCAACCAAATGAACTAAACCACAAAACTACAACTAGCTATAAGAAAATTAAGACTCCATAGATTCATATAAGAAATGGTTTTAGACATGATAATTTTTGTTGTTGGTCACCACTTACTGAAACGGTATTTATAGACAAATTCAACTTAATACAATAGATAATTCAATTTGTTGGGAAGTGACCGCGGTCTAGTGATATCCATCATCCATTAGTCAACCAAGAATCGTTCCTACCGCTTTCGAGATCGAGTCTTCTCCCCTCCGATATGGTTCATTGTGACCCAAAAAGATGATAAAAAACATAAATCATGTACTATTACTCTGTACGTTGATATAATATATATAGAACACTTTGCCCTTCATTACTATTGCATTTTCTAAAACGTCAAGTAGCAACACCAACAACATTCCCTTATATATCCAAGTCCTCTCTTCTTCTCTTGTTTCTTCATTCCCTCTTCATCGCTTTCTATTTCGCTTACCGGTTTCTCTCGGTTAAATTAAAAAGCAGAGATTTGAAGCGATGTACATCTACATCTATGAACCATTATTCATAACCTTGGTGTTCGTAGCCATCGCTGGTTGTGTAGGATGCTTCTGCATGGGTCGACATCAGGGGGTAGTTGGCTCGATTCTGCCAATCGCTTACCCAACCGCATTGCAAACCAATCAAGGTCACAATGTTAGAGCTTAATCTTATCCTCCTACGTACGTCGTATGCTGTCTTAAGTCCATTGTGTTCCGAAATTGTCTTGTCTTTTTCTTGTGTTGTGATTTAATTTACATTTTGATTATAACTTCAATTTTTGTATCATTAATTAAAAGTTAATTTCTAATTCAGTTTTCTTTGTCAACGCATGTATCTCATAACCTTGTCTTTTTTTGTTTTATTTTTTTGTCATGAATGCACTAACATCCGATTAGAAAAATATATGAGTATCCCGAAACCAATAAAGAATGGAAGTACTAACATATTGAAAAAACAATTTTTCGGAGACGAGCATTCCTCGCGAGGAGCTCATAACCTTGTCAAAATATAATTTATTTGAAATATCTTTTTATTTGATGATTGATATTTATTTATATAAAATCTAGGATTACTTAATAAATATGAAAATAATAAGAAACTACAACCACTTACATAATTAAAATTTTGAAAGCTAATAAAAAGAAGCTTTTAACGATGTTTTTCGCCAGACAATTAGAATATCAATTCCACCGTTCCCCCATCAACAATCAGAATATCAATTCCATCGATTCTTATGATTTTTTTTCTTACACTAACCCAATTGTATTGCAAATACGTGATCTCAACAACCACCATAAACGACACCACGTTCACCGTTTACAAAGCCGTAACTCAAAAAATGAACTGCACAAAAGACAGAGCAATGACAAAAACAGAGCTTAAAGACCATTGGGCAAGCTTAACTATAACCCTTGAGAGATTGAGATAACGAGATCAAGCTAAAGAGATGAGGATTACACCATGGTTGTCCTTTTCTCTTCTTCGAAAAGACCTCTAAGCCAACTTGGACCTCCGACCGTCACATAGGATTGCAAACGGCAGATCACACTTTTTGGCTATCTCGGTGGCGCCACGGTTGCCGGCTGCTTCTTCATAACATAAGTGACTAAGTCCCAACCATCTTGTCCCAACGTATGGCTTAACAAAGATGCCAAGTGCCCTCAATAAGCTGGCCATTCTTTTGGTTTATGCAGAGCTTTGATCACCTCCATGGACGAGGCTGCGAAAATAACATTTGATTTATGGAGACTTCTCATGCTTTCAAGTAACATCGATTCTTATGATTGACGACGAAGAAAATGAATATTTTTTTATTATATTAATTATAAGGAAAAAATGGCTATATAACACCAAAAAAAATTATAACTTATAAACTAGCCAATGGCCTAATCTGGCAAAATCCCAACCCTTAAAAGTAGGGGTTTTAGGTAGTTTATAAGATAATTTTTTTTAATTATTACACAAATTAACCCTTAATTAAAAGATAAAACTGCCTCCCACACCATATTTTTCAAAAAAAAAAATTCCCGCCTACCATAATCACAAACATCTTCCCAACTTATACCACAACAAATTATAAATTTCAATTTTACCCTTAGTGTTCTCTTTTTCTCTCTTCTTCTCTCTTTTGATAATTTATGTCCACATAAATTTCGACGGAGATAGTCTCCAGCGACGGAAGTTGACGACGGAGACAGCGACGGACGTTGACGACGAAGACAGTTCTGACGGCAGAGATGGCGATGGACGTTGACGATGGAGACAATCCCGCGACGGAGACGGCGACAGACGTTGACGTCGGAGACTGCCATCGTTGACCAAATGGCGACGACGACGGTGGTGGACCAAACGGCGACGAGGACTCCGACGTGGACCAAACGGCGACGGCAACGGTGGTGGACCAAACGGTGACGGCGACAGTGGTGGACCAAATGGCGACAGCGACGGTGGTGGACCAAATGGCGACGGCGACGGTGGTGGACTAAACCGTCACGGCGACGGTGGTGAACCAAACGTTGACGGCGACGGTTGTGGACCAGACGGCGACGGTTGTAGACCAAACGACGACGGCAACGGTAGTAGACCAAACCGTCATGGTGTTGGACTAAACGGCGACGGCGATGGTGGTGGACCAAACCGCGACGGCGACGAAACAGACATAATGTTTTGTACACATGAATGTTGTGGACGAAACTAATAAATCATAAGTTAAATTAGAGTTAAAACAGATTTTTCATAAGGGTTGTGGTATGAATTGGGAAGGAATTTGTGATTATGGTATGGGGAGAAAGAAATTTGAATTTTATGGTGTGGTGGGGAATAATCTCTAGTTATAATACATAATTATAACATTTTTTTTTCCCGACAAAAAAGCACAGTTTAGTTTGATGGTTTTGTGTCGGTCTAGATTTTAAACCATTCAAACCGATTAAATCGATAATTCTCAAATTTTTTAATTGGGGTGATATATGTTTTGAACTTTTTTTTGGAGATATACACAAAGAGGATTTAGGTTGGGATCTATATATAATTATGATAATTCTCATAGGAAAAACGTTATGCGCTAAGCATGTGGTGACCCAACAATGTTTGTTGCCAAATCGGAGTCTAAACAATTTTATAAAGAAAAAAACAATATATTAGATATTTATAACAAAACTAGGTAAAAGACACGCATATATGCTAGTTAATGAAAAAAAAATTGTATCCCGTAAAAGTTAAACATGGAAAAAATCACTTCTGAAGTAAACAAAATCAAAAACTTTGATATCAAATAAATTTAACACTTATTTTTTTATCTTGATTTAATTATCTAAATGATTTTCAATTAAATTTAATCACATCTTTTCAAAATAATTAGTTTCTTTCTGTTTATTTTTGAAGTAATTTACGTGTCCTACTGAGCAATGGAGGAGCAAATCTCGTCTTTTTCCTCTCGTATTTTGAGGATACATAATGGGTTTGAAAAAAGAGAGAGGCTTTCGGCTTTGAGGAAATTTGGTTTGGGCTGAAAGCCGAAACTTTTACCGAGATTTTCCTTTTGTATTCGTCAAAAGCAGTCCGGGTTTTATTTCGAGTCACCGAAGAGTAAATATTTCTAGATTTACAGGCTAGCTCTAAATACCAAAAATTGGTCCTAATCACAACTAATAACAACAATGATACCACTAGAACAATGTAGGCAACTAAACTTTTTAAATTTTCTAGACTATAACCGGCTTCCAAATCCACAAACAAAATCTTACATTAGCCAAACCCTCTACAATCATGTCGATTAACAGAACTGGTGATGGAGAAACTTACGTTGGTGGATCGGGCGTTGAATCCTAAAAGCATTATAAATGATGAGAGCGCAATTTGCTGGCTCTGTTTCGTTAGTTCAAAACGACGTCATTTTATTGTTTTAATAAAACGATGTCGTTTTCATTTAGAGAAAATTTGAAATCAATTTCTTAATTCGATATATTTCGAAATGAAAACGACGTCATTTTGACTAACGAAATTTATTCAGCTAACCCGCATGTCGTTTTAGTCAATATTCCGTTAATGTTGACTAACAAAATCTTGGTCAAAGTATAATTCGACACAAAATATATTAGTTTATGTATAAAATGTGCATTTATTTGGAGTTCTGATTTAAATTAGTTATATGCAAAACCTCAGATACAAATGGTTTGAGTCCCATCCAAATTGGCCATTCTCCCTGCTCCAAGTCACAACGATGCTTGTTCGATGCATTTGAATCAAGTAAAGTTACAATTACTTTTTTTACTTTTTTCTGAACTTTTACTACTCCCTCTGTAATTTTTTATTTGACATTCTAGAAAAAAAAATGTTTGTAAAAGATTGATTTTTCACCATTTCTATGCATCTTTAATGTAATCATAATGATGAATTTTAAAGTTCAAGACATATTAATTGATTTTACTGATTTACTATTGGTCAAAACTTATGTAAAATGATGTCTCAATAATTGTAGAAATTAATAATTGTATACAATTATTAATAATATAACTATAATAATGTAGTAAAATATGATTTTAATGATTTTTGTTTTGACTTAAAGTTGTAATGTCGTTAGAGCTTTATCTTTAATTTATTGCATCAAAAAAATTTAGAATTGTATTATCGGTATGTATCTAAAACTTGTGAAAATTTGTAAACAAAACAATTGATTATTTACACATAACTCTTTTTAAATGTGTTCATCAACATTATAATAACTATGATTTCTTCTAAATTTTTATACTACTTCAGAACGTGAATGGTTTTAATTAGATAGTCTATTATAATATTAAGATTCATTCTATTGCGATAATCAAAAAAAATTAATCATAATTTCGAGTAAATGCATATCATTTTTGTAAATGGATTTAACTAAATTCTTTAATATAACTTAACAATATAAGATCATTCGAAATTTTTTAAAAAAATTAATATCTCTCTAAATAAATATTTTTTCAAATTCCTAATATTATTAATTTATAGCAGTTTTACTGTATAATAAAATTTGTGGTCGCTATGAAAAAAATAAAAATAGGCCTAAAGAAGATATATAAAAACAAAACTGAAAATAGCCCAAAAAAGTATATGTTTTTGCTTTTAATTTGCTTTATAAATTCATTGTCATCAAACTTGTATACCCTAGATCCGCGATTCAATTCTGTAATATAATGTCATTTCCGGCTTGATTGGTTTTAGATCCGATTCTACAATTTCGTTTATGGGATATGAGTTTCTCTTTGATTCTACAATGTCGGGATGCTGTTCCCTAATGGATCTCTCGGCCATGGGTTGATGATGCCTAACGGAGTTGGTCCTGATGTTGTACCGTAAGCACAAGAGCGATGGTTCTGCAGGACTTATCCAAGTCCGCCATAGTTTTAGGTGCAAGAGTGTCCCACAAGGCCTTCTCGATCTCATGAGTGAGCTCAGGTTTACCTCTCACAAAGTGATCATCGTGCCAATATTCTCATCCCTCAGACTCCTCAACTTTTCGAAAACTCTAAAGGAACAAGAACAAGAACAAGGAACATCATCATCAAAACTTGTTTTGGTTCTTCGTCACTAATTAACACGAAATGAAAACACAACTTACAAAGGCCTCAAGCTTGCGGATGAATAGCGGCAAATTGTATGCTCGCAGTTGGAACTTGGGAAGAACATCGGTGCAAAACTTATCAAGATTCCAAACCACGAAACTCTTTCCGTTTTGGCCCCACGAGATTATCGAATTTGTTCAACGACCATCGACAACATAGTCTAAAACCTCCGAGAAATGAGTCACTCTCCTCCCTTCTAGACCGGGAAAAACTGGATGATTGTAGTGACTAAACATCCTTGAAAAATCCAGATTGCAAAATCAAAACCTGAAATCAAAAAGATATTAAAATTTCTCCATCCCTCCTCCTAAACAATTCAGATCTCCAAAAAAAACCCTAACATCAAAAGTCAAAACAGACAACACAAAATTATAGATTAATTAGTTATCCAACCAAACATGATCTACGCTGAGACCATAACAAACAATCAAACAAAACTTTTGAAGCAGACAGAACAAAATGTAAGAAATGATCTAGATATCTAACCTTGTGATGTTCTTTGAGCTTTTGAAACCTAGCCCTAAATGATCATTACAGATCACGATTATATTTAGGGGGGCTTAGGGATGTTATGGTAGGCTGAAATTCTACGGGCCGGCCCATATCCGCATTCGGCCAGTTTTACACAGAAGAGTGGAAACACGACCAGTTGTGTCGGATTTTGGATGTCATCTCCCAGTTTGGCAAGATTGTGCTTCATTTAAGACACTGATCTTTTCCACCAGGAGATAAACTTTCACTTATTAAACTGCTGAAACTGCCATTTCCTATTGGGGTTGACTCGTGAAGCTCGATTTTTTCATCATTGTTTTCCTTCTTTGTAGTTACATATGAGTTTGTCTTCTCTGATTCATCAGATGCATAAACCAATCTTAAGCCGCAATTTAGCACCTCGAGTTTATCTTTCTCATCTGTCACACCAAATTCAAGGGAAGATGCAGTTGGAGTACATGTACCTGAGTGATAGTCTTCAACACATTTTATGTTGTTTGAGCATTTGGTGTAACAAATAAAGACATGGTCTGATTCCATCTTGTCTAGTTTGTTGTCATGTTTGTTCCACCGTCCAACCAGGTGATCGAAGGAGATCAACCCATCTTTAGTCTCGAGGTTAAACTTGCATGTCACCGAAAAGGACTTAATCTCCTCTTGGCAGTTTGGAAAGGAGACAACAGCACACAAAGCTATCCCAACAAACCTATTTTCGTTCCAATGTGCGGGACGTTTTATCTTTAAGTCAGATCCAACTGCTTGGTGACAAAACCATGAAGGTACTTCACAACCTGGAAAGCAAGTGCTGAACAAAGCCTCTAGAACAAAACCCTACGAAAAGTAATACAAAGTTATACTCGCTCGGTTTTTTAATATAAGATGTTAAAGGTAAAAACCATAAAAGTACAAAGGTTAGAAGATAAAAAAATTCTTCTACAAAATTAAATTTAATAGATAAACTAAAACAATTCAACCAATGGTAAAAGATATTGTATAATACTATTGGTTATACATTATCCAATAAAAGTAAAATGTACATAGAAATATGAAATCATTTTGTACTTGAAAAATATAATGTAAACATCTTGTGAAACAAAAATAAATTTTCAAAACATTTTTTTTAAACGTATGAATTTATTATTTTTATTATAAATTAGGCAACTGTTACGTCTGGATTATACAATGAGCATGCCTTACGTCTATACTAAAATATGGATGGAATATTTCATAAGGATTACTTGAAGAGCAAGAAAGAAATGAATGAGAGAGAAATAACCTCATTGTAGCGTTTTAGTGGAGCTGATAGCAATTGACATTTCCTTTGAGCATAGCTTGTGATTTCCTCTTTTGCGTCTCGATCAAGTTTGTTGCAGTTGGTGAAAATGAATGTGGAATGAATCTGCTCCATTGGTATATGAGTAGTAAGTGGATTGGCGACTGTTTTCAGTGAGTCACACCCGTGTGCATTTAAGCACTGAAGATTTGTTGGAAGCTTTGGTAGAGATAAAAGATTCTTACAGTACTTCACATCCAACCATTTAAGTTGAGAAAGTTGACTCATGTCATCCAAATGGATGATGTTATCACTTCTGCTTAAGCTTAAACGCTCTAGTGAGGATATATGAGGAATCTTTGTGATTGCGGTCCCATCAAGAAATAAAATCTGCAAGCATTTCATGTTCTCCATCGCATCTGGGAGATAACTGAGGATTGAACAACCAGAGCATACTAGTTCTTGCAGATCTTTTAGCTTGTCTAATCCTTCCGGAAGCTTTACCAGCCTCTTGCAGTCTTGAAGGTTTAACATGGCAAGCTTTACCATGGTTGTAGGAAGTTCGGTTATTGCGGTACCATCCAAGTATAAAGCTTCTAAAGTTTTTGTAATCATAAGAAAACTCTCAAGGTTGGAGCATTTGCTGAGGACGAGTGTCTTTAGTAGTACCAACTTGATATCAGGAAAGGACTCGAGGGCCGTGCACCCTTTCAGATTCAAGAAAACAAGACTTTCCATGTTTTCCAAGTCCGGCGCCAATGTTTTGAGAGCCGTGCAGCCTTCAAGGTTCAATCGTTGTAGATTTTGAGCTTTTGGTAGCCCTGACAAGGTCTTCAACTTAATTGAATGATTGAGATCAACCCACTTTAGTTTTGGTGCATCCTGCGACAACAAAAGATCCAAAGTCCAAACACCGTAGTTAGTTTAAGACACCTAAACACCTATTCAATCGACAATTTTGGGATCATGCAGTCAGTGTCGTGCCCAGGATATCAGGGGCCTGAGGCAAAACAAATAGGTAGATGCTTGCATTAATGAAAAAATCATATTGTATTTATATTAATTTCCTATGTGTTAATTTCTGAAAATGGACCCCCAAAAATTAACAAAATGAGATGATCCCACGGCCTTGCAAGCAGTTGACAATCTATTTGCGGTTGTCTAGACACATAATCAACCAACTATATGTTAGAATTTCCCAAAGTGGATATGATTTAACACTAGTATATAATGGATATGAGCTTCTCCATTCATTGTCATTTGAGTTAGAAACCCATGAAATTAACACTATACTAGGCAAAAATAAGGGAGCAATTAAGCTATTTAATTAGGGACACACCTTTTTCTCATTCCAAATCTGTTTAATTTTGCTGTAAGGCAACTTTAGATCGACTAGATTTTTGGGACTGAAATTTTGTGGGAGTTCTTCCAGTGGATATTTCAGCCAATGTAAACATCGAACCTCTTCCAATGGGAAATCAAGATTCTCTGGAATGTGTATCTTCTTGTTAGGGTCACATTCTTGAGGAGAGTGAGAACTGTAGAACTTGAGGTATCGAAGATCACGCATCTTCTTGAAATGCTCCTTGCCTAAGGTCCTTTCATTCTTTATTTGAGATAAGTCAAGAAAAATGCCTTTGACTTTGACGTTGACATTGTTTCCCTGTAACCAATAATAACATACACAAAGTCAACAAAGAGAAGAAAAACCAAAAGCCGTTAGCTCAACCCGTAAAATATCTCTACCAAAGCCTAAAGGTCATTGGTTCAATATTACCGGTTTTTGCAGTACATTAGTTATGCCGCGTTGATGTCGCCCTTTTCCATCAGCTTTCGAGCCAATCACTCTGGCGAAAGTATGCAGAAGATCATGCATCTCTACTCGACTTGTGTCAGAAGTATTGATCAAGAACTTATCCGTGAGAGCTTTGATTAGATTCGTCTCTTCAGAACCAGATGAATCCAGTAAGCTCTTTACATAAACCAAATCATGGGATCTGAAACAAGCTATGTCGAGAAACGCATCCTTCTGTTCTTGATTCAGTTCGTCATAACTTACTTGCAAGACACGCTCCCGGATACTTGGGCTTAGAGTTTGTCCAAGTGACTTTATTTTGTCTTCCCACTGGTCTACACGTTTCCCACGAAGCTCTTGACCCAATAGCTCAAGATTTAGTGGATGGCCTCTCACGTAATGCACAAACTCTTTCGACAACTTCAAGAAAGCCTCCTTGTGGTCATTCTCGTGTGCGGAATGATCCAAGGCATAATGATGAAAGTGCTTTAACCCGTCTCTGTAGTCTAACTGCGGAACCACATAAATATCATCAACAAGATCTTGTAGCAATGACTTGTCGCTCGTTGCAATCACAATCTTGCTTCCCTTCAAAGTCCAGTCTCGATGACCCTCGAGAAGAACTTTAATCTGTTCATTGCTATTGACTCCATCAAGAACAATAAAAACTTTTTGTGCAAGTAGTTCCTTCTTGTAAAATTCGTAGCTCTCTTCGTCTATGTCGTCAAGTTTTAGCAACTTCTTCAAGAGCATCCCCGGCAAGTGGCATAATGGATGAAACTTGACAATCTCACCTATATCTTGGAGTAAGCAATGTCTCCAGAACTTGTGTTGCTTCGTCTCGTAGAACTTCTCCACGAGAGTGCTTTTGCCAATGCCGTGCATCCCAACAACACCGATAACACGAGTTTCGGTTCCCTTGACCTTGTACTTCAATTCCCCAAGGCGTTTTGTGAGCCCGAAAATCTCTGTTTCTGCATCTCCAAAGGCAACTTGATCAATGTTTTGTGAAGGATCCAAGGAACTCTTTTTGCTTTCGTCTGATGAAATCTTGCTTAGGTGTTTCAAAACCTCTTTGACTATTTTTTCAATGAAATCGTTCTCGCTGCTGCAACACAATATCATAATCACAAATGTCAATAACAAAATTATTCATTCAGTCTTCATGCTTCATCACGGAAAATTTACTATCGATTTGGCTTGTGCCTCACATTTATAAAATAGTTTACTAATCAAATGATTGAATAAAATAAAACACTTAACTAAATAGAGTTTCCGTAACATAATCACAAAACGCTAGTTTCCTTCAAGTATTTGCCGGTATGATCACTTTTAAAAAATGTTCTACTTTAAACAGATTCTGCGAGGGTGATGAAGGACTATACACCAATCTCTTGTTGCAATCTTATTCATAGTTATATCCAAAGTGCTTGCAAATAGATTCAAGCGTGTTCTGCCTAAATTCATTAATCTTAATCAGTCTGTTTTTTGTGGAGCAAAGATTCTTGATGGAGAATGTGTTACTAGCGACATAGTTGGTTAAGGATTACCATAAGGTTGATATATAACCGCGGTGTGGCATAAAGATTGATATTTCTAAAGCTTTCGACTCGGTTCACTGGGATTTTGTGTTGAATACACTCTCCACACTGAACTTTCCAGAGACTTTCATTCATTGGCTTCGACTTTGCATTACTGCCGCCTCATTTTCGATACAAGGGATTTTTTCGATTTTATTAATTTATTGAATATTAATTTAAGAAACTTATCTAAGTAAATTTCAGGGAATTTGCTTCGGCTGGATTATGGGAGCGATTCATTTTGTTTTCTTTATTATAATTATCTTGTACTCTATTCACGTGTCCAAATTGTGTTTGTTCGGATGAAAAATTGTTGTCCAATAAAATTGTTAGAAAAGCATAAAGTTGGACAAATGTTAAAAGTTCCACTTTGGAAGTTGGAAGTTGGAAGTTGAACATGCTAGAATGTAAAGAAGTAACCTTTGCACTTGCTTCAAAGTCTTGGATGTACATTGGGAAAATTATTGAAATTGCCATTTGTCATGGAATTTCTTTTCAAATGTGCCATTAAATTCAATTCTTACAAAAAATGCCATCAATTGAATTGATTTTGTCTTTTAGTGAAAGAGAAAAGACCAATTCACCCCCTCATTAATTGCTATCTCATCAAAAGTTTTATTTTTTTGTTTATTATGTAACCAAAAATTAATATTGTCCACCACCGTCATAATCTTGTCATCCGGTCACTGTTTCAGTCACCACTATCTCCGTCGCCATTTTGTTCTCCGGTCACCGTCTCCGTCACTTTCTTGTCCACCAAGTTGTTATATTGTCCATCACCGTCTTAATCTTGTCCTCGGACCACCGTCTTCGTCATCATCTTGTCCTCCGACCACCGTCTCTGTCGTCATTTTGTCCTCCGACCACCGTCTCTGTCGTCATCTTGTCCTCCGACCACCATGTTCATCGATATCTTGTCTTTCGACCACTGTCTCTGTCGTTATCTTGTCCACCATCATCTTGTCCATCGTCTACCACTGTCTCAGATGATATCTGTCGCCATCTTGTTTTTCGACCACCGTCTTCGTCGTTATGTTGTCCACCATCATCATCATCTTGTCCACCGTCTCCGTCTGGTCCACCGTCTACCACCGTTGTCGTCGACAACCAACCATCACCATCCACCATTTTTCCGATCAAAAGAGAAAGAGAGAGAAGAGAGAAAAGAAGATAAGAAAGAGAGAAAAAGAAAAGATGATAAGAAAGAGAGAA
Organism: Arabis alpina; assembly: GCA_900128785.1. Classification (NCBI taxonomy): domain Eukaryota; kingdom Viridiplantae; phylum Streptophyta; class Magnoliopsida; order Brassicales; family Brassicaceae; genus Arabis; species Arabis alpina. The sequence goes on from LT669794.1 coordinate 47,891,773, forward strand.
AAAGAAATGTGTGGAAGAGAAAGTGGGGGAAAAATAGTCATTTTTATGTTGAAATCAAAATTGAAATTGATGAATAGTGCCAATTGATGGCATATTTTGTAAGGAATTGGATTAATGGCACATTTCACAACAAATTTTGAAACAAATGGCAATTGCCATAATTTTCTCAACCTTTTTCATATATTGGCTCAGATTGGTAATGTTTTAATAAATATACAACCACTTACGGTTTGAAACATTTGAGATTGTATGTACTAATCATAAAAGCAATACCAAAACTTTTATATGTACATGTTTATTTTACAACTACTTGTACACTTTTACACTATACTCTAACAGTTATATACTCCACTATTATTTTGCGTTTTGCGTTAAAGAAAAATGTTTTTACCGTTTTGCGTTACCAATTATTATTTTAGTTATTCAACCGTACACAAATTGAATTTGTTCGGTTAGATTTTAGTAAACTAGTATATCATATTCTGTCTAATTTATCCATATTTTTTGTAACCGTTTAAATTTTTAGTTTATTTCACTAAATTAGGTTGAAAAGCATAAACAATTCCGTCAAATTCAACATTTAATTATATTCAGCCATTACCACCCAGAGTCCAAGTTTCTGCAAACATATTATATCGTTCTATTTTTAAGGTGGACAACAATAATAAAAAAAACTTCATCCTTGTCAATAAAATACTTTCTTTCTAGAATAGATAAACACTCTCTCTTCTACCTTTTTCTGTAAATTATTTTCTTCCGAATAGTGAACGGAAGACGGATGACCGTTGCCTACTTACCTCCATACAATACTGTAATCATAATTCAAAAATGCATGCAATAATTTTATATAGGAATAAATAATCACTAAATAACTCTCATTTTAAACCGATATGTATTTGAGCTCTCTATCTCGAGTTAACGTGGAAGTTTATTTCCTATACTTTTAAAAAAGTAAAAAAACAAAGAATGTACCTGTTTCCATCAAAATAGAAGCCTATGTGGTCACAAACAGACTTAAGAGTCTCCTCCCATTTTTTCACTTGGTCTTCACCAACAATTTGCTTTTTTTCCCTCAACATATCACCAAACGCTCCTTCTTGATGTTTAACGATCTGTGGCTTCAACTTGTAGAAGATGGGAATGGTCACGAGATTCACTTCGTCAATGCGTTCTTTTATCTTAACTAGCTCGTTCAAACACCAATCTGACTTTGTGTACGTTTCGGAAAAGATAGCCAGCGCGATTCTCGACTTCTCGATCTCCTTGAAAAAGATATTTAGATGTTGGCCTTTTGCCGCAAAGTCATCTATGAAGATATTGATATTTTTATCTCTCAAGGCCTTAGCTAGATGGCTGATGAACTGATGACGAATTTCTCCTCGGAAATTGAGGAACACTTGGTACGGGTACGGAGGTACACAGCTGACCACAGTGGAGGCAGCCATGTGAGAGTGATTTTGCGTCGAAAAAATAATGATGTCGGTTTGTTGGATTGGTTGGAGTTGGAGATAAGATCGTGAAGAGACTCCTTAAAAATGTTTGAAATATTGACCAACTCCCATCATTTGCAAATTAGAATTTTATTTATTTATAACTCAGGGTAAATCCTAGATCTATATACCGAGCAAATTAAAAATTTCAAAATCTTTAATCAGTTTTTAACCAAATTGTCGCATGGATCATAAAACCCCACAATACTAGATTCATATTACGAGCTTTGGACCGGCTAATATTAAGTTCATATTTTAATACATGAGCTTATTTAAGTTTATATAATTATAAATCTTATATAATATTTTAAGGTTCACTAAGTTAAAACTTTGACAAGTTGTCATGTGTCACTATTGGTGTTGACAATTAATATCCATTTTCATATTTAGAACCTAAGTTTTACTTAATTATGACATTTGTTCTTCTAAAATTAAGAATTTTTGTATTGATTTTTTGAAGGAAAATGTGATATCAACTTTTATTTAAAGTAAACATTTAATATCAAATTATCTTCATGAACTAATTGAAAATATATAAATCCATATTCTAATAGATATTCTTTTTTTTTACAATATCTCTTGACAAATAAGTTAAATTTTGCTTATTATTCTATAATAAAATAATAATAAAATTTATAAGATGTTCTAATATGTTTCTATTCACAATATGTGTCATAATATCAGTATATAATTTTTTTATTATCATGTTTAATATATCAATATTTTAATAATATGATAGATTTTTATATATTTTAAAATAATTTACATAAAATAGTTTAAAATTATGTTTAATTTTTAATCTTAACGTCACTAAAATTATAAATTGTGAGTATAAATCTTAAATATTACTTAATTAGCTATATTAATTATCGTTTATGTATATATATATATATATATTTTTTTTTTTCTAACAAAGTATCTATTAAAAAGTATGGAACATTGTTCCTCTGTATATATCCAATAATTTGGTAGAAATATTTAGTTTTTGAACCTAGATAATTATTTACTTTAAACACCAAATTTCTATAATATTAAATATAGAAATAGTCAATAAATTAACAATTATTGTATATGATACCATGTTAAGTTTTAAATCCACGCAACGCGTGGACATATCCTAGTTTTTGATATTATCCAGATAATCTAGTTATATTAGAGAATTTTATTATTTTAAAACAACAATAGGGGAAACCGTTTCTGCGAAGAAGAAAAATGGAAAGAATCTGATAAAATAGCCTTAAACAGTCAGAAACATAATCTAAAGCTCAAGGGAATGTGCTCTGAAATATTAGTTCCTAGCCAAAAGATCTGATCCAATATATAAAGGGATTTATAGAGTGTTACTTGCTTGGATTTGGATACCGGGTTCCGTGTCTTTGAGTTGGTTCGAGTTTAGATCATTTGGTTCTTGATCATTACGATGCACTCGAGTGCTTTCCACAAACTTTTTGTGTCTTCTTATGTCACTTGACCGACCATACGTATACCGTACGTTTTTACTATGCTATACATGACTCCTCATATGTACCGTTGGCGGCTTCTGACACCGGATCACACGCGGGTATGCTTCCTCAAAATCAGCTCTTTTATTCTTTAATCATTCTGTAGAGTATGAACCACTTGCTTTTACTCTAACACGTATAATGTCAAAGTGTTTTTACCTTTTAACTAAGAACTAATATTCAAACCGAAGAAAATAATTATTTAGGCGTAACCCTAAGATATTGTTTACCTTGTCAAAACTCTTGAAAAGACAACCCAAGCCATGCATTTCATTTTTGGGTAGTATTACTCCGTCTTAGGACTCTTGTGTACTTGCCCTCAGATTCTTTTCCTCCAAATAACGAAATTTATCACCAGAAATTACTAGGCTTGAGTCTCTTCACCTACGTATCTGAGCTACTGTAAGATCAAACCCGAACCCAAAATGTTAAGATTTCTCATGCCATGTGACTGTAGATGATTCTTCTAACTCAAATGAGATTATTTGATCATGTATTTAGTTATCGTTTCAGTTACATATCGAACGTAACCAAAAACAGTAAAGTGACGTTCTAGTTGAAAATAACCTTTTTTGTCTTTATATAATCAATTTGCGATTGTGGAACCTCTACCTCAATCCAAAGTCTGCGCTTTGAGAGTCAAGCATCTTTGTACATTAGTGTATAGATGTATATGGTTTTAAGTAGAGTTTTCTCGAAAAGTATCTTTGAGAAATCATCTCCTTCTTAAGGCCTATCCACAAAATCAGTCGATCCAATCACGGGAGAGTTGTCTAATTTCAATCCAATTACTGAGTTGGCAAACAAATATTTATATGGCTCTGAATGAAGATAATATCTTCAAGGTATGTACTGTGGAGCAAAACAAAGAAAAATGTGGACGGTTCGAATCATATATATACATATACTGTATATATGATAAATCTGGCCATGTAACTTTTAGATAGATGAGTTACTTTTGACAATAACCGTTTTATTGTAATTCCCTCTAAATCATACAAAGTAAACATTTAATTTTATATAATAGAAAATGATTTAACCATATAGGTTATTCACTTCACCTTTTACCTTAAACAGATTTATGAAAAATGTGCAGCTATCTATCAATTTCACCGGTTGTTTACACCTTATGCAAAGGCGTTCCTAGGACAACATAGGCCAAAAGCGAAACTCCACAAAATTTTAATATTAAAAGTCAATCAATTATGCATAATTTTTTTTGTGAGTTTAATAAAATTTAATCCAAATTCCAAATCAAACATTCTTAAAATTCACAATAACAAAATTTAATATAAAATAAGTTTATTTGAAAATTGTTATTGTTGCTTTTAAACGATGAAAAACAAGTTATAAGATATAATGGGGAAGAAGTGACCAAAGTTAGTAGAATTTGAAAGTGGTTAAGACTCGTTAATTATATTAATACTAGGGTTGGACTCGCGCGTTGCTCGAGTTTGGCTTCTTTTTATATTTTTATGTTATTTTCCTATGTTTTCTATCAATATCATGTATAACATGAATTAGTAAGTATTTTATGTTAGTATATATATTTTACATTTAATTACACATTATCATATCATATTTTCAATTATTTATTTGTTTTTAGTTCTTTTGTTTTGAAATTCTTTCGATTTGGTATTTGATTTTAAATAAATAGCTGTTTAGTTTTTGAGAACTTATTATTTTATCTATTATTGCATAATAAATTCATCGAATCTTCAAACAAATTCTAAATATAACCAATATATTTACTTTTATCATTTTTTCACAAAACACTAATATAATTATAGAAAGTTAATTTATACATAATTATTTTTTACGTTTTCTTAAACATTTCGAAAATAGTTTTTGTTTCTCTAGATTTTTAAAATCATTGATTCAAATATTGAATTACAGAAGATCGCCGGGGAATGTCTTTTTGTAGAACTACATACATTTTTACATAAAGATCACAAATTATTCTCGATATATTTTGCTGTACAATTTATGAATAATGTGACCATTAATTTTATACTATATATATATATATCAAACTTCAGATTTATTTATTTATTTTAAATTATGATATTACAACGTTTTCAATTTTTTTCTTTTCTACTTCCAAAGATTGAAAATAACATTTTGAATAAAATATTATATTCTAAAGTTTCACCTTATTTTCTTATTTTAATGAAATCGTTCAATATCCTTTAGTGAAATCATACATCCTCTTCTTTTTTTAAAGCCTTCAGTCTCTTAACAATCGACTAAAACTCTATGACGATACTTCAATAATTAACATCGTTGAATATATTTTTTCTTTGATTATTTTTTATTAACATTTCTATTTAGCGCTCTTATATATAAATTCGTAATATTTAGATTATTTTCTAATGACCATATAAATCAAATTAATTCATTATTGTAATTTTTAATTCAAAAACAAATACTCAAATAATCCTAAAATATGGTTCGTATGATGCATTTATTAAACTTAACGACAAAAATTTGATTTAACTATTTACAATTTTATGTTACTTTGTTTACTTATTTTTAGTAGAACATAACTCAAGCAGTGCGTGATTTTTTTGTCTTACACCAATTTATACCTTATATCTTTAAAATAATAGTATTATAACACTTTCATATTTTTCTTTCATACTTCCATAAAATTATATAACATTATAAATAAAATCGTATATCCTAAATTTTCATCTTATTATCTCATCTTTAATTAGATGGTTCAATATCCTTTTAGTGAAATAATATATATTCTTTATCTTTAGATCAACAACCTCTTATATTAACACGTTCATCCCTCATTGGTTCAAATATGCTCATGTATTTCTTTAACGAATAGGTGTAAGTGCGTTCATGACAAAAAAAAACAATAACCTCTTAACAATTTTCTGACACTCGAAATTCTTTTTCTTTGAATCTTTAATGTAGCTAATATCTTTATTCACTTTTTCTTATATGTATATTCATTTTACATATTTCAAATTTTTGAAATTGAATATATAAACTTTTATCGTTATCATAAATTCATAGTAAATACTCAAATATTAATTTCTACTTTTAGTAATTTATTGACTTATTTTTCGTTTTTTAATTTAATTAAAAAATTAGTAGTTATAAGTAACAATAAATATACATAAACATGAACTAAATGAACTTTAAACTAAAATTAATTGTTAAATTTTTTTTTGCCTATGTGGACACCTTAGATGGAGAGAGGACTCCCTAATTATATATATGATTTTGTTTTAGATTATAATTTAATTAATAACTTGTTTTTAGTTATCATTTATAAAGCATATGATATATTCTAGTATCAATTTATTATTCTAAAAACTGAAAATCTTGAATTTGTTTTTTTTTTAAAGGCCAGTTTCATATTTTTTTATAAAAAGGCTGGAGGCGGATGAAACGACCCGACCCGTTTTTTTTTTTTTTTTAAACAATAAGCTCTTAGTCTCAGACTAGCATTCCCATAAATGCTTGTCCTCCACAACCAAGCCACACAAACAAACAATCAACAGCGGATAACACAATAATAAACCAAGTATTCCATTTCATTAAAGATACTAAACCAGTTCAACACATTACCAAATCACTAAAACCAACAACCTAGCGGAGTTCTAAAACAGAAAGGAAACAATAACAAATCACACAGCAACACTAAACCGAGACCCTAGATCATCTCCCTCTTCGTTGCCATGATTCCACGATCACAATTTGTCTTTACCTGCATCACATGGTTAAAAGAGATGCGTGAGTATTATCACAAATACCCAGTGAGACGGTCCTCCCATCTACGACTGCGCACACAGACGCGATGGATCCGCTCAGGCAAACACGCATCAAACAATACACAAAACAAACACAACAACACGGCTCAACCGCAGCCCAACAGGCAGCCTGTCGATCGACACTACCACTAGGTGTCGATCGACAGCCCTGTTCACACCTGTCGATCGACACACCCACGGTGCCTGTCGATCGACAGCTCAACTGGACCCTGTCGATCGACACAACCTCTAGGTGTCGATCGACAGCTCCTCGATCACCTGTCGATCGACACAACCTCTAGGTGTCGATCGACAGCCTCGTGTGACCCTGTCGATCGACACACCCTAGGGCTGTCGATCGACAGGTCGTCGCAGATTCATAGGAGATCGATCAATTATCCTCTCGGGTCGATTCCTCCTCTGCGATAACACGAAACCTGCACAACAAACACAATCCAACAATCCATACACCACAAAACACACAGAAAACAACCTCAATCATCACAATCAACTAGTTTTAACCTACCACCATACAACCCTAACGAATCCACCGGCCCAGAAGCCATGGTCACGCACTCACCTTAGATTTTCGGATAGAATCTACTGGATTATGAGGCTGGAAACAGATTCAGCTACAATCACCACGAAATTCCTCTTCAAATCGATCAAGAACAAAACCCTAATCCACAAACTATCAGGAACAAGAGAAACTCCTCTCAAACTCTCTGTTTCTGATTTTTGGGACTTTGGTTCGCTCGAATGCGGCCAAAAACCCTTAAATACGAAGCCCTAGGGTTTACCCAAACCGGCCCGGTCCAATCGAACAACTTAAATCGAACCAGAAAACCAGCCAATTCGAGCACCTGTCGATCGACAGACACTAGGTGTGTCGATCGACAGCCCTTAAGAGCCCTGTCGATCGACAGACACCATGTGTGTCGATCGACAGCCCTTCCATTTTACTAAAAATGGTTCACGGGCGTCACAATTCTCCCCCACTAAAACTGGATTCGTCCTCGAATCCTCTAACACTACCCACCAATCTACCCTGGCCTAACCTGCCAGCAACACCGGAGACTACATCTCCCAGACCTTCCCGAGGTTCACATCCGTCCTATGCACATAGACCCGTCTCAGACATTGATTGCCCATAGCTCATAACCACCATCTAGCTTCGGGATCGTCACCCCTCAGCTCTAGGTGTCTAGTATCAACCCACCTCAGTCCGCGCAGTCCTGACGGTGTTCGATACTCAACCATCTCCACACACCTCAATCCATCAAGACACACAGTCTATCAAGCTCTCGGTATGCAGAGATCTGCCAGAGGTCGCAACCTCCAAAACCATCCCCATACCCTCACGATCTCAGTCCGCGCAGTCCTGACGATCGATCGGTATGCAGGGAACCCACTGTCCCCCGGAGAGACGCATCTCTCAAGATCTGCCAAGAAAGACCGAGGTCTAACTCTGAGCTACGCAATCAATTCCTAACGTCTATAATGCACCTCTGACCGGAACTACCTCCTAAGGTCTCACATGATATTCCCCTCCCGGAATACCATCACAAACGTGATCATCACAGATCACCCGGACCATCCCTCACCCCGGATGTCCCTGCAGAGTCTCTCCCGGAACTAGACAGTTCTAACAACCGTAAAACTTCTATTCCGAGACTCTCTCACACACACACACACAACCCGTTAGAGTCCCCACCGAAACTGGCAAGTTCTATCCGCAATAAAACTTCCATTTCGGGGTTCTCTAACCACAAACACATGACTCTCAAAGTCAAACACATAAGAAAAACACTTTCTTATTCACTGGAAAAATGTCATAATCATTACACTTTAATGAAAATACAAAAATCCACTACCAAAACCTCACCACACACGGTGAACACAACACAAAACTGAAACTGGAAACCACAAAGAAAAACGAATTCACTCTTCTGCTTGCTTCTCGAACCACTTCTTGAACTTCGTTTTCATCTTTGCCTCTGGTTCCCAAGTCTCCTCCTGAATACCGTCACAGTCCCACAAGACTCTCAACAACGGCACTCTCTTCCGGCGCAGAACCTTGATACTTCTCTCAAGAATCCTAACCGGCCTCATCCCAACAGTCAGATTTGGCTGAAGATCTGCGGGAATCGTCACTGCTACCTCCTCAGAAGCATGCAAGCATCTCCTGAGTTTCGAAACGTGAAACACATCATGGAATTTCTCCATAATCGGAGGCAGCTCCAACCGATAAGCAACTGGTCCCACACGCTCCACAACCCGGAACGGACCCATGTACCTCGTACTCAGCTTATCTTCGGATATGGACCTGTTCAGACCCCGCATCATCGCCATCTTGAGATACACTCGATCTCCGACTGCAAACTCCAACTCTTTCCTTCTCCTATCGGCGTAACTCTTCTGCCGATCCTGAGCTTCTTTCATGTTCAGCTTCACAACACGGATCTTCTCCGTCGTCTCCTGAACAAAATCAGCCCCAAAGATGCTCCTCTCCCCCACTTGGGTAAAACATAGCGGAGTACGACATGGCCTCCCATACAACGCCTCAAAAGGAGCCATTCCGATACTCGCCTGAAAACTGTTGTTATATGCGAACTCCACCAAACTCAAGTGATCCGCCCAATGACCACCCCAATCCAGCACGCACATCCTCAACAGATCTTCCAATGTCTGAATCGTCCTTTCGGACTGCCCATCCGTCTGCGGATGATTAGCTGTACTCATGTGCACCTTAGTGCCCATCTCAGCCTGAAAAGCTCTCCAGAACACTGAAGCAAACCTCGGATCTCGATCCGACACAATACTCGCTGGCACTCCATGCAACCTCACAATTTCCTTCACATACTTCTTAGCCAAGACCTCCGCTCCGTCTGTCTTCTTAATGGCCAGAAAATGTGCTGACTTAGTCAGACGATCCACAATCACCCAAATCGCGTCATAGGTCCGAGAAACCGGCAACCCTATCACGAAATCCATAGTGATCATGTCCCACTTCCACTCTGGAATGGGTAGACTCTGCAATAAGCCACTAGGAACTTGGTGCTCAGCCTTTACCAACTGACACACATTGCAAGCTGCAACCCAATCTGCCACATCTCTCTTCATCCCGACCCAATGATAGTACCTCTTCAGATCCCTATACATCTTAGTCGCTCCCGGATGAATCGAAAACTTACTCGCATGAGCTTCTCTCAGAATTTCCTGCCTCAAGTCCTCATCCTTAGGAACACAGACTCGTCCATGCACTAAGATAGTCCCGTTAGCAGAAACCTGATATTCGGAACCAGTAGCCTTGGAGAGATCTAACAACACCGGATCCTGCTCCTGAGCTACTCGGATCCTGCTCAATAGATCCGCCCGATCTGCCGCCGCTAACCCTAACGGTTCCTCTGAAGTAACACATAACCTCAAAGTACTAAGCACACTCACCAGATTCTCCACATCCCGCTCCTGAGATGAATCATACCTTCTCCGACTAAGAGCATCTGCTACAGTGTTAGCCTTACCCGGATGGTAAACAATGTCCAAGTCGTAATCAGCCAACAACTCTGACCATCGCCTCTGTCGTACATTTAAATTCTGCTGAGTAAAAATGTACTTCAGATTATGATGATCAGTGAACACCTGAACTCTGCCACCATACAAGTAAGACCTCCAGATTTTCAACGCGAAGATCACTGCAGCCAGTTCTAAGTCATGAACAGGATAATTGCCCTCGTGCTTCCTCAACTGCCTTGAAGCATAAGCAATTACCTTACCCTGCTGCATCAGCACACAACCCAAGCCAACTCCCGAAGCATCTGTGTACACCACATAAGGCTCACCCGGTTCAGGCAACGCCAATACTGGTGTACTAGTCAACATCGTCTTCAGCTTCGCGAAACTCAACTCACACTCAGCCGACCACACAAAAGGAACATCCTTTCCCGTCAGCTTCGTCATAGACTGAGCCATACTCGCAAAACCCTTGACGAATCTCCGATAATAGCCTGCCAACCCAAGAAAACTCCTGATCTCAGTTGCATTCCTCGGTCTAGGCCAATCTCGGATAGACTGAATCTTCGCCGGATCCACAGAAACTCCTTCTGCAGAAACGATGTGACCTAAAAATCCCATCTCTCTCTGCCAGAAACTGCACTTACTCAACTTCGCAAACAGCTTCTGTTCCCGCAACTTCTCCAGAACTCTCCTCAAATGAACCTCATGTTCCTCCAGACTCTTCGAATAGACCAGAATATCGTCGATGAAAATGATTACAAACTCATCCAGATACTCCTGGAAAACTCCGTTCATCAACCTCATAAACGCCGCAGGTGCATTCGTTAACCCGAATGGCATCACTACAAACTCAAAATGCCCATACCGAGTCCTGAAAGCCGTCTTCCGAACATCTGCTTCGTCGATCGGAATCTGGTGGTAACCGGATGCCAAGTCAATCTTAGAAAACCAAGTAGCCCCTCTCAACTGATCTAACAACTCATCAATTCTCGGAAGAGGATACTTGTTTTTCACAGTGACTCGGTTAAGCCCTCGATAATCGATGCACAACCGGAAACTACCGTCTTTCTTCTTCACAAACAACACCGGCGCTCCCCACGGTGAAGTACTTGGTCGAATGAACCCCTTCTCCATTAAGTCCTCCAACTGCTTCTTCAATTCCGCCAACTCTGCTGGAGCCATTCGGTAAGGCGCCTTAGACAACGGTGTCGTTCCGGGTTCTAACTCAATCGTGAAAGGATCCGACCGAGATGGCGGTAATCCTTGCAACGACTGAAAGACATCCTCAAAATCCCGAGCGACCCGAATATCTCTCACAGCAACCCCACCAACAGCTTCCGGCATTACAATCGTGGCCAAGTAAGCCTCGCAACCCCTCTCAATCATCGCCTCAGCTTGAACAAGGGAGATCACAAGGCTACCTGAAGTCGGTCTCACTCCTTGGTAAACCAACCTACCACCTTCACGTTCAAATACCACTCGACCCCGATGACAATCCAGATGGACTCTGTACCGATTCAACCAATCCATACCAAGGATAACATCGTACAGTTCCACCGGACTAATCACTAAGTCAGCTGGCATCAACTCTCCCGCTACCAGAATATCCACCTCCTTCGCCCGGCCATGCGTAGCTAGAAATTCACCTCCAGCGACCATAACCGGTCCAGTCCGCTCACCAGCGTCACTCCGGATACCACTTCTCTCAGCATAATCCGGAGTAATGAAGCAATTCGATGCTCCCGAATCAAACAACACGTGGGATTCACACCCACCTACAAACAAGGTCCCTACACAATTCCCAAGTGCTAAGCAACCTAACTTTCTATCACAGGCAAACAATCTAACACAAGCACTAAGCAATTCTACACTACTGAATTCACAAAGTCTAAATTAGAAGGTTACCTGTGATCGGTCTAGAGCTCGGTTCTCCCGGCGCTGCAATAGCCGGCGGACGCTCCATCGCCGCGATCTGATCCAAAGGCTGCACCGGCCCATACTGAGCTACTGGCTGGACTACTGCCACTGCCAACGGCTGCAACTTCGGACAGTTCGGTCTGATGTGCCCCGACTCCCCACACTGATAGCACGTCCGAACTCCTCGAACCTCACTCCGCTTCGGGCAACTCGCCCTCTGGTGGTCTAGACTCCCACAAATGTAGCAGCCTCGGCCACTTTGGCCCGATCCCGAAGCACCTTCCCACTTCCTCTTCTGTCCTTGCGCAGGCTTGCCGCCTTTGCCAGGACCTGCCTGCTGCACCTGCTGCTGCTGAGGCCTCCGAGGCTGAACAGCTGGAACCACGATCGCAGCCTGCTCCCTCAGATCCTCCTCGATCTGTGCAGCCACCTCTACCAACTCTACTCTGCTCGCGAACCTGATGCCTCTGCACCGAGTCCGTAAATCCGGTCGAAGTCCTCGCAAGAACCTCCGAACCTGAGCCTGCTCATCCTCGAAGCTCCTACCAGCATAACCCAGGAGTCTGTTAAACTCCACGTCATACTCCCGCACCGATCTCGTGCCCTGAGTCAAGTCCAAGAACCTCGCCTCTAAACGATCCAACGCCTCCTGAGGAAAGAACTTGGAGTTGAACTCCGTCACAAAATCCGACCACGCCATCGCAGTCCCGGCCCACCTAGCCGCTACACTCCTCCACCAGAGATGTGCATCACCGTCCAAATAATGGACCGCCAAATCAACCTTGTATCCCTCGGGACACCTAATCGAACGAAAGTTCCGCTCCACTCTCATCCGCCACTCATCAGCCTCCTCAGGCTTCACACTACCCGCAAAAGAACCCGTACCGATCCTCTGCATCTGCTCCATCATACGGATATATGACGGAACCTCCTCAGCAACCGCAGCCCTCGGCTGCACCTCTGCCACACGTGGCACCACTGGAGCCTGCACTGGCACCGCACCCGGTAACCGCTCTAACAACTGTGTCAGCAGGTCAGCCAGACGATCATCTCTAGCTTGGGCTACACCCGCGGCCGCAACCGCACCCACAGCTGGAACAGCACCACCAGCACCACCAGCCTCAACAGGACCCAAACCAGCCCCTACAGGACCCACACTGGCCCCCACACTGGCAGTCACACTGGCAGTCTGCCCATCATGCACCGACTGCTGACCTGCCGCAGGCCCATGCGCGGAACTCTGAACCTCGCTCACGACTGGCTCCTCAACGAGTCCGCGACCCCGGCCTCGGCCTCCTCGGCCCCCACGACCACGCCCTCTAGTTCCTCTAGCCATCTCACTGCACTCACACGCAGACCAGCTAAGAACTAGAAAGACTCTAAACACAACAATCAACACTTACCGTGGAATCTCTTTGAAGGCTCGAAGGAAGATGATCTAGAACCCCCAAACTCACAGAATTGTCAATTTAACCAAATTACAATCCTAGCAGTTCTAGCCCGTCCTAAAACCGTATCGCTCTGATACCAAACTGAAACGACCCGACCCGTTTTTTTTTTTTTTTAAAACAATAAGCTCTTAGTCTCAGACTAGCATTCCCATAAATGCTTGTCCTCCACAACCAAGCCACACAAACAAACAATCAACAGCGGATAACACAATAATAAACCAAGTATTCCATTTCATTAAAGATACTAAACCAGTTCAACACATTACCAAATCACTAAAACCAACAACCTAGCGGAGTTCTAAAACAGAAAGGAAACAATAACAAATCACACAGCAACACTAAACCGAGACCCTAGATCATCTCCCTCTTCGTTGCCATGATTCCACGATCACAATTTGCCTTTACCTGCATCACATGGTTAAAAGAGATGCGTGAGTATTATCACAAATACCCAGTGAGACGGTCCTCCCATCTACGACTGCGCACACAGACGCGATGGATCCGCTCAGGCAAACACGCATCAAACAATACACAAAACAAACACAACAACACGGCTCAACCGCAGCCCAACAGGCAGCCTGTCGATCGACACTACCACTAGGTGTCGATCGACAGCCCTGTTCACACCTGTCGATCGACACACCCACGGTGCCTGTCGATCGACAGCTCAACTGGACCCTGTCGATCGACACAACCTCTAGGTGTCGATCGACAGCTCCTCGATCACCTGTCGATCGACACAACCTCTAGGTGTCGATCGACAGCCTCGTGTGACCCTGTCGATCGACACACCCTAGGGCTGTCGATCGACAGGTCGTCGCAGATTCATAGGAGATCGATCAATTATCCTCTCGGGTCGATTCCTCCTCTGCGATAACACGAAACCTGCACAACAAACACAATCCAACAATCCATACACCACAAAACACACAGAAAACAACCTCAATCATCACAATCAACTAGTTTTAACCTACCACCATACAACCCTAACGAATCCACCGGCCCAGAAGCCATGGTCACGCACTCACCTTAGATTTTCGGATAGAATCTACTGGATTATGAGGCTGGAAACAGATTCAGCTACAATCACCACGAAATTCCTCTTCAAATCGATCAAGAACAAAACCCTAATCCACAAACTATCAGGAACAAGAGAAACTCCTCTCAAACTCTCTGTTTCTGATTTTTGGGACTTTGGTTCGCTCGAATGCGGCCAAAAACCCTTAAATACGAAGCCCTAGGGTTTACCCAAACCGGCCCGGTCCAATCGAACAACTTAAATCGAACCAGAAAACCAGCCAATTCGAGCACCTGTCGATCGACAGACACTAGGTGTGTCGATCGACAGCCCTTAAGAGCCCTGTCGATCGACAGACACCATGTGTGTCGATCGACAGCCCCTCCATTTTACTAAAAATGGTTCACGGGCGTCACAGCGGATGCCTCAAATTCCACCACAAAGGCGCGACCTTGACCTTATGTGTTCGCGGTAAGACATTTTACTTAGATTATATATAAATTCTTTAAAATAGCGCACTTTTACTCTCTTATTTTCAATATAGCATTATAAGTTATATTTTCCAACAAATGCGAAAATCCCTTTAATATTATTGGGCAGATGACTTCTCAAAATTGTTTAGTTGTTTTTTTCTCATTCAATTTTAGACAAAAAAAAGCCATGTCAAATGTGACATGCCAAAAATCTCATTCAATTAATTCATTAACTTTAAGAAAATAGCTCACAATGTTTGTCTTTTAATATACAACCAAGATAAACAAATATCTCTAAACTATTTTGATAGAATTATGATGTTTTACAAAACAAATTAAAAAAAATGAAACAAAATATTTTGAAACAAAATTAAACTATCAATATTCACCATAATTAATGTATTTTAAGTACAAATGTTTGTGTTAAGAAAATAGATTTTTGATGTATCAGTTTTCGAAATATATATTTAAAATAAAAGTTATGATAAGTGATAAAATACCAATGTAACACTGACGTAATTTATTTAATATTTAGTAACAAACCAAATTTGATGTTAAATTGTAAACAGATTTGATCAATATTTAAATAGAAATCTAAAGCATATTTAATTGTCTTATTGTATGTTTTATTTAATATACTATTAGTCAAAAAAGTAAAACTCAAAAAATGATAAAGACCAAATATATAAACGGAACATCAATAAAAAAAATTAATATAAATTAATATTTTTTATAATATATATAATTTTTAAAAATATAATCGACATATACGCGGGAAATCATCTAGTTTAATATAAAAGGGATGGTGGAAGCTCTCTTGATCCGACTAATGACTTTAAAGCTTCTACACTAGAAGGTATGGAGTTCGAGTTCTGGAGAATACAAACTATTGAAATACATGAGATTTCCAGCATGGTGCAAGGAGTACCGAGGGTCCCACAAATCAAGGCTAAAATTATCCGATGTATAATCATTCTTGTAAGTGTTTTCATAATTTGTAATAAATTCATAAATCTAGATGATTAAAAAGTATAATATAAAAGGGATTCAAAACCTCTTCACAAAGAAGAAATATAAACCTTCAACTGAAAAACAACAAAACATACAAAAATAATGTTTTAATTTTATTGTTTCTTACGGTAAATAAATATGTTTTTACATCATTTGTGTATAATAAATTATCTTGACAAAAAAAAAAGAGAATGAACTTGGCGGGTTGTTGAAAAGTTTTGTCACAAATAGTGATCCAACTTTATAGAACGATTGACCTTCTAGGGCATAACTCATGCACGGAAAATAGTTAATCCTTTTCTAAAGAAAACACATACTGAAAATAGTTTCAAATTCAGTACAGGGGCCACTTTTATGACGAAGCATAGTTAAGTTTTACGAGTTGAAATTCTGGGTTTTTTCAACTGTTACTCTGTAAATATCACTAAGAAATGAATTGTTCAAGTTTTACAAGATTGTATTACCCAAAATAGAACAACCAAGACAAACAAACTATGAGTTGTTTACCTAATCCTTAGAGCTATTAGATCTCTCCAACATTTCTTATGTCTTCGGAAATTGATTGTTTTTTTGCATCTCTCGATCAATGAACTTGAAAATAATCCTCGGAGGTAACTTCATTGTTGTGAAGGATATTGTTCATTTGCTTCCAGATTTGATAAACTACAACTTGAATTGCTAATTTCCAGAGGAGAGCCTTGGCATGATCTGTTGGTTCATTCCAATTGGTTAGAATCCTTTGTGATGGAGAGGTTTCTGAGAAAACAAAGAGCCAAATGTGGCTAGAGTAGATACAAGACAGAAGGAAATGGTCCCTTGTTTCTGGCATATATAGACAATACTAGAAAATTTAGTTAGATTTCCTAGCAATAATGCTCGTTCTTGTGGTACATTTTCCCGTTGGTCAACAGTTATGTGCCAAACAACTTTTTTAGATATAGGTTTTACTCAAACAATTTTTTATTTTTTTACTTCAAAAATTTAAGCTAAAAAAGGTTACCAAAATATTAAAAATATCTCAAATTTGTTTATTAACGAAAATTCATTATTCTTTGAGAAAAAAAATCAGAAAACCAAAAAAACAAAAAAAATCAGATTTCAACTCTTCATATTTTTCTTCCTTTCTCCGGCGACTCAAATCGCGACTTCTTCTCCGGCGACGAGATTCGTTGCTTTTGACGGTAGGATTCGAAACAAATCATGAGTTATCTTCCTCTCTAAATTCACGAGTGTTTTGAGTTTCTAACCGGTTTCGTTTGAGTGTGTTGAAGTTTTGTAAAATCACGTTCTGGTCCAGATCTGGAATTTTTCTCAGATCTGAATTTTTTCCAGATCTGGATTTTTCTCAGATCTGAATTTTTTCCATATCTTGATTTTTCTCAGATCCAAAATCCGACGTTATGGTATACTTATTTCTCTGGGAGAAAACATACGTTACGGTAGATTTATAATAGACGTTATGGTAGACTTATTTCTATGAGATGCAGACGTTGTGGTAGACTTATTTCTATGAGATATAGACGTTGTGGTAGACTTATTTCTTTGAGATGCAGACGTTGTGGTAAACTTATTTCTATGAGATGCAGACGTTGTGGTAGACTTAATTCTATGAGATGCAGACGTTGTGGTAGACTTAATTCTATGAGATGCAGACGTTGTGATAGACTTTTCGACACTTGATCTGCCAATGAATGAAATCTTTTTTGACGTTGTGGTAGACTCTTTGAAAAGAGGTACAAATATTATAGTAGACTTTTCGACTCTGGAGCTGCTAATGAATGAAATCTTTTTTGGCTAGTTAAGATTGTGTTGCAGTCTAAGATTTTCTAATTTCTTTACAAGTATTCTTTGTACGTGCAATGCACATTAAGATTGTAAAGAACATCCAAAAGATCATGAAGATGGTATATACACCATTGTTAATCTTTGTATTGTTTAACATGCTTATTCTCCTATACGGCCTTATGGTTAGTGGTAGATTTATTTTTTGTGTAATGGTAGATTTATTCTATTTAATGGTAGATTTTTGACTCTGAAGGTGCTAATGGATGAAATTTTTTTGGCATAGTATGAAAGACTTATGTGATTCCAATATGGATGCTATTCGCCTCCAACGTGCAGCTGATATCATGGATGAGTTACCACGTGATGAGATAGTTATCAGAGTCAAACCCTCGTGATGGATCCAGTGATTATTCAGTTATCTCTCGTGATTCGGATGAGATGTATTTTCGTTTGATGGTAGATTTATTTTTATGAGACGCAGACGTTCTGATTTGTAATATATGTTATGATAGATTTATTTCTATAGATACAATTGTTATGGTAGACTTTTTGCAAAGAGATTCAAACATTATGCTAGATTTCTATGAACATTTTTTTGTAGTGTAATGAATGAATTGACAACATTTATGTATGGTTAAAACATGGCTTCTGAAATGTCACTGTAACCATTACAATATCCTTAAAACACGAGTACGAGTTCATACGAAAAGATACAAAATATATGAAAATATATAGTATATACTAAATCTACCATCACTTGTATATAAATCTACCATCACTTGCATGATATGCCCCTAGAACTATACCATCTTTTGAATTGTCAACCAAAAACACCAATCAATTGTTCTCAAAACTCTGACTACCACAAACAAGAATGATTTGTTTTATTCCCAATTTACCTTCTTTTGTTCAAACCCTAAACCCTAAACCCTAAACCCCAAACACAAAGAAAGATCAATCACGGATCCGAGCTATGGGGTTGCAACCCTAGTTTTTCACCATTGTTGCAGGTTTTTTTGTGCAAATTTGTCTATTATTTAAGGGTAAAATCGACATTTCGCCTTTTCTGCAAATAACTCTACCACCTAGCAAATAATTCTACCACCACTATAGTTTCCTAAACATGAAATAAGTCTACCACCAAGGACTATAAGTTTACCGCTATCACAATAAGTCTAGCAAATGTCTAATGTGAAAAAAAGTCTACCGTAACTAGGTTGGATAAAAAATCTACCATCACTCGACCTAGTAAAAACAAATCTACCACTGCAATCGCTACCAATGCATAAGTCTACCACTGTTGGTCCTAAAAAAATAAGTTTACCAGTTAAAGGTTGGTTTCGTTGACCAAAAATTCTGAATAAGACTACCGCTCATTATAAATCTACCACTACTACAATAAGTCTGCCACACCTATATACAAAATAAATCTATACCACCGCCATAAATAAGTCTACTGCTAACTATAACTCAACCGCTACTAAAATAAATCTACCGTCACTATCCACAATTATAAATCTACCGCTGCTATGACTAAAAATCTACCACCAAAGAAGACAAATCTAAAAGTCAAAATAAAATCTACCATCAAAGAAAAATAAATCTACCGTTCAAATTAAGTCTACGGAAATAAATCTACCATTCGATTAATAAGTCTACAGCAAAAAATAAGTCTACCATTGGGTGAATTTAAGTCTACCGCTCAAAAAATAAGTTTACCGTTCGGAAACAAATCTACCATCAAAGAGACACAATAAGTCTACCATTCAAAAATAAGTCTACCGCTCGTCAAATAAGAGTACGGACTAAAAAATAAGTCTAACAGATCGATAATAAGTCTACCATCACTGAGCGGTAGACTTTTTTTTTTTGGCGGGAACGTTTCCCGTCTATGCGGCCCGTTTCACCAATGGCATTTTCGTATATGCATTTTTTGTTATCAAAAGAAAAAAGGTAAAACGGAATCAAAAATAGCCTCAGTAATTAAAATCTAAAAAGGTTGTTTGAGTCAACCCAAAATCGAAAAAAATTGTTTTAGTCAACTTCCCTGTATATATATTTAGCGGATGTGTTTACTAAAGCATTTGGTAGACACCATTTCCAAACAATTATGTTTATGTTGGGCATTTGAGATCTTCATACTCCAACTCGAGGATTGATATTATGAGATATTGTGTTTCGTAAAAAGATAGAAATATTTGTTCGTACAAAAAATAATACTAAAATATCTTATATAATAGGACGATGGAAATAATTTTGCAAGTATGTAGATATTCATGTACTTCTGAGAAATAATAAGATGTCATATGTGTGCGAATTTTTTTCCAAAAATTTGTTTCATAGTCCTATATTGAAAATTCCCTACAATTTAAATATTAAAACAAAAATTTCCCACATTTAAGAAATTACGTAGCAAGAGCAACATTTGTTGACATATAATTTTATGCAGTCTTTTTCTTGCCACATGTTTCAATCTGTTCAGTTCTTTGAAACAATGAGGTTCGCGGAAATGAGAGGCACGGAAGGGAGACTTATCATTCAAAACTTAGGTGGCATGGTTTCATCATTCAAGTACTTAATTGCAAATTAGACCCTGTCTTTCAAATGTTGTTTTATAAAATCCCAATCTATTGTAAAACAGTAAAAGTTTAACCCTTTTGGTTTTTGGAGAAAAAAAATTTCCATTCAAAATTGAGTTAGTATAATTTTTGTTTTAAAACATAGTATCAGATTCTAGATAATACCAATCATATATAACTGGTTTAAAAACAAAACTAGCTCTAAGACTAATATATATACAATTTTTAAAATAAAAATAAAAATTTCACATTCGAAAAAGGAAAACAGATAATCTAACAAGAAAAATATAAACAATCAATAAATTTTGAATAGAAAATTTATAAAATTTAACAATCAGAGTTATTTTTAAAACACTGTATTTTTATTATTATTCTGTTACAAATTATGAAAGTTGTTACATCGACGATTCTACAACGCACCGACCTTTCGTCTTGACCCATGGCACGTATATAGTAATACGATCATATCTTCAGGATTCTAACCCCAAATCACTGAATGTAGAAACATTATTGAACCCATACTTTCTAGGGCAAATGTGCTTCCACAACAACCAACGTTTAGTGATAGAAAATATTTTTCAATTTAATGAACATCGAGTTACATTATCTTTTATACAGAAAAGAATTTTGTGTTTTGGAAAAATCAACTTCTAGAATTCGAGTTTTACAAAAAAATGATGTTTTCTTCTGTTTCTGAAAGTGAAGGTTAGTGGAAGTCTCCTTAGTTTAGTGGTTTTACAAAAGGATTCATTAATGCTTCTACACGTACAAGTATGGAGTTTGAGTTCCGAAAAATACAAAATGATGGAGGCAAAATTTACAGGAAATCTTTAACATAATGCAAGGAAAGCCGTTCGGAGTGGTCTCGAATGCTAAAATTGTCCGTTGTATAAGCGTCCGATTAACTGTTTTCATAATTTGTAATAATTCATAAATTTCGATGGTTATTATTTTCTTGAATTTGTTTGGAATAAACTGCATAAGTTTAGTAGGGGAGAATAAAAGATTTTGGAAATAGTTTTTATAAAATCATCAAACTTAGGGAAAAAAGAGGGTTCTATTTGTAAACAAAGGCTTTTGTCTTTTTTTCAACGAAACTTCCTACATTAGTCTACCAGCCCTGCATTATTAATGGTTTATCAAAGATTGCTTGTTTCATACGAAAAAAAATAAAAATTACTTGTTGTATACGGGAAAGTTACAATCTCTCAAAAGAGTTTAAGATAATGGTCGACGGAAACGCCTTGTACATGAGCTTCAACAGGTGCGAGGACACCATACGATACTCCTTCCTCAGCCATCTCTTTGCGGACTTTCGCGGAAGAAGCATATCTGTCAAAAATCCGGCAAGTGATCATAATCGCGTTTCCGAGGAGTTGGAAGCCGCGATAACGCAGTCTAAGGTTATTCTAGTGATTTTATCTGAGCAATATGTTTCCTCCAAGTGGTGTTTGGATGAATTGGTGAAGATTTTGGGTAGTAACGGTCCGGTGGTTCCAGTTTTCTACGGCCTCACGAAATCGGCTTTGAGGAAGCAATGCTTGAAATTGAAAAAGACGTATCCTAAGGATCGTGTAGCGGATTGGCGTCGCGCTCTTTTGGAAATAGCAGACTTACCAGGTCACGCATCATCTCTTGATCGAAGGTAATTAATATTGTGTTAGAAAAACAATTGCTTAAGGGTCGATTTTATTAATTGAAGCAAGGAAAGGCATTTGTGTATCATTCATATGCACTAAAATGGACAAAATCCGAATGAAATAGAAATTGGGAAATTAGTATATGCCGAATTCTCTAATTCTGAATTGAATCAACTAAAACTTTTTAAGAAACTGATGTTTTTAGTTGAATATATAGTATAATTAAGTTTCAAAAAAAAAATATATATATAGAATTACTGTTTATATTATACTATAATATGCAATATTAACTAAATTTAGTTATTGTTTTTCGAAAAGGGTCTATTTACCCAACCGAATGAAATCGAAAGTTAGTTTGATTTCAGATGGGATCGAGTTGTTAGAAACCAAAAATTCAAAAAACCGAACCGCACCGATTTGAATAACCAAGTGTCCACCTTTGTTATATACCATGGCAGCAAGCAAAAACCTCTATAAATTAATAATCACCATAAATTAATAAAATCTTTCGGTCCCGAATCGAGTCTATGTAAAAATTAGCAAAATTCGATAATATAATAATATAATAATTTTTTGAAACTCTTATGTAAAATATGAGCCCAATAATAGTATAAATTAATAATCATATATATTTATGTATATATATATATATAACTATGATAATATACTAAACCATGGTCTTAAAGATTTTTGTTTTGATTGCAAATTGAAAATCTTATTAGATTTTATCTTTAACTTTACTTATTGCATCAAAAAAATTTAGAATTGTTTTCTTAGTGTGTATCATAAAAAGTTTTAGATAAAATAATGAGGAATTCCCTCGTATACCACTCTTTGAAGTTTTTTTTCCAAAAATACCACCTTGAAGTTTTTTTTCCAAAAATACCATTTTTTTCCTAAGTTCCAAAAATACCACTTTTTTAGAAGTTGATTTTTAAGGTTTAGAATTTAAATTTTTTGGGTTTGGGTTAACTATTCTAAAATTATGGTATAGTTTTAGGGGGTAGAGTTTGAGTTTGGGGTTTAGGGTTTAGTTTTGAATGTTAAAAATGAATTTTTTTAAAAAGTGGTATTTTTGAAATTTTGGAAAAAATGTGGTATTTTTGGAAAAAAAACTTCAAGGTGGTATTTTTGGAAAAAAACTTTAAAAAGTGGTATTTTTGGAAATTGCCCTAAAATAATTGATTTTTTATATATAACTCTTTCTAAATGTATCCATCGACATAATATATAATAACCATGATTTCTTCTATATTTTATACATAATATATCATTTTAATTTCATCGTCTATTATGATAATAACATATACTCTAATGCGATAATCAAAAATTTCAATCAAAATTTCATGTCTTTTTTTTGCAAATGAATTCATTAAAGTCTATAATATAACATCATTCGAAAACCAAGTTAAGAAAATTATTTTTTTAAATGGATTTCTATCGATAAATTAATATCTCTTTAAATTAATTAAGAGAAATTCCCTCATATACTAGTTTTTTCCCAAAAATAATACTTTTTTTTCCAAAGTTCCAAAAATACCACTTTTTTAAAAGTTGCTTTTTAGGGTTTAGAATTTAAATTTTTTGGGTTTGGGTTAACTGTTCCAAAATTAGGGTATAGTTTTAGGGGGTAGGGTTTAGGGTTTAGTTTTGAATGTTAAAAATAAATTTTTTGAAAAGTGGTATTTTTGGTACTTTGAAAAAAATGTGGTATTTTTGAAAAAAAAATTTAAGAAGATATTTTTGGAAAAAAACTTAAAAAATGATATTTTTGAAAATTACTTTTAAATTAATAATTTTTCATAATTTCAATATTTATAGAGGTTTTATTGTAGGTAGTAAATTTAAAAGAAAAGGTAATGGTATAAAGTCAAGGGAGGTATCGAACTATAAAGTGGGGGTGAATGGCAAATTGCAAGGACACTAATAAAGTACTAGATGTTTTAAAGTCAAATTTCAACCAATCGGATTTTAAAATTTTAGAAGTCCTAAAATCTTAAGAAATATGGTCTTATTTTTTTTTTAAGTCACAGAAACTATATAAAATTCAAAATTACAGTCACAATTTAAAATAAAAGTTTACAGCTACAGTCCTAACTCCTAACTAATCATTCCCAATATATACTTTTTGGTTTAATTCGGTTGATCTAATCGGATTGATTTATGGGATGTATTCAATATGAAATAGAGTTATATGTATTAAAATAAAAAAAGTCTAATGTTATTGAAAATGTTTTAAGTAGTGAATTTTAATAGATTTGATGTGATTTTAATGTGTTTTGGTGGATTTCTTTAGTTAAAAGTATAACAAAACAAATCTCATTATTTTAGATAAGATTTTATAGTATTTTGATTTCGAATCATAGCAACTACCATAAATTACCAAAAATCATTTAAAACTCAATTAAAATTAAATTTTCTCGGATGAGAATACACCTTTATTATCTCTTGGATTTTAACTAGGTGAATAATAGGCTTTTTAACTGTAAAAATTTAAATTAAGTACAATTTTGAAAGTTCATAATTTCACCATGACTTATAATCTTCCATAAGTCCTCAAATCTCTTCCATCCCAAAATTTTAACAAAATAAATAAAAGCTACAATTAACTTATAAAAATCATGTTACATTAACAATTAACACTAAAATCTCAACCAATCAGTCCTTAAATCACAGCTATCAATTCTAAAAGCAAAAAAAAAAAAAAATTACAGTAATTTTTGTTATGCAAGCAATGCCCTTTTTCCATTGTAGAAACTAGAAATTCTGCAAAAAAAAAAGAACACACAATTACGATGACTTAATGTATTAGTTATGTTAAAATGCAGTGACTCCGAACTTGTAGAAGAGATTGTTGCAAATGTGCGTCAAAAGCTTGATAGGACAAGTAAAATAGGAGTCTACTCCAGATTGAAGAAGATAGAAAACTTGTTATGCAAGCAACCTTGGGGAATACGTAGCTTAGGGATTTGGGGTATGGGAGGCATAGGGAAGACAACACTTGCTAATGCAGCTTTCGAACAACTACTCTCGGGCACAGACTTTGAAGCTTCTTGCTTTATCAAAGACTTCGACAACGCTTTTCAAGAGAAGGGCGTCTACGGATTATTGGAGGAACACTTGGGGAAAAAGCTTGGCTTAAGTGGTCACGTTACCAGAGAGAGTTTACGCGATAAAAGAATTCTTCTTGTTCTCAATGACGTGGACAAGCTGCATGGTGCAACGACTTTTCTTCGCTCGTTTGGCTTGCTTGGTTCGGGAAGCTTGATAATCATAACCTCCAGAGATAAACAATTACTTGTGCAATGTCGAGTCAATGAAATTTATGAAGTCCAAGGCTTAAACGATGACGAGGCTTTGCAGCTATTCTCTCGATGTGCATTTGGAAAAGAAGTAACAGATCAGAATCTGTTGAGGCTGTCTATGGATTTGGTTGACTATGCTAATGGAAACCCGTTAGCTCTCAGCATTTATGGTAGAGAATTGAAGGGCAAAGCACCATCAGAAATGGAGAGTGCGGTCCGCAAAATCAAACAACATCTTTCCGATGAGATTTTCGATACATTCAAAAGAAGTTATGACGCACTTAGTGACCACGAGAAGGAGATCTTTCTGGTCATTGTGTTTTCCTTTAGGGGAGAAATTGTCGACAATCTGATGCAATTTCTTTCAAGTTGCGGATTCTTTCCTCGTGTTGGAATCGATGTTCTTGCGGACAAAGGTTTGGTGGTTATTTTGGAAAATAGAGTGCAAATACATAATTTGGTCTACGATGTTGGCCTCAAAATCATCAAGGAACAACCCGAAGAGATTGGGATGAGTTATAGATTCTTGGAGGCTTCGAACATTCAATCTCTACTAGAAGAGAATGAAATCGAAGATAGTGGTGAATCGGTATTATTGGTTAGTCACATTCTAATCATTCTTTAAGCAATTTCTTTCGAATTTATGCAACCAAAATTTTTGATATAAACTTTTAATTTCTCTTGCTCTTTCAGGAAAATGAAGATATTAAAGCCATAATCATGGACACATCTAACTTAGGTCACATTGCGTTCCAACATATGTATGGCCTTAGGTATCTGAAGATATGCAATTCCAATCATATGAAGAATCTTGATTTTCCCTTTTCCGAGCACCATCAATCTTTGCCGCCTGAGCTAAGACTTCTCCACTGGGAAAATTACCCTTCACTATCATTTCCACAAGATTTTGATGTTCAATATCTTGTAGAACTCAATATGCCACATAGTAAACTTCAAAAACTCTGGGGAACAACCAAGGTTAGAAAGCTTCATACGCAGTATACATAGTGTTAACCATATTAGTGAAATTCTCTTACATTTTGATTTTCTATCTTTGCTTATTTGTTCAGAATCTTGAGGTGTTGAAGAGGATCACACTCAGCCATTCCCTACAACTAGTTAACGTTGATGAACTTAAATATTCTCGAAATATCGAGAAAATTGACCTTCAGGGATGTTCAAGGTTGCAAAGCTTTCCAGACACGGATCAACTACAACATCTCCAAATTGTTGATCTCTCAACTTGCTTAGAGATCAAGAAACTTCCAAAGGTTCCATCATCTATAAGGAAATTATATCTCGAGGGAACTGGCATAAAAGAACTATCTCTTTGGAATCATTCACCACAAAGCGAAGGTCTATCAAATGCCCTAGGGAATGAGCATACCCACCGTGAAGAATCAGCAAGTCAAGTAAATGTTAGCATCTTTAATCAAGATCTTGGAAAGCTTGTTTCCTTGAACCTTAAAGATTGCTCTCATTTAACAAGTCTGCCTGACATGGTTACTTTTGAGGCTCTCGAAGACCTCGATGTTTCTGGTTGCTCAAAACTTGAGAAGATTCATGTTTTTCCCCAAAACATGAAGAAGTTATTTATGGCCAAGACCGCCGTAAAAGAAATTTCATCCTCTCTATACCACGACCACTCTGTGCTTACCATATTAGATATGAAGGATTGCAAAAGTTTTCGAAACGTGCCAGAGGGAATGAGTAATATGAAATCTCTTGCCTCGCTCAACCTATCTGGCTGCTCGAGGCTTGAGAGTATTCAAGATCTTCCAAGAAACCTCAAAGAGTTATATCTAGCTGACACTGCGGTAAAAGAATTTCCATCACCATTGCTTGATAGTCTCTCTAAACTTGTTATATTAAGCTTGGGGAATTGCAAAAATCTTCAAAATCTGCCAATGCAAAGGAGTAACTTGATATCTCTTGTCACGCTTACATTGTCTGGCTGCTCGGCATTGGAAGAAATTCCTGATTTTCCTCAAAATCTAAAGGAGTTATATCTTGTTGGTATTGCCATAACAGAATTACCATCGTCTATTTTGGATCTTGCTGAACTTGCTACATTAGATTTGCATAATTGCAAAAGGCTCAAAAACCTGCCAGTGGGAATGGAAAACTTGAATCCCCTTGAATTTCTTGATTTGTCTGGCTGCTCAGAGCTTCAGGTAAGCATTAGTTCTTTACCGGAAGCCAAAAAAATACGTCTAGATAATATGGGAACGTCGGCTCCAACAGCAAAGGATGAAGAAGAGAGTAAAAACACAGAAAGAAAGTATACCAAAAGGTTTTTTGTGCGTTCCATGAAGAGGTTTATGACATTGTTTTAAAGGGTTTTCTTCGATTATCACTTTCTTTTGTTTTTGATTCCTTGTATATGAATGTAATATTTATGGCAGACTTGTTGGCTCAACATGCATGTTGATGACAAAAGCGGAGTTCAGTTTTGGAAATGCTAGGACCCTAAAGAGATATATAATGGACAAATGCCAATCTATTCATTAACAGTTGGTTTTAAGTTGGAAACTTGTGAAAATTGACAGTGTCTTGATCCCATTTCACTTTCCATGCATATTGATGTTCCTTATAATTTTAAGATAAATATAGATTTATGATCACTAAGTAGTAAACGTTATGTTGATGTACCTTACAATTTTAAGATATGGGTATCCTATTGTATGCAACTTTTTACACGTTGAACAATTTGTCATGCATGGTGCCGTGTGGTATAGGGGTTAGATCGTATATTGGGCTAATCGGTCATGAGCCTATGGATTGAGTAATTTGTTATGAGAAAGATAACGAAAAATTTGATCGATGAGTAATTCACTTTCGAATTCAAAAGTAAAGGATTTTCTTAGAAGCCGTTTTGGATTTGGTTTGGTGGCCAGTTCGTCGGTTTATATTGGTTTTTAGCGGTTAACCGGCCGGTCTGGTTTGACTCCTTGCCTAAAAAAACTCATAAAGTTAACGATTGACGATGGTGATCAACTTGCTTTTTTGGGGTCTTATTCTCATTTTGGGGTCAACATTTGTCTTATTCCTTCTTAAACCTCACAATGGTATAGAAAAAACAATAAAATATAGTTTTCGTGGGATACAAGTTAGTATGCCATTTGACCTTTCAAGTTATTATCTCTGTTCTTGATATTCCCTCGTTGCCCAGCCCAAATATCAAAAAATAAAATATAACTAGACCCCAAACTTTAGTCGTAATTAGTGGTAAATGATGCTGCGAATTTTCAAAATGCCAATTTTTTTAAAAAAGTTTGTTACATTTATTACAAAGATGGGAGTGGAAACCACGAAGCTTGCATGGAGAAGCCAATTAGACATACTGTAGTTGAAAATAAATTAATCCTTAAAGTAATTCTTTAAAACTATTTTGCCAGCCTAAATATATGAATCAATCATACAATGTAATCCAAAAAATAATACAAGAGTACGTACCAAACTCAATGAACTTTAAAGCTTGACTTGACTTTGCTATATGCGACAGTTGAATTCTTTAAATTTTGGAGCACATTTTCCAAATTTATTATAATTGTTGCATTCACAAATAATAATTGTTTTGAAAACCAAGATCATTTATGTAAAAAATTACCATGTTTTTACCTCGAGATCAAATATTTTGATAAATTATAGAGGAATTCCCTCTTATACCACTATTTGAAGTTTTTTTTTCCAAAAATACCACCTTAAAGTTTTTTTTCCAAAAATACCACATTTTTTTCTTAAGTTCCAAAAATACCACTTTTTAAAAAGTTAATTTTTAAAGTTTAGAATTTAAATTTTTTGGGTTTGAGTTAACTATTCCAAAACTAGGGTATAGTTTTAGGGGGTAGGGTTTGGGTTTGGGGTTTAGGGTTTAGTTTTGAATGTTAAAAATGAATTTTTTTTTTAAAGTGGTATTTTTGGAACTTTGGAAAAAATGTGGTATTTTTGGAAAAAAAACTTCAAGGTGGTATTTTTGGAAAAAAACTTTAAAAAGTGGTATTTTTGGAAATTGCCCTAAAAGAATCGACTTCGTATACTATAGGCTCAAACTCATGGTAGTTTTTTCACCGGATAATAATGAATTTCAACCAAATGAACCAAACCGCAAACTACAACTACAAGAAAATTTTAAACCAAAAAAACTATACGAAAATCAAGACTCCATAGATTCATATAAGAAATGGTAATTTTTTTTTTTTGGTCACCACTTACGACATAATAATAACGAAAAGGTATTTATAGACAAATTCAACTTAATACAATAACTAATTCAATCAGTTGAGAAGTGAGCGCGGTCTAACTATAAGTCAACCAAGAATCAGCACTACTTCTTCCGAGATCGAGTCTTCTCCCTTGCAATATAGTTAATAAAAATCATTACTATTGCATTTTTAAAACGTCAAGTAGCAACGCCAACAACATTCCCTTATATATATATATATATATATATATATATATCCAAGAACTCTTCTCTTGTTTCTTCATTCCCTCTACATCTTCTTCTCTTTTGCTTACCGGTGTTATCGATTAAACTAAAAACCAGAGATTTTAAGCGATGTACGTTGAGCATGTTTATATCTACCTAGCAATTTCCGTATTCTTGCTGGGCTTAATCTTATTGATCAGTTGTTATGTAATAGTCTTCTGCGTGGTTCAAAAGAAAGAGATGGCTAACGTCGATGGCGAATCCGAACGTACCAAAAGCCAATCAAGGTTACGATGCTTGAGCTTAATCAATCCTCATACGTACGTCGTATGCTGTCTTACGTCAATATGTTCAGAAATTCTTGTCTTTTGTTGTGCTATGGTTTTATTTATATTTTGATGATAACTTTAGTTTTTGTATCACTAAAAGTTTAATTTCCAATTCTATTTTCTTTGTCAATGCCATGTATCCCATAACCTTCTCAGAGTGTGATTGATTTGAAATTTCGTTTTATGTGATGATTGATACTTGAGAAAATTGGATTGTATACCCTAAAACTTGTTAAACATTGGAAAAGTAAACCAAATTTTACAACATTGGAAAACTATCTTTAATATTGAACAAATTATCATATAAATATATTGACAGTTAAAAATTGTTTAGTTTAAATTATTAAATTAAGTTCAATTTATTAACAACTCATATTTATATTTTAAAACAAAAAAAAAACTATATGGTTAATTAATCATAAATTTTGCAACTAAAATTATAAATAAGTAAGTCGATTTACTTTACACAGTTGATTTATATTTTTCTTCGTTGATTTTTTGCTCTATTGATTTATTTAAACTATTGACTTCTTTTTTTTTATGTTCGTCAACAGTTTGGTCGACTTATTTTCAACTATGGATTTATATTTGTATTGGTTGATTTTTTTCTTTTGTCGACTTATATAACCATTGACTTATTTTTTTATGTTCGTCGACTTAATCATCAGATTCGTCGATTTATTTTCAACTATGGATTTATATTTGTATTGGTTGATTTTTTTTTTTTGTCGACTTATATAACCATTGACTTATTTTTTTATGTTGGTCGACTTAATCATCAGATTCGTCGATTTATTTTCAACTATGGATTTATATTTGTATTGCTTTTACTTTTTCCTTTGTCGACTTATATAACTATTGACTTCTTCTTTTTTTGTTCCTCAACTTAATTTTTAGATTCGTCGACTTCTTTTCAACTATTGATTTATATTTGTATTGGCTGAGTTTTTTATTTATTGACTTATATAACCATTGACTTATTGTTTTTATGTTCGTCGACTTAATTTCTTGTATTCATCGATTTATTTTACACTATTAATTTATATTATGGTTCAATGACTTTTTACTTTGTCGACTTTTTAAACCACTAACTTATTTAATAGGTTCATGGATTTAACAAATTAATATCAAAATTAATTAAGATGTAAATTATAAAATGAGTTTTAAATTACAATATTTAAATTCTTAATTATGTTATAATAAAAAAAGAAGTAATATTCGTAATTATTTTATAATAAAAAATAAATAAGTAATTTTATTTAAATTAATAGAAAATAGATTATATTTTAAGGTAATTATTAACTAGAATATTACTAAATCAAAAGAAAATCTAGAAATAAATTATATTAATTTTTATTTAAAACTGAAAAATCAAATTATTTTGTTAAAAAAATTAGAATAATTAATGATTAAATAATGGTAAAAATATAAAAAAAAATTTGAAAATTAAAAATATCATTTCAAACTAAAAATATGGTAGTTTTCAAATGTTTACAAATTTAGTATAATTTTCAAATTTTCAAACAAATTTAGGGTACTTATCCAAATCGCCGTTTTTATTCTACAATTCGATTGGCAGTTATTTACCAACATAATTAAGCGAAAAATCGGTTAGAAGTAAAACTAGACATCTATCAAAATAAATAAACACAAAGAATCAAATTAAATAGACACAAAGAAATGATGTACAACAGAAAAATTGTTAAGGAGTTTGGTTTTTCCACTAATGACGTCTAGACAACGGATGTACTAAAAGTGGTAAGAGATAATACTTCTTTCTTGAAAATAGTTAATTATGGATTCAAGAAAAAAGAGTGAACTATTGTCATAACTCATAAGTATGTGGTTAACTACGATTTTCACTTTAATCACATAAAACCAGGTCGTATATCGGAGAAATTAAAGATTTTGTATAGATGGGTTTCATTGGTGGCAAAAAAAAAAGCGATTAATTGGGACATGACAATTTCAGAAATGTAAGAACATTGCAATTTCAGAAATGTAGTTTGATAGTTAGTTGATTCTTTATTCGTTTTTCACATTATTTGAGCAATATAACAACAATTGGTTTCTGAAACGTCTATCAAATATGTAAGTTAAATATTAATTATATATATATTTGAATATATACACACATAAAACTAGATGTAAGGAAAAATTAGCACTGCTAAAGAAAGTTTACAAAGAAAAGTTCCATGATGCATATTTGATTGTTTCAAAGACATCTTGGAATACAAGGATGAACAAAGTAAAGAAAGCATATGCCATGTTGAGAAACAATATAACTGATAATAATGGTGGATGTCATTGTCAAGATACAAAATAATGATCGAAGATGAAAAAAAGAAGACAGTGAATACATAGATTAGGATTTTGTTAATGGTTACTTGGAGCAACTTCCTAGATTTGCACTGAGCTTGGAACATAAGAGCACACAAATGGGTAACAATATGCTTCTGTAGATTCGCCAAGATCCACCTTTTCGAAGTATCCATTCTCTCCAATGATGTGAGCAATGTTGCGACTAGGGCTCATACCATTGTCTTTATCAAAAACCACTGCAGCTTTTTTCTTCTGGTCAATGAAGAAACTCCCACAGAAAACACTAAGTGGTATCCTATCTACTGCTAAGAACAGTTTGTTCCACGATACCTCGTTAGGCTCAATCTTATGCGTAACCCAAATCTCCATCCTCATTGTATCCTTGCTCTCAAATAAAACCGCAAACTGCTCTTCTCCAACACTAGAAAGAGTCACATTATCACCACGAAACGAGTGAAAAGGCAAAAACAAATGCGGTCCAAATCTCTCTCTTGTAAAATCAAAACAAATCAAGTAATCAAACTCTACTTCTGTATACACAAACCGCCACCAGTAAGTGTTTCCCTTAAGAGACACACATCCTCGACCCAAATCAAGCCGGTCTGGAGTGACATCAAGAACCTTCCATGAATTAGTCTTAAAACTGTATATTTCGAAATCAATAGACTCGTGAACATTCTCAATATATCTCAAGATTTTGTGGCTACGCTCTTTGTTCTTCTTCAACTTGTATCCAAGAGCGTAAGTGTCACCAGTATGGTGGTAAGCATTTCTTGGTTCGATCCACCTTGTTTGCATAGTATAAGGATTCCAAGCCACGAGTATAGGTTTGAGGTTCGTGGTGAGGCATAAGAGTAAACCATCGCAGTGAAGGACATCAGATATACTGACTTGTTTTGCATTCTTTAAGCTAACAAGTTTACCTTTAGGCTTTATAGATGGACTATGAATTCCATGGAGATTGACATTCATAAGATAAACCTCAAAATTCAACACAACGATTACCTGAAGCTCCTTTTCTTGATGCTTCTTTGCTGCTGCAAGTTGCATGTTTGTAAACCTTTGATGTTTGGATAAAGTGTTCCATTTTTTGCATGTAGGTCTCACTTCTCTCATTGATGTCACCGGAACCCTAGAGAGCACCTCCTCTATCAGTTCCATAGGAAGATCTGAAATCGCCATTGTTGAATCTTTCATTTCCAAGTTAGAGAAAAACCTTTCAGCTTCTATCTGACTTTTTCCTTTGTTCCAACTTCTCATAAGTGTGAGCATTTGAATGCAAGAAACCCTACTGGGTCAATCATGGGCCTATAATTTAGTGGGCCTCATAACGTGGGACCAAGACATAATTTTTTTTTTTTGTAAGAAGACCTTGACATTTGTACGTAAGAACAAATATTAGTGGAATGTTTAGATTTTTATCAACAACAAAAACATTCGTTTAATAAAATTGCAAATTTAAATTCTGCCTTACATTACATAGTCAAGGCTTAACCAGCTTGTTATCCCATTGGGCTAAATCTCATAAATTAAGCAAATGTTTCAAATACCAAAATATATTAGGAAACTGGTTAGTGTTAGTAAGACATGTCTGAGGAAGTAATTGAAACACACCTGCCACATGAAAACTTGAAAGATAATTATAAGTTAGAGAGATCACACAGTATAACAAGATTGGATCAAGGTGGAGAATAGCATCAATATCATGACCAATGTAAATTAAACATACTTACAAACTGATGATTAAGCATACTTAAACAAAATACACAAGAGACGAGATAAACAAAAAGCTTTTCGAGTCCCAAACTGAATACAATACTAGCAAAAAAGCTTTTGAAGTTCCAAACTGAATAAGAAAAGAAGCAATTGTGAGTAAATGAGAGTGGAAGACAGATTTAACACACTGGTCACCGATAAGTAAATATGAGTATATTATGAAATGAAAACAAGAACCCCGAGACATATTTAGTCCTACAAAAAAAGCACCACTTAGTATCAGTAACATAAATCAAAACATCTTATGGCCGATTTGTATGAATTGGGAGCTTCCAAGCTTGAATCTCTGCATTTTCCACAATAGCAAAGCAAGCAAGTGTTAAGATGTAAGAAATCAAGGTACAAGAGCTCCATCAAAACATCACACCTGCAAATATTAACATTAGCAACAAAACAAAGATTCGTGTTAATGAGCCGTATACAAAAACAGAGGCAAAGTTTAGAAATCTATGCGTTGTGGCAATTTAAATCTTGTCAAATGGGAAAAAAAAAACAGAAAACAAACGCAAGCAAAAAAAACATATATTCAAACTCCCGAATACAATGTTTCAGTATCGAATACCAGGACAGGTGCTCCTTTAGCTGTGGCCTGTGGGATTGGTCACAAACACACAAGTGACCAGATTCATGAGCTACAATTAGTTATCATGTGACAAAACTAGCAACAGCGAAATACGTAAAAAGGAATATGTACGAAGAAAATGAGGTTGAATCATCCTGCAACTGCAAGTCTAAAAAATGAGGTTGGAAAAAATATTTTCTAAAACCTACGAAAACCTTTTTACCATTTGAATCAATTTCAAAACCAGTAGGGAAAACAAACAAAAAATCAAATGAGGACAATCTTACCTCTCCATTTGGGAGTTTCTTCTCAGAACACAAAGATTACTTTATCTCGGCCATGAACTTCTCATATATAGAATCTCCAACAGCAGATGGATTCTCTACAGGTGGCTGTACTGGAGGCTCGGGAGTCCAGGGGACGTTCCCCATACTCTGTGAATAGCCAACAGTGGGCGGTGGCGGCATAGGAAGATTAGGTGCCCAAGGTGCATTACCTAGTGAGTGATCAGATGTTGACACAGGAGAATTGTTAGCCCAAGTCAAGTTACCCATGCTTTGGGAATGATCAGTAGACGAGACCGGCATTGGAGGTGGAATAGCATTGTAATAAGATGGATAACTCATATATTGATGCTGTCCATACATACCTGTAGCTGAGTTCACATAGCTATTTGGTGGCCCAGATGAAGCAGGAGCACCATTGTCTGCTTCTACCCCTGGTGGGAAGCTTTGTTGGCTTTCACTAGACGATGGGTATTGAGGAGCAGTGCCAGGTGGAGGAGCTTGTGTCAAATGAGGAGGAGGAGGTGGTGGATAGTGCATTCCATAAGGAGAGAAATGTTGACCAGGGACAGGATGGTACGAACCAGGAGGAGCGGGAGGAGCATACGGATAATAAGAAGGAGCAGGAGGACCCCAAGGAACTGGAGCTGTTGAATAGCCTACAGGAGGAGGATATTGTTGTGAAGGATAAGCACCAGTCGGCTGGTTTGAAGGAGGATAAGCTTGAGTTGGTGCTGGCGGTGCAACAGGCGGTGGCTGTTTACCAGCAATCCTGACAGCAAGTGTTTTACCTTCTAACCGATAGCCGTTCATTGCATGTACAGCAGTGTTGGCCATGTCAACATCAGCGTATTTGACGAAACCATAGCCTCTGCTCAGACCAGACTCACGGTCCTTGATTACCTTTGCCTTCACAATTTCACCAAAAGATGAAAAAAGACTAATCAAACCATCGTCGTCAAGCATCGGAGGTAAGAACCCAATGTACAAATTTGTTTCGTCATATTCTTTGGAGGATTGGGCCAGAGTTGACCCTAAGCCAGGATGCGCACTTGCCCTACTCCCTGCATTGTTACCCCATGGAGGATCACTTCCCGGACCAAGAGCCAAGGTAGTACTCTGTTTGAGAGAAGATTCAGGGACAGTTCCTCCTACCTCTGCCAAGAAATTCTGATATTCATCATCCATTTTCTTCCCAATAGTACCCTTCACCGGGCAATCAATAGTAGGATGTCCACCATCACCACAAATCTTGCAAAGAACATCACTCTTGAATGTATTAGTACGAGAAGGACACACATTTTGTCTATGCCCTGTCTCACCACACTGCCTACATAATTCTCCATCCCTAATAGTTCCATTCAATGTAGCAAGTTCCTTAAGCTGTTGCCTCTTGTGTTCATTCTGCACCTCATCAACAGGTTGCAAAAGCTTCTCAATCATACCAACAGCAGCATCAAGAGATTCTTGAGTCTCAGCCTCAACTAAAACATGCAAATCCTCATTCTCCGAAGGATCGTATTTCAAATCTTTCTTCTGCTTAAACCTACCTTCTTTCACAGACCCTTTACCTCGAATCACAATCTTCGCACCAGTCTCATTCTGCATTCTCTTCTGAGTATTCCCTCTCGGGCCAATAATAAGTCCCATAAAACCGTAACCAGGATACTCCTTCTCCGGGATATAAAGCTTCTTCTGTAACTTAGGAGGTCTATAATCCGCAGGTGGTTTAAACGCAGGATTCTTCTTAATAATCTGAGAAATAATCTCTTGTCTTTCTCTATTCAATCTCTCTCTTGCTCTATACTCTCTAGTATTAACCCTAATTCCCATATTATCATAAACAGGTTCTGGTGAAGGAGACCTATTACTTTCCTCTCTATCATCTAAAGCCATACCAGACTGCAAAATCCTACTGATATCAAGTAACCTAGTATTCAAAACCTGAATCTCAGGATCAAACTCAATACCTTTCATGAAATCAGGTAACTGAATCAATGGCTTTGGTTCATCATCTGCCCATCTAGACTTACGCTTTCTCGTTACAGTAACTCCTTCCACGTTAGGGTTCGATGACTCAGAAGGCTGAGGATCCCATCGGCTCCGACGACGACTCCGGCTTGTTGTATCGTCCTCTGAGCCATTAACGCCGCTCTCTGATGCTAGTTGGTGTATCTGAGGATTGTTTAGATGATTCGAATCGTGTGGAGTAGTGGTGTCTCCGTAGGGGGAAGGAGGATGATGATCTTGGGGTTGTAGAGAAGGATTTGTGTGGTTTGATTCGATGGAATCCATGGCGGAAGCTCGAGAATTAGGGTTTCAGATCCAGAAGATGAATTTGTGAGATTATCGAAGGTTGTGTATATAAGGAACAACAACAAAAAGGCGGCTTAGCTTTATTGGGCCTAATTTCAGACTGAGGCCCATGGGCTTTTCTAAAAAGTCTGATCAATTTATAAATTTGAATTCAGATAGAATATTTTTGGTAGGAATACTCAATTACACATCAACGAAGTTTTAAATTTGTTTGATATGGCTAATTGTGGAAGCTGAATTCTGCCCTAAGTATTTATTAGAGAATTCGGGGAAAAATTTTATGGTTTTAAAAATGTCTAGGTCTAATCAAATGAACCGACAAATGAAACGTAAACGATATTTTATTTATCGACGAACAAAAAATACAAAGAGAATACAAGTGAGTAGCGAGCAGCAGCTATCTAGTACTTTAATCGAGTGTGTAAAAGAAGTTAGGTCGAAATATGCCTCTTCCCATTGTATTTATAGCTCCTTCAGCTTTATTCGTCAGTTCCGCAAGCTCAGATCCTTACTCCGTATCTCAGGCCATTCGGTTGTAATCTTCCGGAAAAAAAATTTGGACTTACCTGGCTCCAGCTCCACCTCTTTTTTGGACTTATCTATTCGTCTGTGGGTCCCAGTCTATTATGAGCCCGATTTATTCCCTTAATGGACCGTAAACGGGTTTGGTCTTATTCGGAGCTTCAAGTCTTCGCGTTATTCTTCTTTACTCAGGAATGACATGTTCTGATATGGACTTTTAGCTAGGCTGGTTCGGTGTGACGAATCCAACTTCAACACTAACGTATGAATAAACCAATAATAACATGTCATGTTCTAAAGTGTATTTTTTCTACGCAAGTAATAAAATCTTGACAAAAAAAAAGACAAGTCTATAACTCTCCACTAATGCTCAAAGAAAAAAACACAACTTTTGTGTGCCTTGTTCCCCAAACCAACGACAAGTCATGTTTTGAAGTGGTTTTTTTCTACGTGAGTAATAAAATCTTGAAACCGACCACTAACAATATCTTTGAGAAACTACATATATAAAACCAAGATAGAAAAACTCTCTTGAGTTATCCATTACTTTGGATCATGGAGAGATAAACACTGAAGAAGATCCTCAATACCAAGAAGAAGAAGCAATAACGTGGTTTGCAAGGTACCAAAACCGCAAAGCGGATTGGTTAAAGAAACAAGAGGATATATGGTGATTGTGGGAAGCTATGGTTATAGCCAGTATGAGCCATATCAATGTTTCAGGGATTGACCATAATTTGGAAGCTCATATTGGCTATAACCGTAGCTGCAACCACCAGATTCCTTTTTGTTTTCTCAAGCCAATCCCCTTAGCGGGTTTGATATCTTGCGAACCACGCCAATCTCCTGCAACTTTCTTCATATTTCCCTTTAATTTTCAGTTGTTCCACCAAACTCTGAGCATGCATGTGATGTAAAGGGAGAAACATAGAGAGATTGAGAGAAGAGTACACTCTGTTTTGTCGTAATGGAATAGATTTGTAGTATCATGCCAACTTCATCAATTATCTTCAAATGGCAACGAACCAGCCATATCCAAAGATAGAACTCAACGTCAAGCTTCAGCCAGATAAGTTGATCACAGAACTCTCCTTGGAAAACAATGAAATACCCTACTTCTAATAACAACACAAAACGGGAAGTTCGACCAAAGGCACATAGGACAGTGATGATAGTCGTTCTTACCAAACGACAGAAAAGCTTGCTTGGAGTTTGGCGATTCAAAAGAAAGAAGTGTTTGAAGAAAATAGTACATGTATTTGATCAGAAACATTAACAGTATGGACTTGATAAAAACAAGAATGGACAAGAAGAGCGAAAAAAACGTCAATGATGTAGCAAGTGGTGAGATCATGTTGGTCGAATCGTGGAGACTAAACACAATGCTTTGAGGAACTGACAGAAAGAGAGTAGACCTTTAGGATTCACCTATCCAAATGTGATTTCAGGATCGTCCTATGATATTCGAGCCAGCACACGCCAAACCTCTTGGACGATTTTATCAATGAAACTTTCCTCATTTCTGCAGCAAAAATATTAGCATGAAAAATTATACATCTTTAATGCTTCATAACATTTAAGAACTGAGAACAAACGTAAATGCAACTAACTCCAGACGCAATGAAAGGTTGAACCCTTCTAACTAGAGCTCTCTGACCCTTACAAATTCCTATGAATTCTATATTTTATTTTGCATCTTAAATAAGGAAAAAGAGAATGGTACCTCTTTCCATCGTAAACAAAGCCCATTCGTTCACAAACAGAGTTAAAAGCCTCCTCCCATTTGTTCGCTTCGTCATCACCAACATTTTGCATGTGATACTTCAACACATCACCGAACGCTCCTCGGAAATGTATAACGGTCTCTGGCTCCATCTTGTAGAAGATGGGAATGGTCACGAGTTTGCCTTCGTCCATGAGTTCTTTTATCTTAACCAGCTCTCTCAAGCACCAAATTGACTCTGTGTACCCGTCCGAAAAGATAGCCAGTGCAATTCTCGACTTCTCGATCTGCTTGAAAAGGCTACCTAGAGGCTGGCCTTTTACCAAATCATCATCAATGTAGACGTTGATACCTTTATCTCGTAAGGCCCTAGCTAGATGGCTGATGAAGGAGTGACGAAGTGTTCCTCGGAAACTGAGGAACACTTGATGATGAGGTACACTGCTGACCACGGAGGAGGAGGCAGGCATGGGAGATATTTCCTGGAGAATAAAATGTTTCGAGTTTTCGAGGATTGGTTGGAGTTGGAAAGACATCCTAGAAGTCCTCTTTAAAATGTCTTCATTATGCATCTAAAGCTGATAATAAGAAT
This sequence comes from Arabis alpina, assembly GCA_900128785.1. Taxonomy (NCBI): domain Eukaryota; kingdom Viridiplantae; phylum Streptophyta; class Magnoliopsida; order Brassicales; family Brassicaceae; genus Arabis; species Arabis alpina. The sequence goes on from LT669794.1 coordinate 47,932,085, forward strand.
AGGTTACCAAACACTTGTATTGAAGATCTCTCATCACAGCTGCAGCATTGTCACGGTCTGAGTTCATGATGCTTGAAACGAAATCTGCATTTTCCGACCTGAGAAGACATGCTACATCTAGAAGTATGCTTTTCTGTTCCAGTGCTTCACAACTCACTGTTAGCACTTTCTGAATCTCCTTGTCCGGAGTTACCATTAAGCTCTCCCATTTCTCCATCCAGTATGTTTTTTTTTTCTGAAGTAGATCTGAACCTAACAACTTCACAGCTAACGGGTGCCCTTTAGCATAATTTACAAAATTGTTTGCTAGATCGACAAATTCTTCCGGCGGGTAGAGCTGCTTATCAGAGAATGCCTTTAGGCAGAAAAGCTCCATAGCTTCTCTGTCATTTAATCTTGGAACTTCATATGTTGCATCAATGTTTCTTGAAAGCAGTTTCTTGTCACTGGTTGTTATAACAATCCTGCTTCCACTGCGGTACAGTTCCTGCGCCCCGATGAGGACATTTATTTGATTTTCCTCGGTCACGTTATCCAGCACAATAAACAACTTTTTGTTCCTTAGACAGTGTTCCAATCTTCCATGCGCTCTAACATCAACAATTTGTTCATCTAATAATTTACACAGGAGTTTCTGACGCAAATGATGTAATCCATACCTTTTTGACTCATTTTCAATGTCTTCAAGGAAACAATACCCATCAAATTGATGATGGTTTCGTTTGTATACGCTATCAACAACCGTGGTCTTTCCAATTTTAACCATCCCAAGAACCCCAATGGTGCGTATACAATTTGCATCATCAAACCTCAGTAACTCCTCCAGTTCCTTTGAACGTGATTCAATCCCCGGGAAACCACGGATTTCACATGGAGACAAATCATTCAGCCTGCTGAAAGTGTCCCGGGCTATTTCTATAACAAATTCAAGCTCCGGTCTGCCAATTGCACAAATGTCTATCCAAATTAGAATTTCACACTAAGTAGTTAAAGAAAGTAAACAAGAGGAAGCTGAAAACAAAATAGAGCATTGGAAGACTACAAATCCAATGAAAGGGTTTGCTAGTACCTATCCCCAGGAAGTACACAGCCGACGATATCGGAAGCAGTCTTGAGAGCTTTTTTCCATGCTTCAACTTTGTGATAATCTTCCTTGAAACTCTCCTCAGGGGTCAGAAAGGGAGCTCCAAACTTCCCTTTCTGTTCTCCCACATCAGAAATTTCACGACTTTTGAGTTTTGAGGAGTCGAATCTTTCTTGATGACTTTTGAGTCTTTTGGAAGAGAAGACGACTTTTGAATCTTTCCACAAAGGTTGTTTTGTATTCAGCACAACTTCGTTGACTTTTCAGAAAGCAGTTAACTTTTCCATTAATAAACAAAGCTTTGTTTTGTGACTTTCTCTTGATTCACTCGCACAATAAGTGAAATGTCCATCAAAAAGAAGCTTCAGTCTGATAAGTAGATCATAGAACTCGCCTTCAAGAACCAAAGTGTTTGAAAAGCAATGTAGCGTCTTCAAGTTCCTATTTCAATGTAAATTGTGTGGTTAGTATATATAAGAAAGATACTAAGAGAAATTCAACAACAATAAAGTACAATAAGCATTCTACTTCTACCTTTTGTTGTCTTCAAGACCCGGGACCTCCAATCTTGGGAGTAAACACCGATAAAGGGATTTCATCTCTTATCCTCCCATTCTTTTTCTCTTCAACCTGTGAGTGGGACTGACCTCGAATAGGCAAGAAAGCCTCAGTTGATGTACGCTCAACCATATCTGTTACCCGTATTCCCTGAATTCCACGGTCGTTCTCATCTGGAGCGTATAACAAACTCATCCCACACCTTATCACCTCACACCATTCTAGTTTTCTGTCAGTTTCATCGGTAAGGTAGAATTCAAACGAGGCACTAGTGGGATGACATCTACTACTGTCATTACTCTCTTCACTCCAACCAAAGACTGGCATGTTACAGTTATTATTACTGATAAACACATGGTCAGATCCAAGTTTCCGTGGCTCATGGCAAGATGATCCACATGACTCATTCCATCCCCCAAGACCGAAAGTAAAGCTGATAGACTGACCGTTTTGATTCTTGAATCTGCACTTGCATCTTACAGATAAACGGTTGGCTTGATGACCTTCGTAATCCTTGAAGTTGACAACAGCACATAGGGAAGCTCCGATAAATTTACTGTTACACCAGTGTGGAAGCAGAGCGGTTTCTATTGAAGATCCCATTCTCTGCTGGCAGAACCATGACGGTATGTCACTTCCTGGAAAACAAACCGCAACCAGAGGATCTAGAACTAGTCCCTGAAATGAGTTATAAAGAAAAACTATTTAAGCATGAGCGTTTGATCAAGGTCCTACCAGAACAACAGTGCGATTGGAACCAACCTTGTGATTATGTTGAAGCGATTTCCTTGCCAGTAGCTGACTCTTGAGTTGGGCCTGAGCTACAATAGCTTCCTGTTCAGTTCGGTTCAGCTTGAAGCAATCTGTGAAAATGAAAGTAGTATGCATCCTCTCGGTTACTAGGGGAAGCGTCACTGGTTTTGCTATTTTTTCCAGAGAAACACACCCATGAGCATCTACATACTGTAGATTAGATGGAAGCAGAGGAAGAGAATTGAGCCTGTGGCAATGCTTCAAGTCAAGCAACAACAGAGAATAAAGTTTCTCAATGCTTTCAGGTAGGGTCTCAATATTGTTTCTGCTTAAGCATAGACACCGCAATGAGTACAAGGTGCTGAAGTTGTCCGGCAATTTGTAGATATTGCAATTGGTGAGATAGAGGTCCGATAAGCAAGAGTTGCCTGAGAAAGGCAACAATACTAACCCTGTTGAATCTTCAATGCTAGATCCACAGAATGAAAACATCTTGAGGTTGCTCAAACAAATAGTTTCAGGTTTCTGTTTGATGGACGTTCCATCCATAAGCAAAATCTCTAAGCATTCCATCTCCTCTTTGATAGGTGGAAGACTCTCCAGCGCTGAACAACCAGAGAGAATCAGTTCTTGAAGAGACTTCAGCTTGTAAAGATCGTCGGGAAGACACCTCAACTTGCAACAATTCTTGAGATTCAGCAAAATGAGGTTGCGAAGACTCTCGATGTGTTCAACAACTTGTTCGATTGCTGAGCCTTCCAAATAAAGGGATTCAATACTTTCAGATATAATATGAAACTCCTGAAGTTTTGAGCAGCCACTGAGGATCAGAGTCTTCAGAGATTTTAAATTGATTCCTTTTGGAAGACTCTCAAGGCTTGTGCAATCTCTAAGGTTCAGGTAAATAAGTTTGTTCATCTGTTTGATTGATGAGCCTAAGACAGCCAAACTTGTACAGCCTTCGAGATCCAATCTTTCAAGACTTTTGGCGTTGGATAAGCCGGTTAAGTTAAGCAAGCTTTTTGACTGACTGAGGTCCACCCATCTTAAATTTTCTGTATTCTGTGGCACATAGACAATGATTCAACAACATATTAGTAGAAAACTAAAGAATGACTTTTTCAGATAAGAAATATATGGCAGAGTGTGCACCTTTTCATCTTCCCATAGTTGTTTGATGTGGCTATGACGCAGATTAAGATAGACAAGTTCCTCTGGATTGAATTCTGATGGCAGGTATTCGTAAGGGTACCCCTGCCAGTGAAGGAATACAAGCTCATCTGGAAAATGATCAAGCCCTCTAGAGAATGCAAATTTCTGGTCCTTATCACACCACTGAGAACAATGAGAATTGTGGAATTTCAGGAATTTGAGATTCGACATCTTCATGAAAACATCAGGACTTAGCTTGATCCTTTCCACATTAGTCATGTTCAAGAAGATGCCTCTAACACATTCAGTACCCTGGTAGCAAGAGCAAAAAAGATTAAAGGACGGGAAGAGGATAACAGAAAACAATACCAGAAAGGAAAAAATACATCTAAGTGTAGATATGATGTTGTACGAAAGCAAATCAAATGAAATAAGCGCACCGTGTTCTGCTCCAGGACATGACGAATATCTTTGTAGTTCCACAACCTAGTACGTTTTCCTGCTCTTCTAATCGCTGATTCATATCCAATTTCCTTCCCCATTGTATGCATTAGATCATGCATCTCAAGCCGATTATAAGAAACGGTTACCAAACACTTGTCTTCAAGATCTCTCATTACAGCTGCAGCATTGACACGGTTTGATTTCAGGATGCTTGAAACGAAATCTGCTTTTTCCGACCTGAAAAAACATGCTATGTCCAGAAATATGCTCTTCTGTTCATCATCTAGTGCTTCATAACACATTTTTAGAGCTTTCTGAATCTCCTTGTCTGGCATTACCCTTAACCTCTCCCATTTCTGCATCCAGTATGATTTTTCCTTCTGGCATAGACCTGAACCTAACAGCTTCAAAGCTAATGGATGCCCTTTAGCATAATACACAAAATTCTTCGATATATCCATAAATTCGTCTGTCGGGTAGAGGTTGTCAGAAAATGCCTCAAGGCAGAAAAGCTCCATAGCCTCCTTGTCACTTAATCTGGGTACTACATATATTGCGTCAGCGTTGCTCTCCAGTAGTTTCTTGTCTCTTGTTGTTATAATAATCCTGCTCCCTTTCTGGTAGAGTTTCTGCTGTCCGATGAGAACTTTTACTTGATTTTCCTCGGTCACGTTATCCAGCACAATCAACAACTTCTTGTTCCTTAGAAACTCTTCCAATCTTCCATGCGCTCTGACATCCACATTTTCTTCATCCAATAATTTACACAGAAGTTTCTGATGTAAATGATGTAATCCATGCCTTTTTGACTCGTTTTCAATGTCTTCAAGGAAACAGTACCCATCAAATTGACGGTAGTTTTGTTTATATACGCTATCAGCAACCGTTGTCTTCCCTATTCCAGTCATACCAAGAACACCAATGGTTCGGATACAGTCTGCATTATCAAACATCAATAACCCCTCTAGTTCCTTCGAACGTGATTCAATACCCGGGAAACCACGGATTTCACATGGAGACAAATCGTTCAGCATCCTGAAAGTTTCTTTGGCTATTCTTTCAACAAATTCACTCTCCGGCCTGCCAATTGCATAAAGTCTGTCAAATATAGAAGTTTACGGAAACTGAACTACTGAAACAAGACAAGAACGTAGACATCAATAGATCTAAAGAACAGTATCACTACTTCAGCGTTGGCTACAACAAAACCAAAAGAAAGTAAAAGTAAGATTTGCTAGTACCTTTCCTCAGGAAGTACATAGCCCAGGATATTGGAAGCAGTCTTGAGAGCTTCCTTCCATGCCCCAATCTTATAGTCACCTCCCTTGAAACTCTCCTTCGGGTTCTGGAAGGGAGTTTGAAAACTCCCTTTCTGATTCTCCACATCAGATTTCTTGACTTTGTAAAAGATCGGTAAGACTCCATGACCGAATTTCTGACGGCATTGCATGATCTTCCAGAGTTCCTCCAGGCACCAGGTGGAGTTGGCATAGTTCTCCGAGAAGACAATGATAGACATCTTAGATTGCTCGATTCTCTCAAAGAGAACTGATATGTCCTTGCCTCGCCGGAGTTTCCCATCAAAGAAAGCATCTATACCTTTCCGGTGTAGGAACTGAAGGAGGTAAGAGGTGAAGGTATTACGCGTGTCCTTGCCTCTGAAACTCACAAACACATCGAACTGTCTCTTGGGGGAGGAAGAAGAAGAAGCCATTAAAGGATTGGGCTATGCTGATGATACAGCTTTTTCTGAAAAGGGTTATCTCTTTTGGAAGTGGAATGGAATGGAGGAAGACTTTGAGGCGTTGACCAACAAGTCTTTAGGACTTTAATCTGTATTGACCTTCTTTATAAACTTGTAATCTAATATGACCTCGTTATAACATATAATTAAGTTTTGGTTTTTTTTTAAATAAAAATCCTGGAAAAGACACAATTAACCTTACTGAATCAAGTAAAAAGACAGAAAAATAGGGAGAGATGGCAAAGAGATAAGTTTGGGAACGTGACTTCCCCCAAACCAAAAGGTCAAAATCCCTAAAAAAAAATTTCTTCTCTTCTTCTTGGATCTTCTTTTATTTCATGTGAAGAGGAAGAGAGAGACGTATTCCGATCGTTTTACAGTCGTCGCTGTCCCGTTCGCCGTCACCGCACCGTCACCCAAATTCTTCAAGGTAACCGTCATGAACATGAAGTGATTTTTCCAAGCAAACACAAGAACATCTTTTCAATTTCGAATGAGTATTGATTTGGAAGATTAGGTTTTGGTTTTGGGTTGCGAGATTAAAAGATTTCTTTCTCTTTTTGTTAATTTCTTTGTCTCTCTCCCTTTGATTTGTGAATGAGTTTTGATTGTTCTGAAATTTGGGAATCGAATGGGATTCTTTCTCTTCTTGTTTATATGTTCCTCTTCATTTGATTTGTGAATGAGTGTTGTATTATGCTTTGGTTTTAGATTCGGGTCTTTGTAGGATTTCTTTCTCTTTTTGTTAATTTATTTGTCTCTCTCCCTTTGATTTGTGAATGAGTTTTGATTTTTCTGAAATTTGGGAATCGAATGGGATTCTTTCTCTTCTTGTTTATATGTTCCTCTTCATTTGATTTGTGAATGACTGTTGTATTATGTTTTGGTTTTAGATTCGGGTCTGTAGTAAAACCGAAATGAGTTTTGGGTTTGTTTCACAGATTAAAACCCAAAACCTATTTGATTTCAATGGGATTTCAATAATCACTCTAATTTGTTTCTCTTCGAATGAGTTTGTTTCTCTTCTTGCTTCTATGTTCCTCGTCACTCTAATTTGGGTGAATGGGTAATTGATGTTCTAAAATTAAAGAAATTAATGGATTTTGTTTTGGTTTTAGTTGTGCATTTTCGGACATGGAATTAGAGATTTGGAATTGGAATGAAATTGGTTTAGACTTTTGATATGAATCGAATGGGTTTGTTTCATTTTGGATTGTGGTTATGAAATTAAAGATTTTGTTTTGTTGCCCTTTTTGTAGAAATGGATAGTAAGAAGAAAGGGAAAGGGTCCAAAGGGAAAGTTAGCCAACGGTATGTTGTGAGTGACAACAGTGAGTCAGAAACCGATGGGGCTACGATAGGGTCAGAGCCGGCATTGAATCCATAGCCAACAGATCCAATGCCAACAGATACCAGTCCAACTGATGTCATGCCAACAGATCCAACGCCAACTGATCACATGCCAACGGATCCAACGCCAACGGATCCATCGTCATCAAAGGTATGTAACTAATCCGCATCTCTTAGTTCTAATTAGACTACAAAAAATCAGAGAACTAGTAATAATGAGTACGAATGTGATGTAATCGGTGAATTGGTACGAACGAGTATAAATGCTTGTACATAGGAAACCTGATTCTACTGGGTATAAATGGTATGCAATTGTTGAACTGGTACTAGTGAGTATAAATGCTTGTACATAGGAAACCTGATACTACTAGGTATAAATGGTATGCAATTGTAGAACTGGTACTACTGGGTATAAATGCTTGTATAAATCGTAGAACTGGTACTAGTGGGTATAAATGCTAGGTATTTTGGGATTGACGTTATGTTTGCATTGCAGATACATACCTTACCCATCCAGCCTGAGCGTTTTTTCTTCAAACCTGACCAGTTTAACACCATATGCAAGATAAATACGAGGTGTGGTTTGAAGGATTTCTTGAAGACCATTAAGACAGTGGGATTGGAACCGGAGGTGGAGTGGTTTAAGAGACATATGCAGTTTCATCATATATTCCACATGTATGATGAGCCAAATCACAAGTCTCAAGCGTTGTGGTTGTTGTTCCTTCGTACTGTACATGTGGATAGGAGGAGAGCTGTTTGGTTTGTAGTCAATGGCGTTCCAATACGTTATTCTATTAGGGAGCATGGTCTCATGTGCGGGTTTGACTGTCATGATTATCCGGTTGAAATCAATCCGGACATGAACTTGACGGACTACCAAAGTAAGTTGAAGAGGAAGAATTTTGGGAGTAAGAAGCAAGTTACTATCAAAGATGTGAAGGATAAGCTGCTTTCATTGAAGAATAAGAGACCGGATCTCAATCGCCTGAAGTTGGCGATTTTGTACTTCTTAAGCGCGGTACTCGCATGCAAGTCTAAGAGCGATGGAAACATTGAGAAGTTCCTATTTAGAATGGCTGAGGATCCAAAATTGTGTAAATCATATCCGTGGGGACGATTAACTTTTGACAATTCTGTCAATGAAATTTATCACTCGGCGGAGTTCATGAATGGTGTTGCGAATGATGGATGGACTATTTCTGGATTCGTATATCCTTTACAGGTAAAAGTTGTATTTATGTAGTTATGGTTCATTGTTTACAACACATGTATGTTGAATATAACTGTTTTTATATCTTTGTGTGTAGTTATTGGCTTTTGAGTGTATACCCGAACTGAAGAGTGCATATAGGATTGAAATTGATGGTAGAGATGCAGCGTGTCCAAAAATGTGCAAGACAAGGTTTATTAAGTGTTATAAGAAAGGTTGGTCATTGGAAGATCTCTATGAGAAGCTTGGTTCTTCTGAGGTATGAATTGAACCTATCTCTTAATTAGAAATTTGTTGGCTAATGTTAATAGCAAATTAATACGAATTTATATTTTCAGGATATTCAAAGTATTATGGAAATAGAATTTGGAGTAGAATACTCTCTTTTGAGCCGCATCTTAGAGGTTGAACCAGTTTATGAAGGTCTGGATTACATTCAAGACAGTTGGAACGAGCATCTTCAAGCGGATAAGAAGATATGTTGGAAAGAGTTGTATGATGCAGATGTGGCATCTCGAGCTCAGGAAGAAGTAAGAACTGTACCGGATGTGGACATCGATCCAGATGAGAATCCGGGTTTGGTACAGGTTCTGACAAACCTTGAAGATAGGCTCAGGAATGAAATGGCTAAGGAGATTGACAAAGTGAACATTAAAGTTAAGGGTTTAAAGAAGAAGAACAAAAAGTGGAAGATGAAAGTGAGGGTTCTTAGAGATGAAGTGAAAAGTCTTAGAAGTGAAGTGAAAAAGTTTTCAAGTTGGAATGAGTATGGAGATGCGGTTGAGTATGGTGGGTATGAGTATGGAGGGGTTGAAGAAGCTGTTGCTTATGGAAAAGAGCAAGCTTCTGGTTCTGGAAAAGAGCAAGAAGAGACTTGGAAGGAATCAGTGGACCGAGCTGTAGAGATAGACACAGAGAAAGAACACGAAGAGATGATTACATTGGAGTAGTCCTACTGTTCATACTTAGGTGAAATCATATTTTTTCCAGTAGGACTACTCCAATGTAATCATCTCTTATTCCATTGGAGGATAGAAGCATAACTGGTAGGCTCAAGGGTTTTGCTTGTAGGAAGGCCTCTGATTTGAAATTGATTGTTAGATTGAAACTGATTTCTTGGTTTAGTGGTCAAATGTTTCATTGTCTGCAATTGTTTGTTTGAGAATCAAAGACTGTTTTGTGTTCTTCTTCAAGATAATGATCACTATCTTACATTGTGTTGATACATTTTGTTCTAGGTGATTGTGGAAAAGGCTGAGAAAAGTGAAATCCCAAACATTGACAAGAAAAAGTTATGACCATTCATAGAATCATATTTACTTCTTTATGTATTGTTTCTCAAGATTTGTAGTTTTTGAATGGTTTGAATTTTGATGAATGCATATAACTTGTACATGAGAGAGTGTCACCAATAAACACACAAAACTTGCAAAGATCTTATAAAGTGTTAAATATCAAATTACTAATAGAAATAATATTAATTTAATTCAAATAACACTCTTATGTGTTTATGGATAATCATGCTCTTACACTCTCTTCCCTTGATTCACTTGCACAACAAACAATGGACACATCCGAGAAAACCCACAACAAAAAGAAGGTTCCTTTGTAGAGAACCCGTGCTTGTATGTTCTCATCAATCCATTCAAGAGATGACTGGAAAAATCCTTACAAATAACCATTCTACTCTTTGACTGAAGAGTGATACACTAGTTTAAGCCAAACACGAAGATGATCAATATCATTGTCCTCACAGATTGCATCTTAAAATATCCTGAAACCAATTGCTTCACCAATCAAAACAGCATTTATGCCAAAGCGTTGCACCAAGAACCATCTAGTTTCACCATTTATGATGTTTGATAATGCTCTCAAGTCTCAACCAGAAACAAGCCAAGAAACTTACAGAGATGCTCGACAACATATGAAGATAAACCATGTCAAGTTGTCAACACATTCTTCAATGAGTATGTGACTAACAACATCTTTGCCTCTGAAAAACTGATCTCCATGAGTAAAAATGCTCGAGATCAGCGACTTCGGATATAAATTCATCTGTCAACAAGGATCACAAGGCATGTAAGCTGCAAGGTAACATAAGTGATCCCAAAATCTCAGAATTTTTCTTGTTGTGGTCAAACATCTAAGCAACAGTTTGTCATTGTATTCCACAATGCAAAAGATAAAAATCATTTGCAGTTACATATAACATTTCAAAGTTGTTCTTTAAATATTACATATAAAGCTATTAGGTCTCCAAGCTTTGTACACTTCCAGTTAGAGGACCTAATAGCTTTATTCTTTAGCATACAAAATCATGCTTCCAGAAGGACAATATGGAAACCATTTATCACAAGGCATCACGGAAATTCCTTCTCAATCTGGTTTTCTATTCCCAAAAAAGCTTTCATGCATATTCTAACACCGTAGTGTTGATACCAGGTCTTAGCACCCAGAGTATTTGCAAGTGATGTAATCAGAATCTGTAACAAGTGTTATGATGTCATGGACTTCCAACTCAATACCTGGATCATAAATGTAGCAACCCAAAAGGTCAAATACTATAACACAATATCTCTATAGCAAACCAAGTTGGTAAATTAACAGGATCTATCTATTTCTAGCTGTCTTTATAATCAAATAAGAAGGCCAAGCAGTGATATCTCACTAAATTTGGATCCAGCGCAGTATTGACTAACATACAACTAAGCAACAGTTGAATACCTGGTGTGGCGACTAACGATATGATACAGATCCAGGAGCATAAACGGTTTTCCAGATTTAAATATCAAGCACTCATATATCTAAATGCTCACACGCATGTCCTTGTGTTGAAATTTTCCTAAACCTGCACAACACGATGAACCATTTTTAGGGACAGCGCTGGAAATAACTGTTTGTATCTATGAATTCTAACATCTTTAGCAACATTAAGCCACTGGCACTGCTGTCACAAAATGGAGTGTGAGCATTTAAATTTGGTAAGAATGTCTGCAATTTGAAATTGGTTGGAGATGTGTTTCATGATATCGGCCCAAGGCTACCTACATTCTGAATTTTTTATCCCCAAGTAGGATTCGAACCTACGAGGCTACGGCCAATGGTTTGAAAAGCCCACGTCCAACTCCAACGAAAGAAATTCCCAGCATGGTTTGCAACTGAAAAAAAAAAAAAAAACATATAGGCGTAGCAGAGTGAGAATAGTTGTCGGTCAGGCTAAAAATCCAGGAGAGTAAGTGATCTATATACTAAAGAAATTAACAGTAGCATCAACCAACTGGGCATGCCAATTACTACAGAAAACAGAAAAAGTTATACAAAATAACAAGAGAACTAACCCGTACACCATATGGCATGGTAATGAGCTCCTTTGTAGAGCAGGAACGCGAAGCTGATTTTCCACGTTTTTTCAACATTCTTCAGCCTAATTATCAGTGAAGACCAACTGACTCTGATTTACACTGAGAAACTACAGTATTCAGAGGGCTTTCAGATAAAGCCCAGGCTCAATTTTCAACTGAAGTGAGATAGAAAATTGACTGCTGAGATTTTCTTCATCAAACTAAGATGTTCCACAATCTAATGCCTTGAGTTTTGGAAGGCTCCCCAGACTTGCGCAGCCAGACAGCTTAAGCTCGACAATAGATCTCGAGTTGCTTATTCCCAATGGCAGTTGCTGAAGCTTTCTGCAGTTCTCCAGATCTAGCGTAACAAGTTGAGTGAGATTCTCGATGGACAATGGAAGTTCTCTTATGGCAGTCCCAGCTAGATATAACTCTTTCAAGTTTGGTGCAAAATCCTGAATCTCTTCAAGCATTGAGCAGCCAGACAAATTAAGAAGTTTGAGACATGTTAAATCACCCATGGTAGGCAAACTTCGCAAATGAGAACAGTCTTTCATATTCAAGGAAACAAGCTTCCCACAAAGAGGAATGGATGTGCTAACGTCAACCAGACTCGTACATCCTTCGAGATCGATATGTTCAAGATTCAGGGCTTCTGATAACATCCGGATATCAGTTAAGTTTTTGGAGTGGCTAAGTTTCAATTTCTTTAGCTTCTCGAGATTCTGTTTACAACATGAATAGCCAAGATGAGTCATGAAATCAAGATTACAAATAACGGTAAGCAGCTAAATTACCATAAGACAACACTTACTTTCTTCCCTTCCCATAACTTCTCCATGTTGCTATAAGGCATGTTTATCTCTACAAGGTTCTCAGGATTGAAGTTCTGAGGCAAAGTTTCCAGAGGGTAATCCTCCCAGTGAAGTAGCCTCAACTCATCAGGCAAAGTGTAGAGGCCTTGAGGTAGATATACCATGCACTGATTCCCAGAGATGGAACAATAGAACTTCAACAATCTAAGTTTATACATCTTATCAAACACAGTAGGACTCAGCACACAGGTCACGTCTGACGCATCCAGGAAGATGCCCTCAATGGCGTCTGTTCCCTGACAAGACAATTGCAAAAGTAGGGAAACATCAGTTCTAAACACTAAAGAAAGAATAGTTATGAAGTCTCTAGAATATTAATAGAACAAAACACATTTCAACTTACTGAATTTTTAGTAAATACATCAGCGATGTCATTACAGTCCCACAATCTGCTACGCTCGCATGGATCCATATCTTCTTCATGAACAACAAATCGACCAATGTCTTGGAAAGGAATAGGCATCTCTATCTTATTATCCAAAAGGCTAATGAGAGACTCATCTATAAGATCACAGATCCCCAAAGATGTGAAAAACCCGCAAGCATCAAGTAATTGCACCACATGATCTTTGTTTTCTCCTCTGAAAAAACATGCAAGATCCAAAAATATGTTCTTCTCGTTTTCATCTAGTCCATCAAAGCTTCTATGAAATGCTTCTTGCAGCTGAGTTGGAGGATTTTTCCGCAAGCTTCGGAGATGTTCCTTTATATTCTTTATATGCTGCTTTGATACAGAGGAAACAAAAACTTTGAGAGCCAATGGAATACCACTACTGCAGCTCACAAGCTCAACCATATTTACTCCATTCAAGTACGGTTTGCATAGACGAAAAGATTCAGACTCGCATAACGTTTGGATCTGAAATAGCTCTTTAACTTTACACTGTACAAGAACTTGTTTTCTCCTTGATGTTAAAATGATTGTGTGTCCATGAGAAAACCAGCCAAACCCTCCGACTACAGCTTCTGCATCTCTGACATTATTGACATCATCAAGAACAACAAGAATATTTTTATTACGGAACCTGTCCCTCATGAAACTCAATTTTGTATCACAAGCGCCTATACTTAATTTTTCTTCCCCAAATATTTTAGAGAAGAAATCATCACGCCCTTTCAACTGACACATTAGATGAAAGTCTTGCAAAAAGTAACACAAATCATAGTCTGGAGCTAGTAATTCCGATACTTCTCTAGCAATGGATGTCTTACCTATTCCTGCCATTCCCCAGATTCCCACAATTTCCACGTTTGTAGACTCGGAGTTATGCAACAATGAGAAGATTCCAAGCAGATTCTTGCTATTCCTCAAATATAGCCTTAAGGATGCATTTCTTACAACTTCCTCGGCAAGCATCAACTGAGTCCTGCAAAAAAAGGACACACTAATAAGAAACATTCCTCGCTACACATAATAAGCTAAAGCTTTGGAAATGTTTACTAGAAAACTTTCCAAGGGAACAATTGCCACATTGTACACATAGTAAATGGATATGTAAGAGAAGTCAATATACCCCTTTGTCCATTCAAGTCCACCGATGGATATAATTTCAGTCACAGCCGCCTTCCATTTCTGAATTCTGTCTTCCTGGAGAGACCTCTGAAGCTGCAGAAATGCTGCTTCAAACCTGCCTTTCAACCCACATATGTCTGAAAGTGTTACCTTAAAATATATAGGAATAATTACAAGGCCTGTTGCTTTCCAATGTTCCATGATTGCCACCAGATGATCCATGGACTGTCTAGAATAAGCATAACTGTTTGAAAGTATCATAATAGCAACACTAGATCTGTATAGCATCTTCTCATCCAGGTTCTCTCTGCTCAATAGATTATATGTCAAAGGGGTGACCTCTCGCTTGTGCAACTCTTTTGAGATGGCTTCGATGAAAGATGTCTCGTCCACATCAAGGTTTTCATTGCACGAAAAGATTAGTATGCAGTCTGTTTCCTGAGTCATCTCCCTCACCGCCTTTAGGTACGATGTCACAGCTAGGCTGCGAAAAGGATTCTTCTCGGATTTTACACCGTATGCCTCACTCTTGGTAATGAGGCGGTCAACGAGAGCCTCAATGTGGCCTGAAACCGGCCGCGTTCGAAGAAAATCAATGACATCATCTGCGGTGCACCCATAGGGAGTCGACGGAGGATTACGGATTTTGAGGAACTCACAGAAAGAATACCAGTCATCGTTCGAGGACCTCCTGTATAGAGCTCTAGTTGTGGATTTGTCTGCAACGATTGTAATATCGTCCCTTGAATCTAACTCGTCTGATCCATCCCAATTAGATGCCGGTGAAGGCAGGTCGTCATTGTACGAGCCTCCTTTAGACAGCTCCTCATCCAAAACCAACTTTTTATGTCCTTTCTTAAAATGCTCACCGCCACCTTCTTCATCAGAATCGCCCTTCGTCCTCAGTATACCACCTTCTTCATCTGAATCGCCCTTCGTCCTCAGTATACCACCTTCTTCATCTGAATTGCGCTTCTCCCTAGGCACAACCTTAACTATCCTAGGCTGGTAATTTCTCAGCTTGGTCAGTACCTTCTCTGGATCCACTGTCCCAGTCACCGTAATCCGACAATCCCCATCCAGAGCTACAGAAGATACACCTAAACAAGAAATCAACAGAAGACGGCCAATTATAACCACATATGATTTCAATGGATACTGTAAGGCTTTAACATAATATCCAGGAAGCAAAGTATTTTACTTATACACATCAACTAAACCACTCCACTCTTCAAATGAAAAATTGGTTCCAAGCTTCAAATCACAATTACAGGTTACAGAACAAGAAACTCAATGGCACAATCTTCTTCTCCTTATACAAGTTGGAACTAAACTAGACGCAAAAGCTTAAAGCTTTATCTACCAAATCAAGAATCAGTGTGATAAAACATACCTGGGATTTCACAAACTTTACGAAGGACCTTATGTGTTGTCTTAACATTACGTAGATCCAAACTCAGAAGAATTACCTGCAAATATACAATTTGGGGAAAACACATTACAAACCCACAAAAAAAAACCTAATTTCCTCAGTTCCAAATTATCAATAATACAGAGAAACAAGACCTTATCTTGTTCCTGGGAGGATGTGTTCTTCTTCCTGTTACCGGAGCTAGGTTCTGTACCGGAAGCATTTTTACTACTCGAATTCCTTCTTCCAAAGGACTCGAACATGGTCGTTAATGTATTCATAATAATTTCTAGACTTCGCAGCCTTGGATTTCGATTATGGGTAGATCAATCGAAGTCTGAGATTGTAAGATGCAAAATTGCAGAGAAACGTCGAGTAGCGAAATTTGGACGTTAGAGAGAAGCGAACACACATTTTGTCAAAGTCAACGGACGTTCATATTTCATTTTATATGAAAATTTGGTAACCAACTAACTTTTTTTATTTTATTTTTTTTGTCATCTGATATCATTGTTTACTACTAAAACACAAGTTACCTCACCAATAAGAATGTCACATGTGGCAAGTATAGCATATTTTTTAATTTAAAAAAAAAAATCTAACATAATTAAGTAAATAACCCACAAAAATAAGAAACTCAAAATTTAATTTAAAAAACAAAAAATCAGAAAAAAATCTAACATAATTAAGTAAATAACCCACAAAAATAGGAAACTCAAAATTTAAATTGAAAAACAAAAAATAGCATTTGCTTACAAAATAGGAAATAATTAATCAAACGTAACTATAGGTAAACTTACGGGTGCGTAGCACCAGGTATAATACTAGTTATAAATAAGCCAAAAGGCGAGAAAGGGATAAAAATTACAAGACTCGCGGCTAACCACACCGGAGGAAAACCTGAAACTAGGCCAATAGCCGATACAAACTATTGGGATATTCTCCTAGATGGTTCTAGATGATTCTAGAAGCTTCTCCTAGATTCTCTCTAACGATATTGTTATGTACAAATCTCATCACAATCTTCTTGTGCTTATCTCTTGTACTACTATAAATATGTTTGTATACTCATCAATACGATTAACACATTACAACACAAATCTCTATATGGTAACAGAGCTTCGATCCAACTAAAAATTTTCTTTCGTCAAATCTTTTCTCTTTTCTATAACAATGGCCATAGAATCAACTCTCTTGTCCACTCCAACTTCTGCCACTGCTTCACGCACCGCAGTCTACGATTCCTCCGATCCGGCGAATTCTCTTCTTACCGTGAACATGACCAACGTCACCAAACTTACCAACTCCAATTATCTTATGTGGAGTAGGCAAATTCAAGCCCTGCTCGAGGGACACGAACTACACGGGTTCCTTGAGCACACCGACGCCACACCAGCGGCCACCATCATCACCAATGGTGCTGCTGCACCCAACCCTGCTTATCCTCCATGGCGTCGACAAGATCAACTCCTCTACGGTGCGATCATAGGTGCGATCTCCATTGCTGTCCAACCTCTGGTTGCTAGCGCTACCTCCACTCATGAAATATGGAGCATTCTCGCCTCCATCTACGGCACACCCTCCAGAGGACACATCCGACAACTTCGATTCCAAATCAAAAGCTGCGTCAAAGGAACAAAGACAATCGGTGAATACATGCGCACCATGAAGACTAAGGCTGATGAGTTAGCTCTTATTGGTAAACCAATTGATGATGAAGACTTCATCGAGCAAATCTTAGCCGGCCTTCCCGAAGACTACAAACCTGAAGTGGATGCAGTCAATGGTCGTGACAACCTGATCTCCTTCTCTGAGCTCACTGAAAAGCTTGTCAATCGTGAGGCTATGCTCCTGTGTGAACAACCCACCACACCATCTTTTCCTGTGACTGCAAATCCAGCCGCACGAACTACACGTGGATCATGGAGACCATCATTTGTACCGCGTAACAACAACAACAACAACAACAACCGTGATGTTTCTCGATCATCCCGGCCTTACCTTGGCAAGTGTCAAGCATGTGGAACTCAAGGGCACAGCGTACAACGTTGTCCCTCCTTTAGTGTTGTTGCTAACACCAACTTTGCTCCTCAACAAACATCTCAGTTTGCATCATCCCCTGCTCCTCAATGGCGTCCATCTGCGCATCCAACCACTATGAACTACGCACATCCCGACTCATGGCTCATGGATAGAGGAGCGACGCATCACATCACCTCTGACTTGGCCAACTTGTCGCACCATGCTCCGTATTCAGGAACCGACTCCATCGTGATTGGCAATGGCTCCAGCCTTCCCATCACCCACACTGGTTCCACCTCTTTTTCTCTTCCCTCTCGACAACTTCACCTTGATAATGTTCTTTATGCTCCATCAATGCAAAAGAATCTTATCTCAGTTCAAAAATTTTGTGACACTAATCGTGCTTCTGTGGAATTCTTTCCAACCATGTTTCAGGTGAAGGATCTACGAACGGGGACTCCGGTACTAACCGCACCGGTTAAGGATGGTTCGTACGAATGGCCAGCTGATCCTCCACGCGCACCTCTTGCTCTCTCTGCTTCCAAATCCTCTGTTTTTGATTGGCATCATCGTCTTGGCCACCCTGCTTTTCCCATTTTAAAATCTATTTCTTCGTTAGTTTTACCTTCTCTTTCGTTTACTCATTCTGAAAACTTTGATTGCAATGCTTGCTCTATCAATAAAAGTCATAAGTTACCATTTTTTAACACTTCTATTTCATCGTCTCGCCCCCTGCAAATCATTTTTTCCGATGTTTGGACATCTCCTAAATATTCAATTGATGGGTTTAAATATTATCTCCTTCTTGTTGATCACTTCACTCGTTATATGTGGTTCTTTCCCTTAAAGCTTAAGTCTTAGGTTGCAGCTACGTTTATACAATTTAAATCACTTGTTGAAAATCAATTCCAACTGAAAATTGGGACTCTTTACTCGGACAATGGCGGAGAGTTCATTGCTTTGCTATCATTTCTTGCTCAACATGGCATCTCCCATCTCACCACACCTCCTCACACGCCTGAGCATAACGGTCTCTCCGAACGTCGACACCGACACATTGTGGAGACTGGACTTGCTCTCCTTACTCATGTTTCGGTTCCCATCTCCTATTGGACCTACGCTTTTGCAACCGCAGTATATCTCATCAACAGAATGCCCACCAAGGTTCTCTCCATGGATTCACCTTATTCTCGTATGTTTGGAACTTCTCCCAATTACTCTAAGCTCCGTATCTTTGGGTGCTTATGTTACCCGTGGCTGCGACCATATACGCGAAACAAGCTCGAACCACGCTCTGCTCCTTGTGCTTTTCTTGGTTATTCTCTAACTGAAAGTGCCTATTTTTGTCTTGATATCTCCTCTTCTCGTATCTTTGTTTCACGCCATGTCCATTTTGTTGAAAATACTTTTCCATTTTCTAAGCCTTTAACATCTTCTCCACCTCCTTCGGAGGAGCATGAGGTCGCGTGGGTACTATCGGTTAACCGTCTCGTTCGTCCCAGCCCTTCACCTACACCGGCGGTGACAGTATCGCGATCCCTTGATCTTGATCCCTCACCGGCTGCATCAGACCCTCGAGTTGAAACACCACCTATGACACCTCCTGTGTCACCGCATTCGCCAGCATCAGTCTCTCCCATACCAACACACTCACCATCATCAGTCTCTCCTCTACTTGCTGCTCTTGTACCACCTGCATCTCATCCGCATCGAGTCGTCACCCGGCTACACAATAACATCGTCAAACCAAACCCGAAGTATGCCTTGACAGCTTCTGTTTCTAACCATCTCGAGCCCCAAACGATTTGACAAGCTCTCGCAGATGAACGATGGCGAAAAGCAATGAGTGTGGAGTTTGATGCTGCTGTTCAACATCAGACTTGGGATTTGGTTCCACCTGAGATGGCAACAAATCTGGTTGACAATAAGTGGGTGTTTCGTACTAAGTTTCTTCCTACTGGTCTTGTTGACAGGTACAAAGCCCGTCTTGTAGCAAAGGGTTTCATCAGCGTTTTGGAATTGACTATCACGAGACTTTTAGTCCCGTGATCAAGGCTCCCACGATCTGCATTGTGCTTGGTCTTGCCATTACCTATGATTGGCCACTAAAGCAGATTGACATCAACAATGCTTTCTTACAAGGCACACTCACGGAAGATGTTTTCATGGCCCAGCCTCCTGGTTTTGTCGACAAGGACCGCCCCAATTATGTTTGTAAACTCAAGAAGCCACTCTATGGGTTAAAGCAAGCTCCTCGGGCATGGTATAATGAGTTAAAAACCTTTCTCCTTCAGCTTGGTTTTAAGAACTCTTTGGCCGATGCGTCTCTTTTCTTCTTATATGATCGTGGTACTCTCCTGTATGTGATGGTTTATGTTGATGATATTGTCATTACCGGCAGCTCTAACTCCACGGTAAACGACTTCATTGCCACCATCTCCAAACGATTCTCGCTCAAGGATCTTGGTGATTTGTCGTATTTCCTTGGCATTGAAGTTCTTCGCACTCCCTCTGGTCTTCATCTCTCTCAGCGAAAGTATATTCTTGACTTGCTTCATCGCACCAACATGAGCAACGTCAAGCCTGTTGCAACACCAATGAGCGTGTCTACATCTCTCTCCATTCGCGATGGCACTCCCCTTGCTGATGGTGCTGAGTATCGAACGGTTGTTGGGTGTCTTCAATATCTCTTACTTACTCGACCAGACTTTGCTTTTGCCGTCAACAAGCTTTCGCAGTTCATGCATCAACCTTCCACGACTCATTGGCTTGCTGCTAAGCGTGTACTACGCTATCTCGCAGGCACATACACGTCCGGTATCTTCTTGTCCCGCAACAACCCCCTATCTCCTCATGCATTCTCCGATGCAGACTGGGCAGGAAACAGAGATGATTACACTTCTACGGGGTCGTATGTTGTCTTCCTTGGCAAGCACCCTATCTCATGGTCCGCTAAAAAGCAAACTGGTGTTGCTCGCAGCTCCACGGAGGCCGAGTATCGCGCCGTCGCCAATGCCGCTGCAGAGGTTCGTTGGGTACATTTTCTCCTTCAAGAGCTTAACATCACTCATTCTGTTCCACCCATTATATATTGTGACAATGTGGGAGCTACTTATCTTAGTGCTAACCCCGTGTTTCATTCTCGGATGAAACATATTGCTCTTGACTTTCATTTTATCCGCAATCTGGTTCAATCCGGCTCCTTACGTGTTGCGCATGTCTCCTCCAAAGATCAGCTTGCCGATGGTCTAACCAAGCCGCTACCACGCCCGCAGTTTGAACGACTCTTTACCAAGATCGGACTCACTACTCGTGCTCCGTCTTGAGGGGGGCTATTGGGATATTCTCCTAGATGGTTCTAGATGATTCTAGAAGCTTCTCCTAGATTCTCTCTAACGATATTGCTATGTACAAATCTCATCACAATCTTCTTGTGCTTATCTCTTGTACTACTATAAATATGTTTGTATACTCATCAATACGATTAACACATTACAACACAAATCTCTATACAAACAAGCAAACCATTCTAACCTCCTATTAAGATTCAAATATACCTCAACAATCAAAGGACAAGGCTTCAGTCTTTGAGAACATACCAAAGACGACGAGAAAAAACATAACAAGAACCACGCCAATAAAGAAACCCACAAAAGACAGACCCCGAACTGATCCGATACGTAGGTATAAGGAGATACACTGCTAAACCGGATGAAACACCAACGAAAAGAAGACGTAACATAATCGGATCAGAAAGCAGAAAGTAGTAGCTAACAAGAATGTAATCTCAAAATTCCAAACCAGAGACAAGGTAACGGAGCAGGCCTCACGATCCACCCAAGCAAAGACTGGTCTTGGAATTGTTGATGAAAACACTAAGAGTTAACGCGAACTCAAGCCTGTCCTTTAAAATGGGAAGTTTAACACTAAGAGGTAACCAACCAACTATCTTAAAATGGGAAGTTTTGGATTAAAATTTAAAAGCCAACTCTCTTGTTAAGAAACACAATAGAACAAGGCTTACAATTTATCGTAGTCAGTATTACACAGCATCACTATCAAGTGATTTGCCAAAGTAATCATAAACTATCCAACTTACTAGCAACAACCAGTGCAACAACTGATGTATCTTTGTTTACGTACCAAAATCTTAAACCCACAATCTTTCTCTAGTTCATTTGTTTCTTTTTGTTGTATGAAGAACTGGCTAATCCTGCCTCACCATAGCCATATTGCATGGTTAATACACAATGGACGTTCCATCCATAAGCAAAATCTCCAAGCATTTTAGCTCCACTTCGATGGGTGGAAGGCTCTCTAGCGCTGAACAGCCAGAGAGAACTAGTTTTTGAAGAGATTTCAGCTTGTAAAGATCGTTGGGAAGATACCTCAACCTGAGACAATTCTTGAGATTCAGCAAAATGAGGTTACGAAGACTCTCGATCTGTTCAACAACTTTTTCGATTGCTGAGCCTTCCAAATAAAGGGATTCGATACTTTCTGATATAATATGAAACTCCTGAAGGTTTGAGCAGCCACTCAGGATCAGAGTCTTGAGAGATTTTATATTGATTCCTTTTGGAAGACTCTCAAGGCTTGTGCAATCTCTGAGGTTCAGGTAAATAAGTTTGTTCATTTGTTCGATTGATGAGCCTAAGACAGCCAAACTCGTACAGCATTCGAGATCCAATCTTTCAAGATTTATGGCCTTTGATAAACCTGATATGTTCAGCAAGTTTTTTGAGTGACTGAGGTCCACCCATCTTAAATATTCTGTAATCTGTGGTACATAGACAATGATTCAGGAACATATTAAGTAGAATTTTTTTTCTCAAACATGCAAATATATAGCTGAGGATGTAGTGATGTACCATTTCATCTTCCCATAGCTGTTTAATGTGGCTATAGCGCAGGGTAAGATCGACAAGTTCTTCTGAACTGAACTCTGTGTTGAAAGGTAAACTTGATTTTGGATCAAGTTTAAGTATTGGGCTAATTATCTAATAAGTTCATCTTGAGCCCAATACTTGATCCAAGTTCTAGAGTTTTCTCTAGAAAATATCTAAATCTCCACCTCCTTAAAATGTTCTAGAAAATGGTAGAAAATAAGTATCTAGATATTTCTATGAAATTATCTAGATAATTATAATAAAATAATATAAGAATTCTCTAGATTTAGGATTTAAATATTCTAGATATTTTGTATTTTAGAGGCTATAAATACCTCATTCCTCCTTCATTTGTAATCAAGTTGTTCCAAAGTTGTTTCAAGAATTCTCTAAGTAATAAAACTTCTACTTCTTCAAATTTCTATTCTCTCCCAAAATTTCTCAAACTCTTTCTCCATCACCTTAAAGATTTTCTTTCCAACAAAGTGGTATCAGAGCACAGGTTCCTAAAGATGGCGAGTAACGGTATTCCCTTCCAAGTCCCGATGCTCACAAAGAACAACTACGACAATTGGAGTTTACGGATGACGGCGATTCTAGGAGCACATGACGTGTGGGAGATAGTCATGAAAGGCTATGCCGAACCGGATGCCGAAAGTAGCTTAACTCAAACTCAAAAGGATAGTTTGAGAGACTCAAGGAAGAGAGACAAGAAAGCTCTCTGCCTAATCTATCAAGGACTAGACGAAGACACGTTCGAGAAGGTCGCGGGAGCAAATTCGGCCAAAGAAGCGTGGGAGAAGCTTCGAACTTCTTACAAAGGAGCGGAGCAAGTTAAGAAGGTACGTCTTCAAACTCTAAGAGGAGAATTTGAAGCGTTACAAATGAAGGAAGGTGAACTCGTATCCGATTACTTCTCAAGAGTTTTAACGGTTACTAATAACCTCAAAAGAAATGGAGAAAAGTTAGAAGAAGTAAGAATCATGGAGAAGGTTCTTAGATCATTGGATCCAAAATTCGAGCATATTGTCACCGTCATAGAAGAGACAAAAGATTTGGAGGCTATGACAATGGAGCAACTTCTTGGATCCCTACAAGCGTATGAAGAGAAGAAGAAGAAGAAAGAAGATATCGCCGACCAAGTACTCAAGATGAGGATTGACCAAGTTAAAGATGATATCGGTCGAAGTTACCAAAGGCGTGGTGGTGGTCAAATTCGAGGACGAGGTCGTGGCTATGGAAATGGACGAGGTTGGAGACCCTATGAAGACAACACCAACCAAAGAGGCGAAAGCTCATCAAGAGGTCGTGGGAGAGGAAGCCCAAAATCGAGGTACGATAAGTCAAGTGTTAAATGCTACAATTGTGGGAAACTTGGACATTATGCTTCTGAATGTAAAGCTCCAAACAATAAAAGAGTCGAAGAGAAGGCTAACTATGTTGAAGAAATAAGTCAAGAAGGAGATATGTTGTTGATGGCTTGCAAGAATGATGAACGAGAAGAGAATCATAAGTGGTACCTTGATAGTGGTGCAAGTAATCACATGTGCGGCCGAAGAAGCATGTTCGTGGAGCTTGATGAATCGATGAAAGGAGACGTGGCTTTAGGAGATGAATCGAAGATGGAGGTGAAAGGTAAAGGAAACATTCTCATCCGATTGAAGAATGGAGATCATCAATTTATTTCGAATGTTTATTATATCCCAAGAATGAAGACCAACATCTTGAGCCTTGGACAACTTTTAGAGAAAGGTTATGATATTCGATTAAAAGATAATCACCTTTCTATAAGAGACCAAGGAAGCAATCTCATTACCAAGGTGCCGATGTCAAGAAATCGAATGTTTGTCCTTAACATTCAAAGTGACATTGCGCAATGTCTCAAGATGTGTTATAAAGAGGAGTCATGGCTTTGGCATCTTCGATTCGGGCATCTCAACTTTGGAGGATTGGAGCTACTTTCAAAGAAAGAAATGGTGAGAGGTTTGCCTTGCATCAACCATCCAAATCAAGTGTGTGAAGGGTGTTTACTTGGAAAACAATTCAAGATGGGTTTTCCGAAGGAGTCAACCACAAGAGCTCGGAAGCCGTTGGAACTCATACACACGGATGTGTGCGGTCCGATCAAACCAAGTTCACTCGGTAAAAGTAACTACTTCCTTCTCTTTATTGATGATTTTTCAAGAAAAACATGGGTTTACTTTTTGAAACAAAAGTCGGAAGTGTTTGAAAACTTCAAAAAGTTTAAAGCCCATGTCGAGAAGGAAAGTGGCCTTGTGATCAAATCCATAAGATCTGACCGTGGAGGAGAATTCACATCCAAAGAATTTTTGAAGTATTGTGAAGATAATGGCATTAGAAGACAATTGACCGTGCCGAGATCCCCTCAGCAAAATGGAGTAGCGGAAAGGAAGAATAGGACAATCATGGAGATGGCAAGAAGCATGCTCAAAAGTAAGAAACTACCAAAGGAGTTTTGGGCAGAGGCGGTTGCGTGTGCGGTTTATCTTTCAAACCGATCTCCAACAAAAAGTGTTTTGGGAAAAACACCACAAGAAGCTTGGAGCGGAAGAAAGCCTGGGGTTTCTCATCTAAGAGTCTTTGGAAGCATCGTCCATGCTCATGTACCGGACGAGAAGCGGACCAAACTAGATGACAAAAGCGAAAAATACATCTTCATTGGTTATGACGCAAACTCCAAAGGCTATAAGCTCTACAATCCTAATACGAAGAAGATAATCATCAGCCGAAATGTCGTCTTTGATGAAGAAGGAGAATGGGATTGGAGATCAAATGATGAAGATTACAACTTCTTTCCACATGTTGAAGAAGATGAGTTGGAGCAACGAAGAGAGGATCCTGTTACACCACCAACTTCACCAACACCAAGTTCTCAAGAAGATGAAAGTTCGAGTGAAAGGACTCCACGTTTTAGAAGTATTCAAGAGCTCTATGAGGTAACCGAAAATCAAGACAATCTTACTTTATTTTGTCTATTTGCGGATTGTGAGCCCATGAACTTTCAAGAAGCTATGGAAGAGAAGGCATGGAGAAATGCAATGGATGAAGAGATCAAGGCGATACAAAAGAATGATACTTGGGAGTTAGCATCACTTCCTAATGGGCACAAAGCAATCGGTGTGAAGTGGGTGTATAAAGCAAAGAAGAACTCTAAAGGAGAAGTGGAAATGTACAAGGCAAGATTGGTGGCAAAAGGCTATAGTCAAAGAGCCGGAATTGACTATGACGAGGTATTCGCTCTTGTTGCTCGTTTAGAAACTGTTCGACTAATCATTTCGTTAGCGGCTCAAAACAATTGGAGGATACATCAAATGGATGTCAAATCAGCCTTCTTAAATGGAGATCTTGAAGAAGAAGTTTACATTGAGCAACCACAAGGCTATACAGTCAAGGGAGAAGAAGACAAAGTCCTAAGGTTAAAGAAGGCGCTTTATGGCTTAAAACAGGCCCCAAGAGCTTGGAATACTCGAATTGACAAGTACTTCAAGGAGAAAAGCTTCATCAAGTGTCCATATGAGCATGCACTCTATATCAAAATTCAAAACGGAGATATATTGATCGTATGCTTATATGTAGATGACTTGATATTCACCGGTAGTAATCCAAGCATGTTCGAGGAATTCAAGATGGAAATGACCAAGGAGTTCGAGATGACTGACATTGGTTTAATGTCTTACTATCTTGGAATCGAAGTTAAACAAGAAGAAAATGGAATCTTCATTACTCAAGAAGGTTACGCTAAGGAGGTACTTAAGAAGTTCAAGATGGATGATTCAAATCCAGTTAGCACACCAATGGAATGTGGAGCCAAGCTGTCAAAGAATGAAGAAGGAGAAAGTGTAGATTCTACACTCTTTAAGAGTTTGGTTGGAAGTTTACGTTACTTAACATGCACAAGACCGGATATCTTATATGCGGTTGGAGTTGTTAGTCGCTACATGGAGCAACCAACAACAACTCATTTCAAGGCGGCTAAGAGGATCCTTCGCTATATCAAAGGTACCATAGACTTTGGCTTGTTTTATTCTGTTTCTAACGACTACAAGCTTGTTGGATATAGCGATAGCGATTGGGGTGGCGACGTTGATGATCGGAAAAGCACAAGTGGCTTTGTGTTCTACATTGGAGATACCGCATTCACATGGATGTCGAAGAAACAACCGATTGTAACTCTTTCTACTTGCGAAGCAGAGTATGTAGCAGCTACTTCATGTGTTTGTCATGCTATTTGGCTACGGAACCTGTTAATGGAGTTGAGCTTGACACAAGAGGAGCCAACGAAGATCTTTGTGGACAACAAGTCAGCAATTGCTTTGGCGAAGAATCCAGTCTTCCATGATCGAAGTAAGCACATTGACACGCGTTATCACTACATCAGAGAATGTGTTACTAAGAAGGAAGTGCAATTGGAGTATGTGAAGACGAATGATCAAGTAGCTGACATTTTCACCAAACCACTTAAGCGTGAAGACTTTATCAAGATGAGGAGTTTGCTTGGAGTAGAAAAATCAAGTTTAAGAGGGGGTGTTGAAAGGTAAACTTGATTTTGGATCAAGTTTAAGTATTGGGCTAATTATCTAATAAGTTCATCTTGAGCCCAATACTTGATCCAAGTTCTAGAGTTTTCTCTAGAAAATATCTAAATCTCCACCTCCTTAAAATGTTCTAGAAAATGGTAGAAAATAAGTATCTAGATATTTCTATGAAATTATCTAGATAATTATAATAAAATAATATAAGAATTCTCTAGATTTAGGATTTAAATATTCTAGATATTTTGTATTTTAGAGGCTATAAATACCTCATTCCTCCTTCATTTGTAATCAAGTTGTTCCAAAGTTGTTTCAAGAATTCTCTAAGTAATAAAACTTCTACTTCTTCAAATTTCTATTCTCTCCCAAAATTTCTCAAACTCTTTCTCCATCACCTTAAAGATTTTCTTTCCAACACTCTGATGGCAGGTTATCGTACGGATACCCTTGCCAATGAAGGTACACAAGCTCATCTGGAAACTGAGCAAGCTCTTTGCAGTTGCAAGACTGGAAATTATGGTCTTTATTACACCACTGAGAACAATGAGAATTATGGAATTTCAGGAACTTGAGATTTGACATCGCCTTGAAAGCAACAGGACTAAGATTGATCTTTGCAACATCAGACATGTTCAAGAATATGCCTCTAACATATTTAGTGCCCTGGTAACAAAGGGAAAAAAATATTAAGCAACAATAGGAGAATGAACACATCAAGTGTAGATATATGGAGAAATGAAGAAATATTAGCTCACCTTGTTCTTCTCAAGGATTCGTCGAATATCTTTGTAGTTCCACAACCTTCTCCATCTACCTACCACTTGGGTGGATGATTCACATTCGATTCCCTTCCCCATTATATGCATCAGATCATGCATCTCTAGCCGATCATTAGAAATGGTTAGTAAACACTTGTCTTCAAGATCTCTTAAGGCAGCTGCAGCATCATGGATGACGCGGTCTGATTTCAGGATGCTCAAAACGAAATCTACTTTCTCTGATTTGAAAAAGCATGCTATGTCCAGAAATACGATCTGTTGTTCAGGATCCAGTCCGTCATAACTCGTTCTAAGCTCTTTCTGAAGCTCTTTGTTTGGCGTTTCCTTTAACTTCTCCCATCTATCCGTCCAGCATGATTTATCCTCCCCAACTAAAACCGAACCTAGCAACGTCAATGCTAATGGATTCCCTTTAGAATAATCCAAGAACTTCATTGATAGATCGAAAAATTCTTCTGGCGGGTAGAGCTGCTCATCAGAGAATGCCTTTCGGCAGAAAAGCTCCATAGCTTCAATGTCATTTAATCTTGGAACTTCATATGTTGCATCAACTTTTCGTGAAAGCAGTTTCCTATCTGTGGTTGTTATAACAATCCTGCTTCCTTTCTGGTACGAGTTTTTTCCAAGGAGATATGTTATTTGCTTTACTTCGGTCACACCATCCAGTACAATAAACACCTTCTTGTTGCTTACGAAGTCTTCCAATCTTACATGACCTTTGACCTCCACATTATCCATACCCAATAACTTGCATAAGAGTTCATCGCGCAAATCACGTAATGTGTGCTTCTTCAATTGTTTGCCAATTTTCGTAAGGATACATGAACCATCAAATCGGCTGTAGTTTCGTTTGTACACGCTATCAGCAATCTCTGTCTTGCCGATTCCATTCATCCCAAGAACTCCGATGGTACGGACACAGTTTGTATCATCAAAACTCAGTAACTCCTCCAGTTCCTTTGAACGTGATTCAATCCCTGGACATCCACTGGTTTCACATGCAGACAACATATTCATTATACTCAAAGTTATATAAGCAACAACTTCACTCTCCGTCCTGCCAATTACACAAAAGTCCGTTAATACAACTTTTTTTTCTTTTTAGTCACAAATACACAAACATTTAACATTCGAAATTTGACACCATGATTTTAACAACTTTTAAGCGTTAAACCGAAACAGTAAAACGGCGTTGAACACCTGTTAGTTTACTAATCCAAAAGACCATTCATACCCCAAAATTCTTTTGTCGGTTTTCTCCCCATTAAATAACCCCTAATTTCTATTTCTCTAACCAAATTCTTTCTTGAACCAAGGAAGTTGTAGCCCGTAATCTCCCACCCGAAACCACAACATATAACTTCTAGAGCCACTGAACTACCTATTTCTAAATTTTGTTTGAAAATTTTATCTGTTGAGTTATTGGTTCCCGCAAGTTAAAAGCAATTTCAAATAGGTAAAGAAACAAAATACCTATTCCCGGGAAGCACAAAGCCGACGATATCGGAAGCAATCTTGAGAGCATCCTTCCATTTTCCAACTTTGTGACAATCTTCCTTGAAAATCTCCTCGGGGGTCAGAAAGGGAATTCCAAACCTCCCTTTCTGTTCTCCCACATCAGATGTCTTGACATTGTAGAAGATCGGTATAACCTTATGATTGCGATTCTCCTTGCACTGAATGATCTTCCAGATTTCCTCCAAGCACCATGTGGAGTAAGCGTAGTGCTCCGAGAAGACGACGATGGATATCTTCGATTGCTCGATCCTTTCAAAGAGAGACGAAAGATCGTTGCTTGGCAGGAGTTTCACATCGGAGAAAGTATTGATTCCCGCTCCTTTTAGGGACGTAAGGAGGTGAGAGGTGAAGGAATGGCGCGTGTCTTTGCCTCTGAAACTCACAAACACGTCAAACTTGCAATTGGAGTGATCAAAAAGCGAGAAAGAAGCCATTGAAAATGATTAGAGCTATTGTGATGATGCATGCAGCTTTTGCCAAAGACTTCTCTTCTCTCTGTTTTGGATGAGACGACGACTTTGAAGCTAATGAGTCATTCTTTCCACCAAAAGCTCTTTACCACAACTTCCTTATCAAGAAGAGATAGAAATTTCCACACTCGTAGGACCAGGAGTGTCGGTCCAGGTTAAAATTATTAAGTTGATAAGTGATAACGACTTGAAAGACTGCAAAATAATCAGCCGATTAATAAAGGCATTGGCTTCTTTTTTTGGCCTAATAAATCTGATTCTGTAATTTCCCACCAAAACATAATACATAATGCGATATTATACATGCTTCTGCGATATTATACAAGCATTTCCGCATTCCGTTCACGTTATGCTGAGTATTTCCATTTGAAGACACTCCATCTTCAGTGTCTCAATGAGATTAGCAATTGACAATGGAAGCTTTGCTATGGCAGTCCCAGCTAGATATAACTCTTTCAAGTTTGGTGCAAAATCCTGAATCTCCTCGAGCTCTGAGCAGCCAGACAGATTAAGAAGCTTGAGAGATGTCAAATCAACCATGGAAGGCAAACATCGCAAATGAGAGCAGTCTTTCATACTCAAAGAAACTAGCTTCCCACTATGAGGAATAGATGTGCTAATGTCAACCAGACTAGTACAACCCTCGAGGTCGATATGTTCAAGGTTCAGGGCTTCTGATAACATTAGGATATCAGTTAATTTGCTGGAGTGACTCAGTTTGATTTTCTTTAGCTTCTCGAGATTCTGTTTACAACATGAATAACCAAGATGATTCATCAGAGTCAAGCATATAAATTCATGTTAAGTAGCTTAAAATACCATAATGGAAAACACTTACTTTCTTCCCTTCCCATAACTTCTCCAAGTTGCTGTAAGGCATGTTTATCTCTACAAGGTTCTCCGGATCAAATTCCTGAGGTAAGTTTTTGAGAGGGTAATGCTCCCAGTGAAGTAGCCTTAGCTCATCAGGCAAAGTGTCAAGGCCTTGAGCTGGTAGCTTTAGCTTGCACTCCTTCCCAAAGGTGGAACAATAGAACTTGAGCAATCTAAGTCTATCCATCTCAGAGAACACAGTAGGACTCAAGTCACAGGCCAACTCAGACACATCCAGGAAGATGCCCTCAATTGCTTCTGTTCCCTGACAAAGACGATCACATACATCAGCTTTTACAGATAAAGAAATGATAACTATGAAGTTATCTAGAGTGTTAAAAGAAATAGAAAACATGTCAACTTACTGAATTTTTTGTCAATACAGCAATGATGTCTTCAGAGTCCCATAATCTGCTACGTTTGCATGGATCCACGTCTTCTTCACGAACAATAAATCGACCCATGTCTTGAAAAGGAATAGGGATCTCTATCTTATTGTCCAGAAGGCTAATAAGAGACTCGTCAATGAGATCACAGATTCCCAAAGATGTGAAAAATCCGCAAGCATCAAGTAATTGCACCACATGATCTTTGTTCTCCCCTCTGAAAAAACATGCCAGGTCCAAAAATATGTTCTTTTCGTTTTCATCTAGTCCATCAAAGCTTCTCCGAAATGCTTTCTGAATCCGAGTTGGCGGATTTATCCGCAACTGTTGGAGATGCTCCATCATACTGTTTATATGCGGCTTTGGTACAGAGGAACCCAAAACTTCAAGAGCCAATGGTATACCACTACTGCAGCTCATAAGCTCTGAGATGACCCCACTATTTTCTCCATTTAAAAACTGTTTGCAGAGACGCAGAGATTCAAACTCACATGTTTTGATCTCATATGGCTCTTTCACCATACACTGAACAAGAACTTTTTTTCTCCTAGAGGTTAATATGATTCTGTGTCCACGAGAAAACCAGCCAAACCCTCCAACTACATATTCTGCATCTCTAGCATTACTCACGCCATCGAGAACAATGAGAATCTTTTTGTTGAGAAACAAGTCCCTCATGAAACTCAACTTTACATCCGAAGCGCCTACACTTTGTTTTTCACCCCCAAATACTTTAGAATAGAATACATCACGCATCAGTCCTTTCTCTTGATACAATAGATAGAAGTCTTGCAGAAAGTAGCACAAGTCATACTGTGGAGCAAGTATTCCAAAAATTTCTCTGGCGATGGATGTCTTACCTATTCCTGCCATACCCCAAATTCCCACAATCTCAGCGCGTGAAGGCTGGGAGTGTTCTAACCATGCTAAGATTCTGACCACATTCTTACAATTTTTCAAATATAACCATGCATCTCTTACAACTTCCTCCGCAAGTGTAAACTGAGTTCTGCAAAAAGAAACCAAAAAAAAAGGAAATGTCAAATTAACACCACACCGGTAAGAACACACTAGATATCTCCTAGAAAAGTTTCCCGAGTAACAGTTTCCACTTGCAAATTGAACAAATAGTAAAGAGACAAATAAGAGAAGTCAATTTACCCTTCTTCCCATTGATGTCCATCAATGGAGGCCAATTCAGTCGTAGCCGCCGTCCATTGCTGAAAGGAATTCAAATACTGCTGCTGTACTGATGCTTCAACCCAGTCTTCCAACCGACAAATGTCTGAAGGTGTTACATTAATATATACAGGAATAATTACAAAGTTTTTTTCCTTCCAATGTTCCATGATTGCCACCAGATGATCCAAGGACTGACTACTACGAGTAAAACTATTTGAAAGTACCATGATACCAACACTATATCTGCGAAGCATCTCCCTGTCCAGGCTCTCTCTCCCCGATAGATCATATTTCAAAGGTGTGACCTCTCGCTCGTGCAACCCGCTTAAGATGGCTTCGATGAAAAGTGCCTCGTCCAGATCGTTGTCATTGCACGAAAAAACTAATATACCTGTATTGGTTGCGATGATTGACCCTGAACCTGAGTCACTAGACAAAACACTCTCTTCATCCTTGATTTTTTGGGTTTTAACACTCATTTCAACTTGTTTATCCGATTGCTCTTCACTACTTTCTTTCTTTCGCTTAATCTTCTTACTGGGTGCAACACTAACTATTTCACCCGGCCAGTGTCTACTCAGCTCTTTCACTAGCACTACTGGATCCATTGTGCCATTCCCAGTCACACTAATCCTCTCGTACCCATCTGCGGCTACAGACGAGACACCTAAGAAAACAATATAAGACAGTACATTAAAGCATCCCATAAAAGAGCAAGGTATCAATCAAATAACCAATATACACTCTAAAATCTTTCACTTATATATCAACTAAACCGCTCTAATATAATGACTATAACATTGATTCCAGAATTCAAACCAAATTTACAATTTACTGAATGACACCAAGTTTAAGATAATACTGCCAATTTTATTCTTCTCTTAAAACAAGAAATGTGTATGTCGGAATGACTCGAAATTGTTCATCACTGTATTATTGTTTTCGTGAGAGTCATTCTTAAGTTTCCCTACATCTGGCCAAACCAGAAATACACAAGATCACCAACGAAAGCTTCTATCAAGAATCAACTATAAGTTGTAAATGAAGTTTGCCGGGATACTGCCAATGGAATAACAAAAATATTACCTGAGAACTTAGTAATTGTGCTAAGGGCCTTAGTTTTTTCCTTATCATTACGTAGATAAAGTTTTAAATGAACTACCTGCAAATAATCAGTTATAACTTTTAAGGTACAACGAAGCAAGAAATAATCAGTTATATCCACGACCACCGACAGACCTGCTGGCCCTCCTCGTCAATGGAGCTCTTTGGTCTATCACTGGGACCGGGATGTGGTCCTGTAGCCAAACTACTAATGTGGTCCTCCAGGTTCGAGAAGGGAAAACCTATAAAGTTGGTCGTAACGAGAAGAAATTGGTAAGTACATTTTCTAAAAAGTACTAATTTACTTTAAATTTCTACAACATAATCATCCACTGAGTCAGGAGGCATTATTGACTTGCAATGTAAACAAATTAACAACTTTTTTACTAACCATATTTCTCGTACATCCCAGTGCTCATAAACTCGGTGAAGGGTGAATATGAAGAATTAAACTCATCTTTGTACTCTTTCCACCACTTCATGAAACTGCTTTTCTCCAAGAAAATCTCCGGCGAAACCTCACGTTTTTCGATCATCCCCCACACGTATTCCTCAAACCTCACAAGATTTCCGGTCAATTCCTCGTCTCTCATCCCCTCGATTGCTTTCAGCTGATTGATTACAATCATAGCTTCCTCAACTTCAGCCCAGAAACAAGAATCAAACGTCAAACGATCACTCAAATCACTCTTTTCACTTCTAGTCGGTTTTAGCAATTTCTCTTTAAACCATTTCTCGAGCATAACATAGTGACGAGACCTTCCTCTAACAGAATACTCTTTCCCACCTTCGCGGTAATATTTAGCAATGTCGAGTGGTTCGACCAACCGTCTGTAATTGTTCCCCGAGATCAGAAACCGTCTGTTAAGAATCGATACATCGCTCTGAGGCTTCTTCTCTACTTCTTCAACCAGCGTTTTCCAGTAATCGTTTAGCTCTTTTTTGTGCGTCTTGATATCAGTATCGAACTCTGAAGTGGAAGACAAGGTTTGGTTCTTGTACCGATCGTAGTAACTGATCTTCACCTCCTTGCTTTTCTTTTTGTACTGCTCTATATACATCATCGATATCCTCATGTCGTTTAGTTTCTTAAACGTATCCAAACTCCGCAGCTTCTTTTGTTTGGCATGTTCCTCCATTCGATCAATGACATCATCAGGGATCAATATTGGATCAGCCATAGACAACACTGATTGGTCCAGACGATGTAGAACTTCACCGTAGTCTACTATATCTGTATTAGCACCGGTTAACAGCTCCATGACTGCCTCAGGATCCTCAATGCAAATACAGCCGGAGTTAAAACAGATCAAGAACTTTCCAAAGGGCTTGAAACCCGCTGTGATAGCAGTCTGTGCAGCATCAGCCACGTGAAGGAAACATGAATTCCTCACGGAATTTTCTAGAATCTGCTGCAGAGAAGCATCTCCAATTGAAGGGGAGCCAAATGTGATGCACAAGAGATGTTTTTGTCCTGGATCGACTGTTTCTAGAAGCCATAGCGTGAAGAGAGATGCAACAGATCCTCCTAATGCAGCGCCGGTAATGATCACTGGTTTCTTAGACTGGATTAGCTGCAAGATATATAACATTCAGGATTCTGATTTGTCTTGTAATTTTGATAACTTGCTTCATGAAGTTGTTGACTTGAAAAACAGACATTTCTGAACAGATTAAAGCAAAGTATCAAAAGCTACTGATTGGAATATAATTACCTCGTTTTTAAGTTTAAAAAGATCTTTATAGGCAGAGGAAAATAGCTCAAAAGCAGGAGTGTGGACAGAGAATGAGGAGATCTGTTTGGAGCACAAGAAAGGAAATGGATTTGGATACAGTGTCCCAGGAAGAAGAGTACAAGCAGAGTTAAAAGAGCTGTTTCTGACAATCCGTGGTGCCGCAAAAACCACAAATGTGCAGTTCGCTTCTCTGAAAATTTTGACTCCTAGTGCTGAATCTTGATTCGGATATGTTGACGCATGTATCTCTGAGATCTTACTCCATGAGCTTTGCAAGAGACCGGAGCTCAACACAAGCTTCCCAAGCTGAGAACCCAATCTATAAACAAGAAGAGGGAAATTAGTCAACGTCCAAAGACAATATTTGAGCAGGAAATTATGGGAGACCAAATTAAAGGAACGAAAAGAGAGTAATACTAACAGTTCTTCTTCACTACTTTCTTTCTTTTGCTCGAACTTCTTACTGGGGCTAACACTAATTATTTCAACCGGCCAGTAT
The DNA here is from genome assembly GCA_900128785.1 of Arabis alpina. NCBI lineage: Eukaryota > Viridiplantae > Streptophyta > Magnoliopsida > Brassicales > Brassicaceae > Arabis > Arabis alpina. The sequence goes on from LT669794.1 coordinate 47,967,537, forward strand.
TTACTCAGCTCGTTCACTAGCACTACAGGATCCATTGTCCCATTCCACGTCACAATAAACCTCTCGTACCCATCCGCGACTACAGAAGAGACACCTAAAGACGAAAACAATATAAGACAGTACATTAAAGCATCCCGTAAAGGTGCGGGTATCAAAGTATCAATCAAATAACCAATACATAATCAACTAAACCGTTCCAATCTTCGATGCCTAGAAGCTCCTTTATAATGACTATAAGATTAATTCCAAAGCTCAAACCGCAGTTACAATTTACTAAATGACACCAATTTTAATATACAACCTCCGATTTTTTTTTCTTCTCTTAAAACAAGAAACGAATATGTCAGACTGACTCGAGATTGTTCATCACTGTATTATACTTTTTGCGAGAGTGTCATTCCTCCGTTTCCCCTACATCTGGCCAAAACCAGAACTAGACTAGACAAAAAAAAAAGCTTCTACCAAGGATCAACTATTAGTTGTTGATGAATTTTTGACGGGATATTCCGAAAGGAATAACAGAAATATTACCAGAGATCTTAGCAATTGTGCCAAGGGCCTTAGTTTTTTCCTCATTATTACGCAGATGAAGTTTTAAATGAACTACCTGCAAATAATCAGTTATAACTGTTACGGAACAACAAAACAAGAAATAACTCAGGATATCCACGAACTCCGACAGACCTTCTGGCCCTCCTCCTCGTCAACGAAGCTCTTTGGTCTATCACTGGGACCGGGATGTGGTCCTGTAGCCGAACCACTAGTGTGGTCCTCCAGGCTCGAGAAGGGCCAACCTAAAAGTTGGTGGCACAAAGAAAACGGCAAGTAAATTTCCTAAAAAAAGTACTAATTCACTTTACATTAATACTTATAACACAATCATCCATCGAGTCAGAAGGCATTATTGACGTGCAATGTAAACAAATTAACAATTTTTTTACCAACCATAACTTTTGTACTTCCCGGTGTGCATAAACTCGGTGAAGTGTGAAATTGAAAAATTAATCTTATCGTACTCTTTCCACCACCTCATGAAACTGCTTTTCTCCAAGAAAATCTCCGACGAAACCTCACGTTTTTCGATCATCCCCCACACGTATTCCTCAAACCTCACGAGTTTTTCCATCAATACATCGTTACTCATCCCCTCGTGGGTTTTCATCTGATTGATTACAATCATAGCTTCCTCAACTTCAGCCCAGAAACAAGAATCAAACGTTAAAAGATTACGCAAATCCCTCTGACTTCCAATCCAGCTTCTTGATTCCATTCCAAACCATTTCTCGAGCATGATATAGTGGTGAGACCTTCCCAAGGTTCGATATTCTTTCCCATCATTACCGTAATATTCAGCAATGTCGAGTGGTTCGATCATCCGCCTGTAATTGTTTCCGGGGAAAAGAAACCGTCGCCTGAGAATCAATATATCGCTCTGAGGCCACTTCTCTACTTCTTCAACCACTGATTTCCAGAAATCGTTTAGCTCTTTTTTGAGCTTCATGATTACAATATCGAAATGTGAAGACCGAGACACAGTTTGGGTCTTGAACCGATCGTAGTAACCGATCTTGTCCTTCTTGCTTATCTTTTTGTACCACCCCATATACATCATTGATATCATCATGTTGTTTGTATTACTCAATTCAAAAAGCAGCTCCTTCTTCGCCGCACGTTCCTCCATTCGGTCCATAACATCATCACTCATGCTCATCGATCTTGATTCCGCCATTGACAACAACGATTTGTCCAGACGATGTAGAATTTCGCCGTAGTCTCTCCAGTCTACTACATCCGCATTGACACTGAATAGCAACTCCATGACCGCCTCAGAGTCATCAATGCAAAAACATTGGGAATCAAAACAGATCAAGAACCTTCCAAAAGGTTTGAAGACACTCGCCATGATGGGACTTCGTGAGACGTCAGCCACGTGAAGGAAACATAATCCCCTCACAGAATTCTCTAGAATCTGCTGCAGAGAAGAGTCTCCGATTAAAGGCGAGCCAAATGTGATGCACAAGGGGCGTTTTAGTATTAGGTTGTAACTTTCCAGAAGCCATAGCGTAAAGAGAGATGCGACGGATCCTCCTAACGCAGCTCCAGTGATGATCACCGGTTTCCAAGACTGGATTAACTGCAAGATAGATAGCTTTTGTTATTCTTATTTGCTTTGGATTATAAACAGAGTATCAAAAAGCAATTCATTACCTCTAATTTGAGTTTAGAGAGGTCTTTAAAGGCAGAGGTAAATAGCTCCAAGGCAGGTGTGTGAACAGAGAATGAGGTGATATCTTTAGTGCACAATAAAGGAAACGGATTAACAACATCTCGTGACCCAGTAAGTAGAGTAGAAGCAGAGTGAAAAGAGCTATCTCTGGGAATCGGTGGTGCTGAGAAAACTACAAAGGTACACTTGGCTTCATCGAAAATCTCGAAATGCAGACCTGAATCTTTATTCCGATTGATTGATGAATTGAACTCAGAGATCTTACTCCATGAGAGGTCTAAGATACCCGAGCTCAGCAAAAGCTTCCCAAGCTCAGAACCCAATCTACAAACAAGGACAAGTCATTTAGTAAAAGAACAATCACGAAACGAAAAGAGAGAGTAATCGTAATCGTAATCGTTATACTAACAATGAAGAAGAAGAATCCATGGTGTGAGCATCTGTGGAGAAGACAATCAAAAGGTATGAATCATCGAAAGTAGAATTAAGATTTTAATGGGTGAAGCTAAAGATTTTGATTGAAGTTGTTGAGTTGAGTAAAGCATTTTCCTCTAGAATTGCTGTTGCTGCTGATGATAAAAAAAAAAGATTTATTTCATTGGTTGATGTAGAATATGCTTGTTACCTTCTAGATGTTGAAGATGTGGTGAGCTTGGATACAAATTAAAATGTTGCTACTCTCTCCGTTTCATATTAGTTGTCATTCTACGTTTTTTATTTTACTTAAAATTAGTTATCGTTTTACATTTTTAATGCACATTTATGATTAATTTTCCATTTTTATTCATACTCTTTTAACTTATTAATTACATATATCAAATGAAAAACATATTAGTTATGGGTAAAACAGAATTTTTAAATGTTTTCTTAATTCATGTGAAATCACCTGAAACGACAACTAATATGAAACGGAGGGAGTAGCTGTTAGTGAATCTGACATAGTTTTGTTTTTTTTTCTCTAAAAGATAAATATTTTATTTTAGTTTTATATTGAAACAAAATCTATGTTATGATTTCATGGTAAGAAAATAAAAACATGAAAACAGACGATTTTCGGGCTATATGCTCAACACCGAAATGATAACGATACCAATGTTTTTCTTGAATTTAAAGTTCGAGACAACGGAAACAAACAGTTAGAAGGAACCGGTTTGATCACTAATCGTACAAGTAAAAGCCTTTCAAAAGAGGTCCTAAATTTGAATCGTTAACAGCAAAGTTGTAAGAGCCTTCGATTACATACACCTTTTACATCATGTGAGACCGGCTCGCCTAACGATTCCATGAGCTAATACAACAAGAAAACTCGCAAACCATAACGTGAAAGCAGACCCGGTCCAAAAACTAATAAAGAACATAATGCCAAAATTGCAAAAAATCCCTTAAATTTTATAAAAAATGTAAAAATAGCTTATTTTCAAAAAAAAAAAATTGCTCTAAAACCCAATAAAAATTTGCAAAAATCACATTAACATGGTGCAAATGCACCTCTTTCACCATGCCAACATCGGCCCTGCGTGAAAGACAATAGCTCAGTTTACCAAGTTGACTCCCGAACATAGCTACCATAAAGCTCGATTTCGCTAATCAAAACAACACCAAGCGCAAATGATCATACTAGCTCCTCTAGCGCAAAAGTAAATACAACATCGTTGCGCCTCGAAAAAATTTCATCTACACAACACCATCAACAGCAAGACACTACAACATATGGGCTTGGAACCAATCCTCAAAATTAGATGTACCAACAATGGAGAAAGCAAGAAAGTAACCACCGGAAGCTTAAACAACTCCAAAGCTACGTTGCAGTAAGAACTCAGTGATGGATACAGACCAACATCTAGTAAATACTTGGGATCTCACAAACTTTACGAAGAACCTTATTCGTTGTCTTAACATTACGTAGATCCAAACTCAGAAGAATTACCTGCAAATATACAATTTGGAGAAAACACATTACAAACCCACAAAAAAGAACCTAATTTCCTCAGTTCCAAATTATCAATAATACAGAGAAACAAGACCTTATCTTGTTCCTGGGACTGGGAGGTTGTGTTCTTCTTCTTATTACCAGAGCTTGGTCCTGTACCCGAAGCATTTGTTCTACTCGAAGTTTTTTTCCCGAAGGACTCGAACATGGTCGTTAATGTATTCATTATCGAGAACAACACAACACTGAGAATAATAATAATCTATAGACTTTGCAGCCTTCGATTTCGATTCAGGGTAGATAATTTACAGTCCGAGATTGTAAGATTGCAAAATTGCAGAGAAATTTGGGATAATAGAAAACTTTGGATTAGTGAAATTTGGACGTTAGAGAGAAGACAAGACACATATGGTCAAAGTCAACTGGACGTCTTCATATTGAGATGCTTTGTTTGACAATTTGATTTCATTTTGGCTTTTGATTGGTAACGATCTTTATAAAATATACCGCAACTTTATAATTTGTAACGCTTTAAATTTTACCAATCACAAAAGCATACAAAAACGGCAACACCAAAAAGGTAAAAATAAACCCTATTACACAGACAATGTCAAGGAACGGGCGTTAGGGTATCCGAGTTTTCGGTATCATGCTTATAAGTCTCATTCGGATATTTTAATTTTTCAATCGAATTCGATTCAGTTATTGACTTCTTTCCGAGTTCCAAAAAAAGTATTCGAAATATCTAAAGATACTCAAAAGTACCCGAAAAAACTTGATAATACGCTAACCAAATGACAAATTTTTTTTTGAGAATACTAGAAAAAATTCCAACTTACCCAAACTTTCTAAAAATACTCGAAAATACATAAATTGCCCAAAGTTAGGTAAAACATGATTATTGAATTAAGTTAATTTTGTTTGACAAAAAAAAAATGATTTAATTAAGGGTGAATTAGCTGAATAATAGGTTTTAAGGAAAAAATTAGCTATATAACATCACGTGATTTATATTTAGGTGTGTAACTGTGAGAAACAATTGTATGATGATTTTGCCCCTATTTAATTGGGCTAATTTTATGCAGAAAATATGGAAATCTGAATCTATAATAATCAATCACCATATTAAATGTGATAATTACCATTAAATGTGATAATTATTGACAACAAAAAACAAAATCTTTAAAAATATTATATTCTTTATCTCTTGAAAATTGGCCTCTTTTATCTATGAAATAGTAGATCTATAACTAGCCTGAAAACAGAATAAAATTGGATTAGAAAAACAAGCGTCGAAAAAACATATTTATAACAGCTAACTATTTTAATATACATAGTTAACTATAACAGCTAACTATGTTAATATGTAGTTAGCTATTGTTGAAACAACATATTTTATTGATCTCAAAAGATAACTAACTATCTCACACTATTTAGTTAACTATTTTTTAGAATATGGTTTTCAATTTAAAAGTATAGGTAACTTTTTCATATCATAGTTGTCTATTATACCATTTTGACAATATAGTTGACTACATGAATATGTTGTTGTAATAGTTACTTATTTAAACAAACATAGTTACCTATTTTCATAACGTAGTTACCTATATTCTCATTTATATAATTAAAAATAATAACATACATAGTTAGCTATTATCAAATAATATAGTTAGTTACCTGATTTTCGAACATAGTTAACTATATTGATGATCACCAACAACGATTCAATTTGACGAAAAGAGAGAATAATAGTGTGGAGTTTAACTGAGGAAAGAAACATTATCTTAATCTATGATGGAAATTTTGTTGGATCAATGAATTTGATATAAAACAAGATATGTATGATATTGGTGTAAGAATAAAGAAAAAGAAGAAAAAGAGAAAAAAAGGAAGAAGAAGGATGAAGAAAAAAGAACAACAATTGAAAAGAAAAAAGAGGATACGGTAGAAGAAGAAGAATAAAGAAATTAGACTAGGGTTTTTCTTTTTTAATATTTGTTATAATTTCGTTTTTTTTAATAAAAGATGTAAATTAATTAAGGGTATTATAAACATTTTATCTGATTTGAATGTTATTCACCTAATTATGTACTATTAGATTCTTAATTATGGACATAAAACCTATTATTGGTGCCAATTTCCCTTTAATTAATTTAACGTTTTCGGGTACTAGTTCAGGTTTCGTTCAGATTACTTGATAGTTGATATACCTAAAATACCTCATTTTTAGGTCTCATTCGGGTATTTGTTAACAAAGATTTACATGGTTTTTTTATTATTTTAAAACATTAACTATTCAACAGATAAACTTATTTCTTGTATAAATAAAGTTGATTAGGTAAAGAAGGAAGATTTCCAAAATATATCGGGATGTAAAAAACAACAACCACATACGAATTAATATAGAGTTATTTGTAGATTTGTCATAGACCAAATCAGAGATGCAAATCAAAATAAAATATTCAGGGAAAAATAAGACTTACATACAAATTTCTTCTTGAAGAAATATATGTCATTATTTAGTTTTCTTTTTGTTTGGCCTAAGGTAATTGCTTGTCTCAACAAGTGAATTAAGGTGGTCATGATCGACGATTCGTTCACCACAAGTTGGACAATAGGGGAATAGCCAGGGACAAAAACAAACTTCATGAAAAGTGTGCTTCTGTGAACAAATTGTCATTACCAAAGCCCTATCATTGTATAACGAAACCTCTTCTCCACAGATTAAACAATCCACACCTGTTGAAATCTGACAGCAACCTTCTTCGCCACTCGAGTTTGTTATCTCTTCAACTTCAACTTCAAGTTTAACCAGGAAACCTCGATCACGGGAACAATTCAATTCGATAGCTTTCTGGGAGATTTTAGGAACGATGTTGTTCTGAATCGAGCTATGAATCTTTGCCTTGGATAACAGATGAACCAAAAATCTATTGCATGTCTCTTTCCCGTTGTCAAGGAAATTACGTGGAATTTCCGAAACGATTTCCACGGCTTCTTTTTCAATTCCTCGGATCCTTATTGAAAAAGAGATTGAAGTTATGGAATCGTCGGCGTAAGTTGTAGATTCATAATGCTTAACACTCCACGAGCTGGACGCCATTGAAGACTGACTATTTAGAATTTGTGAGAGAGCCAAAGAGAATATATAATGGCAAAAGAAGTATTTATTTTGTTTCAATTATATTTTTGTTTATAAAGAGGCCAGTTTGGTTTTTCCTTTTTCACCTAGTATTCCAAATTTCCAATAATGTACACATGGAAAAGGATACTCGATGATATTTGAAATACAATCTAACGATGCTAAAAAATACCCAAAAACCCATGATAATAAGCTATCCCAATGATATTTGAGAATACTCAGAAATATTCGACCTAACCCAAACTCCCTTACTCGAAAATACATAAACTGCCCAAAGTTACATGATTATTGAATGTAGTTAATTTTATTTGACTAAACAAAAAAAGATTTTGTTAATTTTACGTTTTGCAGGTACTAGTTCAGGTTTCGGTTCAGATTACTTGATACCCAAAATACCTCACTTTTAGGTCTCATCCGGGTATTTGCCTACAACTGAACCCCCATTAGGATCAGGTTTTTTGGATCCGATACGAGTTCGGATTTGATATTTGCCCAGATATTTCCCCCATTGAATTCGTTTATATTATTTGCGAAAATCATTTAAATACAAACCAATAAAGATTTCTTTCCTCTGAAAATAAATAATATATACGTCTAAAATCTACTGCTTACCTCTTTCAAAAACCTCAAGTCGTACCTCTTACAACTCACAAGGGTGTTAAAAAGCAACATCAAGGTAAAAAAAAAAAGAGAGGAGAAAATCCAAACAAGAAGAGAGAATGTTCCTTTATAGAGATACTTTTGGTACAACCATAGATTGATATAACAATATTCATCCGACCCAACAACTGTAATATGCCTGCATTTTTGAAGGTCCAACCATCAGTATTCTCTTAAGGTTAATAAAACGTGGTGGGTTTGCTTTCCGCGAATCATTTGATTGGTTAGTGCCTTGGGGGTTCACTCGTAATGCAGGCAGAAGGAAGGAATTTGTTACCTGTAAGCTAAATCTACAGGCCGAGTAATCCATCTTCATACCCCCAAACTCTGAGTTTTGACTTTATAAAGGAAGTGCGAAGAAACAAATTGCTGTACAATGACGACTTTATCACTCAGCTTCACCTCCTCCTTCTTCTTCTCTAAAGTGTTGTGCATAGAATTCATCTAGCGGTCCCCAATTTGGGATGTCGGATTGATTGGTATTGTCCGATGGTAACGACCGGATGCATTTGAGGATAAGCTCGATGTGAAGCTTTAACCTGAGTGAACCGAGACAAATGTTTATTACAGAAGTCAAGTTGGTTTTTCTCTTTTTAATCGATGTAAATAGAGGTGTTACCTTTTCTTTGCCTCTGGAGAGCTTATCTCCAAGTTCGTAAGCGTTTGGTAGGTTTGTGTGTGGATAACTAGAATCACCTGCCTACATATTTGAGTAAGGTTTGACTTAAGAACCTCAAAAATCCTGTCTAAATGTCTTTCCTATGAAAGCTGCATATATGCTTACCTGAAGATTGCTTGAACATCCCTTTCATGCAATGTCTCGGACAAGACACGATGGAGGTAGCCAACTTCCTGTAAAATTAAAAGCACATTGTTAAAGCATCCACTATTTATCTTTATAAGATTAGTGAATATGAATAAATCACCCTCGTGAGTGGCCACGCAAACTCTTTAGTTTGTTTATTGGTGTCTGCAGGTCTGTTCCAACTCTCAATAACTTTAGGCAGCCCATGAAGATGCGCCAATAGTCTTTCTCTCATTATCTGAACAAGTTTTGTGTATATTTCATCTCGATGAACCCTATAATCCTGAGAATTGGCGAGAAGCCAAAGTTAATGGAATCGGACATTGAAATTGTCACTCTAACACTTATATTCTAGAAACTTAGAGATAAACCAACTGGTTTGAATATTTTTTCTACTATTTCCTTATCAGGTGTGCAACGACAGTGGCAAAAAGCCAGAAGGCAAAAGGACAAACATACCTGAGCAACTTTATCAATCTCTACTGACAACAGTGGCTTTCTCGTCTCAGGTACTTTTGAAAACATAGTTCTCCTGGTTTCTTGCACCACAGAAAAAATAAAATGCTGTTCAGGAACCCACTTTACATGAAAAAAGAGCTAGGGATGACTCAAGCAAAACCATTGGAAAGCTTAAAAATGAACAGACTAAGCTGATCTTCCTAGATGAACAACAATCACCTACCTGGAATAATAGTGTAAGTGAAGTCGATTACTTGACTTGCAAGGGCCAAGTGTTTTGCCTTTATGGACTTCAAACCAGATACCTATAGCATGAATATTGCCACTCAAAAGGTCAATGTATAAGCAGATTGCAACTGTTAGCGTAACTAAATATCAAATTCCTTTTTATGTCAAAAATTTTCAATAGCAAACGACAAGTAGGTGAGGTGATACATCTGATTTTATAGATACGGATTAGGTTAGAAACTCAATACAGCTAATCAGCAATGAAAACTACTATTTACTCCATTTAAAGCATATTTATACCTGCATAGCACCAGCACCCAGAACAAGTTGGCATGTCCTAGTGTTGAAAAATCTCAACACTTCAACAACACGAAGAACAATTTCCGAGGACAAAGCTGGCAACGAACTGTTCATATCAATGTATTCTGACAACATCTTGAGCAATATTAACCCACTACAAACATAAAAGGGAATGCATCAGCCTAATTAAAAAATTCCACCCTAGACAACAACTAAACGTTACGCAATCTAAACATAGCAAACGGTGCAAATAGTTAGAGAGAGTAGACCGCCTATCTCACGCATGCAAGACAACAAAAGTCTTATATGGTGAATGGAAAGTGGAGAGAAATATTCATTAATCAACAGCCAATGAAATCACTACAGAAAAGGCAAAAATATCTTTAAAATGCATAACAAGAGAACTAACCAGTTTACCATGTGGTAACCAATTCCTTGATAGAAAAGGTTAGATTTTCCTCGCTCCTTCTGAGTACTTTGAGTATTTGGAGCTGAAGAAACACCAGCCTTGCTTCTTTCAAGAGACTCAGGCAAGACTGTGGATATCACTTGTGCATCACTAACTGCAGGAGCTTCACTAGATTCAGATTTTTCATTTCGCAATTCACTATTTTGATCCCCAGTTCTTGACCCATTAAGAGGGAGAGGATTTTTGTGGTACGTTTTAATATTAGCATCATCAACTTTCCCAGAAATCAACTCTTGGGGTGCGAAAAGAGAACTGATAATGGCTTGGAATTCCTCGGGAACATCCACCTCATCCCATGTTTCTTGATCAAGCACAGCTTTCAGTTTTGTCATCTACAGTAAAGCAAAATGCAAATTAGTTTCTTAATAATGAAAGAAATTAGATGGTAAAAGAATTACAAAATATTCATCTATGTGAAGAAAAGAAAAAGATGGATGAACAATGAAGTCAATATAGTTCAAGACAAATTGGTTATCGAAAGTAAGTTTAACCTTTCTCCTAGACAAAGTATAGATCAGATGGTTTGGGCATATTAATACTGGTATAACTTTTTCTGCCATATTTTCACCATTTTTCCTTTTTTGTAATCCATGGAACCAAACAAAAGTGTAGATGTGCTTGCTGTAAAACCGATAAAAGTATATAAACAGAGACTAACCCGAGCTTCATGCTGGTAATCCACAAAGGCTTTGGCTTGTGACTGAAGCTGCCCGCGAATACTAGATCCCAACCGTCCACCAATCTGTTAAAATCTCATACAAATGTCACACAAGAATAAGCAAAGCAATTTCTTCTCTCTTTTATGGAGTAAGGTCAGAACAAATACCTTCTCTGTAACTGTAATAAATTCTTGGGTGAGATCATAAATGCTCATGAACTCCTGCAATTTCAATTTTGGATGAAGAAGAGCACGAACACCAAGTAGCTTTGCCCACCTAGCATGCGTAACCTCACAAGCTGCAAAGACAGCTTCTGCGTTTTCTCTCAAGACATCGGCCCTATATAAATAACGAGCCTAATTTAATTCCAATCCTAGAACAGAGGCTTGTGGTACCGACAACTCTGAGGATTTTAAAAAATATGCATTAAAAATACAACTAGAAAACCTGAAGTTTCTTGACATGTTCATCAAGCTTGATGCGTCGCTTGATCTTCTCTGCAATGGAGGGGACTTTGAGGTAGCCTTACCCAATGGAGAATGCACTAATGATCCTCCTTGGAAACCAGTTTCCTGGGCTGTTTCAGCCGCTACAGCACCAACAGCAATTGCAGCTGCAACTGAATCAGCTGCATAATGTCCATCGACATTGCCGAGAATCCATTCAATTGCCTTCTTCACTTCTGAAGCCCGGACTAGATGTACCTGCATTCACTAAATGAAATGAAATCATATTACATCTTAATCAATAATCTAAGTGCTTCCGAGGGTGAAAAGTGTCAATGCTTCTATAAGGTAGTGCCAAAGGTTTAACAAAAGTAGACATACGTATAACTTCCTGTAATGCTTTAATAATTAAAAATTCCAGAATTGATGCATATATTACCTGAACAATCCTAAATATAGCAGTTAAGAGATTAACAAATGCCTCAGATGACAGAGTCCTCAACTTGCTCGCGAGAGATAAACCGCCACCTGAATACGCACTAGGAATAAGCATGGATTCTGGAGAGATAAACTACCACCCAAGTCAAATAGATATCCTAAGAGAAGGATAAAAGAAAAATATTAAAGTTTTAAAATAAGTTTTCATGCTGACCAATTGCCATGTAAATTACTTCCCAATCGGGTCTCAGATCAAAGGGGAGAAAAAAAACAAAAGCAAAATGGAATACACAGTAATACTGATAAAAGCATTTGCTAAAACAAGAAAGTGTATCAGAGGAATTTTACACTTTGCAAATGCTAAACTTATGTTCAACTATGTTTCCCTGCACAAACTAAGTCGCATCACAATATTAATAAAAATTGATAACAATTAAAATCTCACCATCAACATCTACTGAGCGCTCCCCATGTGGAAAATCAGATTCGAGGGATCTGGTGACGAGAATTGGAAGCAGCTCAGCAACTGCGTTCTTGATTGCATTTTTCATTTCCATTGTGAGTGCCTCACGATACATCCTCAAAACTGACGGGAACTTTGCCTACGGAAAATAGTTCAAAGAACAATACATGAGAAACTGAATTCAGAATAAACAATTAATGAGCATGAACCAACAATATAGACCAGAAAGAGCATAGACGAATAAATTAAAACAATGAAGCATTGTCAATTTCATTGGCAGCATATGGTGAAAAATAATCAAGACCAGCCACTCACCGTTCTTAGCAATCCAATAACTAGAGGAAGAAGCCGATCACATAAGGTAGACGTATCCTCTTCTTCTAGCATAGCCTGCAAAGGTGTAAACCCAATATTCAGAGTTTGGCGGAAGCGCGATGATAGAAAACTATAGATGCTACAAAAGATTGAAGCAAAGAGCCAACAATCATGCTGGAAGTTGTAACAGTCCATTTTCTGATTAATTTTATCCAGGTTTTACACTGACAACTGAGCTCCACATGGTACAAAAAGAAGCATCCGTATTCATTATAAAATATTCATCTATATCGGATGAGACTTACTTCATCACTGGTCTTCCCGTTAGATGAAATGGGTCCCCGTATTTTTGCTGCAGACAAAATCAGTACATCTATTTCTCCAGTTTCATGTATAGAGATACGCATAAATTCTGATGTGAGGATACTACAAAGAAAAAATTAACAAGCCATCAGACAGTAGACCAAATAAATACATAAAAGAACATAGAATACAAAGCAAGTAGATATAGAAAGTGAACTAATATTATGGACTACTAAATCTTCTAGAAACAGTACTACCAAAGGCAATCAACACACTAAACATTAATTGGCACAAATGCCTGCAGGTATTACAGTGTTCTACACCAAAGAAAGTAAAAAATTTGAAATCCAAGTGATGAGGACCAAAGTACATTCCAGGCACAAACTAGGATTCATCATACTAAGGGGAATATAGCCAGCACTGCATTACCGCACGAAAGACACAAGTTCAGGGGGAAAGTTAATAGATCAGAAGTTATGGTAGATTAAAATGGGTCCAACACCAGAAACATGAAAGAGTTGAATTTACACTAAGACTGACTTTTGCAGATTATAGAGAGGATGCTCTATCTGCTTAGTGCTATGAATAACCGAAGCTGCAAAACCCTGCTAAGATTTTTCAATATATGCCTGCTTTCTCTATCAGAGAAATTCAACACAAAACATAGTTACTATATCATACTTTCACCTCTTTTTTACCAAATTGAATTTTTGGTTGCTTTGGATAGGGTGCTTAGTACAATTAACATGAAATCTAACCGAGTCTCATTGTGTTCGCCGATCCACGAACATAGGAAACACTTTATTCACGTTACAGCAAAAGTTCAAAAAACGTTAATGCTTCTCCTAAAAGAACATTACAGGCAGACTGAATACAGCCTGTTTCTAGACAATTATCATAACCTAAAAAGAGACACACCTGTTTATGGAGTCCATTGAACTAGTGACATGATCCCGAAGATGACGGAAGCAGTGCAAACCAGTTAGCTCATCCCCAGCCTATCATAGATGGAAAACCATTTTAGCTTCTTAAGCATCTAAAAGTAACCAACATTAAAATCACAGATGAACTTACCAACAAGCTCTGGAGATCATAAGTTATATCCAAAGCTGCAGCACAATCTGCGGACGCAACAAGCTGAACAATAAAGAATCAAACTTCCAATAAGAACAAAAAGTAGCTAACTTGACATTACTCTAAACGAATCAGTGAGACAAAAATTACCAATTTGAGTGCAGAGAGAGCTTCATTAACATACAAAATAAGTCTCAATTTACGTTGCAACTCCAACATATTAATCCTAGTTGAACTCAGCTCTTGAATCTGTCTAGCTGAATCTACCAAATTCCTATCCAAAAGCCTTATAGTCTCTTTCAACTCACGAATCCTACTACAACCTTCAACAATCTTAACATTCAAATCCTGTAACTGTCCTTGAGCTTCAAAAAACGAATCAGACCTCACAGAAATCTCTTTCACAAGATGTAACTCAACAACATCAAGATACTGTGACAACTTCTCTTGAAGACCTAAATTCTCATTCAAGCTCGAAAAAGGACAAGCAGAACGAAATGTAGCACCATCTTCAAGAGCAAAATCTTCTTTAAAGTAAAGTGAAGGAACTTCACGTAAACAAGATGCTAAACCAGAAACATGACTCTCTTGATCAAATCCAGTACTCTCTTCTTTACTATGATTCCTAATATCTTCAAATCTACCATGAGATTCAGAGATCGAAGAAACGTAACCATTGAAATCGGATCTGGTTAGTTCTGAACCAGGGAGTTTCGTTGAAGCAACGGGTGCGAATTCAGATGGAGCTACGAATGTTGATGATGACCACCAACCTACCCAAGATGCATCGGAACCGTATACACCAGATTTACCTACATGTGGATTGTTGAGAATTGATGAGAGACTTTGACTACTTGCATCTGAGATCGATTTGGTTAACGATGATGGTGATGATAACGAATGACCAAGATCTAAGCTCGATCGATTAGTGTTGTTGCCAATGGACCTTCCCGTTAAGGAGGGAGGCGAATCCATAAGACCTCACGGAATCAAAATCATGCACCAAAGTCGGAGTTTGGAATCGGAGAGATCTTTGAGATCGGAATCGAATTTGGATCTGAACAGAGAGGAGGGACTGAGGAAGAGTCTTCTGGGTTTGAGACTCGAGGGAGATGGTTCGAGAGGTGGTGGTGGTGGTGAGGAAGACGGTGTTTAACTGGGAAGATTAAAACGACGGTGGATTAAGTGTCCACGTCATTTACGAAAAAATGATAAATGTATGATGAATGGGAAAAGGATGTGAATAACAAAAAAAAATCTATAATTCAAAACCTAATCAATGAACATAAATTTTTTGGATACCAGAGTATGTCCACGTGCGTGGATTTAAATTAATTGTTAACTTATTCATTATTTATATAGTTAATATTACAAAAAAATTGGTGTTTATAGTAAATAATTATCTAATTTTGGAGATTAAATATTTATAGTGAATTAATGTTATTTGTAAAAAACAAAAAGATAGTTTATTAGTAAAAAAGTTGAATATGAATTAACATAAACTTATAGGGATTATATATTTTTTGGGTTAATACAGATGTGAAGTAAGAATAAGGGATTGTAGTGAAACATAATGTTTATGAAAGAATATGTTCAGTGATCAATGTAATACCAAACTACCATCTTATCCAAACCTCTAACATCATTGAATTAGAACATACTGTTTCTAAAACATTAAAAAGAATTACCGAACTTGTACATAGTTAGTACACACCCAAAACCAACTTCGCTCTTGTACTCGTGATGTTGGTTACAACAATTGTTTCTTTTGGCACTTGTACTTGCGAGAACAACTTCTCTTGAAGACTTTTTGCTATTATATTGATCCTTGAATATATTCTCCCTTTGTGGTGATTATTAATTGTGATGTTTGTGTTGAAAACTGTTTGTAATTAGTGTTGATCTCACTTCGTGTTGATCTCAAATTTCGTTTTGCTCCCCAAAATCCCTTTGTTTGCCTGCCAATGGCAGCCGACATTTGGAGTAGTAAGGAATGGAAGGCGTTCGACTGGTGGCTCAAGTATGAAAGCACTCTCTGCAAACTGACCTCTGACAAGAAGATTACTTTTTTAAGTAATCTTGGCTTGAATCTCTATGTTGTTACTTTTGAATAATCTTTTGGCAATTTTTTCTATGTTAATTTTTTTCTTTTTTTTGTCAACTTTTGAATCATCTTTTGAAATTTTTTCTATGTTAGTTACTTTTGATTTGGATAATCTTTTGGCAATTTTTTTTTTTTAATACTGGGCCTAACAGATAATTTTGTTTAGTCCCACCCTTGAAACGAATAATCCATGGGACATTTTTATATAATTAATTAAATACAATATGTTTTTGGCAAAGAAGGAATATCGTGCCTTGGGGAAGAAGGAATCTCATTAGGCTCTTGATTAGACCTGAAACTTACGGCTTCTCACTGTAATATTCATCCTTTGTCTTTAGTTGTCCTCTCTATACCCCAATTTGTATTTAAAACTCCATTCCATACCAGAGTCATAATTGTTATGTACTTCAAAAAAAGGGCAAAATTAAATAAAAGGAACAAAATGTCACTAGTAGATTTGAAATGCGAAGGGATAATGAAGAAGTAAAGGAGGACACTATTTCGGCAAACCAAACGAACGTGAAAGTGTTCTTACTAGAGGTAATGGAATTCAGGTTTTTACAATATAGTTCTTTAACTATATGTAGAAAATGTTTATCTGAAATTAATTGGAGAAGAAGAATGTCTTAAAACACCACAATTTTGTTGCTAGAAAACCTAACGAAAAATTTGAAATGTTTTGGTTTACTACGTACTATATTGATTTACAAAAAGCCGTTACGAACTATTTTTTTTTTTTTATCAACTAAGCTATTTGGCAAATTATATGGTTTTGTAGATTACAAACCTAAAATGTATTTTTTTATTTATGAATGCAAGTGTTATATTGACACAACAACGTCATTAAGCTACATGTTTTGGTCACATAGATATCATACAAACAATTGATGATTTATATACTGAATCTTCCTTACCAATCATCAAATCATTACATCCTAATATCGCAGTCGCTGCAACGAGTTAACGAACAGGGCATTGCTCTACTATCCCCCTTGACAGAATGAAATTTTTGTAGTTTTTTCTAACCTGATAGCCTCTCCAAAAAGACTGCAAATTGCCGGTTAAGAGTTAGAGAACGAACCAAGAACATTTCATTTGTTATCAAACATTTTTACCTGTATTATAACGATTCCTTGTTTAGTACTCGAATGTTCTTTTCTACACTTGTAGGCGCGGAAACCAGTCTGAATCCGGATAGCAGCATAATCATGAAAGGATCCATAGCTATGGGAACGTCTTGGAGAAACCACAGACACTCCAAATTTGCGATCTCCAAAGACTTTTGTTCGCTTCTTCTCCTCCAGATATCGAGCCCTGGAAACCGTATGAATCCGAGTTGCTGAATGAGTAGGTTTACCTAGTGAATTTGTTTGGCTATGAGCTGTTTTGATCTTTAAAAACTTGTGGGATCCTAACTCTTTTCCCTCATTATGCTCTAGATTTCTGTAGTTTTGATCATTTTCCAAGCAACCAGAAACTGGACCAAGATGAACCTGCAAAATGAAGCTAGCTTGAAATCCTCATTCATATTTTGTTGATCCTTATTGAAAAAGAATAAGAAGAAGCAAATGGTGAAACAGCTATTGAAGTGACATCAGAAGCCTACCTACACTAAGATGTATTTGCCAATGAAAGTGTCAGATGTTTTACCTTGGAACAGTTTTTGACACTCTTTTCTCGTATCCTTTTTCTTACGCTCAAAAGAACAGTATCAATAACACTCTTCAGTCTGCATCTCTTACATGGTGGTGTTATATGCTCCACTGCATCCATGCTAGAAGCAGGACGTTTTGCTAATGAAAGTGGCAGATGTTTTACCTTGGAACGGGTTCTGACTCTGGAGACACTATTTTCTCGTTTCCTTTTTCTTAAATTCAGAAGAAAAGTTTCAATAACAGTCTTCACTCGGCATCTCTTACATGGTGGTGCTATATGCTCCAATGGATCCATGCTAGAAGCAGGACGTTTTATCTTGGAACTGTTTCCACTCTTTTCTCGTTTCCTTTTTCTTACTCTCAGAAGAACAGATTCAATAACACTCTTCAGATCATATGTTGCTGTAGTAATTAAATAGACTCCGCATCGCTTGACGGTACAACTATCATCTAGATGTTGGTTCTCCGCATTGACAGGATGGAATTCAAAGGCAACTACATCAGCCAGGACATCCTGGTCATCTCCTTCAGCAGTATTCATCGGGACATAGCCAAAGAGAAACATATGGTCCTTTTGAACAGTAGGGGCTTCCTTTGGATCCCAAAATTGGAAAATTCTCTCTAGTCTAAGCGAGAGGTCTGTTTTAGTCTTCTTACATATACACTTGATGCCAAAACCAGCAGTGTTGCAATAATTTTCCCCAAATTCAACGACTACTGATAAAGCAAAGCCTGAGAGAGTCTTTATTATGCTAGGAGTTAACTCTACCGTTACAGATGAACCAGCTTGCAAATTAGTAGAGGATTTGTGACCTGTAGAGGCAGGTATACATATGCTAAATGCAGGCGTGTTGTTGTGTTCCTGTTTTAGTGAAGCCAAAAAAACGTATCATATATACATTAAAAGTGTATCTGAAAATGCATGTGGAGAAATAGAGATATAAAGAGAGAAGTACCTGTTGATCCCTATTTGCCATGACTTCAACACCATCTAGGGCTTTTCTCATAGATTTTTTGACAACTTTTGGGGACAGTTCAAAGCAATTACTGAATGTGTATTGCCTTGGAAGTTGCTCGAAGCTTGAAGAAAATGATTTAAGAGACACACAACCATGAGCATTCAAAAGTTCCAGACTTCTGGGAAGCTCTGGTAATGATGTGAGGTTTTTGCAATGGCGTAATCTGAGGCTGTGTAGTTTACCAAGCTCCTTAATACTTTCAGGAATTTGGCTGAAATAATTTCCACTAAGATCTAACTCCTTCACTGAAGAAAGCCAGCATAACTCTTCAGGTATATCCACTAGGCACGCGTTACAAAGGGACAATGATACTAGGCAAAACATTCTTGACGCCAATGAGTGTGAAATTGATGAACGCAGGAAAGTAATTCTCACCCATGACCAGTTTGATTGGCTCAACCCGTTGCTTGATGGAGATTCAAATGCATGTAAAAATTCTTCTGCAGCAACTCTGCACAAGTATGAATCGTTAATATTCTAATTTAACTGCAAATTATAAGACTTCAGAAGGGTTTTAGAGCCATCTAACCTTGATTCTTCGATAGCAGAGTGATGTTTTAAAGGCATAGACTCTTCCATTTTTATCTTTTTGTTAAGACTTTTTGAAACTCCTAAAATTAATGCATCAAGAGTTGGATAACTCTTCAGATTTGAACAGCCGGACAGCTTAAGGGTGACCATAGCTTTCAAGTTACTTATCCCTGGTGGCAGGTGTTGAAGTCTTTTGCAGTTCTCTAGATCTAATGTAACAAGTCTAGTGAGATTCTCGAGTGACGATGGCATTTCACTAATGGCAGTCCCAGCTAGATATAGCTCTTTCAGGTTTGGTGAGAAATCTTGAAGGTCTTTGAGCTCTGAGCAGCCAGATAGATTAAGAACTTCAAGAGACTCCAGATGAACCGTGGTAGGCATAATTTGCAAATGAGAACAATCTTTCAGACTCAAGAAAGTAAGCTTGTGATGATGAAGAATAGATGAGTTCACTTTAACCAGACTCGTACATCCTTCTAGATCAATATGCTCGAGGTTCCTCGCCTTTGAAAGCCTTGGGAATTCAGTCAACTGTCGGGAATGACTCAGAATAATCCTCTTTAGCTTCTCGAGATTCTGTTTACAACATGAACAACCAAAATGAGTCATCAAGTAAATGCTAATTACTTCATGTATGCAACAGATTACACTATAATGTCAAGACATACCTTTGTTCCTTTCCATAGTTTTGTCATGTTGCTATCAGGCATGTTCAGTTCTACGAGATTTTTAGGATTGAAGTTCCGAGGTAAGGATCGGAGAGGATATCTCTCCCAATGGAGTAACCTTAGCTCATCAGGCAAAGAGTGAAGACCTTGAGGAAGACAAATCTTGGAGTGGTTTTCAGAAGTTGGACAGTAGAGCTTAAGCAATCTAAGTCTATACATCCTCTCAAATACAGTAGGACTCAACTCAAGTGTCAAGCCAGACACATCCAGAAATATGCCTTCAATCGCTTCTGTTCCCTGGAGAAAAAGAGGAAAGAAATTGGGAAACATCAGTTTTTATTACTAAAAGAAAGAAACCTAAGAAGTATTCTAAAGACTTACTGTTTTGTTTGTCAGTACATCAGCAATTTCATCAGAATCCCACAATCTACTACGCTTGCCTGCCTCTTTGGATTCTTGAGAAACAACAAACCGACCCGTGTCTTGGAAAATGTTAGGCATTTCTATCTTGTTGTCTACAAGGCTAATAAGAGACTCATCAATGAGACCACAGATTCCTAAATCTGTAAAATAACCGCAACCATCAAGGATGTTCACAACACGATCTTTATTCTCCCCTCTGAAAAAACATGCTAGGTCCAAAAATATGTTCTTCTCGTCGTCATCTTGTCTATCAAAACTTCTTTTAAATGCCTCCTGAATATCTACTATAGGATGTTGACGCAATCTTCTCAGATGTTGTTTCTCATCGTTAATACATTGCTCTTGAATAGAAGAACCTAAGACACGCAGAGCTAATGGATTACCACTAGCATAGCTCACTACCTCTGAGATCAATGACATCCTTCCTTTCCAATTTTGTTCAGTGGCAAACTGGCAACAAAGGCGAAGCGCTTCAAGCTCAGAAAGCTTCTGGATCTCGTAAATCTCTTTGACGTTACACTGTACAAGAACTTGCCTATTCCTAGATGTGAAGATGATTGTATGTCCTCTAGAAAACCAGCCAAACCCTCCAACCAAAACTTCTGCATCTCTAGCATTACTCACACCATCAAGAACAATAAGAACCTTTTTATCAAGAAACCTATTCCTTAAGAAACTTAGTTTCGTATCACATGCATTAATGAAAACTTTTTCTTCCCCAGAGATTTTCGAGAAGAATTCATCACGCAAATGACTCAGCCCTTTTGTTTGACACATTAGATCAAAGTCTGGCAGAAAGTAGCACGCGTCATATCGCTCAGCTTGTGTTCTGAAAATCTCTCTTGTGATGGTAGTCTTCCCAATGCCAGCCATACCCCAAAGTCCAACAATACGTCCGGCCGGAGATTGAGAACAATTCAGTAGAGACAATACACATTTTAATTCGATCATAGCAGCTGAGAATACTACAAAGGAAAAATTAACAAGCCATGAGACCAAATAAATAAATAAAAGAAAATAATAGCGAAAGCAGAACAGGTAACTAAATATTGAGAACAACTAGATCTTCACCAAAGAAAATCAATATATTAACATTTAGTTGACACAAATGCCTACAAGTTATACAATGTTCTCTTATACAACGGCCCTAACACCAAAACACATGAAAGGATTGATTTTACACTAAAATACAATGACTTTTACAGATTATAGAGAGAATGCTCTATCTGTTACGAGTCTCATCGTGTTCCCATTCCTTCCACAAACTTAATGCTTCTCCTAATTTAGACACTTATCATAACACGAAAAGAGACACACCTGTTTATGGAAGTAGTGAAATGATCCAGAAGATGACGAAAGCTCAAGTTCTGGAGATCGTCGGTTATATCTAAAGCTCCAACTAAACAATGAATATTCAAACTTCCATCAAGAATAAGAGAGGATTACAGCTTGACATTACTCTAAGCTCAATCAGAAAAATTACCAATTTGAGAGCTTGATCGATGTGGATCTGCAAAAGTGGAAATTGACACACGGAATTGGATTCAAACTGAACACATGTATATAATGCCAACGTGAACATAGCGACAAACAAAGAAGACTCACCTATTCATATTAATCAGTCAATAATCTAATTTGTTTTCACATAGTAATACAAATCAAAACCCTTATCGTCTACGTAACCACGAATTCATCCATGACAGCTAGTGTTTGTTGTCTTCTTCCTCTACACAGGAAAAAACTCACTGTTCATATTCAATCAAAACTTTGGTATGTCGGCTCCACGTACGGACAGTGCAGTCTCAATTTAATAGGGTGCCGGGTGCCCACGGAAAAAATAATAATTTTTAGGCTTTTTTTTAACTAAAATATATTTTCTTTTCAAAAATGGCCCCTAATTTCCTATATTAAAATTATTTTTCTGAAAAATAAGCCTATTTTTCCTATGTAATTTTACTAAAATTGAAAAAGGCTCATGGCAAATGGCATGTTTGCCTACCCCTAGAGACGGCACTGCATACAGATAGCTACAAATATGCATTATTAGTTACCACTAAATATCTCCATGACTACTACATCTTCCTCCTAGTCAGATCCTTCCCGAAGGAAATACGACGTGTTTCTTAGTTGAAATAATTGCAAATAAGTCATAAGCTCTAATTATAATTGTGGATATGTCACAAGCTGAAACTGAATTTACATGTTTTGTCACTTACACACAGATATGACCAAAATGCCTTTGTCATTTACATACAAAGAACATATCTACAGAATATGATTTGACTTGTGCCTGGTCACTTTATTAATGTGCCTGGTCACTTTATTAATGCGCCGTCTGACATTAGAAGTTTTCAAATGTCACTTTATGTATAAAATATATTAAAACAAACTCACGTCGAAAGAGGGGAATTTATTAACAATTATCTTATTGAAAATAGTATCACACACACCCCTCGTTCTCTTTTCTTTTTCATTAATATATTTGCTTTGAGAAATCAGAAGAAAATTATCCCTTTTTCTTTCAATTGCAAACCCTCAAAACCATCGATGTCAGATTCACCGTTGAATGTACCATCTCCGCCGAATCCATCTCCGGCAAAGACGAGTGGACCTGAATCTCCTCCTCTGCCTTTGACAGAAAAGCCGCAAGACCCACCTCTTCCTCCGTCTTCCATTGAACAGTCGTGTGAAGGAATATTGCCGGCTTAACTTTTCCGCTCACAACAATACCCTAAAGGTTTGCACCTCAATGTCTGTTCTAAGCCGGAACTGATGGCGGTCATCGCCGCCGCTTTGGCTGACACGGGCGAGTTGGATAAACTTCGAAACTCATGTTTTGGGAAACTTTTCTCTATTCCGACTGCCTATCTCTCTTTCTCCGGCAAGCTTGTTCTCAATTTCTTAGAGAGTCAACTTATAACCGATAGGATAAACGAGATTTGGATGGTATTCGTACATAAGGAGGAGGTATACGCAAAAGAGGAGGTGCACGTACACGTGGAAGAGTAAATGTACTTACACGAGGAGGTGTACGTACAAGAGGAGGAAGATGTGTATGCAAACGAAGAGGTGCACATACATGTGGAGGAGTAGATGTACGTACACGAGGAGGTGTACGTACAAGAGGAGGAGAATGTTTTCATACAGGAAATGTTAACACTGTGTAAGTACGTACAAGAGAAGGAAAAAGTGTACGCACATTAAGGAGGTGTACGTACACATGAAAGAGAAGATGTATGTATACGTACAAGAGGAGGAGGATGTGTATGTACACGAAATGCAACAAATCATGGTGTAAGTACGTACAAGAGGAGGAGAGGATGTACACACAAGAGGAGATGTACGTACACGTGGAGGAAAAGATGTATGTACACGCGGAGGTGTACGTACAAGAGGAGGACGATGTGTACGCAAACACAAATCATGTTGTATACGTACAAGAGGTGTATACCATCTTTTACCTGTAATAAATAGGCAACAATTATATAATAAATGTATCTCTATGAGCATTACATATCTATTAATATATTTGGACTGAACCTTTATTACATAAAATCACACCTATATACACGATCACGGTGGTCGGACATGTACATGATGACAGTGGTTAGATGTGTACAAGTTGACGGTGGTTAGATTGTGTACGTTGTGGTGTGCCGGTGGTCGGACAGTGTACACATTGATGTTGGTTGGACTGTGTACACGACGATTGTGGGTTCGACTGTATACACTGTGATGTGTCGATGGTCATATAGTGTACATGATTACAATTCCAAATAGTGTACAGTATACACGATGGTGTACCGACCGCCAGAAAAGGTACACGCGGGTACAGAATGTGTATACGATGGTGTACCAGTCATCAGATAGTGTACACGGTGACGACGTTTAGAAGGTGTACATGTGGTGTAGTGATGGTTGGATGGTGTACATATGACGATAGTTTTGCGGTGGTTTGCAATTTATTTGGCAATGCCAACTACAGTTTTTGGTGTTTGAAATAGAGAAAAGAGGAAATTGAATTGACAAAACAGATAGAGAAAATTTAGAATAAAATAGTATGATATGAATGAGAAAGAGAGAGATCACAATTAAAGAAAAATGAAAAAGTGGAAAAAAGAGAGACTTTATAAAAAAATTATTTCACCCATTAATAACTGTACTTTATACCTTTATCAATCTGCCACAAGCCACAATCTCTCTCTCATACCGATAGAGTCATACACATATATAGGAGGGGCATAAATGGAAGATCAGAGTATAAGTGACATTATATGTAAACCAAAAACTCATGTGACACTTGAGGAGATTAAAACTCCAAATGTGACATTATATGTAATTTTCTCATTAGTGTCATTTCACTGTAAAGGCCACAAATTCTTACCAGTAATAATAGTACACGAAAATGCAAGGAAAATCAGTAAAGTACTGTTAACGAGAGAAGGTGGGTTGGTAAAACGAAATGATTGAGCATTAATTATGACTCATGAAAAGTAATTAAATACTAATTAAGGTTATGATGTTTTTCGTTGGCTTTTGACATTTTGTTGTTAGTGCAACGTTTGCTTTATGATGTTATTTCCATGGACCATATACTATCAATGAATAAACTCTAGTGTTACAAGAAAAATAAATGTTATTTTAGAAAATAGAGAAAATTACTTAGAAAACATTTCTTTGCAAAACACAGACGTGTCTAATATGTCTATCGTAAATTTTATTTCTGTAGTTTTGAAGATATGTGAGAAATTTCACCTCATGGTTAAACAGCAACTTGGCACTTAAAACATTTTTTTTCTCCTAGCCACTATACGAAGACTTCAGCCACCTCTACCTTTTCCAAGTCAAGTTATATCCTTATTTATACCAATCTCTTCTCTATATTTCCTTAAAAACGAAATTCTTCTTCGTGAAACCATTCAAAACTACCATGTCAAAATTGCTTATGCATTTGCATTTTCTCTTGCTACTCTTACTTTGTTGTGTCTCTACAAGCTTCGCGGTTATAGAGAATCCTGTTGCTTGTCGTTCCCGCCAGATCCAAGCCTTCGTACAGTTCAAGAACGAGTTTGATACTCGTGGTTGCAACCATAGTGACTCCTTCAATGGAGTATGGTGCCATAACTCAACTGGTGAAATCACGAAGCTACGACTCCGAGCCTGCCTGAGTGGAACTCTGAAGTCCAACAGTAGCCTTTTCAGGTTGCATCATCTTCGTTACCTTAATCTCTTAGGAAACAATTTTATTTCCTCTTCACTTCCTTCCGAATTTGGCAATCTCAATAAGTTAGAGGTCTTGTATCTTTCCTCTAATGGTTTCTTCGGTCAAGTTCCTTCCTCATTTAGTAACTTAGGTCTGCTTTCCTTCTTAGTCCTTTCCCAAAATAAGCTCACTGGTAGTTTCCCATTTTTACGGAATCTAACCAACCTCTCCTTGTTAGACCTCTCCTATAATCACTTCTCTGGAACTTTGAATCCCAATAGTAGCCTCTTTGAGTTGCACCAACTTCGTATCCTTGATCTCGGTCACAATAATTTCAGTTCCTCACTCCCTTCCAACTTTGGCAATCTCAACAAATTAGAGGTTCTGACTCTCAGCTCTAATGGCTTCTTCGGTCAAGTTCCTCCCATATTGAGTAACCTAACCCATTTAAGCGAGTTGTACCTTGACACGAACAAACTCACTGGTAGTTTCCCACTTGTACAAAATCTAACCAAGCTGTCTCTTCTAGAACTTTCTGTTAATCATTTCTCTGGAACCATTCCTTCTTATATCTTCAGTATGCCTTTCTTAACACATCTTGATCTACGTGAAAACTATTTCAACGGTTCTATTGAAGTTCTTAACTCATCTAGCCTCGAGTTCATGTACCTTGGGCATAACCATTTTGAAGGAAAAATCTTAGAGCCAATCTCAAAGCTCATCAACCTTAAGCAACTCGACCTTTCATTCATAAACACAAGCAACCCGGTCGACTTAAGTCTCTTCTCCTCTCTCAAAGATTTGTCGTTTCTTGATGCTTCCGGTAATAGTATATCTCCATCCAGTTTAAGTTCAGATTCACTTATCCCATTGACCTTGGAAGTGTTAAACTTGCTGCAATGTGGCATCAAAGAGTTCCCAAACATCTTAAAGCTCCTTCGGAATTTGGAGTTGATAGACTTGTCCAACAATATAATCAAAGGCAAAATCCCAGAGTGGTTATGGAGCCTTCCTCGTCTCAGCACAATGTCTATTGCAGATAATTTGTTCAATGGTTTTGAAGGCTCAACAAGAGCTTTAGTAAATTCATCAATGCAAATGTTATATTTGGATACAAACAAATTTGAAGGAGAGCTTCCTAATCTACCACTCTCTATCATCTCCTTCTCTGCGAGTACTAATAGTTTCACAGGAGAGATACCTCTTTCAATCTGCAACAGAAGCTCGTTTGCTGTTCTTGATCTAAGCTACAACAACTTCACCGGTCCAATTCCTCAATGTCTGAGTAACTTCACGTTTGTGAATCTTCGGAAGAACAACTTGGATGGAAGTATTCCTAACGAGTTCTATGTCGGTTCTTCTCTACACTCACTCAACGTTGGCTACAATCAACTAACCGGGAAGCTTCCGCGGTCTCTTCTTAACTGCTCATCTATGAAGTTTTTAAGTGTGGACTACAACGAAATCAAAGATACATTTCCTTTTTGGCTCAAGGCATTACCGAATTTGCAAGTCCTTATCCTTCGTTCAAACAAGTTCTTTGGTCCTATCTCTCCTCCTGATCACGGTCTTCTTGGATTTCCTGAGCTACGGATATTTGAAGTATCTGATAATAAGTTTAGTGGAAGCTTGCCACCAAATTTCTTTGTGAACTGGAAAGCATCATCATCTACCATGAATGAAGAAGGGGGTCTATATATGCTAAATGTCCAAACTGTTTACGACACACTTTACTATCGATATATAGATTATATAGACTTGCAATACAAGGGTCTATCTATGGAGCAATCGGTGGTCCTTACTTCCTATGCCACCATTGATTTTTCTGGAAACAGATTCGAAGGACAAATTCCTGAATCTATTGGTCTTCTGAAGGCATTGATTGCACTCAACTTATCGAACAACGCCTTCACAGGTCACATTCCTTCGTCTTTCGCCAATTTAGGCAAGCTCGAGTCACTGGACCTATCAAGCAACCAACTCTCAGGAACTATACCTAATGAACTTGGAACCCTCTCGTTTTTGGCGTACGTAAATGTGTCTCACAACCATCTCAAAGGTGAAATACCACAAGGCACACAAATTACTGGACAATCTAAATCATCCTTTGAAGGAAATGCAGGTCTTTGTGGTCTTCCTCTCGAGGAAAGTTGCTTTAGGAATAATGCACCAGCAACACAACAATCTGAAGATGAAGACGAAGAAGAGGAAGAACAAGTGTTGAACTGGAAAGGAGTGGCAATAGGGTATGGGAGTGGAGTGTTACTTGGATTGGCCATAGCACAAGTCATTGCTTCATATAAGCCTGAGTGGCTCTTCAAGATTGTTTCGTTTTTTAAGTTTGGTCTCGCAGGCAAGTAGTTGTTAGTCTTGTGTTGAAGTATCTCCATGTGTTTGTTGTACCTTTGTATGAATAATGCTTGCTTTATTTATGAAAATGAGTTACGAGGAGCTATGTCCGGAAGAACAGAGCATATTTATGAATGTTGCTAAAAAAAGCAGGATTTTGTTTCGAAGATTCTAACTACTTATCATGTTGATGCTTCTCGTGTGATAAATGGTCCCATCAAATAATGGGGATCATTCATGGAAACCCACCTCCCTCCCCACTGGAGGATGGAATGAGTCGTCTGGATTATCTAGCCACGACGAAGAATCGAGAAGACTCAACTCTGATCATGTTTTCATCAGTCATAACAACTTTTTCCACGCCAGGAAAAGACAATACCACAATAGATGTTGCAACTTAGCTACATGGAGCCAACAAAGCCTAATCTTTGGAAATAACTAATTGTAGAAAGCTTGTTTTAACTTTTCACCTATGACAAGATTTTATCTATAATATAAATATGAAATTAACTCCACCTCTATAATACAAAATGATGCTTGAGAGTTGAGATAAAATGAAAATGACTTGCACTGATTCTCTATTAACAATCACCAAATTTCCACATCTCTTCTTGAGACAAAGCTGACTCTTTTGTCTGCTCTGAAGGAATGTCGTCTTTACTAGAGTTTGCTTGTGTTAACTCAGACACAGATAGTTTTCTGGGTTTCTTAGTTAATTTTTCCACAAGCTTAACTGATGGCTGACTCATCAATGGAGATCCAGATGAAGAAAGTTCTAGCAATTCCTCGTACGCCAGATCATCAGACAACCACACATGTTCCTATCATAAGAGTTGAAAGCAATCGAGTGAGCGAAGAAATCACATGTATAGTCAGAAGCTGAGATAAGAACAGACATCAGGTTTATGTTCCTTGGACCATTTTCAAGCTAACGCGGATGCGTATTCGTCATTAACTTGAAAAAGATCAGTTGGTGGATAATTTTACGATGAGGTTTAAATGAAAGAAAATTGGCGTCTGCTACTGCAAGTTTATGAAGTGGCTTACCTGCCGTGGTGAAACAGGGGCTTCTCTGTCAATCGGATGATGAAATCTACAAAAATTACCAAATTTGCAGTCTCCTGTCCTCATGTAATATAGGCATTCGAGTTGGCCGGGTCTTTGAGGAAAAACATTCCCTGGAGACAATCCCCAGAAAGACTTGTCATTGCCCCATGGAGAACCTGAACCAAGCTGAACTTGCAAAATGAAGCTACATGGTTTAGACTAAAAACTTTAATTATATATTTTACGAAATAAAATTGGCTTCTGCTACTGCAAGTTTACGAAGTAGCTTACCTGCCGTAGTAAAGCAGGGGCTTCTCTGTCAATCGGATGATCAAATTTACAAACATTACGAAATTTGCAGTCTCCTCTTCTCGAGTAACTTACGCATAGGGGTTCGCCAGGTCTTTGCGGAAAAATATTCACTGGAGGCAATCCCCAGAAAGACTTGTCATTTCCCCAGGGAGAAACTGAACCAAACTGAACCTGCAAAATGAAGCTAGCTGGTTTAGAGGAGGAGAGACAGAGTCTGGTATGCCATCAAGAAATCTCATTCATTTATTAAATATCAGTGGTGGATAATTTTATGATGAGGTATAAATGAAATGAAATTGGCTTCTGCTATTGCAAGTTTATGAACTAGCTTACCGGCCATAGTGAAACAGGGGCTTCTCTGTCAATCGGATGATGATATATACAAACATTACCAAAATTGCAGTCTCCTGTTCTCAAGTAAGATATGCATGGGGGTTTGTCGGGTCTTTGTGGGAAAATATTCACTGGAAGCAATCCCCAGAAAGACTTGTCATTTCCCCATGGAGAAACAGAACCAAGCTGAACCTGCAAATGAAGCTAGCTGGTTTAGAGGAGGAGAGACACAGAGTTTTTTACTCATTCATATATGGTTGATGTCCTATTCGTAAAATATGAAAATCTGTCATCTCAAGACAATTTCATCCTTTCCCGGTAGGAAACCAAAAGGTAAAAGAAGAAGACAATATATAAATACAAATTACAAATACTAACATGTGACAAAACCAAAATATCCAAACAAATCAACACTAAATCAGTTTGATTGAGGTTCAAACAAATCAACATTAAATCAGTTTGATTGAGGTTCAAACAAATCAACACCTACTAATATGTATTTGCCAATGAACAAGCCATATATTTACCTCACCAAGGTTTGTGGTTCTAGAAACACTCTTTTCTCTCTTCCTTTTTCTTAAGCTCAGAATAACAGATTCAATAACTCTCTTCAATCGACATCTCTTATATGGCGGTACCATATGCACGTTAGAAAGCTCCCCTGGATCCACTGAAGCAGGACGTTTTACGCTATGAGTCCCATCACCTGTCGCAGCGGAAATTAAATAGACTCCACATCTTTTCACCGTGCAGCTATTATCTAGAAGTCTGTTCTGCCAATCAATTGGATAGAATTCGAATGTAACCAAGTCAGTCAGGAAATCATGGTCAATTCCTTCAGCAGGATGCATTTTCTCAAAGCCAAAAACAAACATATGATCCTTTCGAATAGTGGGAGCTTCTTTTGGAGCCCAACAATAGAAAATTCTCTCTAGTGTAGGTGAGAGGTCCGTTTTGCTCTTCCTGCATATGCATTTGATGCCAAAACCAGCAGCGTTGCCATAATTATCCCAAAACTCAACCACAACTGATAAAGCAAAGCCTGAGACAGTCTTTCGGATGCTAGGAGTTAGCTCTATCATTACAGATGAACCTGCTTGATAACTAACCGAGGATTTGCGACCTACAGAGGCAGGTATACAAATGCTGAATAAAGGCACTTTGCTGTGTTCCTGTTCCAGTGAGACCAAAAAAGTATCATACGTATATGCAAAAAAATGCGTTTGAAAATGAATTTGTGAGAGAAAAGAGAGGCAGAGATAGAGTGGGTACCAACTGATTCTCCTTGGTCATGCTTTCAGAACTATACTGAACTTTTCTTATAAATTCTCTGACCACTACTGGGGAAATATTAAAGCAATTACTGAATATGTAGTGCCTTGGAAACTGCTGGAAGCCCGATGGAAATGACTCCAGAGACACACAACCATGTGCATTCAAGATTTCTAGACTTCTGGGAAGCTCGGGTAATGACCTGAGGTTTTTGCAATGGCGTAACCTAAGGCTGTGTAATTTACGAAGCTCCTTAATGGCTTTAGGAATTTGGCTGAAAGAGTTTCCACCAAGATCTAGTGTCATCACCGAAGCAAGGCAGAATGATTCTTCAGGTATATTCACCAGGTTAGCGTTACAAAGGAACAAAGATACTAGGGCATATAGTCTTGATGCTAAAGAGTGTAAAATTGGTGAGGGGAACGGAATAATAGTGACCCGTGGCCAGATCTCTTGTGGTATTCTGTCGCTTGATAGATATTCAAATGCGGGTAAGAATTCTTCTACAACATCTCTGCTGAAAGAAGAACCGTGAATATCTGATCTCCGTCGCAAATTGTCAGAATTCAGAAGGATGTCAGAGCCATCTAACCTTGATTCTTGAATTGCAGAGGGATGTTTAAGCGGCACAAATTCTTCCAAGGTCAACTTTGTGTCAAGACGTTGCGAATCTCGTAGAAACAATGCATCAAGAATTGGAAGGCTCCTTAGATCGGAACAGCCAGATAGCTTAAGTGTCATCATGGCTTTCAAGCTACTTATCCCTGGTGGCAGGTGCTGAAGTCTCGTACAGTTCTCCAGATCCAATGTATCAAGTCTAGTGAGATCCCCGATCGAGGACGGCATTTCTCTAATAGCGGTCCCAGCTAGATATAGCTCTTTCAGGTTTGGTGAGAAATCCTGAAGGTTCTCAAGCTCTGAGCAGCCGGATAGATTAAGAACTTCAAGAGATTCTAGATGAACAGTGGTAGGCATAACTCGTAAATGAGAACAGTCTTTCAGACTCAAGAAGGTAAGCTTGTGATGATGAAGAATAGATGAGTTTACTTTAACCAGACTCGTACACCCTTCAAGATCAATATGCTCAAGGTTAATGGCCTTTGAAAGTCTTGGGAATTTAATCAACTGTAGGGAGTGACTCAGAGTGATCCTCTTCAGCTTCGGGAGATTCTGTTTACAACATGAATAACCAAAATGAGTCATCAAGTACATGTTAATTACTACATGAATGATATAGGGTATGTTCCTATAATGTCAAGACTTACCTTTGTTCCTTTCCATAGTTTTGTCATGTTGCTATAGGGCATGTTCAGTTCTACGAGATTCTTAGGATTAAAGTTCCGAGGTAAAGATCCGAGAGGATATCTTTCCCAGTGAAGTAGCCGTAGCTCATCAGGTAAAGAGTCAAGGCCTTGAGGAAGACAAATCATGCAATGACTTCCCGAAATTGGACAGTGGAGCTTGAGCAATCTAAGTCTATACATCCTCTCAAATACAGTAGGACTCAACTCAAATGTCAAGCCAGACGCATCCAGAAATATGCCTTCGATTGCTTCAGTTCCCTGAAGAAAAAGGGAAAAGAAATTGGCAAAAATCAGCTTTCCTAAGTGAAGAAAGGAACATAAGCAGTAATCTTAAGTTTCAATAGAACTAGTAAATTATACATTTTCTAAGACTTACTGAATTGTTTATCAGCACATCAGCAATGTCAGTAGAATCCCACAATCTGCTACGCTTGCTTGCCTCATTGTTTTCTTGGCTTACAACAAATCTACCCGTATCTTGAAAAATGTTGGGCATTTCTAACCTGTTGTCTACAAGGCTAATGAGAGACTCATCAATGAGAGCATAGATTCCTAAATCTGCAAAAGAACCACAACCATCAAGGATGTTCACCACACAATCTTTATTCTCCCCTTTGAAAAAACAAGCGAGGTCCAAGAATATGTTCTTCTCGTTGTCATGTAGTCCATTAAAACTTTCTCTAAATGCATCCTGAATCTCGATTGGAGGACGTTTTCGCAAACTTCTCAGATTTTCATTCTCATTATTTTGTACAGATAAGCCTAAGACTCGCAGAGCCAATGGAATGCCACTAGCATAGTTAACTATCTTCGACATCATTTTCATCGTTGCTTTCTGATATATTCCAGTTTGAGACTGACGTAAAAGGCATAAAGAATCATACTTGGATAGTTTCGGGATTTCGTAAATCTCTTTGGCGTTACACTGTACAAGAACTTGCCTGTTCCTAGATGTTAAGATGACTGTATGTCCACCAGATAACCAGCCAAACCCTCCAACCAAAACTTCTGCATCTCTAGCATTACTCACACCATCAAGAACAATGAGAACCCTTTTATCGAGGAACCTATCCCTTGTGAAACTTAGTTTTGTATCACACGCGTCAATGAAAACTTTTTCTTCCCCAATGATCTTCGAGAAGAATTCATCACGCAAATGACTCAGCCCTTTTGTTTGACACATTAGATGAAAGTCTGGCAGAAAGTAGCACACGTCATATCTCTCAGATTTTGTTCTGAAAATCTCTCTTGCGATGGTAGTCTTCCCTATGCCAGCCATACCCCAAAGTCCAAGTATATGTGGGGCTGAAGGCTGAGAGCAATCTAGCAGTGGCAAGATACTCTCTAATGCAAGCTTAATTCCGTTAGTTTCAAAATTGAACAGCAAGCATACATCTCTAACGATATTCTTGGCAAGCATAACCTCATGCCTGCACAGAGAAGACATTATAAATACATAAAGTACCCAAACAACATACTTTTGATGAAAGACATTGCGGTATTGTTAAAATGTTGAACTGAAAATCCTTTGGAAGGATTTCCTTTTTCATAAAGCTGAAGCATATGATATTTTGTATAAATGTTTATAGGTACATGATGGCCTACTGAGAGAAGAGAGAAATCAATTTACCCCTTTGTATACTGATCTCTCTTGATGGAAGTTAATTTGATCATAGCCTCCCACCATTTCTGAAAATCGTGGACTGATTTCGCAAATTGTAATAATGCTGTTCCAAGAGAGCCATTTTGATTCATAACATCTGAAAGACTTACTTTAAAAAACACAGGTATAAGCTGAAGCTTGTTTGCTTTCAAATGTTCCATGATTGCCACAAATCCGTCTAAGCACTCTCTAGAACGAGCATAGTTCTCCGAGAAAATCATAATACCAACTCGGGAGCTGTATAGCATCTCCGGGTCCCCAGTCATTGTGCTCTTTGTTAGATCATATCTCAAAGGGGTGAAGCCACGGAGACACAACTCGTTGAAGATGTAGCTGATGAAGTATGTCTCCTCTGAGTCCTGGTTCTCACCACAAAAAATGACTAATATAGGCTCAAACCCCGTATTGCTATGCTCAGGCAATCTGAGCATCTCGGAGGATGTTGGATTCGGAAGAACATCACCCCAGTTTGCGGGAGCAGCGCGGTCATTGACGAAAGCAGCGTCATTGTCTTTGTGCTTTCTGCAGCCAAGGAAGAGTCTGCTGCTGTCTGTACGGTTCCTTCGGAAGTAGAGAAAGTCTCCTTTACTAAGCTGCTTCTCTCTAGCGTAGCTTCTCCAACCTTTGGTAAAGATGTAATACTTTTGCGCGACCTCCGTGCAATAAATCTTCCATAGCTTGCCGTCCTCGTCCTCAAATGAAAGAAGTCTCCTGGTGCCTCCTAGGAGAGGGTTGGACGGAGAGTGCTTCCCTGCATCGCCGGAGTCTATGGTGAGGACGTTACTGCTGCCTATCAAGCATTTCTCGAAGAAAGTCTCCCAGTCGTCGTCCTGTCGTCTCTTGATTTCAGACTCATATCCTTCACGAAGCTTCTTCTTGCCTGATTCTTTTTCTTCTTTCACACGCTCCTTCAAAAATGTTCTTACCATTTCGCTACCAAATGGATTTTCCTTATGGTTTCCGTCCTTCTCTTTGAATGAAGCGTCGCTGAGACTGCCGACGACCTTGTTCATTTTGTCGGACGGCAGGCTAAGGAGAAAGTCAACGGCGTCATCCGCAGTGCTCTCCGAAAGCGATCTCGGAGGTTTTTGGTTGCTCAAGAACTCACAGAAAGCTTTCCAATCTTCCATTGATTTCGATATGGTTATTTGAAATTCTGCAAAACTTGAATTTAGCAATTTCGTTTCAGATGAGAAAAGTCATGGTTCATAGTTAGTCAACTCTCGTTTCGTTTTCACGTACCTGTATTCATTTGATAGTTTAATTCAGCTTGTATTTTGAAATCTTTGACATAGTCTGTAAAACATTTTAAAACCCAACTTGTATTTCTTTCATTCAAAATATGTCAATGATATTTTGATATAGGTAGATTTCAAAATGAAGTTTATGCTTATGCTAACCTCAATTTTGTTCCCATGGCTGCTGCTGCATCTTCCTCCAGATCGGATCCTTCCCGCAGGCAATACGACGTGTTTCTCAGTTTCCGAGGCGAAGACACGCGTTATTCCTTCATCTGTTATCTCCACGATTTCCTTCGCCGGAAAGGGATCGATGCGTTCATCGACGAGGAGCTTCTACGAGGCAAGGATCTCACGGGACTTCTCGAAAAGATCGAGCAATCGAAGATCTCGATCGTGATTTTCTCGGAGAATTACGCGAATTCCTCGTGGTGCTTAGAGGAAATCGCGAAGATCATGGACTGTAAAAGGACCTTCGATCAGGTGGTTTTACCGGTGTTCTACAGACTTCCGGCATCGGACGTGAGAAATCAAACGGGAAGATTCGGAGCTCCGTTCGAGAGAGCCGAAGAGTATTTCGATGGATTTGAACATAGAATTCCGGCATGGAAGGAAGCCGTAAGAGCTGCTTCTGATATCGCCGGCTATGTACTGCCGGCGAAGAGGTAAGGAATTGGATATTGACTTTTTATTGACTTCCGGTTAAGTGTTCTTAAAGTCCGGTTTAAGATTTGGTTAAGTCTCGGTTTATTGTTGTAAAGGATTGTCTCTTGTTGAATTTTGAATTTTCAATGAGTTCCGCTTTAGGATTTGGTTAATTCTCGGTTTAGTTCGGTTAAGTAATTGGTTGATTCTCGGTTTAGTTTTAATTGATTCCCGGTTTAAGTGGTTAAGCCTCGGTTTACTGTTTTAAAGCAAGTCTTTTAATAAACTGGATTATATACTCCCTCCGTTGCAAATTACCTGTAATTCTAAGTGTTTTCACACAAATTAAGAAAACAATTAAATTTTCTGTTTTACCCCTAATTAATACATTATTTTGTTTGATAGAAGTAATTATTAAGCTGAAAGTTAAGGGTAAAAGATAGAAAAATAAAAATAAATCTGCATTGGAAATATAGAACGACAAGAAACAAAAAATGAAGGCTACAATGACAACTAATATGCAACAGAGAGGAGTATTCCATTGCTTTTGCTGGTTAGGAAATGGTATGTAGTTTCATGGCATTTACTAGTTTTTGTTGTCATTCTTCATCGATTTCCAACCTTAAAGAGTGTTTTTATGCTAAAATTATGTGCATTGTGCTGTGTCACTGTTGTGAATTATAATGGAAGCCAATGTCATTCATGGAGATCTACTTGTTTTTCCCTCTTGCATTTTGGCAGCTCGGAGTGTGAATTTGTTGACAAAATTGCCAAGGAAACGTTCAAGTTGCTGAACAAGTTGTCTCCATCCGAAATCCGAGGTCTTCCCGGGATTGAATGGCGTATGATGGAACTGGAAAAGTTAATGGATTTCAAGGAGACGAGCTGTGTTCGAATCGTCGGGGTTCTTGGGATGGCTGGGATTGGTAAGACAACTGTTGCAGATTGTGTGTATAAGCGAAACTATGGTCACTTTGATGGTTTCTGCTTTCTTGCAAATATTCACAATGAGTCAAAACTACATGGAGTTGATTATCTGCAGCAGAAACTCCTCCGTAAGTTACTAGATGAAGAAAATCTTGATGTTGGATCTCCGGAAGGAGCACACGAAGCCTTAAAAGACCGTCTTCGGAACAAGAAACTGTTTATTGTGCTTGACGATGTGACCAACGAAAATCAAATAAGAATTCTTCTTGGGGGAGAGGGACAAGGCCTGTACCGAGAAGGAACTCGGATTGTTGTAACAACAAGGGACAAGAAAATGCTAGATAAGGTTGTAAATGAGACTTATGTGGTTCCGAGATTGAACGGAAGAGAATCTCTAGAGCTTTTCTGCTTGAGTGCATTTTCTGGTAATCTTTGTGCCACAGCGGAGCTCATGGATCTATCAAACAGGTTTGTGGATTATTCTAAAGGGCATCCATTAGCTTTGACGTTGCTAGGTTCTGATCTATGTCAAAGAGATAAGTCACATTGGGTGAGAAAATTGAAGGGCTTGCAGAGAAGGCCAGACGGGAAGATTCAAGAAGTGCTGAAAATGAGTTACGAGGAGCTGTGTCCAGAAGAACAGAGCATATTTCTGGATGTTGCTTGCTTCTTTAGATCAGAAAAGTTTGATTTTGTTTCGAGGATTCTGACTACTTACCATACTGATGCTTATAATGTGATAAATGACCTGATTGACAAGTGCTTAATAACCATTTCGGATAGCCGGCTTGAGATGCATGACTTACTGCTTACAATGGGAAGGGAAATCGGTTACGAGTCATCTATCAAACAGGCAGGTAACCGAGGTCGGTTATGGGAACAAGAAGATATTTGTCGCGTTTTAAAGTATAATACGGTAAGCCAAAATGTTTCATTGTTTTTATGAATGTGGTTTTGTCTACTATCCTGTTATAACTTTTTCCCTTTTCCAGGGAACTGCGGAAATTAGAGGCATCTTCTTAGATATGTCTAATGTTGAAAGCATGAAGCTAAGTGCCGATATTTTCACGAGGATGTCGGGTCTCAAGTTCCTCAACTTCTACAATTCTCATTGTTCCAAGTGGTGTAAGAATGATTGTAGATTTCGTTTCCCAGGTGGGATTGATTGCTTTCCAGATGAGCTAGTGTATCTCCACTGGCAAGGCTACCCCTTGGAGTATCTGCCATTGAACTTCAACCCCAACAAACTCATTGATCTTAATCTGCGTTATAGCAACATTATGCAACTATGGGAAGATGAGAAGGTACAACCTTAGCTGTGAAGTCTCCCATGTGATCAGAATATAGAGTTCTTCATCAAGTCTGTATGTGGTTACTAAATTATTGATCCAATTTATTGCAGAACACAGGAGAGTTAAAGTGGGTCGATCTCAGTTTTTCGAAAGACTTGATGAATCTATCTGGCTTCTCGGAAGCTCGAAAACTCGAGAGATTGAATCTTGAATGCTGTACAAGTTTAGCCAAGTGTTCATCTATCCAGCATATGGACAGTCTCGTTTCACTGAATCTCAGAAATTGCATAAACCTCAAAAGACTTCCAAAGAACATCAATCTGAAATCTTTGAAGATCGTTATCCTCAGTGGCTGTTCAAAACTGAAGAAATTCCCCACTATTTCAGAGAACATAGAATCTCTATATTTGGATGGCACCGCAGTAAGAAGAGTTCCTGAATCCATTCAGAGTCTCCGGAAACTTGCTGTGTTGAATCTAAAGAAGTGCTGCAATTTGATGCATCTTCCTGACACTCTTAGCAAGCTGAAATCTCTTAAAGAACTGATTCTTTCTGGCTGTTCAAAGCTAGAGAGC
The DNA here is from genome assembly GCA_900128785.1 of Arabis alpina. Classification (NCBI taxonomy): domain Eukaryota; kingdom Viridiplantae; phylum Streptophyta; class Magnoliopsida; order Brassicales; family Brassicaceae; genus Arabis; species Arabis alpina. The sequence goes on from LT669794.1 coordinate 48,006,015, forward strand.
TTCCCGGACATCAATGAGGACATGGGAAGCTTAGAGATTCTTCTCTTGGATGATACCGCAATCAAGCAATCGCCCAAAACAATGTGTATGAGTAACCTCAAGCTGTTTTCATTTGGTGGATCTAAAGTCCAAGACAACACATGTTTGGAATTGCTGCCTTTCTCAGGCTGCTCTCGGTTATCAGACATGTATCTCACAGATTGCAATCTGTACAAGTTGTCGGACAACTTCAGCTGCTTATCCTCGCTGCAGTCTTTATGCTTGAGCAGAAACAACATCAAGAATTTACCGGGATGCCTCATGAAACTTCATCATCTAAAGTCACTTTTCTTGAAGCATTGCAGAAAACTCATTTCTCTTCCAATGCTTCCATCAAATCTGCAGTACTTGGATGCTCATGGCTGTATCTCACTCGAAACAGTTGAAAATCCCATGACGCTTCTTGTGAAAGCCGAAAGGACCCAGTCTACTTTCGTGTTCACGGATTGCTTCAAGCTAAACCGAGATGCTCAAGAAAACATTGTGGCTCATGCTCAACTTAAGAGTCAAATTATTGCAAATGTGTCTCTTCAGCGTAATCATAAGGTCCAGTCTCTCTTTACTTTGCCATTAGTATTCCAGTGACCTTTCGATTCACATCTCATTGTTTAAACTGGTTTTATCATTCCAGGGATTGGTTTTAGAACCTTTAGTTGGTGTAAGTTTTCCAGGAAACGACTTACCTTTATGGTTCCGTCATCAAAGAATGGGATCATTCATGGAAACCCACCTCCCTCCCCACTGGTGTGACGATAAATTCATTGGTCTTTCGCTCTGCGCGGTTGTTTCCTTCAAGGACTATGAAGATCATACCAGCCGGTTCTCGGTAGTATGCAAGTGCAAGTTCAGAAACGAAGATGGTGAATGCATCACCTTCACTTGCAGCATTGGAGGATGGAACGAGTCATCTGGATCATCTAGCCACGAAGAAGAACCGAGAAGACTCAGCTCTGATCATGTGTTCATCAGTTACAACAACTTTTTCCACGCCAAGAAAAAACATGACCACAACAGATGTTGTAACACCACTGCCTCATTCACATTCTCTGTTACCGATGGAACCAAGAGAAAGCCAAAATCCTGTGAGGTGGTGAAATGTGGAATGAGTTTGTTGTATGCTCCAGATGAGAATGATTATAGGTTGCAGGGATTACAGGATAATGGTAGTCTCGGTACAGCGGTATTTGAAAAAGAAACAGAAGTAAACAAAGGCGCAGCCACGGGTGACGTTGTTGTTATGCCCAAGAGAAACCGATCCTGTGTAGAAGAAGAAGAGCTACTGAAGAGTAAGAGAATAAAGGAAGGAGTCGTCTACGCTTAATGAGTTTCTCTGATCTTAGTTACATCGAGCCAGCAAAAATCCTAATCTCTGGAGATAACTACTAAGTGTAGGAAGCTAATTTTCTGATGAGGATTGGATGCAGACAGAGATTGAATCATGTTTCAAAGACTATCTTTGTGTCTGAAAGTGTTTCCTCTCTGTAGTAGTCTCATCATCAAGAAGATCAGGTATGTTCAATACAAGAACTGAACAGGGGAAAGAAACTGACACCAAACCAATCAATGGTTCATGTGGATTTGAACAATAATGGGTCCTTTTTTCTCTCTGCTAATGTTCTTATTGATTAGAATGATGAGATCTTTCTTTCTTTCTAAAACCAAAACTAGAAAATTTCCTTCATATTTTTTGTGATTTTGTATTTTTAAACATTCATGTAAAAGAAACTAAAGTTTGAACCATAAACAAGAATTGTCGTTTATTTTTAAACCTTATCAGCCAAAGCTGGTGTATGTAATGGATTGTAAGTACTATTGATAGTAATGAGGACAGTAAGGAGATGTCATCGAGATTATTAGTGAAAAAGTGTAGCTATATCTATTACACACCTCTCTGCGCTTTCTCTTTGTTGGTGTTTTCTGTTTTGATCAAAAGAGAGCCGAGTGTATCTTCGTGCTCTGTATTATTGGCGCTTTACCACACTTATTCTACTCTAGATTTCTTCTGCAGTTTGATCATGTTCCAAGCAAGCAAAATGAAGCTGCTTAAGATTCATATTTGGTTGATGTGGTGTACTATCCGTAAAATCAATGGTTATTGGAGGAATAGTGGAAGAAACGACATCACAGGCCTGCCTATTTAGATGTATTTGCCAATGAAAGTGTCAGGTGCTTTTCCTTTAGAACGTGCTTTGACTCTAGAGATACTCTTTACTTGCTTCCCTCTTCTATTGATCTGCAAGTTGACACCATTCTTACGCTACCACTGTTATTTCTCATTTTGTTACGATGTGAAGACAGTCAAAACGCCACATTTCCCCAACCACGACGGACAGATCGAAACTAAACCCATACCTGTGCACACCAAAGAGAAACGGTTCGATCTTTTGTGCAAACCTACGTTTTTCTAGAAAAAACATTGGAGGAGAAGAAAATAGTCAATCACAATGTCGTTTCCATTTTAACTGCTTCCGTCCAAGGTCTTTGCGTCATTACGAAGGAGGGTTAGCTTTGTTTACGAAACTAACTTGAGGGGTTTCTTCATTACATTCCCTTGTACCAATGGTGTCTCTAGCAACGGTTTCTTGCGTTAATTCAGACACAGTTGATGCTTCCACAAGTTCGCTTGGTGAAACACCAAGCGAATAAGAACGTCCTAGCAGATTCAAGAGGGCTGTATTGGAAGCCATGGAAGATGTGTTCTCAAGTATTTTGGGTTTCTTAGTTGATGCTACCACAAGCTTGCTTTGTGAAGCTCCAAGCGAAGCAGAACGTCCTAGCAGATTCAAGTTCGGTGTCTCGGAAGCCATGGAAGATGTGTTCTTGTGTGTTGTCATCAATCTCGGATGATCAAATATACAAGTAGGATCAGCGCTGCAGTTTCCAGATTGAGAATAGGAGACACACAGACGTTTTCCCTGTCAAAGACTTAAGTGAGCGACAAAGTACGGATCTTAGTTGAACAAGATTTAGTGTTGGATAGTTTATGATGAGCATTTTAAATTAAAGGAAACAAAATTGACATCTGCTACTGCTAGTTTATTATGTAGAGGGGGCTTACAGGCCGAGATGGGAGGCCTACGAAGCTTAAGGAACTCTCAGGGACAGAGGTTTCTCTGTCTCTTGGATGATGAAATTTACAAGCATTGCCGAATTTGCAGTCTCCTGTCCTCATGTAACGTTGGCATTCGGGTTGGCCGGGTCTTTCTGGTAAAACATGTGTTCCCTAGAAAGACTTGTAAGAGGGATCACTTACCGAAGAAGAAGCTGAGTCAAGCTGAACCTGCAGAATGAAGCTAGCTGGTTAAGAAGATGAGAGAAAGACGATTTTTTATGCCACCAAGAAATCTCATTCACATTAGGTTAATTGAGTTCAACGTGACGATTAGAAGCCTATTAACATGTATCTGTCAATGAACGTGTCAGATGTTTACCTGGTTTGAGGCTCTAGAGACACTCGTTTGTCGCTTCCTTTTTCTTAATCCCAGAATAACAGAATCAATAACTCTCTTCAACCGGTATCTCTTATATGGTGGTGCCATATCCTCCACACTAGAATGATTCATGGAAGAAGCAGGACGTTTGGCGCTAAGGGTGACCACAGCTTTCAGGTTACTTATCTCTCGTGGCAGGTGCTGAAGTCTACTACAGCTCTCTAAATCGAATGTCACAAGTTTAGTGAGATCCCTGATTGACAATGGAATTTCTTTAATGGCAGTCCCAGCTAGATATAGCTCTTTAAGGTTTGGAGAGAAATCATGTAGGTCCTCGAGCTCTGAGCAGCCAGATAGATTAAGAACTTCAAGAGATTCTAGATGAACCGTGGTAGGCAGAATTCGCAAATGAGAACAATCTTTCAGACTCAAGAAAGTAAGCTTGTGATGATGAAGAATAGATGAGTTCACTTTAACCAGACTCGTACATCCTTCTACATCAATATGCTCGAGGTTCCTGGCCTTTGAAAGCCGAGGAAATTCAGTCAACTGCCAAGAATGACTCAGAATAATCCTCTTTAGATTCTCAAGATTCTGTTTGCAGCATGACAACCAAGATAAGTCATCAGGTAAATGCTAATTACTTCATTCTGCAGTACACAATAACGTCAAGACATACCTTTGTTCCTTTCCATAGTTTTGTCATGGTGCTATAGGGCATATTCAGTTCTACAAGATTTTTAGGATTGAAGTTCCGAGGTAAGGATCGGAGAGGATATCTTTCCCAGTGGAGTAGCCGTAGCTCATCAGGCAATGAGTGGAGGCCTTGAGGTAGACAAACTCTGCTTGCAAAAGTTTGACAGTAGAGCTTGAGCAATCTAAGTCTATACATTTTCTCAAATACAGAAGAACTTAACTCCAGTGTCAAGTGAGACATATCAAAAAATATGCCTTCAATTGCCTCTGTTCCCTGGAGAGAAAGGGAAAAGAAGTTCAGAAAAAGTCAGCTTTATTATTGAAAGAAAAGAAGAACCTAAGCACTAAGCAGTATTCTACAGTTTTCATAGAATTAAAGACTTACTATGTTGTTTGTCAGCACATCAGTAATGTCATAACTATCCCATAATCTGCTACGTTTGTCTGCATCTTTGTCTTCTTGGCAAACAATAAATCGACCCATGTCTTGGAAAATGTTAGGCATTTCTATCATGTTATCTACTAGGCTGATGAGAGACTCATCGACAAGACCACATATTCCTAATTCTGTAAGAAAACCGCAACCATCAAGGATGTTCACCACACAATCCTTTTTCTCCCCTCTGAAAAAACATGCTAGGTCCAAAAATGTGTTCTTCTCGTTGTCATCTAGTACATTAAAACTTCTTCGAAATGCATCCTGAATTTCGATTGGAGGATGTTGACGCAATCTTATCAGATGTTGCTTCTCATTGTAAATAGATTGCTTTTGTATAGACAAACTTAAGACTCGGAGAGCCAATGGATTGCCACTAGCGTAGTTCACCAGCTCCGATATCAACGACCACTTTTCCTTCCAATTTTCCTCAATGGCATTCTTAAAGCAAAGGCGAAAAGAATAAGGCTTGGAGAGATTTGGGATCTCATAAAGCTCGTTGGCGTTGCACTGTACAAGAACGTGCCTATTCCTAGATGTTAAGATGATTGTATGTCCACCAGAAAACCAGCCAAATCCTCCAATCAAAAATTCTGCATCTCTAGCATTACTCAAACCATCAAGAATAATGAGAATCCTTTTATCAAGGAACCTATCCCTTAAGAAACTAAGTTTTGTATCACAAGCGTCTATGAACACATTTTCTTCCCCAAAGATCTTCGAGAAGAATTCATCACGCAAATGACTCAGCCCCTTTGTTTGACACATTAGATCAAAGTCTGGCAGAAAGTAGCAGACGTCATATCTCTGAGCTTTTCTTCTAAAAATTTCTCTAGTAATGGTAGTCTTCCCGATGCCAGCCATACCCCAAAGTCCAACTATATGTGGGGCTGAAAGCTGAGAACAATCGAGCAGTGGCAAGATACTCTCTAATGCAAGCTTGATTCCGTTAGTTTCCGAAGTAAGGAGTAAGCAAGCATCTCTAACGATATTCTTAGCGAGCATAACCTCATGCCTGCACAGAGAAGACATTAGAAATAGATAAAGTACCCAAACACCATACTTTTGATAAAAAGACATTGCCGTATAGCTGAAATGTTGAATAAAAAAACCTTTAGAAAAGAGAGAAATCAATTTACCCCTTCATATATAGATATTCATTGGTTGGAAATAATTTGATCATAGCACCCTTCCATTTCTGAACTTGGGATGCCTGGACTGGTTTTCTATGTTGCAAGAATGCTCTTCCAAGAGAGCCACTTTGATCCATAACATCTGAAAGACTTACTTTAAAAAGCACAGGAATAAGCTGAAGCTTGTTTGCTTTCAAATGTTCCATGATTGCCACAAATCCGTCTAAGCACTCTCTAGAACGAGCATAGTTCTCCGAGAAAATCATAATACCAACTCGGGAGCTGTATAGCATCTCCGGGTCCCCAGTCATTGTGCTCTTTGTTAGATCATATCTCAAAGGGGTGAAGCCACGGAGACACAACTCGTTGAAGATGTAGCTGATGAAGTATGTTTCTTCTGAGTCCTGGTTGTCACCACAAAAAATGACTAATATAGGGTCAAACCCCGTATTGCTATGCTCAGGCAATCTAAGCTGGAGAGGAGTTTCATCATCCTTGAGTTTTTCTCTCAATTCTAGCATCTCGGAGGATGTTTGACTCAAAAGAACATTATCCCCCTGTCCGAAATTAGAGTAACCCTCGACGGAGGATGTGGCCTGTGATGCTTGATCCGGAATAACATTATCCCACTGTTCCAAATCGAGAGTATAGAGACCCTGGGCAGAGGAAGTGACCGGTGATGTTGGATCCGGATGAACATAATTCCCCTGTCCGAGAAGAGCGTCATAGTCGTTGCGCCTTCTGAAGCCAATGAAGAGCCTGCTGTTGTCCGTACGGTGTCGTTGGAAGAAAACAAAGTCTCCGGCACCAAGCTGCTTCTCCCTAACATAGCTGCTCCACCCTTTGGTAAAGACGAAGGTTTGCCTGACGTATGTACAATTGATCTTCCATGGCTTTCCACCCTCATCCTCAAATGAAAGGGGTCTCGTGGTGCCTCCAAGGATGACGGAGGCGAACTGAGAGTACTTTTCTGCGTCCTTGGCCGCTATGACGAGGCAATTTTGCTTACCGACGACATCACTGACTGTCAAGCATTTCTCGATGAGATTCTCCTTGTTATCATCGTGTCCTCCCTTGATTTCAGACTCGTATCCTTCATGAACCTTCTTCTTGCCAGATTTTTGTTCACTAGTCTGTTCTTGCTCCTTCAACAATGACCTAACCATTGGGCTCTCAAATGGAATTTCCTTATGCTTACCTTCCCTCTCTTTGAATATAGCTGCGGCAAGGGTGCCCGCGACTTTGTTGATTCTGTCAGCAGAAGACTCTTGAGCATCATTTCCGAGAGCAATGCCACAGCCGACACGCCTTCTGTAGCCAATGAAGAGCCTGCTGTTGTTTGTCCGGTGTCGTTGGAAGAAGACAAAGTCTCCGGCACCAAGCTGTTTCTCCCTAACATAGCTTCCCCAGCCTTCGGTAAAGACATAGCTCTCCGCGACATATGAGCAATTGATCTCCCATGGCTTGCCGTCCTCGTCCTCAAATGAAAGGGGTCTCCTGTTGCTTCCAAGGACAGCGCCAAACAGAGGGTGCTTTCCTGCATCGTCGGCGGCGATCACTAGGCGGTTTAACTTACCGACATCGATATCTGTCAAACATTTCTCCAAGATATTCTCCTTCTCGTTATCCTGTTCTTCCTCGATTTCTCGAAGCCTTTGGTAACTGACCTTCTTCTTGCCAGATTCTTTGTCTTCTTTCACACACTCCTTCAAAAGTGTTCTTACCATTGAGCTACCAAATGGATTTTCCTTATGGTTTCCGTCCATCCCTTTGAACGTAGCTGCGGCGAGGCTGCCGGCGACCTTTTCGATTCTGTCGGAAGGCAGGCTAAGGAGAAACTCAACAGCGTCATCGGCGGTGCTCTCCGCAATCGATCTCGGAGGGTTTCTGTAGCTGAGAAACTTAAAGAAAGCATCCAAATCTTCCATTGATTTCGAAATTCTTAGATCTCACTGATTTCTCACTGATTTAAATCCTGCAAACTGGAAATCTGTTCACAGTCTCACAATATGAACATATTGAATGCGAACCCCGACCCTATGACCCACTAGGCCACTACAGAAGAGTCCAAGAAGACTCACTGTTCATAGTCAAGCAGCTATACTATTACTTTCCACCTAACGCCACAAAAACCTTATTATATCCTCATTTACTAACCTCGAGTTTTTTATTCTCTCCATGGCTGCTGCTACCTGCTACATCTTCCTCCAGATCGGATCAAATTTTAATTTAACTTTTTTTTTTGTATGTCAAATCAACAAACTAGATTTTATTCTCATATATCCTCGTGCCCTTCAATGAGGTGTGAAAAGACAAAAAAAACCTAATAATTTGTGATTAAAAAATAACAAAAACCTAATAATTTTCAACCAATCAAATCTCTTCTTCCTCCTCTCTTCTTCTTCCCCGATGTCCTCCTCCACGCCATCCTCCATTGATAAGCTCATTCAAGCTCTACATTCTATAATTTTCGTAAGGAAAGACAAATTGAGATTAGTGAAACTATGATTTAACTATAATCGAAGTATTTCATTGATTTTGACTTTTTCAATGTTGTTCAATTGGATTTACAAATTTGATTCATTGATATTGCGATTGTGTCTGGGTCTAGTATTACAAGCATTGGGTAGTAAATGCAACACAATGGTTCAATCGTAGTGAGTCTTGGAGGAGAATAAGATTTGTGTCTCGAATTCAATTTTGCAGATTTAGTACTAGTTCGGAATACCAGAACAACTGCTTTTTCAGATTGTATTACTAAATAGTTTCAGTAGGTTTGATGTCGTGTTTTTTGTTTTTTTTCAGGAGACAATGAGCCCAACAATCCATTTTCATTGTGATTATGGAGGAAATTATGTTAAGAACGGAGAGGGGTATGAATGGATGGATTCAGAAGGCATGCATTCAATATTGTTCAAGGGATTATCTCCAGAGGATGTTAGTTATTCGATGTTAGTGGATAGTGTATGCAAGAAGCTTAGGATAGATTCATCTAAGGCAAAGCTGAAATTAAGTTTTATTCCATTGGACACGAGACCTCTGAGACCATCATACATCTGCGATGATGATGACGTTTACGTTTATCTAACGTCCACAGATACAAACAAATGTAGAAGTGTATTACATGTGGAGAAGGGTGTAACTTCAAGAAGGAACCAGTTGGATAAGGGTAAGGGTCCAACTCTACGAGGAGATCAAGGAAGTTCAGTTGGATTTAATTACGAAGAAGTTGTTCGAAGAGATGATGGTATTGCTGGTGCTCTTACTCTTTACGCAGTCTCGGAACAACATGAGCCAATGAACCAGTCATTGAATGAGTCAATGAATGATCATGAGCCAATGAATGATCATAACCCAATGAATGAAAATTTTAGTGGAGATTGTGAGAGTGAAAGCAGCGGTTATTCGGGTTACCCTTCGGGTGGGAATATGGAACACGAAACGGAAAACGGATGGGAAGAAGAAAACCAGTCCGAGCAGGGATGGGAGGATGGGATGGATTTGGAAGTAGGTAGAGAATTTGATAATAAGAAGGAAGTGAAAGCTTATATTGAGAGAGGTGCACATAAAGCATCTTTTGGAACCTTAACAAAGAAGAGTGACACAACAAGATATGTGGTAAGATGTCGTCTTTGGAAGCAAGGGTGTAAATGGTACTTTAATGGTGTGAAGGTGAAGAACTCATCTTGTTTTCGTGTAGCGGCATACAACAAGATGCACACATGCTCTCGGGCTAGTGCAAGTGCAAGCAGTGAAAATAGAAACAAAACCTCAAAGGGACTAGTTGCTAGTCTTTTGAAAGAAGACTATCCTGGTATACTTCAAACTCCAACACCTAAAGCTCTAATGGGTTTGGTTCAAAGAAAATTTGGTGTGCCACCATCATATTCTACTTGCTGGCGGGGTAAGAATGAAGCTATTAACGAGGTGCGTGGTAATCCAGAAGAAGGATACAAGCAATTATACTCTTATTTGTATATGTTAGAGCAAGTTAATCTTGGCACAAAAACAGAAGTCAAGGTTGACGACCTAGGGAGGTTCAAGTATTTATTCATCGCACTAGGAGCTTGCATTGAAGGGTTTGCATCCATGAGGAAAGTTCTCATTATCGATGGAACTTTTCTGAAGTCTGGATATGGTGGTGTGCTATTGATTGCCACAACTCAAGATCTTAATCGGCACACTTATCCGATTGCATTTGTTGTAGTGGATAGTGAAAATGATGCAAGTTGGATGTGGTTTATGGTACAACTGAAGACAGTTGTACGCGATAGTGCAAAGCTTGTTTTTGTGAGTGACCGAAATGCGAGCCTAAAGAAGAGCATAGAATTGGTGTATCCGATGGCTAAGCACGGGTTTTGTATCTTTCATTTGTCTCAAAATGTAAGACTCAAAGTTTCCTACACAAATAAAGACGTTGTTGCAGAGATGTTCCGAGAAATTGCTCAGATTTATACAGAAAATGAGTTCCTTAGAAGATACGAAGATTTTAAGAGAAGATATCCTAAAGTAGGTGAGTATCTAGATGAAATTCTAGAGGAGGAAAAATGGGCGAGGTGTTATTTTCCTAGAGCAAGGTACAATATCGATACAACAAATTGTGTTGAATCGCTTAACAATATCCTCGAGGATGCAAGAAATTACAATTTGTTACCTATGATAGATGTGATTGTGGCGAAAGTGTCTGAATGGTTCAACCAACATAGGAAGGATAGCATTGGTTACCATAAAAGATTAGTGCCAAGGGTTGAGGACATTTTGCATGAGAGGTGTGCGGAGGCGAATTACTTGATTGTGACGGAGCTAAACTCGTACCGGCTTGAATATAGTGTCATTGGACGGGATGGAAAGCATTACTTGGTGAACTTGATGAACAAAAATTGCATTTGCAAGACTTTTGATATTGACAAATATCCTTGTGTCCATGGAATAGCCGCACTCTACACACTCATGAGGCAAGAATCAAGAACAAAGAGTTACGAGTTAGCTGATTTGTGTGATAAGTATTATAGGACCGCCCATTGGGTTTTTGCCTATTGCAAAACCATTTATCTAGTCCCACATAAGTCTGAGTGGAGAGTTCCAGCAGATATAGCAAAGAAATTTGTCTCACCGCCAGACTACAAAAACAGCAGGGGAAGACGACGAAAAAGAAGACGTCCATCAACAGGTGAACCTCAACGACCACCAAAGAAGAAAATGGGTGACCTTGACCTTGTGATCCAAGAACAGGCCCCAAATGTTGTGGAAGGAGGTGGTGAATTAGCTGCCCTAATTGGTGTGGAATGATCATGATTTGGTGAAATTGTTGGTCGTCGTGTTTGTTTTACCAATTATGTGTGCTAAAACTATAATATCTGATGTTTTAATGTTATTTGTGTTTGACATTCCATTTTTCTAATTTAATTTTAGTAATTAATTAAATTTTCCTACTCATTAATATTACTAGCAAAATATGTAATACTCAATTACCATGTACTACTATGTGTTAGTTAAGTAGTATTTAGGAAATAAATTAAAAATAAATATTGGTAACAATTTTTGTAAGGCTGTTTATCTTATACTCGATCGTTGTAGTTCTTACAATATTTTCTTATAATATAAAACAATTGAGAAAATACCATATTCTCAATCTCCCAACAATCACCTTATAGTTTTAAAAAGAGTTTGTTAGTGTTACGTACCTTATGATGCTAAATTTCGTAGGTTATGTGTTTTTGGACAAATTATGGTACAATAACATTGAAAATGTGTTACAAATGGTAACAATAAGCTGGACAACTAAAACTATAGTTTCCATAATACGGTACTACTAGGAAAATAGCAAAAACCATAAACAGACTACTATGAAGAAATTTGTAATACTCAATTACCAGGGACTACTTTGTGTTATTTTAGATTCACATAACGGCGCACATGTGAATTACGGCGCACATGTGTGATTACGTGGCACAAATGTAGTGCCCATAACCCAATTATATGTTTTCTGTTTTATTTTTGAAATTAATAATAAATGATAAATCCCCAAAATTTCCCCAGATTCACAAAAAATCAGAAATCTAGGGTTTTCCCGTGTTTCCCCGGATTCCCCTCGCCGCCGTATTCCGTCGTCGAGTCTGGATTCCGTTGAGCCTCAATCCACGATTTTTTGCCGTATCTTCCTCGATTTCGTGTTCTCAGTTACTGTAGATACAGAGGATGGGTTGGTGGGATCGTCACTCCATATTCGGACCATTCGATACTGGCTCCAACAACAGTGATTCATCTGAGGGAACACCACGCTTCTTACACTACTCCGAATCCGACGATGAATCAGTTCAAGGCGAGTTGTGGGTAAGCCCATATGAAGGCGAAGGAGGCATTCCGACCCAAGCACGGTGGCAACGAGCACGCTGACGGTGGCAACCAGTTGAAGAAGGCATTCCGACAAAATGTTACTGTGGAGGACCAGTTGTGGTTAAGACGCATACAAGTGGTTTGCAAAGTGGAAGAAGATTTTACTCTTGCGAAGCTGATCTAGATGTAAGCCATCAATTCTCTAATTCCATTACTCTTGTGTTTGTATTGCGAACAAGAATTTCATTTCGTTTCATTGGATATTAGGATGGAGCCTGCCATGTTTATAAACTGCGGGATGACGCAATCACAGAGGAGATTGCTGACACTAATTGCAAAGTGAATGTTGTGGAAGCTCGAATGCGAAGTTCTAAAGATGAGAATGCGAAGCTTAAGGAAACCATCAAGAACCTGACCGAAGAGAAAGATAGCTTGAAGGCGATGGTCAATGACCTAAAAGTGAAGGTCAATGACCTTACGGTGATGGTTATCAACTTTGAGCGAAAGGTGACGGTATTGGAGAGACATAGATGAAATTTATGATCTGAGTCGTTGTAGTAGTACTTGTAGTAGTACGGTTGTAGTAGGTACTTGTTTGAGTAATTGTTTGAATTTATGGTTGTTTAAACTTATGTTTTGTGTTTGAACTTATGATTACGATTTAAACTTATGTTTTGTGTTTAAATTTATGGTTGTTTGAACTTAATTATTATTCAACAACACTAATCCCATAACTAAGCGATGAAAGTAACTTAATTATAAAGTAGAGTTCTACCTAGTAGGTCAAACGCCAATGAAAGTAGTTCAAACACAACGATGGTCCATAAAAAACAGAAAAACACATACTAGAAAGATAATTAGATAGAGTAACACTATCACACGATTTATCAGTTCTTCTTTGTCTTTGTATTCTGCGTCGTTCGTGGCCTCAAGAAGGTGTAAGGACTCTTCCCGTACTCCGATGGTTTTCTCTTCCTCTTCTTACCAACAACTTCCTTCTCAACGACATCTTTCTTCTTCTTACCTCCATCTTTCTTCTTCTTACTCTTCGCCTTGTCCTCATCGTCAGCACCATCCTTCTCTTTGTCCTCCTCATCAACACCATCCTTATCCGTTTCCTCCTCCTCATCACCACCATCCTTATCCTTGTCCTCCTCCTCATCACCATCCTTCTCTTTCTCTCCCTCATCAGCACCATCCTTGTCCTTGTCCTTGTCCTCCTCACCAACACCATCCTTGTCCTTGTCCTTGTCCTCCTCACCAACACCATCTTCCCCTTCCATCTCTACCTCCATACCACCACAAACACCATCCGTTTGTTTCTCCACACCACCACCACCAGACCACTCAGCACCATCCGTCTATTTCTGCACACCACCACCCGTCTGTTTCTCCACACCACCACCACCAGACCACTCACCAGCATTCCATGTATGAGAGTTCACAAATGATTCCACAACCTTTAGCCTTGTATCCTGTCCACCAATGAGGTTGAACATTTTTTCAAAACCCTCTTCCATGCTTTTACTCATTTTCTGCATTCCTTCTTGTACATCTAACAAGCCTTTCTTTATCTCTTCCACTTCTGCATTAGACACGAATGTCACATCCAAAGCCTCATCCGCAACCTGCTCTGCTTCTTTCTCACCATTAACATCAAGGTTGAATAAAGTTTGGATACAAATCGGTTTATTCTTACAAAGTTGTTTCTCCCAACTTTCAACGAAGTTGTCATCGGCATCTCGATCGTTTTCCTCCTCATCGAAGATACGTGACACAAGAGGTCGCTCAGCAATACGAGGATTCATGATACTCTTTATATCCTATGAAAATAAAGCAATACATTTAATGAAAGATAATACAAGCCAATTAACTATTATGACAATTAACTATTATAACTAACCTACTCGTACTATTGTATTACTAACCTTAGTTGTCCCAATTCCATCGTATATGTCAGAAAGCGGAATACGAGTAACAGAATAATTTTTGAACTTGGATTTGCACATCCTTGGACAATCACCAGCTGCCTCTCTAATTTGTTCTCGGTACTTGGTCTTCAACGACTCAATTACCTCAAAGGCTAGAAGCTACACATAATAGAAATAGTGAAACACTGAAACTAAGTAGTACAAAATGATTCAAATAAGTAGTGTTGTTTTAAATTTAGTTTACCTGTAAGGGCATATTGAAACTTGGATATGTCCATCCCTTTTTATCAACAACCCCTTTGAAGTTAGTAAACAAATTCTCCATTTGTCTCATATTGTCATCAAATGAATACCGTCCCCACGGAAAAGTCTTACACAACTCAAGATCGTTAACAGCTTTGAGAAAAAAGTATGCACAGACGGTGTTCCTGTTCATTTCCTTGACTTTCCAGCAACCACACTGCTTAAGAATAACAAAACTGCCATCTTCAACCTGTCTCTACAAGGTTCCATCTCCATGAACTTTTTCTTAATAGTTTCATAGGTTATTGTTTTCCCAACTGGAAAATGCCTCCCAATAAACTGGTTACTACCCAATTTTTTCCATCCAATTGGATAATTGTGACGGTATAAACCAGAAATGATACCGTGTTCCTTGATTGAATATCGGATAAGAACACCGTTTACGATAAACCAAGCTTCCCTTTTCTTTTCTGTAATAGCCGTATGAAGAAGGAGCATCCACATGACCATCACCTTATGTGTATTCTCCACATGCATGTGGAAGAAATGCTTGAATTGAGGATGTTGATAAAACCATAGCTTTTCGTTACCGTTAAGCACGGTGTTGATTGCTTCCACTGCCTCCTTAATATAACACCTTGATTGGATCTTTATTTGCTGAGTATAGTACTTGGGACTGAAGTACATCTTCAAAGGTTTTAGTGCTTCACCTTCTTCATCTGAACCCTGAAATCATACATCAGTGGTACTTAGTGTTACACATTTATAGTTATACATTTCATTCACCAAATTCTCAAGCGCATACCTCTTCCTCTGCTGAACCACTTCGCTCAACTTCTTCTTCTTCTCCTTCTTTATCAGACACTTGTTCTTCTTTTTCTTCTTCGTCCGACACTTCTTCTTCTTCTTCTTCAATGCTTTCTGCACTGCTTTCTTCATCTCCAAAATTCACTTCTTCTTCTTCAATGCTTTCTGGACTGCTTTCTTCATCTCCAGAATTCACTTCTTCTTCGTTTTCCTCTTCGATTTGAGGAGTTTCATCAACTTGAAAAGAGGGGTTCTTTGTACGCGCCATTGCTACATCAAAAACCCAATTAGTAACTTCGATTTTTATCAAAACCGAAGTTTACTATACATAAAATTGAAAATATCAAAACAAAATTAGGATCGAATTTGAATTGGGATAGAGATCATACCTTGCACAAAATCGAAATTCTTTGTTGTTCCTAATGATCTTAATTATAGAGGGAAAAATTGAAGGAGGAATCCTTAATTTTTGTCGACAAGGAGAATATGAACGGTTTGGATTTCGGGTTAAAGGGGAAACAAGTGGATACGGGTAGGGTTTCGGGTAAACGGGTGGATACGGGTAGGGTTTCGGGTAAACGGGTTCGTAAATGTAACTGCTCAGGTCCGGTTTTTTAGTCTTTTCCTTTGTTTTTGAAAAAAAAAAAAGTTTTCAATTGACCAAAGGCAAACGAGATTTGTTTTCAATTTATATGTCCAATTCAGAAGTTGATCCTCCAGATCGTATGACCTACAAAAAGAAGACTCACTGTTCATAGTCAATCAGCACTTCTCTTACTTTACAACTACCACCACAAAACTTTCTACACTTTATACTCATTTCCTAACCTCGAATTTTTTATCCTCTCCACTCCATGGCTGCTGCTACATCGGATCCATCCCGGCGGCAATACGACGTGTTTCTCAGTTTCCGAGGAGAAGACACTCGTTATTCCTTTATCTGCTTCCTCCATGATTTTCTTCGCCGGAAAGGAATCGATGCGTTCATCGACGAGGAGCTTCTACGAGGCAACGATATCTCGAGACTTCTCGAAAGGATCGAGCAATCGAAGATCTCGATCATCGTTTTCTCTGAGAATTACGCCAATTCCTCGTGGTGCTTAGACGAACTCGTCAAAATCATGGAGTGTAAAAGGACCTTCGATCAAGTGGTTTTGCCGGTCTTCTACAAAGTTCCGGCGTCGGACGTGAGTGATCAAACGGGGAAATTCGGAGCTCCATTCGAGAGATCTGATGAGTTTTTTCATGGATTAGAAGAGAGGATTCCGGCGTGGAAAGAAGCACTAAGAGCTGCTTCTGATATCGCCGGCTATGTACTGCCGGAGAAAAGGTAACGATTTTGATTTTGACTTTTTATTGACTTCCGGTTAAGGTTCCGGTTAATTGATTTTGGTTTACTGTTTTTAAGGACCTTGGTTTGAGTTCCGGTTTAGGATTCGTTTAAATCCGATTAATGATTCGGTTAAATCCGGTTAATGATTCGGTTAAATCCGGTTTAGTGTTTAGCAGGATCCTTGGTTTTGACTTTTGAGTCTAATTTAATTCCGGTTAGTGATTTGGTTAAGCCTCGGTTTCATTGTTTGATGCTTACTAGAACAGTTGTACTGATACACTTCTCACTAACTCAATCTCTTTACTTGGTCGAAGCAAGTCTGAAAAAGTTTGGATTAAATTCCATTGCTTTTGCTGGTTAAGAAATGGACCAAACCAGAACTCATTTTGATCTGTAGTTCCATGAAATTTTCATGGCATTTTACGAGCTTTTGTTGCCATTCTTCATCGATTTTCAACCTTAAGAAAGCTTTCTGCCATGTTATGTGTTTTGTGCTATGTCACTGTTGTAGATTCCAATGGAATCCAATTTCATTCGTGGATATCAATGTAGTTTCATGAAATTTTCATCGCATTTTCGGAGCTTTTGTTATCATTCTTCATCGATTTTCAAGCTTAAGAGAGTTTTTTTTATGCCAAGTTATGTGCTTTGTCACTGTTGCGGATTCTAATGGAAGCCAGTTTCATCTATGGATATCAATGATTTAAATATATTTCCCTCTCTTTTTAAAATGTGCTTTGCATTTTGGCAGCTCGGAGTGTGAATTTGTTGACAAAATCGCCAAGGAAACGTTCAAGTTGTTGAACAAGTTGTCTCCATCTGAAATTCGAGGTCTACCGGGGATTGAATGGCGTATGATGGAACTGGAAAAGTTAATGGATTTCAAAGAGACGAGCTGTGTTCGCATTGTCGGGGTTCTTGGGATGGCTGGGATTGGTAAGACCACTGTTGCAGATTGTGTGTATAAGCGAAACTATGGTCACTTCGATGGTTTCTGCTTTCTTGCAAATATTCACAATGAGTCAAAACTACATGGAGTAGATTATCTGCAGCAGAAACTCCTTCGTAAGTTACTAGATGAAGAAAATCTTGATGTTGGATCTCCGGAAGGAGCACACGAAGCCTTAAAAGACCGTCTTCGGAACAAGAAACTGTTTATTGTGCTTGACGATGTGACCAACGAAAATCAAATAAGACTTCTTCTTGGGGGAGGGGGACAAGAGCTGTACCGAGAAGGAACTCGGATTGTTGTAACAACAAGGGACAAGAAACTGCTTGACAAGGTTGTGAATGAAACTTATGTGGTTCCGAGATTGAGCGGAAGAGAATCTCTAGAGCTTTTCTGCTTGAGTGCGTTTTCTAGTAATCTCTGCACCACAGCTGAGCTCATGGATCTATCAAACAAGTTTGTGGATTATTCTAAAGGGCATCCATTAGCTTTGAAGTTGTTAGGTTCTGATCTATGTAAAAGAGAGAAGTTGTATTGGGTGAAGAAATTGGAGAAATTGCAGAGAAGGCCAGACGGGAAGATTCAAGAAGTGCTGAAAATGAGTTATGAGGAGCTATGTCCGGAAGAGCAGAGCATATTTCTGGATGTTGCTTGTTTCTTTAGGTCGGAAAAGCTGGATTTTGCTTCGAGGATTCTGAGTACTTACAAAACTGATGCTTCTAATGTGATAAATGACCTGATTGACAAGTGTTTGATAACCATTTCGGATAACCGGCTTGAGATGCATGACTTACTGCTTACAATGGGAAAGGAAATCGGTTACGAATCATCCATCAAACAGGCTGGTAAACGCAGTCGGTTATGGGACCAAGAAGATATTTGTCGCGTTTTAAAGTATAAAACGGTAAGCCAAATGTTTCATTTGTTCTTATGAATGTGGTTTTGTCTACTATCCTGCTTTAACCTTTTCCCTTTTCCAGGGCACTGAAGAAATTAGAGGCATCTTCTTAGATATGTCTAATGTAGACAGCATGAAGCTAAGTGCCGATATTTTCACGGGGATGTCGAGTCTCAAATTCCTCAAATTCTACAATTCGCATTGTTCCAAGTGGTGTGAGAATGATTGTAGATTGCGTTTCCCTGATGGACTTGATTGCTTTCCAGATGACCTGGTGTATCTCCACTGGCAAGGGTACCCTTTGGAGTATATGCCATCAAACTTCAACCCGAAGAAACTCATTGATCTCAATCTGCGTTATAGCAAAATTGAGCAATTGTGGGAAGATGAGAAGGTACAACCATAGCTGTGAAGTCTCCCATTTGATCAGATTATAGAGTTATTCATTAAGTTACTAAATTACTGATCCATTTTACTGCAGAACACAGGAGAGTTAAAGTGGGTGGATCTCAGTTTTTCGAAAGACCTGCTGAACCTATCTGGCTTGTCAGAAGCTCGGAAACTCGAAGGATTGAATCTTGAAGGTTGTACAAGTTTAGCTAAGTGTAAATCTATCCAGCATATGGACAGTCTCGTTTCGCTGAATCTCAGAGATTGCATAAACCTCAAGAGTCTTCCAAAGAACATCAATCTGAAATCTTTGAAGATTGTTATCCTCAGTGGCTGTTCAAAGCTGAAGAAATTTCCCACTATTTCAGAAAACATTGAATCTCTATATTTGGATGGCACAGCAGTAAGAAGAGTTCCTGAATCCATACAGAATCTCCGGAAACTTGCTGTGTTGAATCTAAAGAAGTGTTGCAGTTTGATGCATCTTCCTGACACTCTTAGCAAGCTGAAATCTCTTAAAGAACTGATTCTTTCTGGCTGCTCAAAGCTAGAGAGCTTCCCGGACATCAATGAGGACATGGGAAGCTTAGAGATTCTGCTCGTGGACGATACCGCCATCAAGCAATCTCCCAGATCAATGCGTATGAGTAATCTCAAGCTTTTTTCATTTGGTGGATCTAAAGTCGAAGACACCACAGTTTTGGAATTGATGCCTTTCTCAGGCTGCTCTCGGTTATCAGAGATGTATCTCACAGATTGTAATCTGTACAAGTTGTCCGACAACTTCACATGCTTATCCTCGCTTCAGTCTTTATGCTTGAGCAGAAACAATATCAAGAATTTACCGAGAAGCATCATGAAACTTCATCATCTAAAGTCACTTTACTTGAAGCATTGCAGAAAGCTTGTTTCTCTTCCAATGCTTCCATCAAATGTGCAGTACTTGGATGCTCATGGCTGTATCTCCCTCGAAACAGTAGAAAATCCGATGACGCTTCTTGTGAAAGCCGAAAGGACCCAGTCAAATTTCGTATTCACAGATTGCTTCAAGCTAAACCGAGATGCTCAAGAAAACATTGTGGCTCATGCTCAACTTAAGAGTCAAATTATTGCAAATGTGTCTCTTCAGCGTAATCATAAGGTCCAGTCTCTCTTTACTTTGCCATTAGTATTCCAGTGACCTTTCGATTCACATCTCATTGTTTAAACTGGTTTTATCATTCCAGGGACTGGTTTTAGAACCTTTAGTTGGTGTAAGTTTTCCAGGAAACGACTTACCTTTATGGTTCCGCCATCAAAGAATGGGATCGTTCATGGAAACCCACCTGCCTCCCCACTGGTGTGACGAAAAATTCATCGGTCTTTCACTCTGCGCGGTTGTTTCCTTCAAGGACTACGAAGATCATACCAGCCAGTTCTCGGTGGTATGCAAGTGCAAGTTCAAAAACGAAGATGGTGTTTGCATCACCTTTATTTGCAATATTGGAGGATGGAACGAGACATCTGGATCATCTAGCCACGAAGAAGAACCGAGAAGACTCAGCTCTGATCATGTGTTCATCAGTTACAACAACTTTTTCCACGCCAAGAAAAGACATGACCACAATAGATGTTGTAACACCACTGCCTCATTCACATTCTCTGTGACCGATGGAACCAAGAGAAAGCCAAAATCCTGTGAGGTGGTGAAATGTGGGATGAGTTTGCTATATGCTCCAGATGAGAATGATTATAGGTTGCAAGGATTACAGGAAAATGTTAATCTCGACAAAGCGGTATTTGGGAAAGAAATCGGTCAAAACGAATGCGCAGCCACGGAGGAGGTTGTTGTTTTGCCCAAGAGAAACCGTTTCTGCTTAGAAGAAGAAGAGCTACTAAAGAGTAAGAAAATAAAGGAAGAAGTCGTATACGCTTTATGAGTTGTTCTGGTCTTAGTTACATCGAGCCAACGAAAATCCTAATCTCTCGAAGTAATTAAGTGTAGAAAGCTGGTTTTGTGGCAAGGATTGGATTCACACAGAGATCAGATCATGTTTCAAAGACTATCTTGGATCAATCTCTCTGTGATACAAGTGGTTCTACTTTACCAAACACAACCAAGTTGCTGCAAGAAGGTTTCCTCATCATCAAGAAAAATCAGGTCTGTTAATGATCTTATGATTAGAGTGATAAGATCTTTCTTTCTGAAACCAAAGTTATAAAATTTTCCTACATATTATTGTGATTTTGTATTTTTAAACATTCATGTAAAAGAAACTAAAGTTTGACTTGTACAGTAATAAGATTTTTTTGAGAGTTTTAAGTAAAGTTCCTATGCAAACTTATTGTGATGATTAATTGGAGATCTTTGAGATTTGAAGTAAAGTTACAATACAAATGCATTACCACTACATTTGCCACCTCGCATATGTTAACTTTAGCCATAAGTTTTTATATAACAAAATGTGTAGTCTAAAAAGTTAGGAAAGTCAAATGCTTAAGTTGTAAAATACCAAAATATCCGCACTAGAAAGAATGAAAAAATCACAATCAAAAGTCAAAAAGTGATGATGCCAAACACACTAACAAAATTATTTGCTTCAAACCTTACCAATCTTTTAGACCATTGACCTATATTTAAAATATACTACTAAAATATTTTTTTTTTATCATGATTCATGAGAATTAGGAGTGGTAACATAATGTGATATAAAGTTACGCAACAAGTCACATGAATATTTCCCATATATTACAACAACCAAAGTACCATCACGAAATTAATTGAAGCCTCACGTTTCTTTCTTGGTTATTTCTAGACGTTACCAAACCACTAAAATAAAACTTTAAAAAATTGGACACAACTTTAAATGGACCATCTCCACTTTATCAACTTACTTATATTCTAAGCTTATGATTACATTCCCGAAGATGAAAAATGACATTTTGCTTTTTATGCATCATTTAATTCAACAAAGGAAACACAAAGAAAGCTCAATACCAAATAATGGCTTCACAAACCAAACTCAAGAAACCAAATTCTCATTTTAGCCTTTGCACTTTCCTCTTCTTCACCGTCCTCTTCACCATCCCTGCTCTTTTCCTCCTCCGTTCCTCCTCTTGCTCCTCCTCCACGGCCGCAATCTCCACCGACTTCAACACACGTCAACCACCGTGGTCCGGCGACCTCCAAACCGCCGAATTTGCTTGGAATCGCCTTGCTTTCTCCTCAAACAACCCTCCTCCCGAAATTCTAAAACTCGCGGTTTTCTCCCGGAAATGGCCAACCGGGCCAAATCCGGGAGGTATGGAACGCCACGCCTTTACTCTCTACACTGCTTTAGCTCGTCGTGGACACCAAGTTCATGTTTTCACTTCTCCCTTAGACCCTTCCCCTGAAACCAACAAAATCGCCCCGGTTTCCGACCAAACCCTAAACCCTAAAATCCATTCCCACGGCGACGCGGCGCCAGGAAAATGGCGGTACAATAAAGCATGGGAGCTTTACCAAGAAGAAAACCGGAAAGAGCCTTTCGACGTGGTTCACTCCGAAAGTGTTGCTTTACCACACTGGATTGCCCGGGGTGTTCCAAACCTAGCGGTCACGTGGCACGGTATTGCACTAGAGAGTTTACAATCAAACATTTACCAAGACCTAATCCGTAAACCAAAAGAACCAAGATCACAAGGCTCCAATGCAAGCTTATATGGTGCCGTGCTTCCCAAGATACTCGACGAAATCAGATTCTTTCACAACTACGCTCACCACATCGCAATCAGTGATAGCTGCGGAGAAATGCTAAGAGACGTTTACCAAATCCCGGAGAAAAGAGTTCACGTGATCCTCAACGGAGTCGACGAAAACGGATTCTCATCAGACAAGAAGCTACGTTCTCTGTTTAGGTCAAAACTAGGGCTACCAGAAAACTCATCAGCTATTGTTCTAGGAGCAGCAGGGAGATTGGTTAAAGACAAAGGACATCCAATTCTATACGAAGCTTTCGCGAAACTAATTGAAACACATTCGAATGTTTACCTTGTAGTAGCTGGATCAGGACCATGGGAAAACCGTTACAAAGAATTAGGAGTAAAAGTTTCCATTTTGGGATCTTTAAACCCAAATGAGCTCAAGGGTTTCTATAACGGGATCGATTTGTTTGTAAATCCGACGCTTAGACCACAAGGTCTTGATTTAACGTTAATGGAAGCAATGTTGAGTGGTAAACCAGTGATGGCGTCTAGATACGCAAGCATAAAGAGAAGTATTGTGGTGAATGATGAGTTTGGGTTTATGTTTGCTCCCAATGTGGAAGCTTTAACGGCGGTTATGGAGGTCGCGGTGGCGGAAGGAGCGGCTAGATTGGCTGAGAGAGGAAGGAAATGTAAAGAGTACGCAGCGCAGATGTTCACGGCGAGTAAGATGGCTTTAGCTTATGAGAGGCTTTTTCTTTGTATTAAGGAACAGAGGTTTTGTATGTATCCTTAAATTAGTAATTAGTTAATTTAACTACTAAATTAAACATAAAATTCCATTAATACATCTGTAATAATTTAGATCCTACATATACACAAGCCATTGAAGTTGAGGCAAGTTCCTATGAATCAATGTTTGAACTTATCCGAGCTTGTTCAAACCGTTGATAAGCTCTTCTAGTTCTAATAAACAACACAAGACTCGAGGCTAGTCCAAGAACCGACAAGCAACCCCACCAGACAAACGTCAAGTAATAGCAACCTCGTCCCATACACACGACTGAGTCTGTCATTGATTTGATACCGGTCAAGCCATGTGAGTCATAGACTAATGCAGCTAAGAATCCATAGATCAATGATCCTATTGGTATGTTTGTGATCAAGATGTTGTGGTTAACTCCAACACTGTTTGGTCCAAAAAGCTCTGATGTGATGGAAACCGCTGCTGCGAATATGAATCCAGAGCTTAAACCGATCAGCGCAGTTCCCGCTTGCAATGCTGATGCGTTTCCTGATGATGCGAGCAAGAAAAGCGCGATTGGTGTTGGTAGTAACGCGATTGCTAACCATCCAGTTCTCGCAAAATATACCTTCCTGCACAAATTAGAACATTCACAATCCGCAATCAAACCAGAGAGAGTTAACTAAACAAAGGTTGATGCACTTACGCTCGGATATAGTCCGGTGTTGCGGAAAGCAATCTGCCAAAGAATGAGAAAGATGAATAAAGTGTGACAAGAGTTGTGGTATTTGAGCTTTGTCCTAAAGACTGAGCAATCTGTCCAAGATTGTTGCTATAAACAAGTCCAATGGTTCCACCACAGAAATACGCGACATAGTATAACCAGAAATCTGATCTGCGTAAGAGTAACCCGAAAGAATGTTCAATTCCCAAGATCTCAAGCTGATCTCTTGTAATAAGACTCTTGCAACAAGAAGACTCATCAACATTGCCTTCCTCTGCAGCTACGGTCTTAACCGGGTTTTGCACTACATCATCAGTCAGCAATTGGTAACTTTCTCGATTTGCTTCATGAGCAACCATCCCTTTATGCAACTCAAGCTCATCAGGATGAACAAGAATGAAACCAGAACCTTCTAAACGGAAACTAGTATGGATTGTGCGTTCATACCAATTCCGAGCTATGACTAAACCAGGTATACATATAGGGAAGATCAAAAGAAGGATTGCTCCACCAAATAGTAGCCGAGCAGAGGTTAAATCAGTAGAGTTTGATCCAAACAGAAGCAGATAAACACCGTTTAAAGCAGCGAGAATGTTAAGCAAGAGAAACATAAGAGAGTCACGGCGAACTCCATCTGGTGGAAGAGGCTCAAAAGGCGGTTGGCGAAGAATCGGGATGATTGCAGTGAAAGAGACAATAAGCGGTATAAGAGCGTTTAAGAGAAGGTATAACTCTGGAGAAGATGGATTGATTGCATTGTACGCGAGAGTGTATAAAGCCGCGCTTACGCCATTGAAGCTTACTGTGAGGGAAAGAGCAAGTGATCTGTTTGCAGGGAAGTTACTAATGCAGAGCACAAAGCAAACTGTGTTGAACCAACATATACTTAGACCAGCAAGTAAGCAACATAGAAACACCTGCAAAGAACTAGCCAAACTTAATCAAAAGTTTCCTTAGAGACAACAAATTATATAAAATTTCAATGTTTTAAATAAATTGACTATGCATATTATATATATAAATATATAAATATACAAATAATTCATAAAATAGGAAAGGCATTATCTTTAAAATTTAGCTATCAAACAATGGACCAAGCTGAACAAGCCAAAAAAAATACAACTTGTTGCTACCAAACAATTTTATAAAAAGTTTCTAAAATTTATGCATTTTCCAAGAAAAAAAAAAGAACAAATGGACAAAATCAAAGAAAAAAAATGTGAACTACCAATCTACCAATCAATCTTCACCTAATCTGGGATTCAAAATCTTATTTTTCGTCTCATTTGAAACAATTATAAACACAACAATTAACTTAAAAATGTCGTTTTTTAGGGAAAAAGATAACCCACTAAAATTTCTCAAAAACACTACTTTGATTTTTTTTAAAGTCCAAAATTTTAACTTATACTTGAAAATCTATCTTTGACCAATTTTGTATATGATTTTCAACAAAATAAACTATATTTGTTCTCACACAAATAATTAAATTACAAAAAATTCAACACACTGTAGATAATTGTTCTTAACAAACAAAACAAAAATTGCATCCAAATCCTGAATAAAAGAAATAAAAAATAAATCAAATTTTCTTTAATTTATCACTAAAAATAAACCAATTGTGAAGCGTAACACAAAGCAAATAAATAACAACTTTTCTTTCTTCAAGCAACCAAATTGTTCTTGTATTATTTCAATTTTTCAACAATGAAAATAACTTGTAACTTATTCCAATCTCTAAAATATTCACAAAACTAATACTCCCTCCATCCCATTTTATATGATCTTCTAGGAGAAAAAAGATTTGTCCCAAATTAGTTGATTTTTTCAATTTTCTATGTAAAATTTATTGTGTTTTTATTATTTTTGGCTGTTTGAATTATGCCGATTATTTTTTCGTTAGTTGAATCATTTCGGAATTGATGTTCTATATTCAAAATATAAACAACTAAATGTTTTTTTAATTTATGTGTAAAAACTTTAAAAATCATCTTAAATGAGACTAAGAGAGTAAAAACTAGTCAGTAGATTAAGAGAGATTAAACGTTACCATAAGATAAGGCAAAGTGATGAAATGAGTGATAACAAGCCACTGAACACCATAACCAACGAAACCCATAAACGCCGCCGCAAAAAGCACCGTCCAAAGGGGAAAATACATAAGTGCAAGCCCAGAAGACCAACCAAAAACTTTACCGAGATCTGAAGCTACAGCGAGGTAATTTAACTGTACTTGTGAAATCCCTAGAACAGATTTCAAATCTGATGAATAAGCTGAGAAATCGAAATTCGTTCCTGTAAATGCTTGAATCCATATTGTTGCTACTAGTATCATCCATTTTCTTGATTGTCCCGCCATAATTTCTTCGCCTTTTTCTTTTGGTTTTGAGTTTTTTATTTTTGGTTGGTAGAGAGAATTTGAGGTGTTTGGGTTGGTGTGAGTGAGAGCTTCATATATTTTAAATGGAAAACGATTCTTTGATATAGTATACGTGGCAAATCTATTTACGATAAAATATGATTTTGTTTGTTTATTTTTTCAATAAAATTTGATAGTGATGTTTTTTTTAAAGACTTGATTATGATAGTGTATTACATTAATCTTCCATATATTCGATCTACCTGCCGCCTATGCGATTAGGATGAACAGCTTCCACAAACGTCTCTATGACGCAGCTCTCCATGTACGACATCTCCCATGATGGACATGGTCTCTTTCTGGATAATAGAACCTCCGAAAAGTTTTTTCTCCAATAATCTGCAAGAAACTGTATTGTTTGGGATTTGAACCCCAAACCTGGTGTAGAAACCTTTAAACCTTTAACCATTGGGTCAAGAGGCTTCCACAGTTTGGTAATGATGTTATGATTAAATTTTAAAAATGGTTTTTAACTTTTAACAATTAAGAAAAAGGGCTTGTTTTGGAGATGATTAGATTTAGAGATTACAACAATAAAGTTATAATGATGTATTAAAAATTAGTAGCTTAATATTGATTGATACTTTATTGTGTGTTGTTTTTTGGAGATATCATATGATTAGCTAAAGTATATTTTTAACTATTTTTAATGATTTATGATAAATATCAAAAACCAAAAATTAATTGTATATTCTCTTAATTGTTTCTATTTAGTTTTACTCCTAAGGCCATCACCAAAATAGTGTAAAAAATGGTATAATACTGAAATGGTATTAGATTTTATTTCAATGTATCACACTATTTTTGACACCAAAACAAATATTCTAAATATATTGTCTTTTCAATTTATTTATTAATTGTTAATAATACTTCTTATTTTTAGTATTACTCTAAGGCCATATTTTTAAGTGTACATATTTCATAAAATAAATGAACAATGAGTGGACAATAGTACTTTGTGCCATGCATCAGTAATGAGTGAAACGCATCATGTGAGGTTAATTAATTAAGCTACACCTACTTAATTTTGCACTGCCCGATGATTCGTGTCTAGTAGACTCTATATAATACACAAACTGACAAATGGGAGGTATTGTTTATAGGGAAAAATGTCAAAAAAATCTCAAACTTTTTAATTATGGACGAAAAAAATCTGAACTTTCAAAATGTCATTTAAATCCCAAAGTTTTGGCTGACTTCCAAAGAAAATGGTTAACTTTCTTTGACTTGACCATTTTAGGTCTACCGTTAAATTTCCGTCAGCACTACGATAACAAGGTTAATTCTCCGTTAGCAGTCTCCGTTTAGGCAAAACGACGACGTATTGAAAATAGGAAAAAATGTCGAAAAAAACTTGAACTTTCAAATTATGGTCGAAAAAAGCCTCAACTTTCAAATTATGGATGAAAAAAACCTCAACTTTCAAAATGTCAATTAAATCCTAAAGTTTTGGTTTAAGGTTTAAATGACCCTAATGCACAAACAAAATGACACATTGTTAGCTTACATTGCTTGAAAATTCAATATAAACAACATCCTTTATGCTTGTTCACAAATTCACATCTCGTTTGATAAAACGACTGAAGAACCGTCTTCATGGGTTCTAAGGGAACACACACTTACCTGTTGCTATCAAACAAGCTTACATGCGCATAAAGCGAGTCTTTGAGATCAATCTACGACACCATATACATCTTCAATCTCCATCCTCTGCCTCAATTTCCTCATCGACTACTACATCAAAGTTGATTTTGATACCACTTTTGACGGAGTTGTAAATACGAGCTGCATGATTGAGTTTTTGTCGATTACTCGTCTGATTAAAGATATACAGAAGGTACTAGAAATGTTTAATACCTTTAAGTCGCTTGCAATCCTATCATTGCGTTCTTTGATGATAAAGTGCGTGAATTGATCCTAAGGATTCGCTTTCCGCACATGTAAGCTTGCTTGTTAGCATCAGAAGGATATGAGACTGCATGATCCTCTTCATTTTTGCAATCCATCCAAACTTGGACGTTACCATTTCACACGGTTGTTGATTTTGATTGAATCAACATTATCACTAGTGAATCATAAAACTTAGGAATTTAAATGATATTTTGAAAGTTTAGGCTTTTTTCGTCCATAATTTGAAAGTTCATGCTTTTTTCGACCATAATTTGAAAGTTCAGGATTTTTTTGACATTTTTTCTATTTTCAATACGTCGTCGTTTTGTCTAAACGGAGACTGCTAACGGAAAATTAACCCCGTTATCGTTTGCTAACGGAACTTTAACAGCATGCCTAAAATAGCCAAGTCAACAAAAGTTAACCATTTTCTTAAGAAGCCAACCAAAACTTTGGGATTTAAATGACATTTTGAAAGTTCATGATTTTTTCGTCCATAATTTGGAAGTTCGAGATTTTTTTGACATTTTTCCCATTGTTTATACGTTTACTTAAAATATTACTCATATTGATCAAACAGTAGAATTTTTTTTTTTTTAACTTATGGAAAATATATATATTGAACGATCGATCTTATTAAAAAGTTAAGATTATAAACTAACAAGTGATAGGCTGTTCGGTTACGACAAATTAGAACCTGTATTTTAGAGTTGTATACGTACGAATGTTACTATAATTCGTGTGATCTCTCGATAATTTAGGTTTCCAAGTGAATCATAAACTACGATAGATGGAATAACACATAGAAATATGCTATATAAAGTATTTTGGTTCTTGGCGTGATGAAAGAAAACAAAAAAATCTTGATTGATGGTTATAGACTTAATATTGATTGAGATAAATTTTTAATGGTTTATTATAATTAATATAGAAAAATTGTTGTATTCATTATAAATTTTAAATAATTGAATATTTTCATACTTTTTTTTAGATAACTTCTTACTCTTTGTTGTTGTATGTGTATACATATTTCTACTCTTTGTTAGAATAAATTAGTAATAATGATTGGACAATAAGTGTGCCATGCAGCAGTATTGATGACCACAATGTGGCATGATGTTTAGGGAATCTGACTAAGGAAAACCCTAATCTCCTTGCAGTTACAAACCCAATTCACAAAAGAATCTAATAAGCTAGAGATTTACAAAAATAAGCAACTAACCAGTTAACACAGAGAAAGTGACGAAGAAAATAGAGAAATGAAAAGAAACAAGCGAATGTCACTACTGGTGCATGAAGCGAACGATAAGGATGACCACAATGTGGCATGATGGTTGTGTCTGAGAGACAAGAAAGGACGAGAAAGCGAAATTGAGATTACTGGTGCATGAAGAAAGCGATAAGAGATGGTTTTTGAGCATTTTTCTTTCTTTCTCTGATTTTATTCGAGTTCCTGGTAAGACGGTAACCAATAAGCTCAAGTTTTGCGCTTTTCACACTTTCCAAGATTTCATTTCACTTAAACTTCGATTGCTTCTACATGATAAGTCAGTTACTTCTTTAATCCGGTTAATCCAATACTAAACCAGAAAACCACTGACCATAACCGAACTAGAAACTAGGTTGGAACTTGGAACAACATTTCTTCATAACTTTGGCATCATATTATTCAAAATTCATTGGAAGTAAAATCGAATTTAACCTTAGCATTATGGTAATCACAAAACAAACTTGCTATGAGCCAAATACAACTCATTTTCTCTCAGTAGAACTAAATGCTCACAAATTCAGGAGTGAGCATCATGCAGTATGGGTTAATTTAGTTACAACTAATGAATTTTGCACTGCTCGATGCTTTGTGTGTAATAGACTAATACACAAACGCGATGTAGTATATTATTTATACAGTAAATTATTATAGTATTATTTAAAAGTATTACTCATACTGATCGAAAACTAGAAAAGGATCGAACGATAGGTCTTAATTAAATTAAGAGTATACAGTGACAATTAACAAGCGATAGGGTTGTTCGGTTACGACAAAACTGGAACCTGTTTTTAGAACTGTATACATACGAATGTTACTATAATTGGTGATCTATATTTAATTTTCCACGTGAATCATAAGCTAAATAGTTTACAATATATTACATGATTAAATTGAATTATTTGAGTGACATATGACAAATTGACAATGTATGGGTCCGGTCATGTTATGTCACACCAAATAAAGTTAACATTTATATAGTCAAATAGAAACACCTAAAATAATTTGTAACGATTTTTTTTCTATTTACCGGATTATTGACAAGTCTTCTCTAACCCAGACATGCTTTAGTTTCTTTCTTAAATTCTTGCCATCGCATTAGGTCTTTTATTTTACGAGCACTGATTGTATTTTAATACTAGGAAAAAAACAATTATTGAAACTTATTCGAGGAAAAAAACCGGAAAACAAATACTAATTCGTAGTTGAGGATCCGAATTCCAAAACATAAACTCACAAAAATTTCTATTGCATTCGGAATAAAGTTTTGTGTATGACCACTTTTAGACTGTTGGATTTCAGTCTAGATGCGTTACTTTTCTTGTCAACTATTTATTTTAGTTCTAAAAAAACTCTACAATTTGTTATCTAAACCAGAAAAAACGAACTTACAAATATAATTTCATCAAATTTGTTGTTCGTCTTTAGAATTGTATACGAATGGTACTATATTTGGTGTGATCTCTGAATAAGCCAAAATTTTATTCCAAACGGTGATTACATTACATGTTACATGATTAAATGTGTGAGTCCAGTCATGTTATGTCACACATATAAAATTACCTAGAATAATTGTCCTTAAACAGTTTGTAATAAATTTTATGTTACGTCCTTGCAATTTTCTACCTAAAATTTTCACGCTTTATTAAATGGTAACTAGAGTGTATATATTAGGTTTAGCATTAGTTCATATTCAACATGAAAATCATAACAAAAAACGTATATTAAATTTCATTTATTGATGGATGTTTCACTAACAAATAGCCATGGTGGACAACGAATGCACATTCATCAGCACAATTCTTAGTTTGTTCATCTCCAATGTGTATTGACCATTCTATCTAAAACTCCTAGTAGCATTGATGCGTTACAGTTGTACATGTATATTTTCCAATGAAATGTGCCTTGTTGTAACAACCAAATATTATTACTCCATTTTCTTTATCTTAGATATACTACGTTTTCTATAGTTTGATGGTTCAATATATTTATTATTTTGGTATATTTGATCATATTCATGTTTTCATTGTTTTGGTTTACTCAGCCTATGATGATAGTATAATTGAAGGTTTCATTAGCATAGATGATTGCGTTTTCTTCATCTTCGCGTATACCATGTTTTATATAGGTCGATGACTTAATAATTTATTGTTTTGGTATATTTGATCCTATTCATGTTTTCATTATGTTGGTTTCATAATTATAATCTAACTATAAATCGTATTAGAGAAACCGTATCACTCGCCTATGAAAATTTTTCTTTTACAATTGTATTTAAGTTGTTAAACTAATCACAAATATATTATAGTTTTATAGAAAAAGACAATCATTATTGAAAGTTATGTGAGTAGTAAAACACACAAAAATAATCATCTTTACTTCATGATCCAAGTTTCAAAAACGTAAATTCGTACAAGTCTTGATTGCATTCCTAATAAAATCCTTGTGTATGTAGCCACTTAGACAATTGGATCTTTCTTTAGTCTATGTTCAGACTGTAGAAAATGGTTAATTACATCGTCAAAGTTAACTCTAACAATCTAGCTAAATAATACTTCCCCAAACAATTAGAAAAACTAGGAGTAAGACAAAGCGAAAATTTTGAAAATTTATTTCAAAACAGTTCAAATCCATATGTTTTTTTCTTCTATCAGCTTTCTCTATATAAAACCAAATGCAAACACTTTAGTGATCAACTTCAAACTCATCTAAAACATTATAAAAAACCAGATCAATCAGTCTCAAATTAGTCAAGATTTAACCCCAACCATGGTGCCAATAATAATAAAAAAGGTATAGTTAGGCCAAATTACATATTTCAACACTCTTGTTTATGTCCAGCTCCATGTTTATACACCATATTAAAATCCACACGAATTTCTATCATGGGCTTTATAAACTCAAATTCTATATGCAAAGTTTTTTTTGTGCCTATTCAAAACCTCTAGTTTTTTACTAGAAATGAAGTTGTATTTTTGGCTAAGAGTTAGGAGCATGAACAAATCCTATATTCAATTATATAGTCACACGGAGTGATCTTATTCCAATATCATCTGTCTGACTATACATTCATTGGATGTCTATACGTTTTGTCTTCAAAAAACATTATTTTCTGGACATATTGTGTATAGCCATTAGATCAGTTAGTTCTCTCTTACATGTAGCCTGTGCAGAAGATAATTGTGGTTACCAAATATTCTTGACTAGATAGCATGTTAACAAAACCAACACCAATCATGAATTGGCATCTTATGATCTTAGTATCCACATCATAAATACAAACAAACAAACACTTAATACTAGAAGTCTAGAACTAGTTCAACCACATTCTCAAACGGAAAACACAAACAAACTACATTCTATGTGCACCAAATAACATCAGACTAAAATCAAAAACTTATACTATAAGCAAGGAATCATCCACTAGTAAATCATAAAAGAGAAACCGTAGCACTTACCTATAATAATTTTTCTTTTACAATTGTATTTAAGTTGTTAAACTAATCACAAATATATCATATTTTTATAGAAAAAGAAAAACATTATTGAAAGTTATGTGAGTAATAAAATACACAAAAATAATCATCTTTAGTTTATGATCCGAGTTTCAAAAACGTAAATGTGTACAAATTTTGATTGCACTCCAAATAAAATCGTTGTGTATATAGCCACTTAGACAATTGGATCTTTCTTTAGTCTATGTTCAAACTATAGAAAATGGTTAATTACATCGTCAAAGTTAACTCTAACAATCTAGCTAAATAATACTTCCCCAAACAATTAGAAAAATTAGGAGTAAGACAAAGCGAAAATTTTGAAAATTTATTTCAAAACAGTTCAAATCCATATGTTTTTTTCCCTTTATCAGCAATCTCTATACAAAAATCAAATGCAAACACTTTAGTGATCAACTTCAAACTCATCTAAAACATTATAAAAAACCAGATCAATCAGTTTCAAATTAATCAGACTTAATCCCAACAATGGTGCCAATAATACAAGAAACAAAAGAAGTGTGTAAAGTTGGGCCAAATTGCATCTTTCGACACCTTATAGTCCGCACGAATCTCTATCATGGGCTTTAACATTACGGGCCCAATATTAGGCCCATTTATTCCCATCCCGGTCGTGTCCACCAAGTCTGAACCCTGGGTTTTTGCCCATCGCCTCCTCTCTCTCTCTACCGTGAACAAGTCTCTCTCGGACCTTTCTCTCTCTAACAATGGCGTGGCTCAACACCATCTTCAATTCTTCATCTACACTCATCAATGGCGATTCTTCTTCTCCATTTCCCTAAAATCTCATCACAACTGAGTTTCCTCACATTTCCTTTCTCTCTCTCACACATGGATTTGAGGAGACTCTCTCTCGCTACTTACTTCTTCACTCGCCGCTTCAAATCTCGAAAAAGCTTCCACTCTACTCGATTCTTGCGACTATCATCCTCTGATCAGTATTTACACGAACGATTATCTTCGGTTTTGACTAAGAGATCTCTTGATTACGAACAGTGTAAACAACTCGTAACGATACTATCGCCTCACGAATTCGATTTGTTGTTTCATGAGCTTAGATCGGAAGTTGATGCAAAGACGGCTTTGGAATTTTTCAGATTAGCTTCTGATTCGTTTAGTTTTTCGTTTAGTCTTCGTTCTTATTGTTTATTGATTGGTTTATTGGTTGATTCGAATCAGTTATCGTCTGCTAGGTTAGTTTTGATTCGTTTGATCAATGAGAAGTTCTTGGAAAGTGGAGTTGTGATTGCGAATGCAATGGTGGATTTGTGTTTTGATGAAGAGATAAGAACGAAGGTTTTGGATTTGTTGATTGGTGTTTATTGTACTCAGTTTAAGCGTGGTGGTTGTTATGTAGCTCTTGATGTATTTCATTTTCTTGGTAACAAGGGTATGTTTCCTACGAAGACGACTTGTAATGTTTTGCTGACTTCTTTAGTGAGAGCTAATGAGTATCAGAAGTGTATTGAAGCTTTTGAAGTTGTTTGCAAAGGTGTTTCACCTGATGTTTACTTGTTTACTACTACGGTTAACGCGTTTTGCAAAGGAGGGAAAGTCGACGAGGCTATTAGGTTGTTTTCTAGAATGGAGGAAGCTGGTGTTGCGCCGAATGTTGTTACTTATAATACTGTTATTGATGGGTTGGGGGTTAGCGGGAGGTACGATGAGGCGCTTGTGTTTAAAGAGAGGATGGTAGAGAGAGGTGTGGAGCCGACTCTTATTACTTATAGTATTCTTGTCAAGGGTTTGACTAAAGCGAAGAGGATTGGTGATGCTTATTGTGTTTTGAAGGAAATGACAGAGAAAGGGTTTCCTCCTAATGTTATTGTATATAATAATTTGATTGATAGTTTAATTGAGGATGGAAGTTTGAATAAAGCTATTGAGATAAAGGATCTCATGGTTTCGAAAGGGTTGTCTCTCACATCGTCGACGTATAATACTCTCATAAAGGGATACTGCAAGAGCGGTCAAGCAAATAACGCAGAGCGTCTCCTGAAGGAAATGATATCGATGGGTTCAACTGTAAATCAGGGGTCTTTTACATCTGTTATTTGCTTGATGTGCAGTCATCAGATGTTTGACTCTGCACTTTGTTTTGTTGGAGAGATGCTACTGCGTAACATGAGTCCTGGTGGTGGATTACTTACTACGTTGATTTCTGGGCTCTGTAAGCATGGGAAACACTTAGAGGCAGTAGAACTTTGGTTTAAATTTATAAATATAGGTTTTGTAGTAGACACGAAGACTTCGAATGCTTTGCTTCATGGACTCTGTGAAGCAGGGAAGCTGGAAGAAGCTTTTAGGATTCAAAAAGAGATATTAGGGCGTGGTTTTGTTATGGATAGTATTTCTTACAACACATTGATATCTGGATGTTGCAGAAAGAAGAAATTGGAAGAAGCTTATATGTTAATGGATGAAATGGTTAAGAGAGGACTTAAGCCTGACAATTATACTTTCAGCATATTGATCCGTGGGTTGTTTAATATGAATAAAGTTGAGGAGGTCATACAATTTTGGGGTGATTGTAAACGGAATGGTATGCTTCCAGATGTTTATACATATTCAGTGATGATAGATGGATGTTGTAAAGCTGAAAGAGCAGAAGAGGGTAAAAAATTGTTTGATGAGATGATAAGCAAGAACATCCAGCCAAATACCGTTGTTTACAATCATCTAATTGGAGCCTACTGTAGAAGTGGGAGGCTATCAATGGCCTCGGAACTCCGGGAAGATATGAGACACAAAAGAATTTCTCCTAATTGTGCTACATATACTTCACTAATAAAGGGGATGTCGATCATTAGCCGTGTTGAGGAGGCAAGACTCCTCTTCGAGGAAATGAGGGAGGAGGGTTTGGAACCGAACGTCTTTCATTATACAACACTTATTGATGGATATGGTAAATTGGGTCAGATGGTTAAAGTTGAATGTCTTTTGAGTGAGATGCATTCAAAGGACATTTTCCCGAACAAGATCACCTATACTGTGATGATTGGTGGGTATGCCAGAGCTGGGAATGTAACAGAAGCTTCTAGGCTTCTAAATGAGATGAGGGAAAAAGGAATTGTTCCAGATAGTGTCACATACAAAGAATTCCTATATGGATATCTTAAGCAGGGTGGTGTTTTGCAAGCTTTTGAAGGCACCGATGAAGAAAATTATGCAGCAATAATTGAAGGATGGAACAAACTCATACAGTAGCTGATGAATAAGTTACAAGAAAAGGTTTCTATTCTGGTTATTTCAGTTCGCAATTCTCATGTTTGTTGCTCTAATTGCTTTTAGCTTATTAGTGGGAATTGTTCTGATTTTTATAGGTGTGCATGCCTGCTTCCTTGTTCTTGCGGTGGGAAAATCTGGGATCCATTGGGGGTGTTCTCAGATTTGATAGTCAGGGCGAGGATTACTTCTACGTTCTTAGTAATGTTTGATACCATTGAATTGCTCGGTAAATGCATATGCTCGACCTCTTTTTACAAGTAGTTTAGTATAGGATTCATGTCGAACAGCTTTGTTCTTCATCAATTTGCCGGAAAGAAAAGAGTCGTTCTGTTTACATCACATGCTAATAATGCTATTACAAGTCTGACATTTTTGGTGGTGCACAGGTTTGGGAAGGTGAGTGGCAAGAATCGAAGCCATAATGCAAGATTCTCGATCAGAGCAGGCTCTTTAGACGGCAGTCCTGAAAAAAAGACTACACAGGTAATAAAATAAAACCGTACGCAAATCATCGATCCAGCTCTCAATACACGCAATGCGTATCAAGTTTAATGATCTTATTCTGTAAAGACCACTAGGATGCCTTCATCAGTTTTTCTCTTAAAGAATTGTGCAAGTCTCACAAAGCACGTATTCTTTTTGCAGATTCAATGAGAGATATCCTCTTCATTGACATCCACTAAAAGATTACTACACATGTGGAGATCCATAGCAGCTCCATGAGACTGGACCATTGGCTTCTCTTTTCCAAGTCACACAAAAGTAAATACACTTTATAACTCTTCTTTAATCGCTCTCGCTCTTGAAGATTCAGAGGGTTTAAGCCAGTGTTGATCGGAGTAGTTTAGAACTAATTCTAGCTTTAGACGTTTCTAGTAACCGGAAACCGGAATTTTTTTGTCAGATGTGTACAGAATTTTCGCCTTCAAAGGTAACTTTTGTAACGGTGTAAAACTAATTCAATAAGATTCACAATATACCAAAGCGTATCTCAATGGGTTTTAATACTGTTTCTATTTCACACAATTCTCTTGTTCTTTTTAATTTGTTTATCAATCTCTTACAGAGAAGTGAAACTATCATTTCAGATGTGTATAATGATTTACTAGCAAAATCTGATACTATATAGATGTCTACGGTTGAAGATATATAGATCGGGTATTGTACATAAACGAAAAGAAAAACTTTATAATCTCAAACTTTGGCAATCGCATTAAAGAAACGTGAACTTTTTTGACTAAACCAATTCTGATCAATGCCTTGCATACAAGTCAATCAAACCGAGACAGAGAGACATTGCAAGAGTTTACATGATTTGGGAACAGTACACACAATACCAACCCACTCAACATTTCCCCAAACCTCAAATTCATCACGCTTTTCCAGTTTGATTTCAGCGCACCAAATCTTCTTCTTACGCTTCATAAGCACATCCCATATAAGAAAGAGTTTCCCACCACAGCTAATTACTTTACTTTTACTAACACCATAAGTACCGTTTGTCTTATCTCGTAGTGAGTCTAACCCTTTAACCTATCTCCAAATTCGATCCTTTATGTCATACCACGGGCACCTGAAGGGACTATCGATATTATCGCGACCACAGGAGTAGAATACATTCTCAATCCAACATAGTGACTTAGGAAACGTTACACTCTCGTCTCCACAGCAATCCCATTTACCTTGCTTTGTGTCATAGCAAGCATACATCTTCTTTGTATCCCCAAAGTAAATCTTTCCTTCGATCCCGGCAATTTTGTACATGTAAGGCTTAATTATACCATGACCAGAGTGGGTCTTTGTGTCGTAAGCATACATCTTTTTTGCAGTCCCAAAGTAAATCTTTCCTTCCATCTTTACGATTTGGTACATGAAATACTTAAGTAGACCAGGACTAGGGAGGTGTTCCCAAGTCTGAGTCTTTGTGTCGAAAACCTCAGCCCATGGTTTATCATCTTTTAATACATCTTCTAATCCTCCAAGTACATAGATTTTCCCATCGTGAAAACATGAGGCAGCATTCTCACGGGCTACATTCATGCTAGGTGCATCGCGCCAAGTGTGACTGCGACAATCTAAGATCCTCACGGTAGAATATGATAGCGAAAAATTAGAAGGCGGAATCGGAACTAATTGTCGAATTTTCTTCTTCTCCTTCTTCTTAGTCATGGAGGAGTGGGATAAAGTTTGATTAGGGTTACTCCAGAGCATAAACCTTTGGGGAAATTGATAACTAGGATCCCATAGACAGATATAGAGACACTGTTCGGTGCTTCCGAGGTTTGATCGAGCTGCGTAGATCTCAATGCCTTGCATACAATTTTCCGGTTTAGTCTTCTATCCTTTTTTAGTCACATAAGAGACTTATAACGCAAGGCATCTCTGTCATATATATATTGGTTAGGGGTGGGCAAATTACCCGTAACCGAATTACCGAACCGAATCCGACTCAAATTACCCGATCCGAACCCGACCCGAATTTATAAAATACCCGATCGGGTTCTATGTTTCTAAACCCGAAAACCCGAATCCGAACCCGGACCGAACCGATAACCGAACGGGTATCCGAACTAACACAAATCTAAATTAAACCAAAGATAATTGAATGTAAGGTTAGATATGTTCATGTATTTTAGATAATTTCTATAACTTTTGGTTCATTTGAATAGTATGGAATATATTCAGATAAAAATAACTAAATTATCAACACTATTTGAATTTTTTAAATTTTGTTTTTGATATTTTATCGGGTATTTTTGGATAATTCATGTAAAAACTAATAAAACCGATTTTTTTGTTCGATATCTATGTTCATTTGAATTTTTGTTTTGAAGTTTTTGATCAATTTGAGTTCTGTTCAAATTCATATTTGAAGTATATTTTTAAATAGATTGCACATCGGATATAACCGAACCCGAACCGAACCCGAAGTCATTTTATCCGAACCCGACCCGAATTTATAAAATACCCGATAGGGTACTAAACCCCATTACCGAAGTACCAGAAAAACCGAAATACCCGACCCGAACCCGATCGGATATCCGAATGCCCAGCCCTAATATTGGTGTCAAAAATACGAATCCGGTTCAATGATTCCTTGTAAGACACGTCAATGTATTTTTATCCACATATACAAAGTACTTTTGAAATAAAACCTCACATAATTTCTTTAATATAAAACATAGACGTCAATCGATATTTAGTTTAGTCTTTAATAGGAGCATAACCGAGTACGCATAACTTTCAGACGTACTGTGTAGTTCTGATGGGTTCACTATGTAGGACCATAATTTGGCACACTACGTGATTGGAGATGGATCGCGATAAGAAAATCTTTAAGAGAAAAGATCAGATAGAGAGTGGAGTCGAGATACAAAATCTCTTTCCTTAACTCTAAGAATCTCTCGCAGTGTGACGGGTTTTGATAGATTCACGAGTCCCAGGATAAAACCACTAACAATCGAGTTCGCAAACACTCGAACAACGATTCTAACTAACTAATATCTACGATACTGTCGAGACTTACTGTAAACGAAAGAGAGATTATTGTTATCTTTTTGATAGAATTTTGTGAAGTTTCTGTGAGTTTTTTGGTGTACCAGAACATGAGAGAAAACGAAGAAGATGACTTCGTTTATAAAAACTGACGGAGAGGCGGTTTTAAAACCGTAGAGAAGTTTTCT
Organism: Arabis alpina; assembly: GCA_900128785.1. Taxonomy (NCBI): domain Eukaryota; kingdom Viridiplantae; phylum Streptophyta; class Magnoliopsida; order Brassicales; family Brassicaceae; genus Arabis; species Arabis alpina. The sequence goes on from LT669794.1 coordinate 48,045,774, forward strand.
CCGGTTGGTTTTCAAAACTGACGCCGGTTTAGCAAAACCGCATAGATAACCGAAACCAAAAACGCAGCGTTTTGGGCCCAAAAACGAAAGGCTTTTTTTCCAGCCTATTTAGATGGTCCAAAAAGATATTTAATTGGGCCCGGCTCGGTCGGTCGCTCGTGTGGGGATTCCCCTCCTCTCTTTCATGGTATATAGCCTTTTCTATGTTTTGAACAAATGTATATGTGTGGCTCCTTATATACCACTTAAAAAATTCCCAAACTTTAGATGTGGGATATTTTACATGTTACTCACTTAAACCAAAAGGCTTTTTTCATTCACTTTTCTACCAAATTTGGATAAGACAAATGCCCAATATAAGACCCATTTGTTTAACCAAAAATTGGTTCCAACACACTATATAAAAGCTTCGTTGCACGTCTCTTTCTTACACTGGAGCCGACGAAATGAAAGCTTTTGCAGTCGCAGAGATCTTGAAACTTGTCCCTGAGAAATCGCAACAATGGCGGAAAAGGCAGTCACCATCAAAACTCGCAAGTTGATGACCAACAGACTTCTCTCCAAGAAGCAATGCGTAAGTTCCATTTCTAACTCTCCTCTTTCTCTCTGTCATGCGAATCAGTCTCTTAGGTTATTAGGTCAGATTCTCGACACAATAAGAGTGTTGATTTCTTCACTTAGCTTTTAGTATTGGATTGATAGTGTTACAACATATGCATAGGAAGTCTTATATCTCATATAGTGTTGATTTTGCGTATTCATTTTGTTCCTATCAGGGCCGGCCTTGAGAGCAAGCAGCCCAAGCCCATGCCCAAAAATTTTAATGTTTTGCTTATATATAATTTCATCATAAAAATATGTAAAAAATCTCTTTAGTTTAGTTGGTTTATGGGCTACATATTATAAATGAGAGATAGAATGTTTCAAATCCCTCAGCCCTCTTTCCTGCTTTCCTATAATTAAAGATTTTGGATTGGTTAATAAGATTTTATGCTTCATCTCTTTCGAGTTTTTTGATAATATAGATTACACTATAAGAGGTTTTAGTATGGGAATTGGTTTTGATTTTGCTTGAAGGCTGAGCTTAAGGAGAAGCTAGCAAAGATGTACGAGAGGTCAAGGACCCCATTCCATCTTTGTGTTCAAATTCAGAACTGCATTTGGAGGTGGTAAATCTTTTGGATTTGGTTTGATTTATGATAATGTCGAGAGTGCGAAGAAATTCGAGCCTAAGTACAGATTTATCGGGGTAAATGCTCTTTCCACACTTGTTTCGATTCTCTATTGTTTCCTACTATGAGTATGACCTTCTTGGAAAGTTGTATCCTGCTTTGGTTCGTCTAGCATTAGTAACATTGATTTTTAGAGTCTCTTTTCTGCCTTCTTTTGAAAACTTTAAGCTATGTTATGTGTTTTAATCCTTTACGATCATGCTAGGTTACCATTTTCCAATCGGATTGTTTTACTTGATATGTGATTGGCAGAATTGTCTTGACATGTAGCATTAGTAACATTGATCTTTTGAGTTTTCTTCTGCCTTCTTTTGAAAACTTTAAGCTATGCGACATGTTTTAATACTCGATTGGTTTACCATTTTCTCTACTCTGTCATACTTAAATTGCTTGTTCTATTTGATTGGCAGAATGGACTTGACACCAAGATCGAGAAATCGAGGAAACAAATCAAGGAAAGGAAGAACAGAGCTAAGAAAATCCGTGGTGTTAAGAAGGTAAGACTACTTGTTACTTGCACACTTTGTCATACTCTTTTTTTTGGTTGTGGTTGATTCCTTACGAATCATTTTTTGTTTAAAATGAGTGTAGACAAAGGCTGGTGACCCCAAGAAGAAGTAAGATCCTCAAGACAGAATTGGTATATCTTGGGTTCTTGTTCTTCATTATCACCTTTTATGGTTATGTTTACTGTTAGATCTTTTCTCCAAACTAGACCTCTCTACTAAATCTTGAGATTTTCGCTTTATATGTTTCAATTGTTTTTAAGTTTAGAGAAACATGATCTAAGGACTAAGGTTTTGTTCAATACATCTATTTAAAACTCATTCTCGTCTGTTACCAGTTCCTCCACTCGTATCAAACAGTAGATAAACTCATTTTCACATTTTGGTGATTTAGTATGTTCTATTCAGTTGCGATTGACCCAAAACCTGAGCCTCTCTGGGCGTTGTTGAATTAATTTAGTTCATATCGATTTCTGATAATGACTAAGTAGTTATCTACCATTGGAATAGCACATCTACCATATATAAATTATCAACCAAAATACATATTCAAGTTCCATAGCATCCAAACATAACCATATTTATCACTACATCTTTCCTCTGCACCTTTTTCCATCTTCCGTATCAAACCTTACAAATGTTGCTACACAGTATGTCTCTGTCAATGTTACTGATCCTATTTGGGTCAACTCTTGAAGAAAACAAATATGAATTTGAAATCTTATTATATAAAAGAGAGTTTGTAAAATTGTAACTCATGAGATCTTCTCACGTGTTATTGCTAATCAAGATTATGACATGTGTTAATATAATCAATATAAAATTTTCTATATTAAAAAAAAAAATATAGGATAGTTTCCTGTATTTTCAAAAATAAAAGGAAAAAAATACTGGTTTATAAGAAAATGGAAACTAATAAAAAAAAAATAGAAATTTTAAATTTTAAAAATGGAAACTATAATATAATGTTAAATAATAAAAAATAATAACGTATACACACTTTTCTAATTATTTAACAACAAAATATATTGATATCAACTATTCATAAAGTAGAAATATATTGATATTAACTATCATAAAATAATAGTTCATGTAGTAATTTTTATTGATGTTACTTATTTTCATATTATTTTGTTATTGCGTGTAATTGTATTTTATGAAATTTACGCAGCAATATAAAGATTTAGGTTAAAATTTAGTACATCTAATTTTTCGTGATTGAATTCTTTATTTAAGATGATCAAATGTGTAATAAATTTCATTTAAAAAAAAGAATTGTTTTTGAAATATGTTTTTGAAAATTTTCCATTCATTTAGAAAGATTTTTTGAAAAACAAATTATGAGTGGTTTGGATCAAAAAACTATTTTTCTATTTGCGATTAACAAAATTTAGTTTTTAGATAAATAAACGGATTTTAATTTAAAATATAACTATATGAATTATTATTAAAAGTTATCAATTTCAATATTTCATACTCCGCATACAATGCGGGGCATAATTTAATATATGATAATATATTGTTTAGAAGGAAACAAATATATTTCAAAACTTGTTTTGAAAACTTACTTTTCTTACAAAAACGTGTAGTATAGACATATTTCAAAACTAATAGATTAAAATGTATCGGATATTGATTGGTGTTTCATTTGGTTCGTGTATCTATTTTTACAATTATCAATATCTTAATAGGTATATTCATATTTTACATTTCATTATAAGATTTTCGTATATATAAAAAAGTTATGACTATATCAATAGTAATTGATATGAGTACTACAATAACTTATTTTTGCCCAATGGTTGACCAAGGGTTTAATTAGGCTTCTATACCCGAAGGTCTGGGGTTCTATTACGATTTATTAACAAATTTGCAGATTAATAGATGCAAGCTTACATGAGGTCCCCATCATAACGCAATTGGAACCGTTCGCCATGATTTCATGCAACAAAGGTAGATGATGTCCATCACGATCATGGAGCATGAAGAGTCGTCTGTCGTGGATCTATAAGGGTCGGAGTAATTTTCCGTGGTAGAATCGTCTTTGTAATAGTTTTCATAATTTGCAATAAAATAATAAATCAATCCAGACGTTAAAAAAAAGAAAGTCGATTGAGTCTTTAACAAAAATAGATATACAAATATGTTTCTGACACAAATTACATAATTTTGCATAATAAAGTATACATGCATGTATTGCTTTATTAAATTTTGAGTTATACGATAATTTAAAATTTACGCGCGAAATACATATTCTTGTCGAATAAAGTATTCTTTCATATTCTTTTATATAATTCTAAGTCGTATGGATATTTTTAAATCTACTTGCGAAATATATAATTTTGCCAATTAGATATATTATTCATATATTTCTAAAACATACATATTTTTCAAAAATCAGGTGCGAAATGTACAATCTTCCGGAAGTAAGTATATATTAATATTATTTTAAATATTTCTGTTCGCGGAAAATATGTAGTCTTACCTAATAAAGTATATATTCTGAACCATACAATAGTTTTAAATATTACTCACGAAGCATATAATTTTATCTTGTATTATATTTATTTAAATTTCTTATTTGAGAGGATGAAATCATTATAGATTTAATAGTTTTCAAAAGTTGATTTTGAATCTAATTCAACTCTAATTTTCTTGGTCATATCTATATCCCAATGCAAATTTATTTCCATAATTTTTCTCAGATTCTTACACCATCTATGACATAACACCTCAGCCTATAGTCATATTTCTATTAGTAAATTCTTACCTCTTGTCGATATCTTCTCGTGTGTATATAAAGCACACTATAGGTTTACATTTACTTCAGTCTCACAAACAAACCCTAATATTTTCTATGAAACCTTTCTTTCGATTGCTCTAGATTTACTTTGAGTTTCTCTGTAAAATGAGCCTAACCATTAGTAATCTGCTCTACTAATATTTTCTTCATCGTTTCTACTAATATCTTCTCCTAGTATAACCTAAACTAATACCCAAAACCCATAGAAATCCGGATATTCTATCCAATGAATGCGTCGGAAGGTGGCAAAAATGACCAGATATTCTAAAATAACAATCGGAGAACCCTAGTCTGCAAAAGAAATCCATTCAAGGTGAATATTCTAATTAACCAGATATTAACTCCTAGCGGTTTTCTGGTAAATTAGACTATTCACTTTGAATGTCTTTGTTTAGCAGAGCTTAAATCATCATACTTTCATTTAAAACATACAATTAAACATTAAATTGTGGTGGTGTTGTGTTTTATGGATTCACTTTAGTTTTATGTTTCTACGGTTTCGAATCATCCATTCATTGAAAGAAATAAAGAAGAACTTTTCCTCATCAATTTGTATGTATGCATGGTAGTCACATGGAAATGACCGCAAGAAGTAAAAACATTTTTTAAAGATATTTACTCAAACTCTAGAAATCACCTAGCGAAAATCTTATTTGTAATGCTGATTTTTTTATTTTGTATGAACCACACAGGGATGCAAGAAACTCAACCAAAATCGAGATTATACATCGGAAGATTCTATCATAAGACTTTAACCTAGAGATCAAACAAGTCAATGGGAGTGGTGCAATATACAAAGAAGAAGTTTACTTTGCTCTTTGTCCTTCTTCACTATCTCCGTTAAAAGAAGAAGAAGAAGATATGGTGTATTTGTTTAACCCAAACACATTCTCTATTTTCGATTTCTTAATTAAAGAATATTACGATCACTACAAGAAAACAGTCCATGAGTGACTAGCACTTGTGACTGTTTTTATTAGTCGCAAAAAAGAATGACGAATTTGTGACCGATTTACCACGACTTTGCGACGCACCAAACGGTAGTCACAAAATATTCGCAAATATACGACTAACATAACCAGTCGCAATATCATCTTACATTTACGACTAATCTACGATTGATCCTCGATTGTGTAAATCCAGACACAAAGTAGTCGCAAATGTGCGACTGATTTGCAATTACTGTAACACAGTCGCAAATTTGCTACTACTTTGCCACTTCTTTAAAAATTGGGAAAATGAAAAAAGTGTCGGCCAACTGTTTATGGCGGCCTATTGATTATGTCGGTGAACTGATTGAGTAATTGAAAACGTGATAAATACGGTTGTTAGGTAGTCCACCTACTTTTATGAGTTGTGACAAAAGAATGGCAAATCAGTTGCAAATTTGTGACTGATTTTATGTAGTCACAAAGTAGTGAGGTTAAATTTTGTCTATAAAAAGCAACGAACCCTCACCCCATTTTCGGACATCAACTACAAAAAAAAATATAAAGAAAAGAAAAAAGCCGAAATTGAGAGAAAAAAAATGTGGAATTCAGCTCGAGATTGGATGTATGAGAGGATCGATCCAGAAACAAATAATCTATCCGACGATTTTTTGGAGGGGGTGGAGCAATTCATCAATTTCTCATGTAATCAGCCCTTAGCCATTAGCAGTAACGGTAAGTTACACTGTCCATGTGCTACATGTAAAAATTCGGGTAGATTAAAGGGAGCTGAAAGAGTGAAAAAGCATTTACTAAGTCAAGGATTTATGCCCCATTATTATGTATGGTCTTATCATGGTGAAGACTATGATGTAATGGGAGCAGGAAGTAGTAGTCATAATTATAATCATGATTTTATCAGTGATAATCAACCAAATAATTATGATGGCGGGAACGTTTATGCTGAGATGGTCCAAGATGCATTTTATGGTTCCATACCATTAAATGATTATCATGATCATAATCGTGATCAAATTGGTTATATACCCTTTAGTGAACATGGTCAAATTGGAAATGATCATGATCAAATTGGAAATGATCATGTTTATGAAGAACCTACCCAAGCGACGAGACAGTTCTTCGAGATGTTAGATGCTGCGAAAAATCCATTGTATGATGGTAGTCAAGAAGGGCAGTCGCAGTTATCATTAGCTGCCCGTTTCATGAACAACAAGGCAAACCACAATTTATTGTAAGTTTGCATGGATGATTGGGCGAAATTATTTACGGAGTATTAACCCCAGCCTAATGAAGGTACTGGTTTATTCTACGAGACGGAATCGCTGATGCAAAAACTAGGATTGTCGTACCATACATTTGATGTATGTGTAGATAATTGTATGCTCTTCTGGAAAGAAGATGCGGAGTTGGAATATTGTAAATTTTGTGGAAAAGTAAGATATAAGGCTAGCAAAGGAAGAAAAAAAATACCATTCAGTCGTATGTGGTATTTACCTATCACTGATAGATTGAAGAGGATGTACTCATCAGAGAGCACCGCATCATCGATGAGATGGCATGATGGCATGCTGAGCATTACTCAGAAGAGGGAGTAATGTGTCATCCATATGATGCGGCAGAGTGGAAAAACTTCAATCAAAAGCATCCTAGCTTTGCGGAGGAAACACGTAACGTTTATCTTGGATTATGTACATAAGGGTTTAATCCTTTCGGGATGTCAAAAAATCATTCGTTGTGGCCATTGATTATGACGCCCTACAACCTACCCCCCGACATGTGCATGAAGTCTGAGTATTTGTTTTTGACGATTTTGAATTCGGGACCAAATCATCCACGAGGGAGTCTTGATGTTTTCCTCCAACCACTGATCGAGGAATTAAATGACTTATGGAACAACGGAGTTGAGGCTTATGATGTTTCATTAAAGCAAAACTTTAATCTTAGAGTTGTTCTGTTGTGGACAATAAGTGATTTGTCGGGATGGACGACACATGGAAGATTATCATGTCCAATTTGTATGAGTGATACAAATGCTTTCCAACTGCCGGCTGTAGGAAACCATGTTGGTTTGACTGCCACAGAAGATTTTTACCCAGCAATCATCCGTTTGTTACCAGTTCGACCACTCGAATAGACAGTAGATAAACAAAAGTTCATGCCCATATTTTTACATATGAGGTGATTTGATATGATTGGTGCGGTTGCTACTTGTGATTGACCGTAAATATGAGTCTCTCTGGACATTGTTGAAGTGATTTGCTCATGTAGTTGTTCATATCGATTTCTTAAAATGACAAGTAATTACTACCATTGAAATAGGAACATCGGTAAAATCTCAGTTAAATACATATTTACAAACATCCATATACATCACCATTTTTAACACCACATCTTTCCTCTTGACCTTGTTCCATTTTTAAACATGTGTCGAATATTTATATTTTTACAATTGTCAATATCTTTATATGTTTTTATATATATATATATATATATTCATATATTGCGTTACATTATAAGTTTGTTATATATATATAAATGTTAGGACTATATCAATAATAATTGGTATGATTATTAAAAAAAATAGTATAAAAAGTCGACTGAATCTTCAACAAAAATATATATACACAAAATTTTCGGCACAAAATACATAATCTTGCCTTATAAAGTGTACATGTACATATTGCTTTATATAATTTTAAGTTATAGGATAGTTTAAACTCTAGGCCCGAAATGCAGTTTCTTACCGAATTAAGTATGTATTCATATTGCTTTATGCAATTCTAAGTCATACAGATTTTTTAAAAATTACACGCGAAATAAATAGTCTTGCCTAATAAAGTATATATTCATATTCTTTTACGCGGAGAATATAGGGTTTTGCCTGATAAAAAATATATTTATATTCTTTTATATAATTCTGGGTTATACAATAATTTTAAATATTACTCGGAAACATGGTATTTTAATCTAGTGTCGTATTTTGTTTGTTACTAGTTCCACCATTCGAATCAACCGTACATAATCACATTTACATTTTAGGTGATTTGATATGTTCAGTTCGGTTTGCTCACATAATTGTTATATCCATTGAAATAACATCTTCCATCGATAAAATCTGAGTCTAGTACATCATTCACACATCGACATTTTTATGAACATCTTTCCTCTTTAACTTCTTCCATTTTCTCTACCAAAACATACAATTGTAGCATCACAATGTCTCTGTTAATGTTATTGGTCCTTTTGGGTCAAATTCTTGATCTCAGATTTTGTTAATTTTCTTGGCTATGTATAATAATATAGCTCTATCTGGTTTTCTTTTTAATACAAATTAGAAAATATAGTTTTAGGTAGTCAAATTTTGATCAAAAAAGAAAAAGTTTTAGGTAGTCAAATATAAGAATATTTTGTTTTAAGGAAACAAATCTATCTATTGTTTTAGGTAGTCAAACTGTTTTCCATAATTTCTCAGATTTTCTCACCATCTATCACCTGACACCTCAGCTTATGGTCATATCTCTATCTCTAAATTCTCTTCTTCTAACTTCTTGTTTTTATCCTCTCGTGTGTATAAAAAGTACACTATTGGCTCATGTCTTCTTCATTATCTCACAAACAAACCCTAATACTTTCTATGAGATCTTTCTTTCATTTTCCCTAGATTTATTTCGAGTTTGTTTCCATGAAATGAGCCTAACCATTAGTGTTCCTCTCTACTAGTATGTTCTTCATCGTTTTTACTAATATTCTCCTCGGAAACCTAAACTAATCCCCAAAATCTATAGAAATCCAAAAATGATTGAAACTACAATGGGAGGATGAAGAGTCTGCTAAAAAAAGGCATTCAAAGTGATATAGTGGTTGAACTATGAATTTTGAATGTCTTTCTTTATCAGGCTTCTGTGGTTTCAATCATATAACTAAACATTAAATTGTGATGGTGTTGTGTTTTATGGATTCACTTTTAATTGATGTTTCGACGGTTTTGCATCATGTGGTCAATGAACGAAATATAAGAAGAAGTTTTCTAATCAGTTTGTGTGTATGCATGGTGGTCACATGGAAATGACCGCAAGAAGCAAAAATATATTTTCAAAATATTTACTCAAACTCTAGAAATCACATTGCAAAATTTTTATTTCTAATGCTGATTTTTTGTTTTGTTTTATATGAACCACATGGATGCAAGAGTCAACCAAAATCGAGATTTATGCATGGGAGAATTCTATCAAAAGACTTAAACCTAGAGATCTAACAAGTCAATGGGAGTGGTGCAATATACAAAGAGAAGTTTACTTTATATATGAAGCTCTTTGTTCTTCTTCATCCTCTCTATTAAGTGAAGAAAAAAGAGATGCATTTCTCTTCAATTAATGGAGATGGTGAAGAAGACAAAGAGCAGGATAGAAATTAAACTTCTCTTCTCGTATTTTGTGATAGAAGAAGAAGAAAATGATGCATTTGTTTAACCCAAACACATTCTCTAATTTTGATTTCTTAGTTTGTAAAAGATAGACATAAATTTAATTACGGTTTATGTTGGCTTGTGTTTTTTTTTTTACCATTTGGAAATGAAAAATATACCTTAATTCTTTTATTGTCCTCTGTAACACAAAAAGCTTTAATGTGAACGTTCTACCACAAAAAAGACTACTAGTTACTTGCACACTGGTTATACTCTTTTTTTGGTTGTGTTGAATCCTTAAGATCGAATCTTTTTACTTGCACATTTGTTTAAAATGTATGCAGACAAACTCATTCTCGTTTGTTACCAGGTCCACTATTTGAATCGACAGAGATAAACACATTTTCATGTCCGTGATTTCAGCCTCTTTGGGTTTTCCTCCCTCTTGCACCCTTAGAGATTCCTCTATGCGCAAATGACTACCAAGTTGTACAAGAGACAACTCTTCCTTTTTGTGTTTTAACATACGCCTAAATTCCTTCCATGAAGGTGACAACTTGTCGATGATACTCGACACCGAGATAGATTCATCCATCTTTATGTTGTGTTGAGCGTATTACCCTAGGATGCGAAGCAATTCATTGTATTGCTCCATAACCGGCCTTGAATCGCACATCTTGTAATTATTAAAATTACTCACAAGGAACTTCTTACTAGAAGCATCCTCGCCCATGTACTTTGATTCCAACGCATCCCATAATTCCTTTGCGGATTCAACATTTTGGTAAACATCAAAGAGAGGATCGGACATACCGTTGAGAATGTGGCCACGACATATGTACTTATCGTTCTCTCATTTAAGTTGCTTCCTTGTCTCCTCCACGGTCTTTTCCGCATCGGCATCCTCCGACACGGTGGGCATTGGCATACTTAAAACGTACACCACATTGAGTGTTGCTAGGAGAAAGTGCATCTTCTTTTGCCATCTTCGAAAATCGATTCCTTCAAACTTGTCTAACTTGCCAAACTTTGATGTCATCTCACGAACCAAAACATTAGCCATCGTTCACGAGAAATACTCTTTAAGAATGTTGTATAAACGTTGTATTTCCGGGATCGTGACGAACGGTGAACTTGGATAATGATTGAATCGTACTCGGGAGCCCTTTCCTTAAAGAGTATTTCGACCCTTATCAATGCCTTAGGTTACACGAAATCCCTTGTAGGATAAGACAATCAAAGAATACTCTTGTTCTAGGCAAAGATACAAGGGAGACAAAAAGAGTTTGTGTTTTGTTTTTGTGTTTTAACCAAAGATAAAAAACTTTTGGTCTTGTGAATCTTTCTTACTTCTCACTTTTTTCTCTTCTCTTACTATGTTTCTCTTCTCACTCCCGTTCTCACAACGTTCCCATTTACCTTGCTTTATCTCGTAAGCATACATATTGTAATCAGTCTCAACGTAAATCTTTCCTTCCCTCTTTTCAAGTTGGGGAACGTAACGATTACGTACGTCAGTACCCGGATTGGGAAGGTGTTCCCAAGTCTGAGTCTTTGTGTCGAATACCTCAGCCCATGGTTCATCATCCTCTAATCTATTGCACCCTCCCATTACATAGATTTTCCCATCGTAAACACATGTTAAGGCATTCTTACGGGATACATTCATGCTAGGTGCATCACGCCAAGTGTGATTACGACAATCGAGGATTTGTACGGCGGAGGATGGTGCTTCGTTGACTGGTCCACCGATCACATAAATTTCATAACCAACAGCGACTATGGATTTTGACACCGAATGGAAATTAGGAGGAGGAATCGGAACCAACAACTGTCTAATCGTCTTTGTCTTCTTAGTCACGGAAGAGTTGGGTAGGGTTCGATTAGGGTTAACCCAGAGCGTAAACCATTGGGGGAATTGATAACTTGGATCCTGTAGACAGACATAGAGACACTGTTCGGTGTTTCCGAGGTGAGATCGCTCTGTGTAGAGCTCAGTGGAGGAGATAATCGAGTGGAAGCTTTTGCAAACGCTTGAGAGCCTCGGGTGATAAGACCTCGGGATTCTGGCTAAGTAATTGACGATGATTTCATCTGGAAGCGAAGAAAACGACGGTGGTGGTGAGGAACTCTTCGTCTTCGTCGTCCTCTTCTTCTTCTCCGGTGGGTGGTTCATTGTTGCGGCAGAGAGATTCATTGTTGTGATTTTGTGAAATACGAATCAGTTTGAGATGAGGTGAAAAACATTAAAATGTCACAAACTGACTTTTTAGTTTTACACTTTTATTACTAGGTCTCTAACCCGCGTAAAATCACGCGGGGACTAATTTTGCAAATCAAATTTTATACATATATTAAAAATACATCAATGTCATTTTATTAATTCTTACGCGAACGTAGTAATACACAAAATTCAAAGAAAAAATTCTTTATCATAGAAAAACATTGGAACTATAGATCTTATATCATCAATATTTGTATTACACACACTTTAAATTGTAGAAGATAAAATAGTTTTCTTTTTATTTATCAATTTTCAGATTTCATGAAATGGCAGAAATGTAATCACAATGTAACAAAGGAATAAGAAAATGAGGAACCTAATGATACATAACATAAGAATCTCCAATTCCTTCGTTAAACGATCATGTGTTTCATCATGTGTTACAAATGGTTTTAAATTGCGTGGATAAAACATTTACCCACTTCAAATGAAAATTAAAATTACAAAAAAGTAAAATATACAATTTTATAATTTATAGATTCATTTTTAGAAAAGTCACCATTTGAAAAGTCATCACTTAAAAAATTATAACTTTTCAGTTAATGTTATGTCGCAATTATTTGATTGTAATTATATGATATACTAAGATTAGGACCCGCATAATATGTGTGTATTAGATATTAAAATTGATTTTCTATATAGTTATGATCCGTGACAAAAAAAAATAATAAAAAAAAAAAATATAGTTATGATCCTTATAATTATATTCTAAATTAAAACTCATATAAATATGTTCTAAATTGAAATTCGTGTAATTGTATTTTAAATTGAAACCTGTATAATTATCAATATATTTTCATGAAGTTGCATTTAATCGCAAATATAAAATAGAAATTAGTTCAAATCACCATAATATGCGTTTGATCCACAATATTCACATAAAGACCCGCATTATACATTATCATGACTATACATGCATATGTTTTATATTTGTTTTCATATGCATGCATCTTCTTAATTTATCTATGCATGCATCTTCTAAATAAATATATGTATATAATTAGGAACTTATTTGACAATTTAGTAACTTATTTGCCTTTTTCTATTGCATAATCATTTTTTCATGAATTTTGCTAGTTGCATAAATAACGTTTTCCAGTTGCATAAATATTTAGTGAATACTTTTACATTTTTCAATTGCATAAATAATGCATATAGTAAATGTTTTTCGTATTTACCTTTTCTTTTGACTTATTATTTTTCTTTTAAATTATACTACAATTTGATTTGAAAAGTAAATTATGTAGATAAGAAAAAAATTATAATTTGCATTTGACACATGTAAAAATTTAATTTAACAATAACACATATCGCGATTTCGTGAGTTACATTTTTGCTTGCGTGTCACGCTTTCGAACGGCCTCTCCTTTATATAATACAACTAGGGCCTTCTCCGGGCTACGCCCGGATTTTGTGATGAATTGTGAAATTTTTATTTGTATTTTTTAGTTGGTTTTTGTAGGGTATAATCAAATTTAGTTGGTTTTATTGATTTTCAATCTTTATGAGTAAAGTTGTTGAATGGATAATTTTGGCTCATTATGATTTTATTTTATGAGCTAAACATTAATTAAAATATGGCACCAAAATTGGTAATCCAATTTGGTAAAAAAAATTGTTTAGAAAAGAAAATTTCAAAAAACTAACATTGCAGAGAATAACAGTCTCCCTTCAAATTAAGGGAATGTTTAGTTTTATAAACATTTTTTGATAAACTTATGGAATTGGGTTAATTATTTTACTTAAAGTTATGTTAGTATCATTTAGTTTTCTAAGTAATTTTTTTTTGGGGTTTATATTTGGAAAATATGTCGTAGAATGTTTTGATCATATGTTTTTATCATTTTTATGTTACTTTTTTTTAACATTTGTATTTTTAATTTGTATATTGTATTAAATCATTTATAGGAAACAGGAAAAATAATATCTATTGTCATCAATGCAAACTAATGAATATAAAAAATATGTAATAAAATTAATTTTTCATTTCAAATGTGATTTGATAGAGTAAAGTTAGCTATTTTTTTTTGTTAGAATATGTTTCTTTTAAATCATAAATAACTTGGACCATGGGAAAAAAGTTAACAAAGGTGTATAAGGAGTTCTTAAATTCGATTGGATAATTGGACTTCGCCCGGATATGTTGCCTGTAAAATTGTCTACTATCTTGATATTTTTTGGGTCAAAAGTCTACTAATTTGATATGAATAAATTATATCATAATAGTATTTCGTGGATTTAAATTTTTGTTTTTATCAAAAAATAAAGTAGGTAGAACGATAATTAATCTCTTTCATTTTGTATGTATTTAGGTATTTTATTTTGTTATAGATACATATTTTCCTATATATATATGTAATATGGGTTTTGTACTTTGGTTATTATTAGATTTTTGAATTTTAAACAAACAATAGATTAGAAAATGCAAAAGTGCTTCTATGATATTCAATGCAAATATCACTTTATAAAACACAAATAAAGTTTTTTTTATCCAATCAAGATTTTACACGGAAAAACTTGAATCTTTACACCAACAAAAACCAATGTTCATAGAGATTATAAAGACACATTGAAATATACAAAAACAGAACAACCAAAGATATGGTCATAGATTTTAGTAAACTGACATGATCTACACATTGCACAAACAAAGAGCAATAAAAACCAGAAACTTCGAATTGGTTTACGCCTCAAAATCGATGTTATTCAATCAGTTCGAGTTAGAAACAAAGTCAAAACCGGTTTAGTTCTTGATTCCACCAAATCCTCTGCATAATTAGCCACTTGAGAACTATGCAAATGCAATGAAGATGGTCACATAAAACGTAAAGCATTGATAGCTCAAATTATTATGCAAACAAATCTGATCTGTTATAACAGAACACATGTGACGTAAAGCCTTTCACATAATATGAACCCTAGATAAAATAGTAGGAATGAAAACAAAACAGAGACTATACAATCACATACTTCCTTGCTTCCGTGACTTTTTCGGACATGGATTGAAATCCTTATAGTGTTATGTTCACTTTCTCTCCTATCTCTTTGATCATACCTCAAGCAATGCTTGTTCTTCTAAGTGTTTAGCTCCTTTCTTCACTTTATCAAAGCAACTATTGTATCGCCAAGTCGAGCTCCTTTTTTACTCTTTAAAGCTTGAATACACATCACTTTCTCCGCACATGAACTATCCACGAATTTAAGAATCGTCCCCATTTGAATGAATGTCCTTCGGCCAAAATCAACCAAAAAAAGAAGCTTTAAGACATCACAACATTTATACTATATCCATTTCAATCCACTTATCCGTTCCAATTCATTCCAAAACATATGTATAACCATAACTCTACAAAGCAAAGCAATTAACAATCGATAGAAACACGCAAATACTATCCGTTTTAAGTGATATAAACACACATAATACTAAAATTGGAAGACGCAGATTCTGAATAAATGTATAAGTTATTGGTGTTTCTGACCAGAGAGAGGATAGTTTCATTCATTAATCCATGGTAAGAATTCATCAAACCAGAGTTAAAACCACCAAGCAATGAACGTCCTCCTGAACATGAGTTTGTGTATAAATTAAAAAATCAGATGATAAATGAACAGATTTCAAGGCTTTTTCAGGAAACCCCATGGATTCTTGTTTGCTCAGTTCCATTGATCTCTGCGCATCTCATCCACTCCATATTTAGCCCTAATCAATCAAAAAAATCACAAAGAATCAATACCTTATACATAAAACTTTTAAAAAGTATTCAAAGTATGATTCTTGAAGTTCATGTTTCTCTATACTTATATACGAAAATGGTATAACTGATGACGTACTTCCATCCCAGTTCTTTCTCACCTTTTTGAGTTGAAGCATACACAGCTGTTGCATCTCCAGCTCTTCTTGGACATAGCTTGATTGGGATTTTCTGCAGGAAAATGTTTTGATTGTTATATATAATATTTTATACAGCAAATCTTTGATCTCTTTTGCGCAATATTCATTGTCGTATTGCAGAAATAAGAGCAAGGAAGAAGATAAAATGTACCTTGCGAGAAGCTTTCTCGAAAGCATAAACCATTTCTAAGACAAAAGTTCCTTGACCAGTCCCAAGATTATAAGCAGAACAACCTAGGATTATGATCACACACCAACACATTAATCTTTTATTGAGTCCATCAAATCAAAACCAAACTCTTCAAACAGTTAAATGTTGTATAAGTTTACCGATCTTTGAGTCTGAAAATAGCTTGTTCAATGCAGCGAAATGGCCATCTCCTAAATCCATTACATGAATGTAGTCTCTGACATGCAAGTAGTGTATATTACTTTATGAAACTATCACCGTTAATCTAGTAATACCAATTTGCTTGACAATTGAAAATGTTCCTCTATCCTGGATCCAAGACTGCTGACGACTCCATTAACCCATTTAACCCATAAATCTGGATAGTAGTCCTCAAAAGAGCAAAACAATTATAAAAAAAAAGAGTCATTAGGCAACTTTAGAATCCCATAAATCAAAGAGGGCTAAGATATCGATTTGAAAAGAAAGAGAGAAACAAATCAACCAAAGCAAAAAGCCGAGATATAGTTTATACCCAATATCAGAGTGATAGAAAGCCAACGGCGGAATCACGGAATCAGCGTTGGTGACCGGAGCAGAAACCCCAATGCCAATCCGGCAATCCGTTTAGCAGCATCAAGCTGAGCCGTATCTGCATTCTCTCTCGGATCAGGATCAGAGACGCTGATCGCCATAGCCAACTTGTTTGGTTTACCGATTAGAATGATTATGCGGAGAGGTTTTATAAGCTTTTAGAAGAGAGATAAGGTGTGGCCATTAAAATTATCATTGAATTGAAAAGAGTAAGTGGAGAATTGGTAACGATGTTTGATTTTTGAGAGGTAGAGAAGATAAATTGATTTTAATGTGTAGAAGACAAACCGTTGGCAATGGTAATAAGAGATTTTGGTGACGGTATGTACTTTTTGGTAAGGAAGGAGAAACGTTCTAAATTTCTAAAACGTAGCCGGAGAAGACGACGCATAAATTAAAGAGATGAGGATTTACTTTTGGCTTTGTTAAATTAGTATAATTTGGTTTGGGCTTTATATTATAGGGTAGGCCCGATTATTCTAATAATAAGGAACCATGTTTTCCCAAACCCAAAACGCATGAAAATCGAATTTGTGTATTAATGTAGATGATTGTGTATAATTAAGTTTTTTTAGAACCAAAATTTTGTATGTAATTGGTTAGTGACATGACACTTTAATAGGCTGAGAAAATTCAGCATTTGGCTCATGTGGCATGCCTTAGAAGCCTCTATTTCTTCCCTTTTTATATAAAGGAGATTCTTTTATTTCCTCTATAAATTTTTTTATTTATTTCTAATATTCTCTGTAGGTTATTGTTCTCACTATCTATTTTTTTTCATACTTTCAGTTTTTTCGCCACTCATATATTCTCTCCATTTCTTACTTAATTTTTGTATATGTAGTTTGGACTATTAATTTAATTTGATTTCCTAATTATTTTAGACTATTATAAAAAAATATAATTAGTTTGAACTATTAGAATTTTTCCTTTTCACTATTTAGTTACTTTTCTATTTTTAGTTTTTTCTAATTAACTTAAACTATTATAATTTTTCCTTTTCACTATTTACTTAGTTATTTAACAGTTGTTTTGTTAGTTTCCTATTTTTAGTTTTTTTACACATGTCATCATCTCGATCGATATTAGACACATATCACCATTTAATGAGTTACAATTTTGACAAACTCTCATTTATATTGTAAGAACTTCTTTAATAGGAAAAATATCAATACTTTATAGAAATAATAAGACGTTTTTTTATTATTATTTTGTCATGAAAGAATTTTTAAATTAGAAGCACTTAATGTAATAAACAAGTCAAAAGATACGATTAGAAAGATACAACTCTACAAAATAACCATAAACGGTTATTTTCGAAAAGACGCAACCCTAAAAATTTGAAAAGACACATAGAGGAAGCACCAACTTTTTCATTAAACTAAACAAACTCAAACCTTCCGTTGACCTAACGAAAATATACATATCTGGTGATCGGACTACTTCTGAAAAGATTCAGTACAATCGTATTCCAAATCTTTACAAGATATGTGCATCCTTTGATCAACTCAACACACATCCGATCACATATATAAAACAATTTGAGATTTATGTTGGAATCAATCTTTATATAACAGTTATGTAACATACATATTAGACAATACATAAAATAGATAATACATTTGATGACATCAGGAAGCTCTTTAATAATTAAACGAAAAGAGGTGAAGTCAACACCCAAATGATAATCCTCCACGTATGGTTGCTAGTTTGTATTATTAAGTAATCACATCATATCATTAATTAATTAACACATCTTCAATGCTCCTCTCTCACAGACCAGAACTGTCATTAGAGAGCCCTTGTTGATAATTGCGAAATTGTTGACTCTCTCTCCCTCTCAGGAGGAGATGTGATTAATATATGTATGAAGAAAAATACTCTGCTTAGCAAATTAATATCCAAACTCTTGATCTATAAATAAATGCATGGACTTGGTAGTATGTATTTGGTTGAGTAGTAAGTATGAACAAGATGAAATGTGTTCAAAATAGAAGCTAAACTATTTTGGCTATTTGGTATGGTGAAAGAGTATGTAACTAAACCAACATATACAAATTTCATTTTTTGGAAAAATATTTCAAAACTCAAAGACTATACCCACAAATTTCAAATAACTAGTACGGTTTGATGTTAATTCAAAAAGATGATGAAATGTGTTAAAAATAGAAGCTAAACTACTTTGGCTATTTGGTATGGTGAAAGAGAACCTAATTAAACACACAAATGCAAATTTATTTTTTTGAGAAAATATTTCAAAACTCAAAGGCTATAACCCACAAATTTCAATTAACTAGTATGGTTTGATGTTAATTCAAAAACATGATGAAATGTGTTCAAAATAGAAGCTAAACTATTTTGGCTATTTTAATATGGTGAAAGAGTATCTAACTAAACCAACATATACAAATTTAAGTTTCTAAGAAAATATTTCAAAACTTAAAGGCTATAACCCACAAATTTCAAATAACTAGTACGGTTTGATGTTAATTCAAAAAGATGATGAAATGTGTTCAAAATAGAAGCTAAACTATTTTGGCTATTTGGTATGGTGAAAGAGTATCTAAGTAAACCAACATATACGAATTTCATTTTTTGGGAAAATATTTCAAAACTCAAAGGCTATACCCACAAATTTCAAATAGCTAGTACGGTTTGATGTTAATTCAAAAAGATGATGAAATGTGTCCAAAACAGAAGCGAAACTACGATGGCTATTTGGTTATCTACAGCCAAGGACACCAACATAGTAAACAGAAAGCTTTTATTTTCTCATTACATAGAACTCAACAACATTTGAAACAACATGTGAGCTTCAAGAATCTTCTTCCTCGAGGCCAAGCAAGATTGGAATTCACTTGAGTTTTGAAGTTTCGATGTGATTTAAAGAAGACAACATGTGGAGCAAGGAAGATTATGTTCAATCAAGTGTGAAAGATCATGAAGAGCTCTGAATTGGTCATGAGTGAGGCAAAGAGTAAATGATAGTATTTGATTCACGAGGGGATTATCCTGAAAGGGTTAATCGAATGATGGTTTCCGTATTGATGATTCATCTTTGCCGTGCTACTTATCTGTTTTTCTTTCTCAATTTCAATGAAAGTAGGAACTCGGATCAGCTACCTCGTAAAAATTTATAAGCATTGTACCAATTTTAAAGGAAACACATAATAACCAGAATGATAACACAAAATAGTTAGATAAACATATCCAAATACATTAATTTTCCACTAGCTAGTTTAACCAAATGAAGTTTCATGCTCGCAAACATGACTCTTAACCTTAATTGATAAATTTCCTTAGCTCTTGTAGCTCCAAAGGCCTCTGCTTCCTTCTCCTTTCTCCAACCTGGTCAACAATACATTTAAAACGACTTTTTCCCTATATGTATATAAAACTACACTATATATGATCTTAATTAGATACTACAAACTGATGTTGAATTCGAAATGAATTGATCGTACCTTGGATACAAGTCAATCAAACGGAGACAACAAAACAATGAGAATACATACATGCCGATGATGCGGGGACTGTATGCAAAACATCAACCCACTCAACATTTCCCCAAACTTCACCTCCATTGCGTTTTTCCAGCATGATTTCAGCGCACCAAATTTTCGTCATACCATTGGGCTTACTCTTTTCATACACTTGCCAAATAAGTAAGAGTTTCCCACCATTGCTCACTAGTTTTGGACTATCACTTGAGCCACCATTTCTCCTGTACTTTTTTCGTAGTGAGTTTAACCCCTTAACCTCTTTCCAACTTTCATCTTTTACATCATACCATTTACACATGGATTGACCATTCCTAACGTAGCGGTACGATACATTGTCAATCACACATTCTGATGTCGGAAACATTTCACTCTCGTTTACACAACATTCCCATTTACCTTGCTTTGGGTCGTAAGCATAACTATTGTATGCATTCCCCAACTTAATCTTTCCTTCCATCTCTGCGATTTGGTAAATGGAACACACACGTATATCAGTACCTGGCTCGGAGAGGCGTTCCCAAGTCTGAGTCTTTATATCAAAAACCTCACCCCACAATTCCTCTAATCCTTTGCACCCTCCCATTACATATATTTTCCCATCGTAGACACATGTTAAGGCATTCTTACGGGCTACATTCATGTTAGGAGCATCACGCCAAGTGTGATTACGACAATCGAGGATATGTACGGCGGAGGATGGTGCTTCGTTGACTGGTCCACCGATCAGATAAATTTCAGAACCAACGACTATGGTGGAATCTATATACGCAGGAAAAATAGAAGGCGGAATTGGAACCAACAACTTGCCAGTCGTCTTCTTCTTCTTAGTCACGGAGGAGTTGGTTAGGGTTCGATTAGGGTTTTGATAGAGGGTAAACCATCGGGGATTTTGAGGACTATAATCCCATATACAGACATAGAGACACTGTTCGGTGCTTCCGATGTAAGATCGCTCTGTGTAGAGCTTAGTGGAGGAGATGATCGAGTGGAAGCTTTTGCAAACGCTTGAGAGCCTCGGGTAATAAGACCTCGGGATCCTGGCTAAGTAATTGACGATGATTTCATCTGGAAGCGAAGAAAACGATGGTGGTGGTGAGGAACTCTTCTTCTTCTCCGGTGGGAGGTTCATTGTTGCGGCAGAGAGATTCATTGTTGTGAAATACGAAATATTATAGCTCTATCTGGTTTTTCATTTTAATACAAATTAGAAAATATAGTTTTAGGTAGTCAAATATAAGAATATTTTGTTTTAAGGAAACAAATCTATATATTGTTTTTAGGTAGTCAAACTGTTTTCCATAATTTCTCAGATTTTCTCACCATCTATCACCTGACACCTCAGCTTATGGTCATATCTCTATCTCTAAATTCCCTTCTTCTAACTTCTTGTTTTTATCCTCTCGTGTGTATAAAAAGCACACTATTGGCTCATGTCTTCTTCATTATCTCACAAACAAACCCTAATATTTTCTATGAGATCTTTCTTTCATTTTCCCTAGATTTACTTCGAGTTTTTTTCCATGAATTGAGCCTAACCATTAGTGTTCCTCTCTACTAGTATATTCTTCATCGTTTTGACTAATATTCTCCTCGGAAACCTAAACTAATCCCCAAAATCTATACAAATCCAAAAATGATTGAAATTACAATGGGAGGATGAAGAGTCTGCTAAAAAAAGGCAATCAAAGTGATATAGTGGTTAAAAGATGAATTTTGAATGTCTTTCTTTATCAGGCTTCTGTGGTTTCAATCATATAACTAAACATTAAATTGTGATGGTGTTGTGTTTTATGGATTCACTTTAATGTTTCGACGGTTTTGCATCATGTATTCAATGAACGAAATATAAGAAGAAGTTTTCTAATCAGTTTGTGTGTATGCATGGTGGTCACATGGAAACTTGATCAGTCTGATCTGGACGTTGTTGAAGTGATCTAGCATTGAAAGAATATCTTCCACCTATAAAATCTGAGTCAAATACACATAATTTAGTTTGACAACATTCACACATCATCATTTTTATCACACCATCTTTATTCTTCACCTTATTCCATTTTCTCTACCAAAACATACAAATGTAATACCACAATATGTTTGTGTTAATGTTATTGGTCTTTTTGGGTCAAATTCTTAATCACAGATTTTGTTAATTTTCTTGGCTATGTTAATTTGTATTAAAATGAAATAATTGTTAAAAAGAAAAACCAAAAAAATAGGTAAGAATATATATTGTTTCTTTTTTGTCATAAGAATATATTGTTTTAAGGAAACAAATCTGTATATTGTTTTAGGTAGACAAATGTGTTTCCATAATTTCTTAAATTCTCTCGCCATCTATCATCACCTAGCTAACACCTCAGCTTACGGTCATATCTCTATCTTGTCGATATCCTTTCGTGTGTATATAAAGCACACTATAGGTTTACATATTCTTCAGTCTCTCACAAACAAACCCTTATATTTTCTATGAGATATTTCTTTCGATTTCTCTAGATTTTCTTTGTAAAATGACCCTAACCATTTGCGTTCCTCTCTACTAGTATTTTCTTCATCGTTCTTACTAATATTCTCGGAGCCGAAACCTAAACTAATCCACAAAACCGATAGAAATCCGGATTTTCTATCTACTGAATGCGTCTAAAGGTGGCCAAAACGATTGAAATCACAATGAGAGAATCTAATTCTGCTAAAGAAAGGCATTCAAAGAGGTTGAAAGATTATTTTTGAATGTTTTTCTTCCGCAGGGTCCTTATTCTCTTACTGTGATTTTAAGCATATATATAGAACTAAACATTAAATCGTGGTTGTATAGTGTGTTATGGCATTACTTTCATTTCATGTTTCAACAGTTTTTGCATCATCTACTCATCAATGAATGAAATATAAGAAGAAGTTTCTCTCATCAATTTGTGTGTATGCATGGTAGTCACATGGAAATGACCGCAAGAAGCAAAAACATGTTTCAAAAATATTTAACTCAAACTCTAGAAATCACCTAGCGAAAATCTTATTTGTAATGCTGATTTTTTTATTTTGTATGAACCACACATGCATGCAAGAAACTCAACCAAAATCGGAGGATTCTATCAAAAACCTTTAACCTAGATATCTAACTTGTCCATGGGAGTGCGATATACGAAGGAGAAGTTTACTTTATATATTAAGCTCTTTGGTTTTCTTCGTTGTCTCCATTAAGTGAAGAAAAAGAGATGCATTTCTCTTCAATTCATGGAGACGGTGAAGAAGACAAAGAGCATGATAGAAATTAAAGTTCTCTTCTCGTACTTTGTGATAGAAGAAGATGATGATGCATTTGTTTAACTCAAACGCCTTCTCTACTTTCGATTTCTTAGTTTGTAAAAGAAAGACATAAATTTAATTACGGTTTATGTATGTTGGCTTGTAGTTTTTTGAGCATTTGGAATTGAAAAATATACTTATTTTTGTACTGTCCTCTGCAACACAAAAGACTACTAGTTACATACTTACATGCACACATGTTCTACTCTTTTTTCGTTGTGCTTGCATCCTTAAGAATCGTTTTTTGTTTAAAATGTATGCTGGTGATCCTCAAGACAAAATTGGTTTATCCTGGGTTCTTGTTCTTCATAATCACTTTTTTTTTGGTATTTGTTTGTTGTTAGATTTTCTCCAACTTAGACCTCTTTACTAATCTCGAGCATT
The DNA here is from genome assembly GCA_900128785.1 of Arabis alpina. Taxonomy (NCBI): domain Eukaryota; kingdom Viridiplantae; phylum Streptophyta; class Magnoliopsida; order Brassicales; family Brassicaceae; genus Arabis; species Arabis alpina. Next base: position 48,069,796 of record LT669794.1, read on the forward strand.
TCTGTTTATTTGTTTCACTCAAATTTTGTTTTAAGTTTAGAGAAACATGATCTAAGATTTCAATCATAGAACTAAACATTAAATTGTGATGGTATTGTGTTTTATGGATTCACTTTTAATTGATGTTTCGACGGTTTTGCATCATCCATTTAATGAAAGAAATATATGAAGAAATTTTTCTCATTAGTTTGTGTGTATGCATGGTGGTCACATGGAATGACCGCACGAAGCAAAACCATAGTTTCAAAATACTTACTCAAACTCTAGAAATAACATTCAGAAATCTTTATTTCTAATGCTGCTTTTTGTTTTGTTTTGTATGAACCACATGGATGCAAGAAGCTCAGCCAAAATCGAGATTTATGTATCGCAGGATTCTGTTAAAAGACTTAAACCTGGAGATCAAAGATGCATGTCGACGGGAGTGGTGCAATATACGAAGGAGAAGTTTACTTTATATATTAAGCTCTTTTTCCTTCTTCATTATCACCATTAATTGAAGAAGAAGAGATGCATTTCTCATCAATTAATGGAGATGGTGAAGAAGACAAAACAACATGATATAAATTAAATTTCTCTTCTCGTATTTTGCGATAGAAGAAGAAGAAGATGATGATGTCTTTGGTTAACCCAAACACATTCTCTATTTTTGATTTCTTGGTTTGTAAAAAAAAAACATAAATTTAATTATGGTTTATGTTGGGTTGTGTAATTTTTTGACCATTTGGAAATGAAAAAAAATATACCTTACTCTTTTATTGTCCTCTGTAACACAAAAAGCTTTGCCACAAAAGACTATTGGTTACTTGCACACTTGTTACACTCTTTTTCTGGTTGTGGTTGGATCCTTAAGATAAATCTTTTTACTTGCACATTTGTTTAAAATGTATGCAGACAAAGTCATTCTCGTTTGTTATCAGTTCCACTATATGAATCGACAGTAGATGTAAATAAATTTTACGTTTTAGGTGATTTGATATGATCAGTTCGGTTGCGATCGACAATTAACTTGAGTCTCTGTGGACCTTGTTGAAGTGATTTGCTCACATAATTTTTCATATCCATTTTTGAAAATGATAAAGTAATTATATCTACGTACCATTGAACTTAACATCTTCCATCGACAAAATCTGATGAGTCAAATACTTATTTTCAAGTCTGACAGCATTCACACATTACCATTTTTTGCACAACATCTTTCCTCTTGACTTTCTTCCATTTTCTCTACCAAAACATACAAATGTAGCACCACAATATGTCTGTGTCAATGTTACTGGTCCTTTTTGGTCAAATTTGTTTTCTCAGGTTTTGTTCATTTTCTTTACTATGTAGATATCCTCTCGTGTGTGTATATAGAGCACACTATACCTTCTTTTTTTTTCTTATCAATTATTTGATTCTAATACAAATTAGAAAATATAGTTTTAGGTAGTCAAATATAAGAATATTTTTTTAAGGAAACAAATCTATATATCGTTTTAGGTATACTCAAATTTGTTTCCATAATTCCTCAAATTCTCTCACCCTCTATCACCTATCACCTCAACTTAGGGTCATATCTCTCTTCTTATGACCTCTTGTAGATATCCTCTCGTGTGTATATAAAGCACACTATAGGTTTACATTTTCTTCAGTCTCTCACAAACAAACCCTAATATTTTCCTTGAGATCTTTCTTTTGATTTCTCTAGATTTACTTTGAGTTTCTTCGTGAATTAATGAACCTAGCCATTAGCGTTCCTCTCTACTAATGTTTTCTTCATCGTCTCTACTAAAATTCTTCCAACCAAAACCCAAACTAATCCCCAACACCCATTAAATCCGGATTTTCAATCCACTAAATTAAATGCATCTAAAGGTGGCCAAAAACAAAGATCCAAATCTGATAAAGAAAGACACTCAAAGAGATATAGTGGTTGAAAAAGTCATTTTGAACGTCTTTCTGCATCAGACCTTGTATCTTCTTACTATGATTTCAAACATATATATATATATAACTAAATATTAAAATTGTGGTTGTGTAGTATTTTATGGATTCCTTTTAATTTTTTGTTTCGACATTTTTGCATAGTCCATTTAATGAATGAAACAAAGAAGTTTACCTCATCATCTGTGTGAATGGTGGTCGCATGGAAATGACCGTAAGAAGCAAAAACACGTTTTTTAAATTCTTACTCAAACTTTAGAAATCACATTGCGAATTTTGTTTATAATGCTTATTTTTTTGTTTTGTTTTGTATGAACCATATGTATGCAAGGTACTCAATCCAAAATCGAGATTTATGCATCGGAGGATTCTATCAGAAGACTTAAACCTAGATACCTAACAAGTTGATGGGAGTGGTGCAATATACGAAGGAGTAGTTTACTTTATTTATTAAGCTCTTTCTCCTCCATTTTCACAATCGTTGTTAATGAAGAAGAGATGCATTTTACTTTTCGTTTAATGGAGATCGTGAAATGGAAGACAAAGAGATTGATAGAAATTAAACTTCTCTTTTCGTCTTTTGTGATTAAACATATAGAAAAGAAGATTGATGCATTTGTTTAACCCAAACACATTCTCTATTTTCGATTTTGTAGTTTGTAAAAGAAAGACAAAAACTTAGGTGGTTAATCCGATTTCCGATTTCCGATTTGACAAAAACTTTCCGATTTCCGATTTGACTTGTGTTATTTTGACTAGGGGTGGTTAATCTAGGTTTTTTGTTGAATTTAAGTTACAAAAGATAATGTGTGTTTTATTTTGAGTTTATGAATTATTTAATTTATTTCATTTGCGTTAATAATTGAATCCAATCCAAAACCTAAATAACATGAATAAAACTATATTTAAAATCTTGTTACACCACAAAATCGCGTTTACAAATCGCACTAGTGTTAGGTTCCGATATTTTTATCAGACTTTTTGGTTGGGACCGAGAGACGTCAGAACACAAGTGACCGGCAATGATAAGGCAACAAAGCAAAGTGCGTGTAGGAGTAAAGAAAACGACGGAGTTAAAGACGGAGGAGGTAGCGACGGTGGTGGTGAGTAACTCTTCATCTTCTTCTTCCTCTTCGTCATCTTCTTCTTCTTCTTATTTTTCTCCGTTGAGAAATTCATTGCCGCAGTTAGTTTTTTGTGAAATCAGATGAACCCAATTGAGAATAAAACCCAATTGATTTTTGTTTTCTTCCAATTTAGTTCAATAATTTTGTTTTCGATCAAAGAAGCCCCCTCTACTAATGGTGGCCTGAAAATCCAGTTAGGGACGTTTGATTTCCAAGTGTAGACCAAATTTTGTTAAAGTTTTTGACTATGGAGATTGCTTCCAAACACAGATTTCGAACCCAACAACATCACTTACTATGTTAAAGGCCACAACTTATGATTTGGTTGGTAAGGAGGGCTGGACATAATAACCGATACCGATTAACCGAATCAGAACCGACCTAAAACAACTATTTGATATCGATTTTGGTAAATGCTAAATTAACCATTGGGTATGAAACTTAATTGTAGTTGGTCTCGGGTATTATCCGTTACCGAACCGAGATCCGATCGGCTAATTCATTATCCGCAACAAGACCACTTACATTTAAAGAGGGTTTCACATTTCCTTGTCCAAAACTTATATTTCCCTGAGAAAATCTTTTACTCCTCAAGTAACATTCATTGGAAAATATGATCGCTGCACTTTGAGAGGCTCTTATGTTAGAGCAGAAGAAAAACATGACTTTGGAGCTTGAATTGAATGAAATACATCGAAAAATCAGAATGTTAAACATGGATTTGTGACTTTGGACTATATTTAAAGCATGGAAAAATTCACGAAAAAAGTGGTATTGGTTATTAACGAGGTACGTCTAATTCACATTGTCTTTGTCAGAGGTGCGTCTAATGAACCAAACAAAACAAATTGGATTAGGCGATGTGTCTAGTTTAGATGGAACAAAGGATAATGCAGACCAAACAATTATTAACACATACGACCAATCAATTTCTGGACTAACGGAAATAAATCTTAACACACGTCACTACTATGGAAGCTTTCTTAATAAGGTTGGGTGTGAAAACAACACAGTCGTGCAAAGATGTTGAGTTTTTGCGGGTGGCACTATGTTTGTGTATTGTTTAAGAAGTAACATGTTTGGTCTTTATTGCTTTTGTTCAAATTTATCCGTTAGGACTTAGAAGGAGCGGAGTATTTTCTCTTACAACCTCGAATATTTGTAACATTTCAGGTATCACCGGTTATAACCATAACTGATTACTTTTTACCCATAACCAATATGAAGTTCAAACGGTATTTATATGGGTACAAAATATCAATCTCCGACATAACCGTAACTGACACGGTTAACCGTTTGCCCAGCCTTGGATGGTCAACTTTTCAAGACATATAACACAAGTGTAAAACAAATTGAAATTTGGAATCAGGAGATTTGCTTTCCCCTATAACTTTCTTCTTGTATTTGTACCACAGATGTAAAAATATTTTCTAAGAATCTCCTCGATGAACTAGGCAGGAATGTTCCCGGAACAACTACATTTCACCAAAAGTTGTATGGCCACCAGAACTAAACATATCCAAAGATAAATACTAGTTTTCCGGAAAACGTAGTATTTCACCTCCAATAGTTTCATATCCTCTCAAATCACCCTCATACTTTGACGTCGAAATGTTTCACCCTAATGCAAACTTAAACTTCAATTTCACCCTAATGCAAACTTATAAAAATCAAAATCGTATTTCCTCCCAATTATTTTTAATGTTGGTTTCTGTAGACCAGGTTTTTATTAACCAAATTTAACAGAAACTAAACCGTGTAATAACTGTTTAGTGACCCGATTAGAAAAAGTAAACCGGAATCAACCCAATTTCAAACCCAAACCCGTGTTTTAACCCAACTTTGACCCGAACCAAAAACCAATTTTATTCTTCCCCGACAAAAAAAATATCCCAAAATCCCCAAATCAAAATCCTAAGAACCCTAAAACCAAAATCGATAAATCTAACTCAAATTTGACTGCAATTGTTCATTGGAGATGGACTTGTCATTAGGATTTCCAAATCCAAAGAACCCTAAAACCAAAATCTATAAATCCAACACCAACTAAAATCTGGATATTGCAGTTTCGATGGTTACAAGGTAGAGATCGGAAGATCGAAATTCCAAGCTTTTTGCTCTGTTGTTGACGTTTCCGGTGTGCCTCTAGTAAGTTTTATATCATTTTCTAAGTGTTATAGATTCATCAGTTTGTTTTTAAATTTCTTTCAATGGTCTTTTGTCACCAGAGATTCACACTCTTGGCCACAATACCATCACCACATCAACATCTCTTAGGCACACCAACCACTTGTGGATGCCGGAAATCGCACAATTAGATTTGTAAGGGTTTTGAGAGGAAGTTGAGATTTCTGCGTTAAGCTACGAAATAGAAAACGATGAGCAAAGAAAAACTAGGGTTTGTTATTGCTTTGTATTGCTTTTGTGAATAAAGTTGCGGATCCCTTTCTCAAAGGATGTACATCGATATATATACTCGACTAGGTCAGTTTAGGGTTACAACAAGATAACGGAAATTTTCCTCATTCTTCGGGATTCATCTCGATCCTCTTTCCTTATTGAGTTTATCTTCTCGAAGGAAAAGGAAATTTCCTTATTTCGCCGATGATCTCTTCTTCTGAAGGCGGCTTCCCTCGTGGGCTTCTCCTGGTGGGCTAGACTTGTTTTGAACTCGTCGGCCCAATAGGCTTGCCACTCTTAGCGACTAACCTGCTCTTCAGAAAAGACTCTCCTCGGCGAAATGTAGTTGATCCTGTTTAACCAAAAATATGCAAGGCCTTTTGTTTAGCAGATTTCGCCTAAGCGGTTTGGCTGGTAGATTTCGCCTAAGCGGTTTGGCTTGCTCGGCTTGCTGGGCCAAACTGAACCAGGCAGTTCGGCCAAAAGCGCTTAGGCCGTTCGGCCAAAAGTACCTGATCGGTTCGGCCAAAAGTGCCTCATCGGTTCGGCCAAAAGTGCTTCGGCCGTTCGGCCAAAAGTGCCTGACCGGTTCGGCCAAAAGTGCCTCACCGGTTCGGCCAAAAGTGCTTAGGCCATTCGGCCAAAACTATCTGACCGGTTCGGCCAAACCCGTCTGACCGGTTCGGCCAAACCCGTCTGACCGGTTCGGCCAAACCCGGCCTAACTCTGAAATTTGGCAGCAACAGTGTATTTGGCTATTTGGCTAATTCGTCTGCTCGACAACTCAACCATATATCACAGCGCCCTTATCATTACCGACTGTTGTTCTCTGGGAAGGGATTTTCGACCCCAACAGTTAGCCCCCCAGCCCGCTAATATGGTAATAGTAGCTGGGCGGTAAATTGTTGAAGTAAATAGAACAATAGTCAAGAAAACATTTTACCATGGTAAAAGACTTCGAAGAGACCGATGTGATGTTTTGATCGGGTCCTCATTTTGTCTGATGAAAATTTCTAGTGTTCTTGAAGATAAAAGACACTGAGGTTCCTGAAATGTACTGACTTTCACGTTTTCCGAGGTAAAATGATTTTCTCTTATAAAACCAAGTTTTCTCCCCATTTTCACCTCATATCTATTATCTCCACTCTCTCTCTAGAAGGTACTCTCTCTCCTTTCCTTCTTTCTATTAGTTTTTTTTTGTTTGTTCCTTGTTTCGCCGAACGGCCACCTTCTTAGGACAGTCCGAGTTCCGGTTTGGGAAAGATTTCGCCGAACCCGTTTGAGGAAAGAGATTTTGGCCGAACCGGTTACTGGTTTGGCCGAACCGGTTTGAGGAAGGAGATTTGGCCGAAGGCCTTGCGGCTGGTTTCGCTGATCCGGTTAACGTTTTGCCGAAGGGGACCAGGAGGAGAATTCGCCGAACCGGATTCCGGGAAGAATTCGCCGAACCGGACTCGGGAGAGAATTCGCCGAACCGGACTCGGGGGAGAATTCGCCGAACCAGACTTCGGGGGAGAATTCGCCGAACCGGACTCGGGGGAGAATTCGCCGAACCGGACTCGGGGGAGAATTCGCCGAACCGGATTTGGATAGGAATTCGCCGAAGGCGGCTTGAAGGGGAATTCGCCGAACCGGACTCCGGGAGAATTCGCCGAACCGGACTCGGGGGAGTATTCGCCGAACCGGATTAGTCGAGGCGTTTTGGCCGGACCGGTTGAGGAGTTTTGCCGAGGAGGATTCGTCGCACAATTTTGGCCGAACCGGACCATTTGAGGCATTTGGCCGAACCGGACCATTTGAGACCTAAACCCGAACCGGTTCCTCGCGAAATTTTGGCCGAACCGCTTCGAGGGATTTTGGCCGAACCGGACTGTTGGGAAGTTTTGGCCGAACCGCTTCGAGGGATTTTGGCCGAACCGGTCAAGAATTTCGTCGACGGAGCCTCTTGGATGGATCCTTACCCCGTTTTGCCAGAGTTTGACGAGATTCCTTTTGTAGTTAAGTCTGAAGGGTACGAGTGGCCTGCGGAAGCAATCTTGACTCAAGAGCAAGAAAAAGAATTTGTCCAAGTCCTTTTCGCAGAGAAAAAAGCGCGCCGAGATCGACAAGGAATGAAGTATAAGAAATGGGGGAATCCTGATCCCCCAGGGTCCACCCTATGCTCGGCAGAGTCGTTAGACAAACTTAGGATTGAATTCGAAGTTCCGGACGAAGTTGAGTTTCGTCTCCCAAGGTCCTCCGATCGAGCTAACGATCCTCCCCCTGGCTATTTTACCATGTATGAGAATTCTATCGAAGAATGCTTCTTCACTTTCCCTATCCCACCGGTGATCCTTGACTATTTCTGGAGACACAAGATAGCCCTTGCTCAGGCGACCCCTCGAGGTATTCGACACTTGGTTGGAATACTGGTTCGGGGCAGAGAATGTCGCAAAGAAGTCACCGTCTACCATTACCTGAATCTATTGAAAATTGGTAGCAGGGGTATGGTTGGGAATGATATGATCGTTGCCATAGGAGCTCAGGTTGGTTGTCTGGTTGTCCATGATCATCCTACCAAGGATAGGCATTGGATCAACTACTTCTTCTACGTCAAGATTTCCGAAGCATCTGTGGGTGATCAATGGCTTGAGAAAGTAGTTACGCGATGGAGATATCGCGGTAGCTAGTTGTCATTCAATCTTAGTCTAGGACTTTCCTTCTGCTTGGTGTCTTTGTTTTTAGGAAACACTTGAATCCTAACCTTGATCTTTGTCTATTTTTCATGCAGGTCCGTCCGGATTTCCACCCTGCCCAGACGGTTTGTTTACTGACTTCCTTTCTGCGGTTATATTCGAGCGGCACCTCTGTTTTTGGGAAAGGACCTTCCATTTTCAAAGAGTCAAACGAGAGATGGGGTACTTGTCTTTTCGTGAGGAGATAGCAGCTCAAGAGCGTGCGCATGCTGAGAATTTGGCGGCTGGCGTCGAAACTAACCCTGCCGGAAGGCTAGAAGGTGGAGTCCAAGATTAGCCGATCGTTAGCGGTGATATCTCCGTGGTTCCTCAGGAGAAGCCAAAGAAAAGTAGGCGTTCAAAGAAACCCCCAAGGGTCCCTGTTCCCGACGGAATCATTCACTCCTCTGAGGCAGGAGCTTCCGCTTCAGGCACTGCTCTTGATCAAGACGGGAAGTCTCACAGCGCTCGGCGGCATAAAAAGAGATCTCGTCGAAGTTCAAGCGTTGGCCAGGTTCAGAGCCTTGTTCGTGCGATCCTCACCGATGGAATTTCGGAGAGTGTGATTGATGACTCGAAGACGGCCGCATGGTTTGCGAACATTCAGTATCACGATAGTGATGGACCTCTTCCCGCTGAGCTAGTCGCAGATCTCGACTTTGGGTTGATGTCTCGCCATGGATCCAGGGTATGCCCGTAACACGCAATTCCTTCAAGTGAGTTTTAAAAGGTTTTTTGAGGAGATTTTTCTAAGTGCTTAAACTCTTTCTATTTGGTCCTTCAGCACTTCGCCGCCGCGAACAGGCTAACCCGGAAGCTTTACGATGGTGGAGAGCTTTCCAGGAAATCGTGCTCAGACGCTCAGACTCGATTAGGAATCGAAATGGAGCACAAAAAGAATGTGGAGTCCGAGTTGCAGGCCTATCAGCGGAGATGCGTTGAGGCGGAAGAGCGTGCCGTTGAGGAAAGTGCTAAGGCATCGATACTCCAGCGGCAACTACCTGACGAGAAGACCGGCATAGCTTCCAGGATTAAGCGTGCGACTAAGGCTGCGATGCGCACTTTTGCCACCAAGTTCCAAGGCAAGATCGACCGTGCCAAAGAGAAGATCAGGGCCCTTGGTGGGAACCCAATGAAGAAACTAGTGCAGCTAGCTCAAGTCGAGGCGAACATTGAATTAGCTAGGATTCTGCGCGAGGCCCCCGATTCGTTTGACGCTGAAGTAGCCAGAACCGAGGCTTGGTTACCAAATGTTGCTGGCGGCGATGTGGAATTTGACAGTCTTTTTGCTGGATTAGACTCTGACTTGGTCATATCGCCTATCTCTTCTGATTCATCAGGTACTGCTTGGGACAATGTGTCGCTCGAGACTTTGGCCACGGATGTGGGTGTCCGGGCTTTTGATGGATCGATGACAGATGAGCTGGGAGTGAATCGTGATGATGATGAGTATGTTAACATTGTCGACTAGGGCTTCGCAGGATGAGTTATCTCTTGTTTCTTTTTCGGCTTTGCTTTCCTTTCCCTAAAACTGCCCTTGTGGCAATGTCTTTGCTTCTGTTTTTGTTTGTGTGTTTTTATGCCTTGCGTTGTGTCTTGATGTAAGGCAATCTATGTAAGAGACTTTCATGACATGTTTCCTTCTCGATTATGATATTTCGCGGAATAGTTTAGTTTGTAAACGCTTCGGTTTTGTGGTCTCTTGATGCTTTAGCTTTAGAAGCTCGCTTGGCGGTGTTTTCTGAACACGTCTGTCCAGAAACGATCACGCCTTTTGACTTGACCAACGTGTTGTTGGGTTTTCTGAATGATTATTCGGTATATAAACCTAAGTAATTATTGGCAGCTGCTTTTTACCAACGTGCTGTTGGGTTTTTGAATGAACGCTCGTGGCCAAAAGATCAGGAACTGAACATTAGAACCAGCCAGAGTCAAAAGCCCTGAAACTGATCGTTATAACTTATATAGCGCGCTTAGGATCCGATGATGGATGTCAATGTGTTCAGGTTCACACATTGTTGCTGTGGCCAGCAGCAACGACAGTTGTTTGAACTTGCTCAAAAGAGGCTTCGAATAATCCATTGAAGATGTAAAGATTGAAGCGAAGAGCTTGTTTTAAAAATAGGAGTATATGAGTATACATACCCCACTCCCCCCCTTTTTACGGGGGAGGGCAACTGAACTCGTCCGAAGACAAGCTGCCTACGTACCCTTTGCAGGGATCAAGTCGCCTCGTAGTTCGTTAACGCATTTACTCCCCCCCCTTTGAGACGGAGGAGGGCAACTGAACTCGTCCGAAGACAAGCTGCCTACGTACCCTTTGCAGGGATCAAGTCGCCTCGTAGTTCAAGGCAGGAGCCTTAGGAGAGGACTAATGATAGTACCTCTTTAAGTGCTTCGCATTCCACGAATGGAGTATTGGCTCGCCGGCCATGGTTGCGAGCTCATAGACGCCGGGACGGACCACGGTGGTGACTTTGTAAGGTCCTTCCCAGTTAGCTCCAAGTTTTCCCGCGTTTCGCTCTGCTGTGTTTTGGAAAACTTCGCGTAAGACCAGGTCGCCTTCGCGGAAACGTCTGACTCGAACTTTAGAGTTGTAGTATCGTGCGGCCGCGTTTTGATAGTTGGCTATCCTGATGAGTGCTTGACTACGCCTTTCGTTAAGGAAGTCCAATTCATCGAACAAAAGCGAATCGTTGAGATCTTCATGTTCTGGTAAGATACGGCGTCGGGGTCCTGGGGAAGTGATCTCGGAAGGTATGACGCATTCGGTGCCATAGACAAGTGCGAAAGTGATTTGCTCACATAATTTTCCATATCCATTTCTGAAAATGATAAAGTAATTATATCTACGTACCATTGAACTTAACATCTTCCATCGACAAAATCTGATGAGTCAAATACTTATTTTCAAGTCTGACAGCATTCACACATTACCATTTTTAGCTCAACATCTTTCCTCTTCACTTTCTTCCATTTTCTCTACCAAAACATACAAATGTAGCACCACAATATGTCTGTGTCAATGTTACTGGTCCTTTTGGGTCAAATTTTTTATCTCAGATTTTGTTCATTTTCTTTACTATGTAGATATCCTCTCGTGTGTGTATATAGAGCACACTATAGTTTTTGTTTTGTTTTTTCTTATCAATTATTTGATTCTAATACAAATTAGAAAATATAGTTTTAGGTAGTCAAATATATAAAAAATTTTTTAAAGGAAACAAATCTATATATCGTTTTAGGTATACTCAAATTTGTTTCCATAATTCCTCAAATTCTCTCATCCTCTATCACCTACCACCTCAGCTTAGGGTCATATCTCTCTTCTTATGACCTCTTGTAGATATCCTCTCGTGTGTATATAAAGCACACTATAGGTTTACATTTTCTTCAGTCTCTCACAAACAAACCCTAATATTTTTCTTGAGATCTTTCTTTCGATTTCTCTAGATTTACTTTGAGTTTCTTCGTGAAATGAACCTAACCATTAGCGTTCCTCTCTACTAATGTTTTCTTCATCGTCTCTACTAAAATTCTTCCAACCGAAACTCAAACTAATCCCCAACACCCATTAAATCCGGGTTTTCAATCCACTAAATGCATCTAAAGGTGGCCAAAAACAAAGATCCAAATCTGATAAAGAAAGACACTCAAAGAGATATAGTGGTTGAAAAATTCATTTTGAACGTCTTTCTGCATCAGACTTTGTATCTTCTTACTATGATTTCAAACATATATATATAACTAAATATTAAAATCGTGGTTGTGTAGTATTTTATGGATTCATTTTAATTTTTTGTTTCGACAGTTTTGCATCGTCCATTTAATGAATATTGAAACAAAGAAGTTTACACCTCATCAATCTGTGTGTATGGTGGTCGCATGGAAATGACCGTAAGAAGCAAAAACATGTTTTTAAAATTCTTACTCAAACTTAGAAATCACATTGCGAATTTTGTTTATAATGCTTATTTTTTGTTTTGTTTTGTATGAACCATATGCATGCAAGGTACTCAACCCAAAATCGAGATTTATGCATCAGAGGATTCTATCAAAAGACTTAAACCTAGATACCTAACAAGTTGATGGGAGTGGTGAAATATACGAAGGAGTAGTTTACTTTATTTATTAAGCTCTTTCTCTTCCATTTTCACAATCGCTGTTAATGAAGAAGAGATGCATTTTACTTTTCGTGTAATGGAGATCGTGAACTGGAAGACAAAGAAGATTGATGCATTTGTTTAACCCAAACACATTCTCTATATATTTTCGATTTTATAGTTTGTAAAAGAAAGACAAAAACTTAGTTATGGTTTATGTTGACTTGTGTTATTTTGACTAGGGGTGGTTAATCTAGGTTTTTTTGTTGAATTTAAGTTACAAAAGATAATGTGGGTTTTATTTTGAGTTTATGAATTATTTAATTTATTTCATTTGCATTAATAATTTATTTTAGATGTTACTGTCACTCAATTAACCGAATCCAATCCAAAACCTAAATAACATGAACAAAACTAGATTTAAAATCACGTTATACCACAAAATCGCGTTTACAAATCGCACTAGTGTTAGGTTGCGATATTTTTATCAGACTTTCTGGTTGGGACCGAGAGACGTCAGAACACAAGTGACCAGCAATGATAAGGCAAAAAGGCAAAGTGCGTGTAGGAGTGGGTGAACACTTGCCTCTCAGGTCATAAAAACGTTTTTTCAAAAATACCGAAACTACCCTTGGTTTGGTCCAAGATTCTCATCTCCCTACCCCCACCCAATCACACAAGCCCCTTACCACAATCCTCCACTTCTCTTTCCGAGTACGCATAACTTTTCTGTAGCTAGTTTGACTAAATGAAGTTTCATGTCCACAGAACGCAACTAAGCTTAACTATTTGATCTCCTCAACTCCTGTAGCTCTCCTTTTGCATCTGCTACCTTCATCTTTCTCCAGCTGGTCAATAAAACAATTCATATTATGCATACTACCAACATAGATGTATAAATAGGAAAAGCTTATTTATATAAATCATATTTTGTAGCGAGAACTTATTTTGTAAATCTCACCGAAAACTTATTTGGTAAATAATATTTTGTAGATATAGTAATTCATCTATCTCATTTTGTTAATTGTTGTTCAAACACAAGTTTTTATAGGAATTTTGTATGTAAAGAACATACCGTCTACCCTTAAAAAAATGGCATCATAATCAAAGATACAATTTATTTTCGACACGCATGCAAATATAAATCTATAATTATCCCTAATAGATTTTAAAGCATGGTTATTTCTCAATTTTTAAATCGAGGTAATCAAAATTGGATTTATGAAGATTATGTAATAATCAAGGTAAAATAACTTTTTTCAAAAGGACGCGACTCTATAAAATATTTTCGAAAAGGTGTAATCCTACGAATACAAAAAGATAAAACTCATCAAAATAATCATAAAGCGGTTAATTTCAAAAGTACGCGACTATACAAAAATTATTGAAAAGACATGATCTTAGTAATTTGAAAAGACACAACCCTTCTCCGGTGGTTCTACTTGGTGCGAAAAATATATTTGACATGTAAAATTTAAAATATCATAAAATGACTTTTTGGATTGTTAATAACAAAACAGCCCCTAGTTTAAAATTAGTTATTTAAAGGACACCAACATAGTAAACAAAAAGCTTTTATTTTCTCAATACATACAACTCAACAACATTTGAAACAACATGTGAGCTTCAAGAATCTTCTTCCTCGAGGCCAAGAAAGATTGGAATTCACTTGAGTTTTGAAGTTTCGATGTGATTTAAAGAAGACAAAATTTGGAGCAAGGAAGATTATGCTCAATCAAGTGTGACAGATCATGAAGAGCTCTGAATTGGTCATGAGTGAGGCAAAGATTAAATGATATTTTATTCACGAGGGGATTATCCTGAAAGGGTTAATCGAATGATGGTTTCCGTACTGATGATTCATCTTTGCCGTGCTACTTATCTGTTTTTCTTGCTCAATTTCAATGAAAGTAGGAACTCGGATCAGCTACCTCGTAAAAACTTATAAGCATTGTACCAATTTTAAAGGAAACACTCAATAACCAGAATGATAACACAAAATAGTTAGATAAACATATCCAAATACATTAATTTTCCACTAGCTAGTTTAACCAAATGAAGTTTCATGCTCGCAAACATGACTCTTAACCTTAATTGATAAATTTCCTTAGCTCTTGTAGCTCCAAAGGCCTCTGCTTCCTTCTCCTTTCTCCAACCTGGTCAACAATACATTTAGAACGACTTTTTCCCTATATGTATATAAAACTACACTATATATGATCTTAATTAGATACTACAAACTGATGTTGAATTCGAAACGATTTGATCATACCTTAGATACAAGTCAATCAAACGGAGACAACAAAACAATGAGAATACATACATGCCGATGATGCGGGGACTGTATGCACAACATCAACCCACTCAACATTTCCCCAAACTTCACCTCCATTACGATTTTCCAGCATGATTTCAGCGCACCAAATTTTCGTCATACCATTGGGCTTACGCTTTTCATACACTTGCCAAATAAGTAAGAGTTTCCCACCATAGCTCACTAGTTTTGGACTATCACTTGAGCCACCATTCCTCCTGTACTTTTTTCGTAGTGAGTTTAACCCCTTAACCTCTTTCCAACTTTCATCTTTTACATCATACCATTTACACATGGATTGACCATTCCTAACGTAGCGGTACGATACACTGTCAATCACACATTCTGATGTCGGAAACATTTCACTCTCGTTTACACAACATTCCCATTTACCTTGCTTTGGGTCGTAAGCATAACTATTGTATGCGTTCCCCAACTTAATCTTTCCTTCCATCTCTGCGATTTGGTAAATGGAACACACACGTATATCAGTACCTGGCTCGGAGAGGCGTTCCCAAGTCTGAGTCTTTATATCAAAAACCTCACCCCACAATTCCTCTAATCCTTTGCACCCTCCCATTACATATATTTTCCCATCGTAGACACATGTTAAGGCATTCTTACGGGCTACATTCATGTTAGGAGCATCACGCCAAGTGTGATTACGACAATCGAGGATATGTACGGCGGAGGATGGTGCTTCGTTGACTGGTCCACCGATCAGATAAATTTCAGAACCAACGACTATGGTGGAATCTATATACGCAGGAAAAATAGAAGGCGGAATTGGAACCAACAACTTGCCAGTCGTCTTCTTCTTCTTAGTCACGGAGGAGTTGGTTAGGGTTCGATTAGGGTTTTGATAGAGGGTAAACCATTGGGGATTTTGAGGACTATAATCCCATATACAGACATAGAGACACTGTTCGGTGCTTCCGATGTAAGATCGCTCTGTGTAGAGCTTAGTGGAGGAGATGATCGAGTGGAAGCTTTTGCAAACGCTTGAGAGCCTCGGGTAATAAGACCTCGGGATCCTGGCTAAGTAATTGACGATGATTTCATCTGGAAGCGAAGAAAACGATGGTGGTGGTGAGGAACTCTTCTTCTTCTCCGGTGGGAGGTTCATTGTTGCGGCAGAGAGATTCATTGTTGTGAAATACGAAATATTATAGCTCTATCTGGTTTTTCATTTTAATACAAATTAGAAAATATAGTTTTAGGTAGTCAAATTTTGATCAAAAAAGAAAAAGTTTTAGGTTGTCAAATATAAGAATCTTTTGTTTCAAGGAAACAAATCTATATATTGTTTTAGGTAGTCAAACTGTTTTCCATAATTTCTCAGATTTGACAACCTAAAACTTTATGGTCATATCTCTATCTCTAAATTCTCTTCTTCTAACTTCTTGTTTTTATCCTCTCGTGTGTATAAAAAGCACACTATTGGCTCATGTCTTCTTCATTATCTCACAAACAACCCCTAATATTTTCTATGAGATCTTTCTTTCATTTTCCCTAGATTTACTTCGAGTTTTTTTCCATGAAATGAGCCTAACCATTAGTGTTCCTCTCTACTAGTATGTTCTTCATCGTTTTTATTAATATTCTCCTCGGAAACCTAAACTAATCCCCAAAATCTATAGAAATCCAAAAATGATTGAAATTACAATGGTAGGATGAAGAGTCTGCTAAAAAAAGGCATTCAAAGTGATATAGTGGTTGAAAGATGAATTTTGAATGTCTTTCTTTATCAGGCTTCTGTGGTTTCAATCATATAACTAAACATTAAATTTTGATGGTGTTGTGTTTTATGGATTCACTTTTATTTAATGTTTCGACGGTTTTGCATCATGTTTTCAATGAATGAAATCTAAGAAGAAGTTTTCTAATCTGTTTGTGTGTATGCATGGTGGTCACATGGAAATGACCGCAAGAAGCAAAAATATATTTTAAAAATATTTACTCAAACTCTAGAAATCACATTGCTAAAATTTTATTTCTAATGCTGATTTTTTGTTTTGTTTTATATGAACCACATGGATGCAAGACTCAACCAAAATCGAGATTTATGCATGGGAGAGTTCTATCAAAAGACTTAAACCTAGAGATCTAACAAGTCAATGGGAGTGGTGCAATATACAAAGAGAAGTTTACTTTATATATGAAGCTCTTTGTCATTTCTCTATTAAGCGAAGAAAAAAGAGATGCATTTCTCTTCGATTAATAGAGATGTGAAGAAGACAAAGAGCAGGATAGAAATTAAACTTCTCTTCTCGTATTTTGTGATAGAAGAAGAAGAAGATGATGCATTTGTTTAACCCAAACACATTCTCTAATTTTGATTTCTTAGTTTGTAAAAGATAGACAGAAATTTAATTACGGTTTATGTTGGCTTGTGTTATTTTTTTGACCATTTGGAAATGAAAAATATACCTTAAAATTCTTTTATTGTCTTCTGTAACGCAAAAAGCTTTAATGTGAACGTTCTACCACAAAAAGACTACTAGTTACTTGCATCCTTAAGACAAAATTGGTTTATCCTGGGTTCTTGTTCTTCATAATCACTTCATAATCACTAAATCTCGAGCATTTCTGTTTATTTTTTTCATTCAAATTTTGTTTAAAGTTTAGAGAAACATGATCTAAGATTTCAATCATAGAACTAAACATTAAATTGTGATGGTATTGTGTTTTATGGATTCACTTTTAATTGATGTTTCGACGGTTTTGCATCATCCAATTAATGAATGAAATATATGAAGAATTTTTTCTCATTAGTTTGTGTGTATGCATGGTGCTCACATGGAAATGACCGCAAGAAGCAAACCATATTTTAAAATATTTACTCAAACTCTAGAAATAACATTCAGAAATCTTTATTTCTGATGCTGCTTTTTTTTTGTTTTGTTTTGTATGAACCACATGGATGCAAGAAGCTCAGCCAAAATCGAGATTTATGTATCGCAGGATTCTGTTAAAAGACTTAAACCTGGAAATCAAACATGCATGTCGACAGGAGTGGTGCAATATACGAAGGAGAAGTTTACTTTATATATTAAGCTCTTTTTCCTTCTTCATTATCGCCATTAATTGAAGAAGAAGAGATGCATTTTTCGTCAATTCATGGAGATGGTGAAGAAGGCAAAAGAACATGATATAAATTAAATTTCTCGTATTTTGCGATAGAAGAAGAAGAAGATGATGATGTCTTTGGTTAACCCAAACACATTCTCTATTTTTGATTTCTTGGTTTGTAAAAGAAAGACATAAATTTAATTATGGTTTATGTTGGGTTGTGTAATTTTTTTCACCATTTGGAAATGAAAAAAAATATACCTTACTCTTTTATTGTCCTCTGTAACGCAAAAAGCTTTGCCACAAAAGACTATTGGTTACTTGCACACTTGTTACACTCTTTTTTTGGTTGTGGTTTTTACTTGCACATTTGTTTAAAATGTATGCAGACAAAGTCATTCTCGTTTGTTATCAGTTCCACTATTCAAATCGACAGTAGATATAAATAAATTTTACGTTTTAGGTGATTTGATATGATCAGTTCGGTTGCGATCGACAACTAACTTCAGTCTCAGTGGACGTTGTTGAAGTGATTTGCTCACATAATTTTTCATATCCATTTCTGAAAATGATAAAGTAATTATATCTACGTACCATTGAACTTAACATCTTCCATCGACAAAATCTGATGAGTCAAATACTTATTTTCAAGCCAGACAGCATTCCCACATTACCATTTTTAGCACAACATCTTTCCTCTTCACTTTCTTCCATTTTCTCTACCAAAACATACAAATGTAGCACCACAATATGTCTGTGTCAATGTTACTGGTCCTTTTTGGTCAAATTTTTTTTCTCAGATTTTGTTCATTTTCTTTACTATGTAGATATCCTCTCGTGTGTGTATATAGAGCACACTATAGCTTTTTTGTTTTTTCTTATCAATTATTTGATTCTAATACAAATTAGAAAATATAGTTTTAGGTAGTCAAATATAAGAATATTTTTTTTAGGAAACAAATCTATATATCGTTTTAGGTATACTCAAATTTGTTTCCATAATACCTCAAATTCTCTCACCCTCTATCACCTACCACCTCAACTTAGGGTCATATCTCTCTTCTTATGACCTCTTGTAGATATCCTCTCGTGTGTATATAAAGCACACTATAGGTTTACATTTTCTTCAGTCTCTCACAAACAAACCCTAATATTTTCCTTGAGATCTTTCTTTCGGTTTCTCTAGATTTACTTTGAGTTTCTTCGTGAATTAATGACCTAACCATTAGCGTTCCTCTCTACTAATGTTTTCTTCATCGTCTCTACTAAAATTCTTCCAACCATAACCCAAACTAATCCCCAACACCCATTAAATCCGGATTTTCAATCCACTTAATTAAATGCATCTAAAGGTGGCCAAAAACAAAGATCCAAATCTGATAAAGAAAGACACTCAAAGAGATATAGTGGTTGAAAAAGTCATTTTGAACGTCTTTCTGCATCAGACCTTGTATCTTCTTACTATGATTTCAAACATATATATATATATATATGTATAACTAAATATTAAAATCGTGGTTGTGTAGTATTTTATGGATTCCTTTTAATTTTTTGTTTCGACAGTTTTGCATCGTCCATTTAATGAATGAAACAAAGAAGTTTACCTCATCATCTATGTGAATGGTGGTCGCATGGAAATGACCGTAAGAAGCAAAAACATGTTTTTAAAATTCTTACTCAAACTTTAGAAATCACATGGCGAATTTTGTTTATAATGCTTATTTTTTGTTTTGTTTTGTATGAACCATATGCATGCAAGGTACTCAACCCAAAATCGAGATTGATGCATCAAAGGATTCTATCAGAAGACTTAAACCTAGATACCTAACAAGTTGATGGGAGTGGTGCAATATACGAAGGAGTAGTTTACTTTATTTATTAAGCTCTTTCTCCTCCATTTTCACAATCGCTGTTAATGAAGAAGAGATGCATTTTACTTTTCGTTTAATGGAGATCGTGAAATGGAAGACAAAGAGATTGATAGAAATTAAACATCTCTTTTCGTCTTTTGTGATTAAACATATAGAAAAGAAGATTGATGCATTTGTTTAACCCAAACATATTCTCTATTTTCAATTTTTTAGTTTGTAAAAGAAAGACAAAAACTTAGGTGGTTAATCCGATTTCCGATTTCCGATTTGACAAAAACTTTCCGATTTCCGATTTGACTTGTGTTATTTTGACTAGGGGTGGTTAATCTAGGTTTTTTGTTGAATTTAAGTTACAAAAGATAATGTGTGTTTTATTTTGAGTTTATGAATTATTTAATTTATTTCATTTGCGTTAATAATTGAATCCAATCCAAAACCTAAATAACATGAATAAAACTAGATTTAAAATCTTGTTACACCACAAAATCGCGTTTACAAATCGCACTAGTGTTACCGACATGAAATATTTTTATCAGACTTTTTGGTTGGGACCGAGAGACGTCAGAACACAAGTGACCGGCAATGATAAGGCAACAAAGCAAAGTGCGTGTAGGAGTGGGTGACCACTTGCCTCTCAGGTGCTTTTGATTAGATACTACAAACTGTTGTTGGATACAAGTCAATCAAACAGAGACACGACATGAGTTGGGGACTGTATGAACAACATCAACCCATTCCACATTTCCTCAAACCTCACCTACATTGCGTTTTTCCATCATGATTTCAGCGCACCAAATCTTCTTCGTATCATGGTGATTATGCTTTGTATACTCTTCCCAAATAAGTAAGAGTTTCCCACCACAGCTAACTAATCTTTTCCTACAACTACGTGAGCCACCATTCTTCCTGTAAATTTTCCGTAGGGATTCTAACCCTTTAACCTCTTTCCATTTTTCATCATTTATGTCATACCACTGACACAAGTATTCATTTGAGCAGTACGATACATTCTCAATCACACATTCTGACCTCGGAAACTCTACACTCCCATTTGAAGGTGATTTCGTCTGGGAGTAAAGAAAACGACGGAGTTAAAGACGGAGGAGGTAGCGACGGTGGTGGTGAGTAACTCTTCGTCTTCTTCTTCCTCTTCGTCGTCTTCTTCTTCTTCTTCTTATTCTTCTCCGTTGAGAAATTCATTGCGCAGTTAGTTTTTGTGAAATCAGATGAAAAACTTTAGGCATATAAAGTATCATAAATAGACTTTTTAGTTTACTAATAGCAAAACAACCCCTTAGTTACTCTGAAATTATTGAGAATAAAACCCAATTGTTTTTGTTTTCTTCCAATTTAGTTCAATAATTTTGTTTTCGATCAAAGAAGCCCCCTCTACTAATGGTGGCCTGAAAATCCAGTTCGGGACGTTTGATTTCCAAGTGTAGACCAAATTTTGTTAAAGTTTTTGACTATGGAGATTGCTTCCAAACACAGATTTCGAACCCAACAACATCACTTACTATGTTAAAGGCCACAACTTATGATTTGGTTGGTAAGGAGGGCTGGACATAATAACCAATACCGATTAATCGAACCAGAACTGACCTAAAACAACAATTTGATATCGATTTTGGTAAAGGCTAAATTAACCATAGGGTATGAAACTTAATTGTAATTGGTCTCGGGTATTATCCTTTACCGAACCGAGATCCGATCGGCTAATTCATTATCCGCAACAAGACCTCTTACATTTAAAGAGGTTTCACATTTCCTTGTCCAAAACTTATATTTCCCTGAGAAAATCTTTTACTCCTCAAGTAACATTCATTGGAAAATATGATCGCTGCACTTTGAGAGGCTCTTATGTTAGAGCCGAAGAAAAACATGACTTTGGAGCTTGGATTGAATGAAATACATCGAAAAATCAGAATGTTAAACATGGATTTGTGACTTTGGACAATATTTTAAGCATGGAA
This sequence comes from Arabis alpina, assembly GCA_900128785.1. NCBI lineage: Eukaryota > Viridiplantae > Streptophyta > Magnoliopsida > Brassicales > Brassicaceae > Arabis > Arabis alpina. The sequence continues at coordinate 48,091,296 of LT669794.1, forward strand.
AAATTCACGAAAAGACAAGTGGTATTGGTTATTAACGAGGTACGTCTAATTCACATTGTCTTTGTCAGAGGTGCGTCTAATGAACCAAACAAAACAAATTGTATTAGGCGATGTGTCTAGTTTAGATGGAACAAATGATAATGCAGACCAAACAATTATTAACACATACGACCAAACAATTTCTGGACTAACGGAAATAAATCTTAACACACGTCACTACTATGGAAGCTTTCTCAATAAGGTTGGGTGTGAAAACAACACAATCGTGCAAAGATGTTGAGTTTTTGCGGGTGGCACTATGTTTGTGTATTGTTTAAGAAGTAACATGTTTGGTCTTTATTGCTTTTGCTAAAATTTATCCGTTAGGACTTAGAAGGAGCGGAGGATTTTCTCTTACAAACTCGAATATTGGTAATTTTTCAGGTATCACCGGTTATAACCATAACTGATTGCTTTTTACCCATAACCAATCTGAACTTCAAACGGTACTTATATGGGTACAAAATATCAATCTCCGACATAACCGTAACTGACACGGTTAACCATTTGCCCAGCCCTGGATGGTCAACTTTTCAATACATATAACTCAAGTGTAAAACAAATTGAAATTTGGAGTCAGGAGATTTGCTTTCCCCGATAACTTTCTTCTTGTATTTGTACCACAGATGTAAAAATGTTTTCTAAGAGTCTCCTCGATGAACTAGGCAGGAATGTTCCCGGAACAACTACATTTCACCAAAAGTTTTATGGCCACCAGAAGTTTACGAGGAAAGACTAAACATATCCAAAGATAAATACTAATTTTCCGTAGCTAGTTTGAAAAAATGAAATTTCATGTTCACAAAGTTAACCATAACTAATTAACATCCTTAACTCTTGTCGATTCCTTCTCCTTTCTCCAACTATTGAACGATACATTCAAATTATACATAGCAAATATATGTGTATAAGGGAAGACTATGGGACTAACTGGGAAAACATACATTAATTGAAATGGACTGCATAAACCTACGTCGACATTTCAACATGACAAATTGTTCTTCCTTATAAGCTGTTCAGTTTAGATAAATGTATGAACTCATATCAATTACCTCGTAGAATCTTATAAGCGTTGAACCAATGTTTTCCAAAAAGCTCGTAGCATCTCCATCTAATGCTTCATACAGTTCAACAAAACCCAGTTGCTAAAAAACCTTTAAAAAGGATCCTAACTATGGATTTTTGGTTTTTCATGAAATCTCTACTTTTTAGAAAAGAAAGAATCAGAAACCAGAACGATTAGCAGAAAACAATGAATCATATGAGTAATCAACAAAGCATTAGACAAATATAATACCAAAAACAAATACGAATATGCCGAAGCTAGTTTGACAAAATAAAGTTTCATGAACTTGACTGCTAACTAAATAGCTAATTAATCTCCTTCACTCTTGTTGCTCTCCTTGTGCATGTGCTTCATTCTGCTTTTCTCCAACTGGTCAAGGATACATTCATGTTATACATACTAACATTAACATATATGATTATGTGTTAGGAGAATAATACTTTCTAAACCCCAAATTTGGCAAATCGCATAAAAGAAGCATCTAAGTTTTTCATGAAACAAAAAAACTCAAACCTTCCATTGACCTAACAAACATGGACATGCAGTATGGATATATGCGGTGAAGATAAAGACCTAACTTAGGACATTGACCAAACATGGATCTATTTTGCCAAAGTTGAGGATTAAAACGACTTAAACATACTACACTATCTATGCTTTTAATTAGATCCTACAAACTGTATGTTGAACTCGAAACGATTGATCATACCTTGGATACAAGTCAATCAAACGGAGACAGCTAGACAATCAAAGAGCATACATGATGTGGGAACTGTATGCACAACACCAACCCACTCCACATTTCCCCAAACCTTACCTCCATCACGTTTTTCCACCACGATTTCAGCGCACCAAATCTTCTTCATACCATTGGCAATACCCCATTTATACTCTTCGTTCCCTTCCCACATAAGTAAGAGTTTCCCACTATAGTTAACTAGTTTCTTTCTAGTACTAAAACTTACGCTATCTTTCCTCCAATACTTGTATCCTAGTGAGTCATACTTGTATCCTAGTGAGTCTAACCCTTTAACCTCTTTCCAATTTTCATCCTTCTCGTCACACCACAGACATATGGGTATGTCCTTACCATAGCGGTACAATACATTCTCAATCACACATTTTGACCTCGGAAACCTTGTACTCCCGTTCTCACAACGTTCCCATTTACCTTGCTTTATCTCGTAAGCATACATATTGTAATTAGTCTCAACGTAAATCTTTCCTTCCCTCTCTTCAAGTTGGGGAACGTAACGATTACGTACGTCAGTACCCGGATCGGGAAGCTGTTCCCAAGCCTGAGTCTTTGTGTCGAATACCTCAGCCCATGGTTCATCATCCTCTAATTTATTGCACCCTCCCATTACATAGATTTTCCCATCGTAGACACATGTTAAGGCATTACTACGGGATACATTCATGCTAGGTGCATCACGCCAAGTGTCATTACGACAATCGAGGATTTGTACGGCGGAGGATGGTGCTTCGTTGACTGGTCCAGCGATCACATAAATTTCAGAACCAACAGCGACTATGGATTTTGACACCGAATGGAAATTAGGAGGAGGAATCGGAACCAACAACTGTCTAATCGTCTTTGTCTTCTTAGTCACGGAAGAGTTGGGTAGGGTTCTGATATACTCGTATTTTAGCACTTATTAGGCTCTTGTTTACATCCATTCATCTCATATTTTGCATCATAATTGTCCACCTTTTGAAAATACACAACTCTTCGAAAAAAACTGTTCTACGAAAAAGATGTAACTCTTCGGAAATAACCACCTTTTGAAAAGACACGACTCTTCAGGAAAAAATGTTTTACGAAAAGATGCAAATCTTCGGAAATAACCACCTATTTACGAACAAACACGATTTTACGAAAAGATGTAACTCTTCAGAAATAACAATATTTTGAAAAGACAAATTGCTTCGGAAAAACAGTTTTATGAAAAACGCAATTCTGCGAAAATAATCACCTTTTGAAAAGATACGACTCTTCGGAAAAAAAACTGTTTTACGAAAAGATGTAATTCTTCGGAAATAACCATTTTTACGAACAAACACGACTTTTGAGATGTTCCAGCCACATCTTTTGGAATCTTATAAATTTGCAATAAACATTTTAAAGTAATACATCTTCTCGATTATTTTTTTCCGGATTGTATAACCGCATTATTTTGAAGAGATGTCTTTTCCGAAAAGACATAACTCTTCGGAAAAGTCCTTTTTTACGAAAGGACACAAATCTTGGGGGGGGGGGAAATCAACTTTCACGAAAAATCGTAATTTTTCAGAAAAAACTGTTTTAAGAAAAGATATGACTTTTATTAAAAGACATAACTTTTAAGAAAAGACACATCTTCAGAAATATTACCTTTTACGAAAAGACACAACCCTTTACGAAAAACACAATTTTGGTGACGTTTCAAAAGCATCATTCAGAATAATATAAATAGACAATAAACTTTACGAAAGGAAACAACTTCTCAATTTTTTTTTGAAGATTGCTATTATTAATAGATTAGCAAAAAAACCCGTTAGTTATTTAAAAGACTCTGAAATATTTGAGAAAAACTCTACCATGGTATAATTATAAACCCAATTGTTTGCTTTTTTTTTGCTTCCAATTTGTTCACGAGCTACGTTCATGCTAGGTGCATCACGGCAAGTGTTACGGCTAGGCATGACCATGGTTACAATTATTGCGGTTATGGTTATTTAACCACCGGTTACGGTTACAAATTTTTATAACTTTAACCTTAACCATTTGATATACGGTTAAAACGATTACGGTTAAATACGGTTACGGTTATATATAGTTATAAGTATTTGATAATTATATTATGGTTAATAATACGGTTATAATTATGTTTCTCATAATCGAATAAAAAAAAAGTGAAATTCTAAAAAAATGTTGTTTAACTTCGTTTATATATTGAAAATGGAATGGTATTGAAATCAAACATACTATTTTTGATTCTTTGAAGATGAAACTATAAAAAACCTATAGTTAATAAATGATCTTATAATTTTCTTATACAACCGATGAAAAAATTTATAACATTTTTTACTTCACTTGTATTAGTTTTTGAAATATATTTGAACTTAGAACTTCAAATTTTTGTTTGCCTCCAAATATTTTGATTGCCGTAACAATTTAACATATATTTATAATTAGGCAATGGTTATTTTTATTTTAAAGTCTTGAATTTAACTAAAAACGTAGCATTAGTTTACTACTTTTCTCTTAAAATTAGTTAGACTCCATGATAATAAATATGCTATCCATCCACTTTAACTTGGGGGAAATCAACTTTCACGAAAAATCGTAATTTTTCAGAAAAAACTGTTTTAAGAAAAGATATGACTTTTATTAAAAGACATAACTTTTAAGAAAAGACACATCTTCAGAAATATTACCTTTTACGAAAAGACACAACCCTTTACGAAAAACACAATTTTGGTGACGTTTCAAAAGCATCATTCAGAATAATATAAATAGACAATAAACTTTACGAAAGGAAACAACTTCTCAATTTTTTTTTGAAGATTGCTATTATTAATAGATTAGCAAAAAAACCCGTTAGTTATTTAAAAGACTCTGAAATATTTGAGAAAAACTCTACCATGGTATAATTATAAACCCAATTGTTTGCTTTTTTTTTGCTTCCAATTTGTTCACGAGCTACGTTCATGCTAGGTGCATCACGGCAAGTGTTACGGCTAGGCATGACCATGGTTACAATTATTGCGGTTATGGTTATTTAACCACCGGTTACGGTTACAAATTTTTATAACTTTAACCTTAACCATTTGATATACGGTTAAAACGATTACGGTTAAATACGGTTACGGTTATATATAGTTATAAGTATTTGATAATTATATTATGGTTAATAATACGGTTATAATTATGTTTCTCATAATCGAATAAAAAAAAAGTGAAATTCTAAAAAAATGTTGTTTAACTTCGTTTATATATTGAAAATGGAATGGTATTGAAATCAAACATACTATTTTTGATTCTTTGAAGATGAAACTATAAAAAACCTATAGTTAATAAATGATCTTATAATTTTCTTATACAACCGATGAAAAAATTTATAACATTTTTTACTTCACTTGTATTAGTTTTTGAAATATATTTGAACTTAGAACTTCAAATTTTTGTTTGCCTCCAAATATTTTGATTGCCGTAACAATTTAACATATATTTATAATTAGGCAATGGTTATTTTTATTTTAAAGTCTTGAATTTAACTAAAAACGTAGCATTAGTTTACTACTTTTCTCTTAAAATTAGTTAGACTCCATGATAATAAATATGCTATCCATCCACTTTAACTTGGTTTGCATCCACATTCCACGATCTTATTATTTTCTTTTACTTCTTTTAATCCTTTCATTTATATTAAAAATTTATTATGCTTTAATATTACCTATTTCTTTTATGATCAATGATATAATTATGTTTAACACATTCCTTTTTAAGTTTTAGTAAATATTTTTTTTGAATATTTTATGATTGGACTCGTAAGTTTAGTTTTAATTTTAAAACGGTTACGATTAAAATTTTACGGTTGGTTTAAACGTACGGTTAAACGACGGATTTATATGGTTACGGTTAATTAACAGTTATGGTTAACACATTTTTTTAACCATAACTAATATGCCTTTACGGTTACGGTTACGGTTTTCTAATCATTTTTATACGATTACGGTTTGGTTACAGTTTAAAAGATACGGTTACGGTCCGAAATACGGTTACGGTTTGATTTTGGTCATGCCTAGTTACGGCAACAATCGAGAGTTTGCACGGTGGAAGACGGTTCTTCTTCGACGGGTCCGCTGATCACATAAATTTCATAACCAACATAGCTTCTTCTTCTTCTTCTTCGGTGGTTCTACTTGGAGCTTCTTCATAGTGCGGCGGAAGTGAAATTTTCTGAAAATGGATCAAATGAGAAAAATATATCATAAAATGACTTTTTAGTTTATTAATAACAAAACAGCCTTAGTTTAAAATTAGATATTTAAAGCCAAGGACACCAACATAGTAAACATAAAGCTTTTATTTTCTCAATACATAGAACTCAACAACATTTGAAACATGTGAGCTTCAAGAATCTTCTTCCTCGAGGCCAAGCAAGATTGGAATTCACTTGAGTTTTGAAGTTTCGATGTGATTTAAAGAAGACAATATTTGGAGCAAGGAAGATTATGTTCAATCAAGTGTGAAAGATCATGAAGAGCTCTCAGTTGGTCATGAGTGAGTCAAATAGTAAATGATAGTATTTTATTCACGAGGGGATGATCCTGAAAGGGTTAATCGAAGGATGGTTTTCGTACTAATGATTCATCTTCACCGTGCTACTTATCTGTTTTTCTTTCTCAATTTGAATGAAAGTAGGAACTCGGATCAGCTACCTCGTAAAAACTTATAAGCGTTGTACCGATGTTTTGTAATAATCTCATACAGTTCAAGAAAACCAATTTTAAAAGAAACACTCAATAACCAGAATGATAACACAAAATAGTTAGATAAACATATCCAAATACATTAATTTTCCACTAGATAGTTTAACCAAATGAAGTTTCATGCTCGCAAACATGACTCTTAACCTTAATTGATAAATTTCCTTAGCTCTTGTAGCTCCAAAGGCCTCTGCTTCCTTCTCCTTTCTCCAACCTGGTCAACAATACATTTAGAACGACTTTTTCCCTATATGTATATAAAACTACACTATATATGATCTTAATTAGATACTACAAACTGATGTTGAGTTCAAAACGAATTGATCATACCTTGGATACAAGTCAATCAAACGGAGACAACTAAACAATGAGAAAACATACATGCCGATGATGCGGGGACTGTATGCACAACATCAACCCACTCAACATTTCCCCAAACTTCACCTCCATTGTGTTTTTCCAGCATGATTTCAGCGCACCAAATTTCCGTCATACCATTGGGCTTACGCTTTTTATACACTTGCCAAATAAGTAAGAGCTTCCCACCATAGCTAACTAGTTTTGGAAAACTATCACTTGAGCCACCATTCCTCATGTACTTTTTTCGTAGTGAGTTTAACCCTTTAACCTCTTTCCAACTTTCATCCTTTACATCATACCATTTACACATGGATTGACCATTCCTAACGTAGCGGTACGATACATTGTCAATCACACATTCTGATGTCGGAAACATTTCACTCTCGTTTACACAACATTCCCACTTACCTTGCTTTGGGTCGTAAGCATAACCCAATATTCTAATGTATTCATTCCCCAACTTAATCTTTCCATCCATCTCTGCGATTTGGTAAATGGAACACATACGTATATCAGTACCTGGATCGGAGAGGTGTTCCCAAGTCTGAGTCTTTATATCAAAAACCTCACCCCACAATTCCTCTAATCTTGTGCACCCTCCCATTACTTATAGTTTCCCATCGTAGACACATGTTAAGGCATTCCTACGAGCTACATTCATGTTAGGAGCATCACACCAAGTGTGATTACGACAATCGAGGATTCGTACGGCCGAGGATGGTGCTTCGTTGACTGGTCCACCGATGAGATAAATTTCAGAACCAACAAATGTCCAATCGTCTTCTTAGTCACGGAGGAGTTGGTTAGGGTTCGATTAGGGTTTTGATAGAGGGTAAACCATTGGAGATTTTCATGACTATAATCCCATATACAGACATAGAGACACTGTTCGGTGCTTCCGATGTAAGATCGCTCTGTGTAGAGCTTAGTGGAGGAGATGATCGAGTGGAAGCTTTTGCAAACGCTTGAGAGCCTCGGGTAATAAGACCTCAGGATCCTGGCTAAGTAATTGACGATGATTTCATCTGGAAGCGAAGAAAACGACGGTGGCAGCGAAGGTGGTGGTGAGTAACTCTTCGTCTTCGTCTTCTTCTTCTCCGGTGGGTGGTTCATTGTCGCGGCAGAGAGATTCATTGTTGTGATTTTGTGAAATACGAAAATATTATAGCTCTATCTGGTTTTTCATTTTAATACAAATTAGAAAATATAGTTTTACTGTTTTAGGTAGTCAAATTTTGATCAAAAAAGAAAAAGTTTTAGGTAGTCAAATATAAGAATCTTTTGTTTTAAGGAAACAAATCTATATTTTGTTTTAGGTAGTCAAACTGTTTTCCATAATTTCTCAGATTTTCTCACCTGACACCTCAGCTTAAGGTCATATCTCTATCTCTAAATTCTCTTCTTCTAACTTCTTGTTTTTATCCTCTCGTGTGTATAAAAAGCACACTATTGGCTCATGTCTTCTTCATTATCTCACAAACAAACCCTAATATTTTCTATGAGATCTTTCTTTCATCTTCCCTAGATTTACTTCGAGTTTTTTTCCATGAAATGAGCCTAACCATTAGTGTTCCTCTCTACTAGTATATTCTTCATCGTTTTTACTAATATTCTCCTCGGAAACCTAAACTAATCCCCAAAATCTATACAAATCCAAAAATGATAGAAATTGTTGGGGTCAAATCTCACCCCGTATGAGATTATCAAGAAAATGGCTAAGTGTCAAAACCGTACGCAGGACACCAAGACTAGCGCTGCAAGTTTCTGGGAGGACCTACGCTTATGAAAATGAGCACTGCATATGCGGAGAACGAGATCAGAAGGCCCAAGCTCCAGAAATGGCGCGGTGAGAGTCCTAGGACGACGTGGCAGCAAAGTAAATAAGTTGGGCCTAGACAACCTATCAGGCCTAGGCCCAGTACGAGGACGAGGACGAAAACCCTAAACAGCCGCCGACTATGGAAGGAGCATATCCCGAATAATTAGGTTTTTAGTACTTATCTTTGAACAGGCCTGGCCGACTTAAAACATGTATAAATATATCTTGTAAGCCTCATTCAGAGGCACGACACAATTGGCGTAAGCTTTACAAAACAGCAATAAAACAACTACTACCTCGATCTTTGCTTACGTGTTTTCACCCCAGAATTCTCTGCTTCCTTAGAACTCTTGACAAGTTTATTGTGTAGGATCTAGCACTCACAATTGGCGCCGACCAAGGGGACAAGAGACTTTCTGACACAAACCGAAACCACGTTACGCATCAGATCCAGAAAAATGGCCAGCGAGACAGAAAGAGAGAACGAGTCTCCGCCACGCAGAGACAACCCCGAAGGAGGGGAGGCTGTCACAAACCCTACTGCAAACCCGAAACCCTTAACCGAGGTGAAGAAGATGTTCGAAACACTCCTCGCCCGCAGAAGGACAACAAGATCTCGGCGCTCGACTCGACAGTTGAAACCCCATGCTCTCCGCTTCTCAACTCCGCGCACTAAGCCGAGGACCCGAGGAAATCTACCCCCGCCGCCGACGCTACAGGCTGGAGATCAGACTCCCGAACGCGTCGACGCCCGCGGAAACAACAACCCTCCACCTTCAAGGGAAGGCACTCGCACACGAGGCGCTGACAACGCACCAACAAGCAGAATTCGACCACGTAACCAAGAAGACACGGACGCAGAATACGCCAGACACCTCGTCGCAGAAGAGGAGAACTCCCTCAGGGCCGAGCCATCCGACTTTCACCAAGAACGGAGAGCGCTACTCGAAGCGCACAAGGCCGAGATGACCCAGATGCGAGCCCACATAGAACAAAAGCTCTCGGACATGAGGTCACAAATGCACTACACCGCCGGAAAGGCACCAGACGTAAACCACGTACTCGAGGAGGTGCGCAACACACCGTTCGCTGAGCATGTCTCAAAAACAAGAATCTCCGACCCTGGAAGAGTCAAGCTCCCGCTTTATGAGGGAACCACCGACCCACAAAACCACCTCTTGGCCTTCGATGTTTCCATGAGAAGAGCAAACTTCAAAGAACATGAGAAGGATGCCGGCTACTGCAAGATGTTTGTCGAAAGTTTAAAGGGTTCCGCGCTCCAGTGGTTTTATCGACAGAAGAAAAACTCCATCGACAGCTTCTATCAACTCTCGGAGATGTTCGTGACACACTACAACATATTCGCAGAGCGTAGGGTCTACGACGGAGGACTGTGGACCACAAAACAAGGCGAAAACGAAAGTTTGGGCGATTTCATGAAGAGATTCCGAACCATGCTCTCAAAGGTAGAAGGAGTGACCAGCGAATCCGCATTAGCTGCTCTGAAAGAAGCAGTCCGATGCCCTTCAGCCTTCTGGCAGGAGTTGATGGTACGCGAACCAACTACCATCCAAGACGCTCTTCACCTCTCCGCCGATTACATAAGAGTCGAGGACGCAATTCTAGCAAGGACTCCGAAAGTATCAAAGCCAAAACAGACCAATGAATCGGGCACCCCCGCGCAAAAGAAGAACAATCCCGGCTTCGTTCGGCACGAGGGTGGATTTACCGGATCTCACAATTACCAGATAGAATCATCAGGATCTGGTCGTGGCCGAGGCCGCGGCCGCGGACGCGGTAGAGGAACTTGGAACAACACCTGGACCAGAGACCAGAGCAATTACGAGGAAAAGCTGTATTGTGATTTCCACAAAGCAGCTGGGCATACTACCGTGCGATGCCGAGAACTGGGAAAGTTACTAGCCATTGGAAATCTAAAAGGTGACCTCAACTTGTCTGATTTTAAATTGGAAGATGTAAAGGCTCCAGCCACCGAACAAGCACCGGCGGTGGAAGAAGGCGAAAATCCTAAACGACCACGCCGAGACAACAATCCCGACCACCAAGGTTCCCAGCGTGTTCTTAACATGATAATGGGAGGATCGCAGTACTGCGCCGACAACGTTTCAGCAATTGAAGCGTACCAACGGCGCGCCGAAGTTAGCGTGAACCTTTCCGCACCAGTGAAGCAATCAACCAACCAATTACTCCCGATCACCTTCGATGAACAAGACGCCGAAGGAATCGACCGTCCCCACAACGATCCCCTGGTGATCAACCTAACAATCTACGACTATAGCGTCGCACGCGTACTAATTGGTACGGGAAGTTCAATCGACGTCATCTTCAAAAACACATTGGAAAGGATGGACATTGACTTAGCAGAAATCAAGAGACAGCCCAAACCAATCACAGGCTTCTCGGGGGAAACAACCATGACGATGGGGAAAATTCGCCTACCTGTCAAGGCCGGTAATGTCAAGAAAATGGTCGACTTCTCAGTGTCTGATCACCCTGCAATCTACAATATGATTATGGGTACGCCATGGCTCAATTTAATGCGGGCCGTTCCATCAACCTATCATCTATGCCTAAAGTTCCCAACGCCCCTTGGCGTGAAGACCATATGGGGGAACCAGAAGGAATCCAGAATGTGTTTCATGGCCGAGCACAGGCTACGCAACCCGGAGACAGGGGATAATTCCTCTACCCCTAGCAAAAGAAAGAAAATGAAAACCAACCGCGAAGAAGCAAAGGGTCTGCCAAACGTCATATATCAAATGCAAATCAAAGATGACCGTGAGGAGGAGGAACGACCACTCTGCGAACCGGTGGTCTCAGTCATTATCGACGATGATAACCCAGAACGCTGCGTAGAAATCGGATCCGAGTTAAACGAAGAAATCAGGGACAAGCTCGTATCCCTCTTCAAAAAGAACGTCAACACTTTTGCGTGGGCAGCCGAGGATATGCCTGGAATCGACATCAATATAGCTAGCCACGAACTCAATATGGATCCAACCTTCAAACCAGTCAAGCAGAAGAGAAGGAAACTCGGACCAGAAAGAGCAAAAGCCGTAAATGACGAAGTAGAACGTCTTTTACGCGTTGGTTCAATCGCCGAAGTAAAATACCTTGACTGGCTCGCAAATCCAGTCGTGGTAAAAAAGAAGAACGGGAAGTGGCGTGTTTGTGTCGATTTCACCGACTTAAACAAAGCCTGTCCAAAAGATAGCTTCCCACTTCCGCACATCGACCGCCTAGTGGAGGCGACAGCCGGTAACAAGTTGTTATCGTTCATGGATGCTTTTTCCGGCTACAACCAGATCATGATGCATCCCGACGACCGCGAAAAGATGGCATTCATCACCGATCGCGGCATCTATTGTTACAAAGTAATGCCGTTCGGGCTCAAAAACGCAGGAGCAACGTACCAACGACTGGTAAACAAAATGTTCGAAAACCAGCTGGGGAAGACTATGGAGGTTTACATCGACGACATGTTGGTAAAATCCCTGAAGGAAGAGGACCACGTCTCTCATTTGGAGGCGTGTTTCCAACAACTGAATCTACACAACATGAAGCTGAATCCCGCAAAGTGCAGATTCGCGGTTACTTCGGGCGAATTCCTGGGGTACCTAGTCACTCATCGGGGTATCGAGGCCAATCCGAAGCAAATCAGCGCCTAATCCAGATGCCCTCCCCAAAAAACAAGCGAGAAGTCCAGCGACTTACGGGACGGGTAGCAGTGCTGAACAACTTCATTTCAAGATCTACCGACAAATGTCTCCCTTTCTATAATACGCTACGCGCCAACAAACAGTTCGAGTGGACAGAAAAATGCGAAGACGCCTTCAAGCAACTCAAGGAATACCTAGCAACCCCTCCAGTCCTATCTAAACCAGAAAACGGTGAACCTCTCTTCATGTATACCGCTGTATCTAGCACGGCCGTCAGCGCAGTACTTGTAAGAGAAGAGCGAGGCGAGCAGAAGCCTATCTTCTACGTTAGCAAGACACTAACGGACGCAGAAACAAGGTACCCTCAGCTAGAGAAGCTTGCACTCTCTGTTGTTATGGCGGCACGAAAGCTGAGGCCATATTTTCAGTCCCACTCAATCATCGTCTTCAGCACATTCCCGCTACGCTCGGTTCTCCATAGTCCAAGTCAGTCAGGCCGGCTAGCCAAATGGGCAGTTGAACTTAGCGAATACGACATCGAATATCGCGGACGGTCGTGCGCTAAATCCCAGGTGTTAGCCGATTTTCTCGTCGAACTCCCCGAAGGAGATACCGCCAAAGAGGGCACCTCCCAAGAAGTAGCGTCATCTGGAGAATGGCAACTCCACGTAGACGGTTCTTCATCTAAAAGCGGCTCCGGCGTTGGGGTACGATTGACATCCCCGGATGGAGAAATCCTCGAACAATCATTTCGACTCGGCTTCAGGGCATCAAACAACGAAGCCGAGTACGAAGCAATCCTGGCCGGATTACGTCTGGCCCACGCACTCAACATCACAGAAATCAGCGTGTTCTCCGATTCACAGTTAGTAGTCAACCAATTCAGCGGTGAGTACGCTACAAAAGACGAACGTATGGAAGCTTATCTAGTCTTAGCAAAAGCATTATCCGCACAGTTCACGAAATTCACGCTCACGCGAATTCCGAGAGGAGAGAACGTTAACGCTGACGCCTTGGCAAATCTTGCATCCACCTCGGATCCGGCTTTAAAGAGAATCATACCAGTAGAGTTCATCGAGTTTCCCAGCATCGTGCCCGTGCTAAGCCTCGCTATCACCACCCGATTGAGATGACCGACGCCACTACGGACGGGAATAATCCACCAACCCAAACAGATCCGGATCCATCGTGACTTCCGATCGAAACATACGACCCAAACAGAGATTCGACAATCGTTGCCGAGCCCGAGTATGGCTGCGACGAGAATTGGATGGATCAAATCCGGGGATACATTGACGAAGGCGAGGTACCGAAAGATAAATGGGCAGCTCGTAAGTTACGCGCGCAGGCTGCCCGGTATATCTTACTTGACGGCAATGTCTTCCGATGGAGTTTATCCGGCCCTTTGCTTGCTCGCTTCGAAGGCAAGGTGGCAAGGCAGATCATGGCAGAAGTCCATAACGGATGTTGCGGCAACCATTCGGGAGGACGCGCCTTAGCTATTAAGATTAAACGCCATGGCCACTATTGGCCTACGATGGTACGAGATTGCGAGAAGTTTGCAGCGAAGTGCGAGAAGTGCCGGCGCCACGCTCCGAAAATTCACCAACCAGCCGAGATGCTTTCATCCGTCACCTCTCCCTATCCATTCATGCGTTGGTCCATGGACATCGTTGGGCCACTCCATCCATCCAAACAGAAACGCTTTCTGCTAGTTCTAACCAACTACTTCTCCAAATGGATTGAAGCCGAAGCATACGCTAATATAAAGGACAAACACGTAGAAAGTTTCGTGTGGAGAAACATCATCAGTCGCTTCGGAGTGCCATACAAAATTGTAACGGATAACGGTTCTCAATTCATTTCCAACCGCTTCGAAACATTCTGTGCAAAATGGAAGATCCGGCTCAGTAAGTCTACGCCACGATATCCCCAAGGCAACGGCCAAGCTGAGGCCGCCAACAAAACAATCCTTGACGGCCTTAAGAAACGTCTCGACGCCAAAAAGGGTCGTTGGGTCGACGAGCTTGAAGGGGTCTTATGGTCTCATCGCACGACGCCACGACGAGCCACTAACGAAACACCATTCGCCATGGTTTACGGGACAGAGTGCGTCATTCCCCCCGAAGTCCAATTCCCAGGGGTTCGACGTTACCTCCTCCCCGGACAAGAAGGTTTAAACCACTTGTTGTTGCGTGACGAGCTGGACCTCATCAACGAACGGCGCGACCAAGCATTAATCAGAATCGCAAACTACCAGAACGCAGCCGCTCGATACTACAACTCCAACGTCAGGGAAAGACGATTTCACGAAGGCGATCTGGTCCTGCGAGAAGTATTTCAGAACACCGCAGAACTCAATGCTGGCAAACTCGGAGCCAACTGGGAAGGACCATACAAAGTTACGAAGGTAGTCCGACCTGGCGTATACGAACTAGCGAACATGGCAGGCGCTCCCATTCCAAATTCGTGGAACGCAATGCACTTGAAGACTTACTACCATTAGTACAATGTTAGACTAAAGACTTTGCTTCAAAAAAAAAAAAAAAAAAAAAGCGGTCTCTACATGAACTACGAGTGACTTGATCCCTGCAAAGGGTACGTAGGCAGCCTATTTTCGGATGGGTTCAGTTGCCCCCCTCCAAAAAAAAAGGGGGGGGAGTGGGGTGCGTATGCTCATATACAAACAAAAAATCTGCAGATTCTTATTACACACAAACATCCGACTTCGGATACAGCGCGCTATAGAAATAATAAGTGTTCGTTCGGGAGCAGATGCGTCCAAATAGATGCGCACCTGTACACCCAAACGACTACTCCGTAAAAACCCAACAACAACGTTGGTCAAAAATCAACAGATGTTTAAATCCGAATAGCTGTTCTGCAAACCCAGCAACGCGGTTAACCAAAAAAAAAAAAAGACTTATGTTCTTTTTACCTAAAAGCCTGGTCCGAAAATATCTGAAATGTACATCCATGAAACAAAGCAGAAGAAACAAAGCAAAAGAAACAAAAAAGGGGGCCGGAATCCAAAAAATCAAAGTCCTAAAAATCCTGAGTAAACAAAAGAGAAATGGAACAAACGATCTCGAATCTAGGAGTGGGCCTCTTCGTCCTCGCCCGCTTTCTCAGAATCAGCCTTCTAGGTTCCGTCATCACCAGTAGCAATCTTCTCGGCTCCGGTAGTCTCGGTCCCCTCAGCTAGGTTGTGCTCGACTGCAACTGTGGTCTCCTCAACTTCGTCTTCGCCAGCAAAGGACATGCGGCCATCCTCGCTAATCATGAGGTCCTTCAGCAATCCGGCGCTGTCAATTCTCGTCTCCTGCAAAAAAGAGAACCTTCGGGATCAAACTCAAATTTTTGAAGAAATCTCTAGAGTAAATCATCCGCGCCAAACCTGCAAGATTCCGCCTGCGCTCTCCGAAAGCATATGCGATCCAGAGACATCCGCGATACCAGCATCCGCAGCGAGCTTCTCAAGCGGCACGTCTTTGTTCCGTGTCGAAGGCTTGGCAAACTGAAAGAGGATCCCAAAAAACAAGCATGGTCAAAAAAAAATTCCTCAAAAACACACTTAAGAGAAAGTGAGAGAAAATGACCTCAGGAAGAACAACGTCCAAGCATTCTCCGAGGGACTCCATCAGCTTATCACAGTACTCCTCGTCGCCCGCGTGTGCCTCCACATCTGCGGTAAGAGATGCGAGCTCGTCCTCGAGCTTGGGAACCTTCCTCTCCGGAATCAGCCCGATAAGCTGTTTCACAAAGTCAAGATTAGCTTTCCTCTGGATCTGGAAGACCATTCTGTCTTGCGGAACGCCTTTAAGTTCCTCAAGTTTAGCCCTCGCAGCCACAAATTGTTCATAGAGGTCCACGATCAGAACCTTAGCCGTCTTCAGTTCCGTCCTCTTCTTTCTAACTTTCGCCTTCAGCGCTGTGACCTGCGCGTTGCGATCCGATAGGCAGTTGAGCGAGTTACTGGCACTCTTTTCAGCTACCTCAAGCTTCCTCGACAACTCCTCATTCTCCGCACGGAGTCTCTCATTATCGCCAAAAGCCTTCTCGAGCTCTTTGTTCCGCCTTTCGAACAGACATCGGCGCGGAGCTTATGTCTCTCAGCTTCATCCTCGAGCTCATGACATACTGCAGAAAAAAAAAAGCGATCGAAAAATGTTAAAAGAAAAATCCATAGACTGGCTAAATGAAGCGCAAACGAGGACTCACCCTAAACCCGGCGCGAGACATCGTACTAGAAGAGGATGATCCCTGAACAGGACCACAAGGATCGTCAGGAAAGGCTAGGGTGGCGAAGAGACGCGCGGCTGCAGAGTCATCGTCAAAAACTGACTGAGAAACTTTTGCAGGAGAAGGAGGATCGGTCCTCGGCCTCTTCGGCTCTCTTCCGTCCGCACTCTGAGACTCGTTCCCTCGGTGGTCAGCACCTGCTACGTCTTGAGATTTTCCTTTGGCCTTTCTCCTAACATCGTCTCCAGAACGAGAAACAGCCAAGCGAACAGAGGGACGCGCGGCTTTGCGATCGCTAGCTGGCATAGCAAGGACGAGGCTCGACGATACACGCGCAGATTTCTTTGGCAACGGGGCAGTGTTGCTCATCGTGGGGTTTGGAACCACATATGCGCTCGACACCAAATCATGGGCAGCGCTGGGCGTAGAAGTTGCCCTCGGCACCGAGGAATCTCTCGGCGGTGCAGATGCCTTCGAAGTACCCGCACTGCCGGCTGCTAAGTCTCGGAAAGACCTCTTCCCCATCTCTGACTGATCTACTTCGGGGGAATCTGGGAAGAAGAAGCTTAAAACTGAAGAACCACCGAAGAAAGCTCTCGCCTTCTCAATACGCCGCAGAGAGAAGTGTTTGTCCCAGTTGCACCCTTGAGATGCTAAAAGTGTATGGACAGCTTGCGTGTTGTCAGGAGTCTTAAGAATCTCGTTACTCACTGCAAAACCAACAAAAGAAAAAACTTAGAAGATAAATACAAGGAAAACAAGGAAAAATGAGCAATACGCAAGGCAGGGTCAGTCCTAGTCAATAAAATCAACTACCCTTCCTAGTCTATCTTGTTCGTATCAAGTCTACCCCTTCTCCCAAAGTCTCGCTACAGACCGGGACGTAGAAGAACAAGTCCGCCCATTGACAGTCTTTGCTAACAAAACCATTGAAGATCAGGAAATCCTTTCGAGGACTGATGTAGTACAACAGCTTGTCTTTGGGAGGAGAGCGACGAAGATCGAGATAGTTTCGCAGATGATGGACGGTCAGGGTCTCATCGCACTCATAACTTCGAATGAGGTACCCTACCAAGTGGCGAATCCCACGAGGAGTGATTTGTGAGATCGAAACGTAGAACTTCACAAGGAACTCAAGGATTACGAGTGGAATGGGAAACCAAAGGTACGCAGCATCGAAAAACTCTCGTATAGCGTGAAATAACCTTCCGGAGGTTGGTCAGCACGGTCAGAGGGCGATGGAACCCTGAGTTCTATCTCATCGGAAATGGAACACTTTTGCCTCATAACACCAAGTGCCTTCTCGTCCGAAATAGTCGAACCTGGTGGATCCGGAATTTTGAACTTTTTTGGACGTGGTTTTTTTTGAGATCGACGGGGAGCTCGTCTCCTCGAACCGGACTGATGAACGAGTCTCCTCTGCTCCACGGCATTGTCGAATTCCTCCATTTCGGCTTTAACATCCACAAGGATTGGCTCATCGGCAGTTAGCTCGTCATCGCCAATTATAATGTCATTTACTTGTTCGTCGGCAGTAGGCGGGCTACTTGGGTGCTTATCCGAAGCCTGGGATCCTTCTCTCTGTTTGGCACAAGGGCGCAACCAAGAGCTGGATCCAGCATCAGAACAGGCTTCCTCGGCGTGATTCACTGCATCACCAACACCAGTCGCCCTCGGCTTCAGAACGTTCTCCAAGAACAAATCAAAAGATGACGAGGATCCTGACATGGGAGATGACTTCGCAAAATCGACCAAGTATCAGACTGACAAGGTCAACGGCTAAGGATATACCCGGAGTGATCGGCCTCGGTTCTCTCTTTTGAAATAGGAGTGCTCGGCCTCGGCTCGTTCTTGCAAGCCTGGAGTGCTCGGCCTCGGCTCGCTCTCTAGAATCTTGAGTGCTCGTCCTCGTCCCAGACTGAAGTAACGACGTGGATAAAGCGCCGAGGACTCGCCTGGGAATACAAGACGCCGAGGACGAGGATCACCGATGGATCAAAGCGTTTCGACGAGAACTCAAAGATCGCCGTGGACTCGAACCGTTCGCGATATTGCCGAGGACTCGAATCGTTTGACGATTCGAAGATAACTCGAAAGTGCCGAGGACTCAAACGAAAGACAAAATGCCGCAGACTGGGAAATGG
Organism: Arabis alpina; assembly: GCA_900128785.1. Classification (NCBI taxonomy): domain Eukaryota; kingdom Viridiplantae; phylum Streptophyta; class Magnoliopsida; order Brassicales; family Brassicaceae; genus Arabis; species Arabis alpina. The sequence continues at coordinate 48,110,121 of LT669794.1, forward strand.
ATTCGAAAGAATGAGGACTCCTCGGTCCTCAAAAGGTCCTTGGTCTGGGTTTGACGAAGAATCGGGACCGCAGCGGCGGAGCAAAGTCGACGGGTGAAGAGAAACACTCGTGGGGGATGCTCTCTCGGCGGTCGTCAAAGGCGGAGGAGAGACGCAGAGATGAGAACCCTAGTTTTCTAAAAGGCAAAAAAATAATAAGGAGAGAGAAGAGAGAGAGAAAGGAAGGTTTACCTTTTTCTGGGAAGAATGAAGTTATGAAAGAAATGAGTAAGGGAGGTTGAATATATAGCCATTATTGCCGGACCTCAGCATTAATAACCCTCGGCAATCGGAGAGCAGCTTTTTCCAATTACGAAAGAGGTCAGTGTTTGTCGCGAAAAAGTGAAGCAACGGTGCAGAGGTAAAATTTCCCGCATCGAGCAAAAAGAAACTTTTCAAATCGTACGAATCGGGCTTCGAAGCACAACTCGCCAGCGTTTTACGTACGATGGAACGCTTTAACGAGACGCAAGCTCCGGAAACCTTTGCGGAACCAATTTCACGAAAGATTTTCAACCAAAAAAGCAGGACTGTTAGGCCTGTGCTGAGCTAAGCTTTAGACGCAAACATGAAAGCTCAGTTACCCGAATGGTATTGCTGGATATAGCCTCGTTCCGGACTCGGCCACGCTTTCTTGAGAATCTCACTCTCCCTTAGTCCTCCATAAACTCAGCACCATCCAAACTGATACTGCTGAGCTGGGGGGCTAACTGTTGGGGTCAAATCTCACCCCGTATGAGATTATCAAGAAAATGGCTAAGTGTCAAAACCGTACGCAGGACACCAAGACTAGCGCTGCAAGTTTCTGGGAGGACCTACGCTTATGAAAATGAGCACTGCATATGTGGAGAACGAGATCAGAAGGCCCAAGCTCCAGAAATGGCGCGGTGAGAGTCCTAGGACGACGTGGCAGCAAAGTAAATAAGTTGGGCCTAGACAACCTATCAGGCCTAGGCCCAGTACGAGGACGAGGACGAAAACCCTAAACAGCCGCCGACTATGGAAGGAGCATATCCCGGATAATTAGGTTTTTATTACTTATCTTTGAACAGGCCTGGCCGACTTAAGACATGTATAAATATATCTTGTAAGCCTCATTCAGAGGCACGACACAATTGGCGTACGCTTTACAAAACAGCAATAAAACAACTACTACCTCGATCTTTGCTAACGTGTTTTCACCCTAGAATTCTATGCTTCCTTAGAACTCTTGACAAGTTTATTGTGTAGGATCTAGCACTCACAGAAATTACAATGGTAGGATGAAGAGTCTGCTAAAAAAAAGGCATTCAAAGTGGTTGAAAGATGAATTTTGATTGTCTTTCTTTATCAGGCTTCTGTGGTTTCAATCATATAACTAAACATTAAATTGTGATGGTGTTGTGTTTTATGGATTCACTTTTATTTGATGTTTCGACGGTTTTGCATCATGTATTGATATATCATGGTTTTTACCATCTTTTGGCCATGATTTAACCCGGTTTTATCGAGTCTTTTAAGTATTTTTCTAGTGTTTTAGAGTGTTGGCAGGTTCGTGGATGAATGGAGCTTAATTAGTGATTATGGAGCATTTTGGAGCATCAAAGAAAGAGCAGTCGAAGTCGCAAGCTTAATGCAGAAAAGTGCAGAATTTTAGCTTCCCGTCGATCGACGGAGGCAACTGTTTCGCGAAGTAAGAGGAATTTTCCAATTTTGAAGATTTCCTTTTTACCCCACAAGTTCCAGAAGTTAACAAATAAATCTCAGCCCGAATTCTAGCCTATAAATACCTAATTTTCTTTTAGTGTTCATTAAGCTTTCTTTTATCAAAAACCTAGAGATTCAGAGACATTTTGAGAGTTAGGGAGACAAGTTTTCAGACTATTCAGATTTCTTCGAACCCTTCTGTAATTCTTTCTTACTCTATTTTAATGCAGTATTATTCAGCTATTGTGATTTGCTTTGCATCCATGTCTGAGTAATTTGCTTGTTAGGTTTAGGGTTTTTCAAAGGAATTAAGATGAATTGTTAGAATTGAATTCATGTTAGGATTATCTATTGGTTCTTCATCTAGATTGTTATAACCCTGATTTAGGATTGATCACCCTTGATTAGATATCTTAGGTTAATTAATTAGAAGCGGAAGCATCAATTGATAACCTGACCATAATCTTAGATGAGCAAAATCACCTATTCTTAAAGGAATTTGGATTAGGAATTTTGTGAACAATTGAAACCTGGACTTTAATGCTTGCATAAATTGATTGATTTTACAAAGGAATTTGGATTTCTAGGGTTTATGCATAGATAATTAATTCAACGGAAGTCGTTTAATTTTACATTAGAGTTTCAAGTTCGAGAACGGTTCTTCATTAAAATCCTGACAGTTTATTAATTCTACAGTTTATTAATTCTACAAATCCTGAGAAGACTCCTTCCACTGCACATCATGAAGCCAACAATCCTCTGATTCACAAGTTCCAAAAGATCCCCAAGGTGAAGCGCATAAAGCCCTCAAAACCATTCTCCAAGTTCAGAATTGTCTTTCCTTTGGAGTTGAGAGAGAGAGGAGAGGTAGTTGTCCAAGAGATGCTGAACAATACTATGAAGCTCTTTCCTGGTATTGTTCCTTGCAAGTCTGGGGGAGTGCACTTCAGAGATCCACCTCCAGCCTGAACTTCATACGTAGTCAAGCTAATGACTGTAAACAAGCGCTTGGTGGGAGGCAACCCACGGGTAAGTCTAATTATTTAGGATTTTTCTTCAATTTTCGGATTTTAGCACTAAAAAAAAAAAAAAAAAAAAAAATTAATTTCTAACTTCTTATTTTTCTTTTCTTTCACCAATTCAGGCTTAATTAACACTGGGGACAGTGTTGTTTAAGTCTGGGGGAGGTAGTTGCTAACATTGTTTTTTTATTTTGGAGTTCAAAAAAATATGTTTTATTTAGTCAAAACTTGTAGGGGATAATGACCTTTCCTAGGAATAGATGCTCAGTTTTGACGATTCTTAGTTGTTGCGACGAAGCCTTTGGATAGAGCGAATTCGAAACCAGATGATAGTACAGGTTCCCCTCTTATCGCTATTTGCAAAACGAAGTAGATCATACTCCAGACTAGTACACTTGATCTTCATCTCGCTATATTCTCTTTGATGATATCACGATAGTAATCGATCCAACATTCAGGACTTCTTATTCACTTTACCACTCTTTGTTGATCCTGAATGGCCAGCTCATTTTTAGTTGGTACCGAACCCCTAACCTTAACCATTGTTCAAGCCTCATGCGATCTTTTTCCTTTTGTTTTATGTGTAGGCAAGTGTATAAACTCCGGAGAGAAAGAGGTCCGACGCAGTTTTTCATTCACAAAATTGCACAAGATGAGGATTTGGTTGGAGTACTTGATAGAGAGCAGAAATGCTAAGCATTCCTTGGGATTTGACGCATAATAATGGTAATTTTCGAGACTAACATTTTGTAAGATCATTTCCCCCCTTAGAGTTATTCAGCTAAAAAAAAAAAAAAAAAAAAAGATATTTATTTCGAAAATATAGTAAGGGAAAGGGAAATGATCATCTTTATAAGTCTCTAGCTTCAACAAAAGTCCCAAGGAATGGAGATGTTGGATGTGGATAGTGGAACATGTTATATAATGGTGTTTGGTTCCTGATTACGATTTGGAGGAGAGTGCAATGTGAATGAGAAACTGTGGGCGTCAACTGGACCCGTCTCTCTCTTGTGATTATGCATAATGTCTGCATCCACCAAATAAAATCTGGTAACCCTAAACACTTTAGCTCCACTTAAACACAAAAGCCTTTAACATCACACCTAGCCCTTTTACTTGGTTGATATCATTAGAGAGAATTCCATCATCACTTTGATCAAGTGGGCGACAGTTAGGAGGATGTGAAACTAATGGGTTTGCAGGTTAAGATTTGAGGCCCAACCTATGATGGTTGAGATTCGTGACCGCCAAAGGTACTTTGTTTATATGCAGCGAAAGAGTCAAAGAAACGAAAGCAATGTTCTAAAGGATAAGTGAGTTCCCGCGATTTTCAAACCTCGACTTCATTCTTAGTCTCTAGTTTGCTTGAGGGCAAGCAAAAGCTAAGTCTGGAGGTTGATATATCATGGTTTTTACCATCTTTTGGCCATGATTTAACCCGGTTTTATCGAGTCTTTTTAGTATTTTTCTAGTGTTTTAGAGTCTTGGCAGGTTCGTAGATGAATGGAGCTTAATTGGTGATTATGGAGCATTTTAGAGCATCAAGGAAAGAGCAGTCGAAGTCGCAAGCTTGATGCAGAAAAGTGCAGAATTTTAGCTTCCCGTCGATCGATGGAGGCAACTGTTTCGCGAAGGAAGAGAATTTTCCAATTTTGAAGATTTCCTTTTTACCCCAAAAGTTCCAAAAGTTAACAAATAAAGCCCAGCTCGAATTCTAGCCTATAAATACTCAGTTTTCTTTTAGTTTTCATGAAGCTTTCTTTTATCAAAAACCTAGAGATTCAGAGAGATTTTGAGAGTTAGGGAGACAAGTTTTCAGACTATTCAGATTTCTTCGAACCCTTCTGTAATTCTTTCTTACTTTATTTAATACAGTATTATTCAGCTATTGTGATTTGCTTTGCATCCAAGTCTGAGTAATTTGCTTGTTAGGTTTAGGGTTTTTCAAAGGAATTAAGATGAATTGTTAGAATTGAATTCATGTTAGGATTATCTATTGGTTCTTCATCTAGATTGTTATAACCCTGATTTAGGATTGATCACCCTTGATTAGATATCTTAGGTTAATTAATTAGAAGCGGAAGCATCAATTGATAACCTAACCATAATCTTAGATGAGCAAAATCACATATTCTCAAAGGAATTTGGATTAGGAGTTTTGTGAACAATTGAAACCTGAACTTTAATGCTTGCATAAATTGATTGATTTTACAAAGGAATTTGGATTTCTAGGGTTTATGCATAGATAATTAATTCAACGGAAGTCGTTTAATTTTACATTAGAGTTTCAAGTTCGAGAACGGTTCTTCATTAAAATCCTGACAGTTTATTAATTCTACAATTTATCTTTGCTTGCGAATTTCCCAAAAACCTAGATTTTGTTTAATTGAATTCTTAAGAACCAACAAACTTTCTTTGCTTTGAATTATTTCTTGTTTTTACTTTACTTTATTTGCTTAGCTCAATTCGAAGTCATTTATCATATCGTTTGATTTGACTCCCAGTGATTCGACCCCTACTACGACGACCTCTTAATTTGAGAGAGTAGCTCAGGGTAAATTTGAGCATATCATGTATTCAATGAATGAAATATAAGAAGAAGTTTTCTAATCAGTTTGTGTGTATGCATGGTGGTCACATGGAAATGACCGCAAGAAGCAAAAATATATTTTAAAAATATTTACTCAAACTCTAGAAATCACATTGCGAAAATTTTATTTCTAATGCTGCTTTTTTGTTTTGTTTTATATGAACCACATCGATGCAAGACTCAACCAAAATCGAGATTTATGCATGGGAGAATTCTATCAAAAGACTTAAACCTAGAGATCTAACAAGTCAATGGGAGTGGTGCAATATACAAAGAGAAGTTTACTTTATATATGAAGCTCTTTGTCCTTCTTCATTGTCTCTATTAAGTGAAGAAAAAAGAGATGCATTTCTCTTCAATTAATGGAGATGGTGAAGAACACAAAGAGCAGGATAGAAATTAAACTTCTCTTCTCGTATTTTGTGATCGAAGAAGAAGAAGATGATGCATTTGTTTAACCCAAACACATTCTCTAATTTTAATTTTTTAGTTTGTAAAAGATAGACAAAAATTTAATTACGGTTTATGTTGGCTTGTGTTATTTTTTTGACCATTTGGAAATGAAAAATATACCTTAATTCTTTTATTGTCCTCTGTAACGCAAAAAGCTTTAATGTGAACGTTCTACCACAAAAAAGACTACTAGTTACTTGCACACTTGTTATACTCTTTTTTGGTTGTGTTGAATCCTTAAGATCGAATCTTTTTACCTGCACATTTGTTTAAAATGTATGTAGACAAACTCATTCTCGTTTGTTACCAGATCCACTATTCGAATCGACAGACATAAACACATTTTCATGTCCGTGATTTTACATTTTATGTGATTTGATATGATCAGCTCGGTTGCGATTGATTGACAGCTAATTAACTCTGATCTGGACGTTGTTGAAGTGATCTAGCAGTGAAATAACATCTTCCACCGATAAAATCTGAGTCAAATACATAATTTAGTTTGACAACATTCACACATCATCATTTTTATCACACCATCTTTCTTCTTCACCTTATTCCATTTTCTCTACCAAAACATACAAATGTAATACCACAATATGTTTGTGTTAATGTTATTGGTCTTTTTGGGTCAAATTCTTGATCACAGATTTTGTTAATTTTCTTGGCTATGTATAATATTATAGCTGTTGTTTTTGCTTTTTCATTTTAACAATTATTTCATTTTAATACAAATTAGAAAATACAGTTTAAGGTATAGTCAAATATAAGAATACATTCTTTTATTTTTGTCGTAAGAATATATTGTTTTAAGGAAACAAATCTATATATTGTTTTAGGTAGTCAAATGTTTTTCCATAATTTCTTAAATTCTCTCGCCATCTATCATCACCTAGCTAACACCTCAGCTTATGGTCATATCTCTATCTTGTCGATATCCTCTCGTGTGTATATAAAGCACACTATAGGTTTACATATTCTTAAGTCTCTCATAAACAAACCCTTATAATTTCAATGAGATCTTTCTTTCGATTTCTCTAGATTTTCTTTGTAAAATTACCCTAACCATTAGCGTTCCTCTCTACTAGTATTTTCTTCATCGTTTTTACTAATATTCTCGGAGCCGAAACCTAAACTAATCCCCAAAACCCATAGAAATCCGGATTTTCTATCTACTGAATGCGTCTAAAGGTGGCCAAAACGATTGAAATCACAATGAGAGAATCTAACTCTGCTAAAGAAAGGTATTCAAAGTGGTTGAAAGATTATTTTTGAATGTTTTTCTTCCGCAGGGTCCTTATTCTCTTACTGTGATTTTAAACATATATATAGAACTAAACATTAAATCGTGGTGGTATAGTGTTTTATGGCTTTACTTTCATTTTATGTTTCGACAGTTTTTGCATCATCTATTCATCAATGAATGAAATATAAGAAGAAGTTTCTCTCATCAGTTAGTGTGTATGCATGGTAGTCACATGGAAATGACCGCAAGAAGCAAAAACATGTTTCAAAAATATTTAACTCAAACTCTAGAAATCACCTAGCGAAAATCTTATTTGTAATGCTGATTTTTTTATTTTGTATATCCACACATGCATGCAAGAAACTCAACCAAAATCGGATTATTCTATCAACAGACTTTAACCTAGGGATCTATCATGTCGATGGGAGTGCAATATACGAAGGAGAAGTTTACTTTATATATTAAGCTCTTTGGTTTTCTTCGTTGTCTCCATTAAGTGAAGAAAAAGAGATGCATTTCTCTTCAACTAATGGAGACGGTGAAGAAGACAAAGAGCATGATAGAAATTAAACTTCTCTTCTCGTACTTTGTGATAGAAGAAGATGATGATGATGCATTTGTTTAACCCAGAGCCGTCTCTACTTTCGATTTCTTAGTTTGTAAAAGAAAGACAGAAATTTAATTACGGTTTATGTATGTTGGCTTGTAGTTTTTTGACCATTTGGAATTGAAAAATACACTTATTTTTTTACTGTCCTCGGCAACACAAAAGACTACTGGTTGTATACTTACATGCACACATGTTCTACTCTTTTTTCGTTGTGCTTGCATCCTTAAGAATCGTTTTTTGTTTAAAATGTATGCTGGTGATCCTCAAGACAAAATTAGTTTATCCTGGGTTCTTGTTCTTCATAATCACTTTTTTATGGTATTTGTTTGTTGTTAGATTTTCTCCAACTTAGACCTCTTTACTAAATCTCGAGCACTTCTGTTTATTTGTTTCACTCAAAATTTGTTTTAAGTTTAGAGAAACATGATCTAAGATTTCAATCATAGAACTAAACATTAAATTGTGATGCATCATCCATTTAATGAATGAAAAGATTGATGCATTTGTTTAACCCAAACACATTCTCTATTTTCGATTTTTTAGTTTGTAAAAGAAAGACAAAAACTTAGTTATGGTTTATGTTGACTTGTGTTATTTTGACTAGGGGTGGTTAATCTAGGTTTTTTTGTTGAATTTAAGTTACAAAAGATAATGTATGTTTTATTTTGAGTTTATGAATTATTTAATTTATTTCATTTGCGTTAATAATTTATTTTAGATATTACTATCACTCAATTAACCGAATCCAATCCAAAACCTAAATAACATGAATAAAACTAGATTTAAAATCACGTTATACCACAAAATCGCGTTTACAAATCGCACTAGTGTTAGGTTGTGATATTTTTATCAGACTTTTTGGTTGGGACCGAGAGACGTCGGAACACAAGTGACCGGCAATGATAAGGCAACAAAGCAAAGTGCGTGTAGGAGTGGGTGACCACTTGCCTCTGAGATCATAAAAACGTTTTTTAAAAATACCGAAACTACCCGTGGTTTGGTCTAAGATTCTCATCTCCCTACCCCCACCCAATCACACAAGCCCCTTACCACAATCCTCCACTTCTCTTTCCGAGTACGCATAACTTTTCTATAACTAGTTTGACTAAATGAACTTTCATGTCCACAGAACGCAGCTAAGCTTAACTATTTGATCTCCTCAACTTCTGTAGCTCTCCTTTTGCATCTGCTACCTTCATCTTTCTCCAGCTGGTCAATAAAACAATTCATATTATGCATACTACCAACATAGATGTATAAATAGGAAAAGCTTCTTTATCATTGCAATTCGTATAAAAAGAAGCATGAATCTTTTCATTGAACACAAGCTTGGTTAAGTTTAACCCTGCCAAACGTAACTATACCACTACAATCCAATCTATATAATCCCAACTTCATTCATAATAAACCCCAAAAAATCACCGCTACATTATCTATGCTTTTGATTAGATACTACAAACTGTTGTTGAGTTTGAAATGATACAAGTCAATCAAACGGAGACAACTAGACAATGCAAGAGCCTACTACATGGATTGGTATGCACAACATCAACCCACTCCACATTTCCCCAAACCTCACCTCCATTGCATTTTTCCATCATGATTTCAGCGCACCAAATCTTCTTCGTATCATAGTGATTATGCTTTGTATACTCTTCCCAAATAAGTAAGAATTTCCCACCAAAGCTAACTAATCTTTTCCTACAACTACTTGAGCCACCATTCTTCTTGTAAATTTTTCGAAGTGATTCTTACCCTTTAACCTTTATTCATTTTTCATCATTCATGTCATACCACTGACACAAGCATTCATTTGAGCAGTACGATACATTCTCAATCACACATTCTGACCTCGGAAACTCTACACTCCCATCTTCACAGCATTCCCATTTATCTATCGATGTGAGATCGAACTGTGTCGAGCTCAGTGGAGGAGAGTAGTGACCTGAAGCTTTTGCAAACGATTGAGAGAGTCGGATAATAAGATCTCGGGATCCAAGCTAAGTAATTGACGGTGATTTCGTCTGGGAGTAAAGAAAACGATGGAGTTGAAGACGGAGGAGGTAGCGACAGTGGTGGTGAGTAACTCTTTGTCTTCTTCTTCTTCCTCTTCGTCGTCTTCCTTTTCAATACATGTAACACAAATTGAAATTTGGAATCAGGAGATTTGCTTTCCCCTATAACTTTCTTCTTGTATTTGTACCACAGATATAACAATGTTTTCTAAGAATCTCCTCGCTGAATTAGGTAACTACAATTTCACCTGAAGTTTACGAGGGAAGACTAAACATATTCAAAGATAAATACTAATTTTCCGTAGCTAGTTTAAAAAAATGAAATTTCATGTTAACAAAGTTAACCATAACTAATTAACATCCTTAACTCTTGTTGATTCCTTCTCCTTTCTCCAAGTATTGAACGATACATTCAAATTATACATAGCAAATATATGTGTACAAGGGAAGACTACGGGCCTAACTGGGAAAACATACATTAATTGAAATGGACTGCATAAACCTACGTCGACATTTCAACATGACAAATTGTTCTTTTTTATATGCTGTTCAGTTTAGATAAATGTATGAACTCATATCAATTACCTTGTAGAATCTTATAAGCGTTGAACCAATGTTTTCCAAAAATGTATGCATCTCTATCTAATACTTCATACAGTTCAACAAAACCCAGTTGCTAAAAAACCTTTAAAAAGGATCCTAACTATGGATTTTTGGTTTTTCATGAAATCTCTACTATTTAGAAAAGAAAGACTCAGAAACCAGAACGATTAGCACAAAACAATGAATCATATGAGCAATCAACAAAGCATTAGACAAATATAATACCAAAAACAAATACGAATTTGCCGAAGCTAGTTTGACAAAATGAAGTTTCATGAACCTGACTGTTAACTAAATAGCTAATTAATCTCCTTCATTCTTGTTGCTCTCCTTGTGCATCTGCTTCCTTCTCCTTTTCTCCAACTGGTCAAAGATACATTCATGTTATACATACTAACATTAACATCAATGATTATGTATTAGGGAAAAAATACTTTCTAAACCGCATAGAAGAAGCATCTAACTTTTTCATTAAACAAAACAAACTCAAACATTCCATTGACCTAACAAACATGGACATACAGTATGTATATATGCTTTGAAGATAAAGACCTAACTTGGGACATTGACCAAACATGGATCTATTTTGCCAAAGTTGAGGATTAAAACGACTTAAAAATACTACACTATCTATGCTTTTAATTAGATCCTACAAACTGTATGTTGATAGACAATCAAAGAGCATACAAGATGTGGGAACTGTATGCACAACACCAACCCACTCCACATTTCCCCAAACCTCACCTCCATCACGTTTTTCCACCACGATTTCAGCGCACCAAATCTTCTTCATACCATTGGCAATACCCCATTTATACGCTTCGTTCCCTTCCCACATAAGTAAGAGTTTCCCACCATAGTTAACTAGTTTCTTTCTAGTACTAAAACTTACGCCATCATTCCTCAAATACTTGTATCCTAGTGAGTCTAACCCTTTAACCTCTTTCCAAATTTCATCCTTTTCGTCACACCACAGACATATGGGTATGACCTTACCATAGCGGTACAATACATTCTCAATCACACATTTTGACCTCGGAAACCTTGTACTCCCGTTCTTACAACGTTCCCATTTACCTTGCTTTATCTCGTAAGCATACATATTGTAATCAGCCTCAACGTAAATCTTTCCTTCCCTCTCTTCAAGTTGGGGAAAGTAACAATTACGTACGTCAGTACCCGGATCGGGAAGCTGTTCCCAAGCGTGAGTCTTTGTGTCGAATACCTCAGCCCATGGTTCATCATTGCACCCTCCCATTACATAGATTTTCCCATCGTAAACACATGTTAAGGCATTCCTACGCGCTACATTCATGTTAGGAGCATCACGCCAAGTGTAATTATGACAATTGAGGATTCGTACGGCCGAGGATGGTGCTTCGTTGACTGGTCCACCGATGAGATAAATTTCAGAACCAACAGCTATGGTGGAGTCTATATGCGCAGGAAAATTAGAAGGCGGAATTGGAACCAACAACTTGCCAGTCGTCTTCTTCTTCTTAGTCACGGAGGAGTTGGTTAGGGTTCGATTAGGGTTTTGAGAGAGGGTAAACCATTGGGGATTTTGATGACTATAATCCCATATACAGACATAGAGACACTGTTCGGTGCTTCCGATGTAAGATCGCTCTGTGTAGAGCTCAGTGGAGGTGATAATCGAGTGGAAGCTTTTGCAAACGCTTGAGAGCCTCGGGTAATAAGACCTCGGGATCCTGGCTAAGTAATTGACGATGATTTCATCTGGAAGCGAAGAAAACGACGGTGGCAGCGAAGTTGGTGGTGAGAAACTCTTCGTCTTCGTCTTCCTCATCTTCTTCTCTGGTGGGAGGTTCATTGTTGCGGCAGATAGATTCATTGTTGTGATTTTGTGAAATATGAATGTGATTGAGAAAAGGTGCAAAAACATTAAAATGTCACAAACTGATTTTTTAGTTTTACACTTTTACTAGGTCTCTAACCCGCATAAAATCGCGCGGAGACTAATTTTGCAAATCAAATTTTATACATATATTAAAAATACATCAATGTCATTTTATTAATTATTACGCAAATATAGTAATATACAAAATTCGAAGAAAAAATTCTTTATCATTGAAAAACATTGGAACTATAGATCTTATATCATCAATATTTGTATTACACACACTTTAAATTCTAGAAGATAAAATAGTTTTCTTTTTATTTATCAATTTTCAGATTTCATTAAATGGCAGAAATGTGATCACAATGTAACAAAAGAATAAGAAAATGAGGAACATAATGATACATACATACATAATGAGGAAAATTCCTTCGTTAAACGATCATGTGTTTCATCATGTGTTACAAATGGTTTTAAATTGCATGGATATAAGTTTACCCATTCAAATGAAAATTAAAATTACAAAAAAGTAAAATATACAATTTTATAATTTACAGATTTATTTTCCGAAAAATCACCATTTGAGCATCATTTAAAAAGTTATAACTTTTTAGTTAATTTTATATCGCAATTATTTAATTGTAATTATATGATATATTGTAAGAACTTCTTTAATAGGAAAAGGATCAATACTTTTTAGAAATTATTTTAAAATAATAATAAGACGTTTTCTATCATTATTTGTTATGAAATTTTTTTTATATTAGAAGCAATTAATGTAATAAACGTTCTACACAAAAAACTATATAAAAATAAATATTTTGAAAAGATACAAGTCTAAAGATACGATTCGAAAGACATAACTCTACAAAATAACCAGAAACGGTTATTTTTTTAAAGACACAACCCTAAGAATTTGAGAAGACGTCAAAATAATAATAAAAAAGTTATTATTGACGAAAAGACACATCTAGCCGGAAAATCGATCTTTACGAAAGGACACAACTCTTCGATAATTTATTTCGAAAAGACACGATCCTTCAAATTTGAATAGACACAACACTTCAAAATAAAAAATTATCCAATTGTTCAAAATCACAAACGTGACTCTTAACTCTTTTTGCTCCAAAGGCCTCTGCTTCCTTCTACAATTTCACCAGAAGTTTACGAGGGAACACTACACATATCCAAAGATCAATACGAATTTCCCGTAGCTAATTTGACAAAATGAAGTTTCATGTTAACAAAGTTAACCATAACTAATTAACATCCTTAACTCTTGTTGTTTCCTTCTCTTTTCTCCAACTGTTGGATAGCAGAGAGTCTACCTATGAATTTTTGGTTTTTCATGACATCTCTGCTTTCTAGAAAAGAAATACTCAGTAACCAAAACCAAAACGATTAGCATAAAACAATGAATCATAGGTGTAATCAACAATTTTTTTTGATAAATATAACCCAAAACAAATACTAATTTGCCGTAGCTAGTTTGACAAAATGAAGGTTCATGTTCACAAACTAAATAGCTAATTAATCTCCTTCACTCTTGTTGCTCTCCTTGTGCCTCTGCTTCCTTCTCCTTTTCTCCAACTGGTCAGAAATACATTCATGTTATACATACTAATATTAACATATATGGGAAAAACTACGTTCTAAACCCTAAAATTGGCAAATCGCATATATAAGAAGCATTAACTTTTCATTAAACTAAATAAACTCAAACCTTCCATTGACCTAACAAAAATGGACCTATGTATATATGCGGTGCACAGGAAGAAGATATGACATTGACTTAAACATGGATCTATTTTGCCAAAGTGGAGGAATAGAACGACGTTTTTCCCTATATGTATATAAAATACTACACTATCTATGCTTTTAATAAAATCCTACAAACCGATGTTGAATTCGAAACAATTTGATCATACCTTGGATACAAGTCAATCAAACAGAGACAGCTAGACAATGCAAGAGCCTACTACGTGGATTGGTGCTTGTATGCACAACATCAACCCACTTAACATTTCCCCAAACTTCATCTCCATTGCGTTTTTCCAGCAGGATTTCAGCGCACCAAATTTTTATCATACCATTGGGAACGGGATTACGAATTTTAAACACTTCCCAAACAAGCAAGAGTTTTTCACCATAGCTAACTAGTTTTCTAACACTATTACTTGAGCTACCATGCCTCTTGTACTTGTTTCGTAGTGAGTCTAACCCTTTAACCTCTTTCCAGTTTTCATCCTTTACGTCACACCACTGACACTTGGATTGACCACGACTACCATAGCGGTACAATACATTCTCAATCACACATTCGGACCTCGGAAACGTTGCACTCTCGTTTACACAACATTCCCATTTACCTTGCTTTGTGTCATAAGCATACCAATTCCCCAACTTAATATTTCCTTCCTTCTCTGCGATTGTGTAAATCCACGAACTACGTACCTTAGTACCCGGTTCGGGAAGGCGTTCCCAAATCTGAGTCTTTATGTCAAAAACCTCAGCCCACGTTTTATCTAATCATGTGCACCCTCCCATTACATAGATTTTCCCATTGTAGAAACATGTTAAGGCACTCCTACGGGATACATTCACGCTAGGAGCATTACGCCAAGTGTGACTGCGAAAATCGAGGATTAGTTAGATATGTGCTAGCCAAGTTGGTTCTTGGTAGAGTGAGCTTCTTGTGTACACATTTCTTGGGTGGAGGTTACTATTCTAGAATAGCTCATGGGATCGTTCCCTTGGTCGCTCTCATATGGTACATGTGGTGCGTGTGATCAAGAACTTTACGGACTTTGCCGTTGACGTGCTAGAAATAGGCCTCCCCGGAAAAGGTTCTAGTCCAAATTTGTTGGCCTTGAGCAATCTTGATCCTTGTTTTTTGCGTCTATCTCTCTGCTATGGATTAGTTAAGAGCAAACATCGCCGTCATCACTTTGCCAATTCTGTAGGCTTGTGGCTATGCCGAGTGACGGACTGGAAACGGCCTTGCTTTGCTTTATGTGTCCTTGTTTTTAATTATTTTTTGGCTTGGACACATTAAATAGGTTAACCGTTTTTCATAAACTTATTCATGTTAAATGAAATATTTACCTTTTCTTGAAAAATATAACCATAATGCTTCACATATCTAATGCTTCATATACTATTGAAGAAAACGCAATTCTTCAAAACGAAAAACAAAGAACCTTAGAGAGATAAAAATTGTTACTTTGTAGAAAAGAAAGACTTAGTACTCAGAATGATTAGCATAGAAACAATGAATAATATTCGTAATCAACAAAGGATTAGATAAATACTCCCTCCATTCCTTAAAGATAGATGTTTAAGGTTATGCACACTTATTAAAATAACGCATTGACTTCTACGAAATACAGTTTACAATAAAGTTTAACCAATAGTGTTTCAGTATTTGTTTTGAAGTTTGTAAAAATGCATAGAAAACAGTAAAAACTCTATCTTTTTGGAACAAAATCATTTTGTAAAGTTTGTATCTTTTAAGAACAGAGAGAGTATAAGCAAAAACAAAACACTAATTTGCCGTAGCTAGTTTGACAAAATGAAGGTTCATGTTCACAAACTAAATAGCTAATTAATCTCCATCACTCTTGTTGCTCTCCTTGTGCCTCTGCTCCCTTCTCCTTTTCTCTAACTAGTCAAGGATACATTCATGACCTAACCAAAATGGACATATAATTAGTGACATTGACCAAATGTGGATGAAGATACTACACTATCTATGCGTTTAATTATATACTACAAACTGATGTTGAATTCCAAACGAATTGATCATACCTTGGATACAAGTCAATCAAACGGAGACAACTAAACAATCAGAAAACATACATGCCGATGATGCAGGGACTGTATGCACAACATCAACCCACTCAACAATTCCCCAAACTTCATCTCCATTGCGTTTGTCCAACATGATTTCAGCGCACCAAATTTTCGTCATACCATTGAGCTTACGCTTTTCATACACTTGCCAAATAAGTAAGAGTTTCCCACCATAGCTAACTAGTTTTGGAACACTGTCACTTGAGCCACCATTCCTCCTGTACTTGTTTCGTAGTGAGTTTAACCCTTTAACCTCTTTCCAACTTTCATCCTTTACATCATACCATTTACACATGGATTGACCATTCGTAACGTAGCGGTACGATACATTGTCAATCACAAATTCTGATCTCGGAAACATTTCACTCTCGTTTACACAACATTCCCATTTACCTTGCTTTGGGTCGTAAGCATAACTAATATATAGATTCCCCAACTTAATCTTTCCTTCCATCTCTGTGACTGTGTAAATGGGATACACACGTATATCAGTACCTGGATCGGAGAGGCGTTCCCAAGTCTGAGTTTTTATATCAAAAACCTCACCCCACAATTCCTCTAATCCTTTGCACCCTCCCATTACATATATTTTCCCATCGTAAACACATGTTAAGGCATTCCTACGAGCTACATTCATGTTAGGAGCATCACGCCAAGTGTGATTACGACAATCGAGGATTCGTACGGCGGAGGATGGTGGTTCGTTGACTGGTCCACCGATGAGATAAATTTCAGAACCAACAGCTATGGTGGAGTCTATATACGCAGGAAAATTAGAAGGCGGAACTGGAACCAACAAATGTCCAATCGTCTTCTTCTTCTTAGTCACGGAGGAGTTGGTTAGGGTTCGATTAGGGTTATTCCAGAGGGTAAACCATTGGGGATTACTAAAATCCCATATACAAACATAGAGACACTGTTCGGTGCTTCCGATGTAAGATCGCTCTGTGTAGAGCTCAGTGGAGGTGATAATCGAGTGGAAGCTTTTGCAAACGCTTGAGAGCCTCGGGTAATAAGACCTCGGGATCCTGGCTAAGTAATTGACGATGATTTCATCTGGAAGCGAAGAAAACGACGGTGGCAGCGAAGGTGGTGCTGAGGAACTCTTCGTCTTCGTCTTCGTCTTCTTCTTCTCCGGTGAGAGATTCATTGTTGCGGCAGAGAGATTCATTGTTGTGATTTTGTGAAATACGAAATATTATAGCTCTATCTGGTTTTTCATTTTAATACAAATTAGAAAATATAGTTTTAGGTAGTCAAATTTTGATCGAAAAAGAAAAAGTTTTAGGTAGTCAAATATAAGAATATTTTGTTTTAAGGAAACAAATCTATATATTGTTTAAGGTAGTCAAACTGTTTTCCATAATTTCTCAGATTTTCTCACCATCTATATCACCTGACACCTCAGCTTATGGTCCTATCTCTATCTCTAAATTCTCTTCTTCTAATTTCTTGTTTTTATCCTCTCGTGTGTATAAAAAGCACACTATTGGCTCATGTCTTCTTCATTCTCACAAACAAACCCTAAACAAACCCTAATATTTTCTATGAGATCTTTCTTTCATTTTCCCTAGATTTACTTCGAGTTTTTTCCATGAAATGAGCCTAACCATTAGTGTTCCTCTCTACTAGTATATTCTTCATCGTTTTTACCAATATTCTCCTCGGAAACCTAAACTAATCCCCAAAATCTATACAAATCCAAAAATGATTGAAATTACAATGTGAGGATGAAGAGTCTGCTAAAAAAAGGCAATCAAAGTGATATAGTGGTTGAAAGATGAATTTTGCATGGTGGTCACATGGAAATGACCGCAAGAAGCAAAAATATATTTTAAAAATATTTACTAAAACTCTAGAAATCACATTGCGAAAACTTTATTTCTAATGCTGATTTTTTGTTTTGTTTTATATGAACCACATGGATGCAAGACTCAACAAAAATCGAGATTTATGCATTGGAGAATTCTATCAAAAGACTTAAACCTAGAGATCTAACAAGTCAATGGGAGTGATGCAATATACAAAGAGAAGTTTACTTTATATATGAAGCTCTTTGTCCTTCTTCATTGTCTCTATTAAGTGAAGAAACAAGAGATGCATTTCTCTTCAATTAATGGAGATGGTGAAGAAGACAAAGAGCAGGATAGAAATTTAACTTCTCTTCTCGTATTTTGTGATCGAAGAAGAAGAAGATGATGCATTTGTTTAACCCAAACACATTCTCTAACTTTGATTTCTTAGTTTGTAAAAGATAGACATAAATTTAATTACGGTTTATGTTGGCTTGTGTTATTTTTTTGACCATTTGGAAATGAAAAATATACCTTAATTCTTTTATTGTCCTCTGTAACGCAAAAAGCTTTAATGTGAACGTTCTACCACAAAAAAGCCTACTAGTTACTTGCACACTTGTTATACTCTTTTTTTGGTTGTGTTGAATCCTTAAGATCGAATCTTTTTACTTGCACATTTGTTTAAAATGTATGCAGACAAATTCATTCTCGTTTGTTACCAGGTCCACTATTCGAATCGACAGACATAAACACATTTTCATGTCCGTGATTTTACATTTTATGTGATTTGAGATGATCAGTTTGGTTGCGATTGATTGACAGCTAATTAACTTGATCAGTCTGATCTGGACGTTGTTGAAGTGATCTAGCATTGAAATAACATCTTCCACCGATAAAATCTGAGTCAAATACATAATTTAGTTTGACAACATTCACACATCATCATTTTTATCACACCATCTTTCTTCTTCAAAACATATATTAGCCGAGTATGATATGTTCATCAAATTTACTAATTTAACATGAGACGAAATGAAGGTCAAAATTTATAGACCAAAGTAAAAAGAGAAAGTAGTCGAGTAAAATAAATTTAGATATTAAAATTGATTATTTGCTACATTTATAATATACACAACCTATATTGGAAGTAGAAAATGGAAAACTATTAAATCAAAAATTAAAAAATATATGACAAAATGAAAACTATTAAATCTAGATAAGATTTAAAATGTAAGAAAAAAAAACATATACACACATTTTCTCACTTTTTGTGATTATTTAGAAACAAAATATTTAAATATTATTCCCTCTGATCTTAAATAAGTGTCGTTTTGACACAATGCACACATATTAAGAAATAAGGTTAAAAGTTTTTCTTTCTACCCTTAAACTGTATTTAATTACATATTTTCTTAATTATTAGACTATTTGATTGAGGTTAAAAATAGAATATCTAGTCAAAATACACAAACATTTTTTCTATCAAACAAATTGTGTCAAAACGACACTTACTCAAGATCGGAGGGAGTAACATTTTATGATAGAGTTAATGTACTAATTTTATTTATGTTACCTATTTTCAAAATAATATGTTAGTTTATGTAATTGTATTTTCTGAGGTTCATGTTGTAATGTAAAGATCCAAGTTTAAATTTTTGTGACTGGATATTTATTAAAAATTATCAAATATATAAGGAAATTTATTTTAAAATTTACTTTTTTAAAAATAATTGATGTTTATTTATAAAACACATTCAATTTCAAAGTATATAAGAGTTCATATATGATTTAAAACCTTAGCATTCATTGAGATGAATTATTTTTATAATTGTTTGAAGATTTAAACTCATTATTGATTTTTTTACTCACGGTTAACAAAACGTAACTTAAGACTATATTAACGGGGTTTTAATTTAGAATATAACTATACAGGTATAACTACACAAATTATCAATTTTAATATCTAATACCCGCATATTATGCGTGTCCTAATTTAATGTTGGGTTTAAAACGACCCGACCCGTTTTTTTTTTTAAAACAAGAAACCCTTGGTCTCGGACTAGCATTCCCATAAATGTTATCCTCAACAACCAAGCAAGCACAGAAAACCAACAACAGCGGATAACCGAAAAGGAATTCCAATAAAATCTAAAGCAATCAATTCCAACAAAAAACCAAATGAATAATTCCAGCAACCTAAAAGGCTCTAAAACAGAAACGGAAAGAACAGACAACACCAAACTCGAGGCCCTAGATCATCTCCCTCTTCGTAGCCGTGATTCCATGATCACAATTTGCCTTTACCTGCATCACATGGGAAAAAGAGATGCGTGAGTATTATCATAAATACTCGGTGAGACAGTCATCCCATCAACGACTGCACACTCAGACACGATGGACCGCTCAAGCAAACATCCAACAAACAGCACACAAACACAAAAACAAGGCTCAACCACAGCCAACCAGACAGGCTGTCGATCGACACTACCACTAGGCGTCGATTGACACCTTCTGTACATGCCTGTCGATCGACACAACCTCTAGGTGTCGATCGACAGCCTCTGTTCTGGCCTGTCTTTCGACACACCTCGTGTGTGTCGTTCGATAGGTCTTGCGCAGAATCATGGGAAATCGATCATCATCCTCTCGGATCATATCCTCCTTTGGGTCAACACGAAACCTGCACGAAAACAGCAATCCACACACAACAAACACAATACACAGTCTCAAACAAACACATCAATATCAATCAATTCATTCAAAACCTATCAGCAAACAACCCTAACGAATCCACCGGCCCAGAAGTCATCGTCACGCGCTCACCTTAGCCTAATAGTTGCCTCAGACCTTAACCTCTAGCAACTCTCCTCCTTTGCTTGATGAACAAGGCAAACCAAACCAGTCGGTTAACCCAAACAGAAATAGTCGGTTAAACCAACCAACCAAACCAATCCGGTTAACTAAACCAATCTGGTTAACTAAACCAAACCAAACTAATCCGGTTAACTAAACCAAACCGGTTAACTAAACCAAACCAAACTAATCTGGTTAACTAAACCAAACCAATTGGAGGTTCTCCTAAACCTGATTAGGGTTTTCCAAAAAACAGAAAAGACACGCCAACTTCGAAAGAACACTGAGAACGGAGATTACCTCCGAAGCATGATCAGAAACCTGATCTGGAATCGTGAGACCGAGACCTTTCCTAACTATTTCTGGTTCGACAGGAAAACACCCACGAAGTGGACTGGTCGCAGATCCAATTCTGCATGAACCTCTCTCGGGAAAACCACAATAAATCTCAGAATACTCATCCAAAAGACAATCCGATTTCGCCTAAACCTAGATATAAGAGTGGAGAACTTACTCTAAAAGTTTTACTCCAATCCAAACAGGTTAGACAGTCCGATCCTCTGTTCTTCTAAAACGCGTCAGAACTGTCTTCATCTCATTCTTTTCTACAAACCACCACAAACAAACATCCTCTCTTCTCTTTCAATTTCTCAGTCTCTTCTACGTTTTATCTGCACAAAACGGAGGCTTCTCTCTTTATACTCAAGCCCTTGGGTTCACTTAACCCAAACCAGCCAAACCGAACAATTAAAACTAAACCATTCGGTCCAATTCAATTCTCTTTTCTAAATTTTGGTTCACAGGCGTTACAATTCTCTCCCACTAAAGATGGATTCGTCCTCGAATCCGCAAAACACAGCCACATGGCTAACCACCTGGCCAACCTGCCAGTAACACCATAGACTACATCTCCCAGACCCTCTCGAGGCTGACATCCGTCCTATGCATATAGACCCGTCTCAGACATTGATTGCCCATAGCTCATAACTCATAACCACCATCTAGCTCTCGGGATCATCACCCCTCAGCTCTCGGTGTCTAGTACCAACCCACCTCAGTCCGCACAGTCCTTACGGTGTTTGATACTCAACCATCTCCACACCTCAACCCATCAAGACACACAGTCTATCAAGCTCTCGTTATGCAGGGATCTCACTATACCTGGAGAGACGCATCTCTCAAAGATCTGCCAGAGGCCGCAACCTCCCAAACTATCTCCATACCCTCACGCTCTCAGTCCTCGCAATTCCCTGGAGAGACGCATCTCTCAAGATCTGCCGGAGACTCATCTCCAAGAAAGAACCCATGTCATCTCTGAGCTATGCAATCAATTCCTAACGTCTATAATGCACCTCTGACCGGAACTACCTCCCAAGGTCTCACATGATATTCCCAACCCGGAATACCATCACAATCGTGATCATCACAGATCACCCGAACCATCCCTCACCCCGGATGTCCCTGCAGAGTCTCTCCGGAACTAGACAGTTCTACCCACCATAAAACTTCTATCCCGAGACTCTCCAAACGCATAACACATATGCCCCGTTATAGTTCCACAGAAACTGGCAAGCTCTACTCACTATAAAGCTTCCATTCCGAGGTTCTCTAACCACAACCCACACGCAACACGTTAGAGTTCCTCCGAAATTGACAAGCTTTACTCGCTATAAAACTTCCATTTCAAGGCCCCCTAACCACACACATGACCATACCCAGGTCATCTGGACAACCCATCACACAGGTGCCCCTGTTAGAGTCTCTCCAAAATAGACAAGTTCTAACCACTATAAAACTTCTATTTCGAGATCCTCCAACCACCTACTCAAGGCTACCAAAGCCAAAACACAAGAACCTCATGGCTACACAGCCATTCGTCTGCACTCATGGCTACCACAGCCACCACACTCACATCATAAGAACTACACATCTTATGAAACCGGAAGAATGTCATAATCGTTTCGACTCCAACGAAAATACAAAATTCCAACCACATCACCACACCTGGTGATCACCATTAAACCAGACATTAGAACCCATGAGACCCAGTTTGCTTCACAAACCACAATCAAACCTTGTCTCATCTTAACCTCTGGTTCTCAAGTCTCTTCCTGGACACCGTCACAGTCCCACAAGACTTTCGACAACGGCACCCTTTTCCGGCGCAAGATCCTGACACTTCTCTCAAGGATCCTTACCGGCCTCAACTCTACCACCAAAAACTAAAGATGTGCAAGAGTCCTCACCACTACCTCCCAAGACCCATGTAGACACTTCCTAAGCTTCGCCACATGGAACATTCAAGAAAGTTCTGCATGATCTAAGGTAGCTCCACACGATAAGCAACTAGTCCCACTCGCTACACACCCCGAACGAGCCCAACAACCACCGCCTTGGCTTATCCTCTACAATGGATCCGCTAGAACCCTGCAACATCCCCACTCAGAGATACGCTCTATCTCCCACCTTAAACTCTAACTCAACTCCTCTCATCGACACGACTCCTCGGCCAATCAAGAGCCTCGTTCAAATTCAGTTCACAACAAGGATCTTCTCTGTCGTCTTTTGAACAAGATCTGCACACCTTGAAAGAAGCCATACCACTACTAGCCAGAAAGCCCTCGCAACTCAGAAGTGCACCTCAGATCTCTGTCTGACACAAAACTCGCTAGCACTTCAAGCCACCGCACTAACTCACTGACATAATCCATAACCCGAACCTCTGCTCCCTCGGTTACCTTAATGGTCAGAAAATGTGGTAACATAGACAGACGATCCGCAGTCACTCAAAGAACAACATGAGTCCAGGAAACCGGCAATCCTGCCGCAATATCCAAGGAAAACATGCCCCACTTCTCCACTGGAATGGGTAAACAGTCCCCACCAACATGCAACTTATCGCAAGCTGCGACCTAGTTAGCCACATCTTTCTTCATCCCGCTGAGTGATGGTACCATTTCCGATCACTATGCTTCTTAGTCACTTCCAAATGAATAGAGAAAACATGCTCACATGAGCCTCTCATCGGAATCTCCTGAAATAATCTGCCAACCCGAGAAAACTACTAATCTTAGTTGCATTCCTCGGTCTAGACCAAATCTCAGCTCGATTGCATTTTCACTGGATCCACAGAAACTCCACCTGCAGAAACAGTAAGACCCTGAAACAACCCATTTCCCTTGCCAGAAACTGCACTTACCCAACCTAGCAAACAGCTTTTGCCCTTGCAGCTTCCCCCAAAACTGCTCACTCCTTGCTCATGCTCTCCAAGACTCTTCGAATACACCAAGACGCCATCGATGAAGTTAATCACGAACTCATTCAGATTCTCCTAAAAGGCTTCACTCATCAACACGCAGTTGGTGCACTCGTCAACCCGAAAAGCATCACTACTAACTCAACACTACTCATAACTCGTCGAGAAACCCGTTTTCCTGACACCCACCTCATCAATAGAACTCTGGTGTTACCCGGATGCCAAGTCAACCTTGAAGAACCAAGTAGCGCCTAACAATTGATCCAACAACTTATCAATTCAAACTTGTTCTTCGTAGTGACTCAGTTAAGCCCTCGATAATCGAAGCACAACCGGAAACTACCACAATTCCTCATCACCAACAACACCGGTTCTCCCCACGGTAAAGTACTCGACCAAAAGAATCTTTACTTAACAAACCCTCTAGCCGCGTCACCGGCTCTTCCAACTCTGATGGAGCCATCCTGTAAGGTACCTTAGATAACGGCGTCGTCCCAGGCTCTAACTCAATCGTGAAAGGATCCGACCGCGACGACGTCAATCCCTGCAACGACAGAAAGACATCCTCACGGTCCTGGACAACCCGAATATCCCTCACTGTAACCTCACCTACAGACTCCACCAGCAAAACAGTCTCCGAGTAAGCCTCTCAACCTCCCAGTCTTAGCCTCAGCCTCCACCCAAGAGACCACGAGACTCTGAGAAGTCGGTCTCACTCCCTGATAAACCAACCTTCTCCTACCACACTCAAACACAACACGACTCAAGTGACAATCTAGATGAACTCTGTACTGATCAGGCCAATCCATACATACGATGCCATCATAAAGTTCTACTAGACTGATCACCGAGTCCGCTGACATCAACTCACCAGCCATTAGAATATCCGCGCCTCTCGCCCGGCCATGAGTAACTAGGAACTTTCCTCCAGCAAACATAACCGGTCCAATCCGCTCACCAGCGCCACTCCGAATACTGCTCCACTCAGCACCCTCCAGAGTAATGAAGCAATTGTGCTCCAGAATCAAACAACACGTGGAATTCACTACTCCCCACTACAACGGTCTCCACACAACTTCCATGTGCTAAGAAACCTAACAGACTCGCCAACTATGACCCATGCTTCCACACCCCAAAGCATCCTCGGCCACTCTACCTCAACCCGGAGGTATCATACCACTTCCTTTTATGTCCCTGCACAGGCTTGCCGCCATGCCAGGTATCACCTGTTGAGACTTAATAGACTGAACAGCTTGGCTAACCACCACAGCCTGTTCCCTAGAGTGTCGCCAATGTCTCCAACAGTCTCAACTAACTATGCTCTCGTAGCATTCATAGACACTCCGCACCGTGTCCTCAAACTGATCGAAGTCCTCTCAAAAACCTCTTATCTTAGGCCTCCTCGCCCTCCATGCTCCTACCATACCCACGAACTGATCTCTCTCTCAGATCATACCTTATCCCCTAAATCATACCCACGAACTGATCTCTCTCTCAGATCCAGTTCGTAAAACCTCGTCTCTAAACGATCCGCAGCCTCTCGAGGAAAGAACTTGGCATCACACTTTGCCCAAAAGTCCGCCCAGGCCAACTCTGCTTGAACCCTACTAGCTGCAACACACTACTCGCAAAGAATCCTATACCAGTCCTCTGCACCTGTTCCCTTATCCGCAGATAAGACAGAACCTTACTAACAATCGCAGCCCTCAGCCACACCTCTACCACTCGTGGCATCACAGGAGCCCAACTGCTGCAGCCAATCCGCCCGACGATCAACTTGACACTTAGACTCCTCCTACGGGCGCAACCGAACAGCGAGCGAATTCAGCACTAGCTCGAGTATCAGCCTAGGCCCCACAGCCCTCACACTGGCTCTCACACGGGCACTCCCACTGGCACTCACGCTAATATCCAGACCCTCTGGATACGTCGACAGATCTATCGCAGTCTCAAACGAGGAACCTTGACCCCGGCCCCCACGGCCACTCCCTCACTAGTCCCCGTCCACTATCCTGACCTCCAGAGTCACCTCGGCCCCCACGACCACCTTTTCTAGTGTCTCCGGCCAACACAATGCACTACTACAGCACGCAAGCTAAGCACTAAAGAATAACAAATAAAACACACAACACACAACACACTTACCGTGGAATCTCTTTGAAGGCTCGAAGGAAGATGATCTAGAACCCCCAAACCCATAGAATTGCAAATTCACCAATTTCAATCCTAGCAGTTCTAACCAAACTGAAACGACCCGACCCGTGTTTTTTTTAAACAAGAAACCCTTAGTCTCGGACTAGCATTCCCATAAATGCTATCCTCAACAACCAAGCAAGCACAGAAAACCAACTACAACGGATAACAGAAAAGGAATTCCAATAAAATCTAAAGCAATCAATTCCAACAAGAAACCAAATGAATAATTCCAGCAACCTAACAAGGTTCTAAAACAGAAACGGAAAGAAAAGACAACACCAAACTCGAGACCCTAGATCATCTCCCTCTTCGTAGCCGTGATTCCACGATCACAATTTGCCTTTACCTGCATCACATGGGAAAAAGAGATGCGTGAGTATTATCATAAATACTCGGTGAGACGGTCATCCCATCTACGACTGCGCACTCAGGCACGATGGACCGCTCAGGCAAACATCCAACAAACAGCACACAAACACAAACACAAGGCTTAACCACAGTCAACCAGACAGGCTGTCGATCGACACTACCACTAGGCGTCGATCGACACCTTCTGTACATGCCTGTCGATTGACACAACCTCTAGGTGTCGATCGACAGCCTCCGTGCGGGCCTGTCATTCGATACACCTCGTGCGTGTCGTTCGATAGGTCCTGCGCAGAATCCTGGGAAATCGATCATAATCCTCTCGGATCGATTCCTCCTCTGGGTCAACACGAAACCTGCACGAAAAAAGCAATCCACACACAATAAGCACAATACACAGTCTCAAACAAACACATCAATATCAATCAATTCATTCCAAACCTATCTCCAAACAACCCTAACGAATCCACCGGCCCAGAAGCCATGGTCACGCGCTCACCTTAGCCTAATAGTTGCCTCAACCTCTGGCAACTCTCCTCTTTTGCCTGATGAACAAGGCAAACCAAACCAGTCGGTTAACCCAAACAGAAATAGTAGGTTAAACCAACCAACCAAACCAATCCGGTTAATTAAACCAAATCAAACCAATCCGGTTAACTAAACCAAACCAAACCAAATTAAACCAAACCGGTTAACTAAACCAAACCAAACCAATCTGGTTAACTAAACCAAACCAATTGGAGGTTCTCCTAAACCGGATTAGGGTTTTCTAAAAACAGAAACGACACGCCAACTTCGAAAGAACACTGAGAACAGAGATTACCTCCGAAGCATGATCAGAAACCTGATATGGAATCGTGAGACCGAGACCTTTCCAACGATATGTAGATCGTTTCCTAACTCTTTCTGGTCCGACAGGAAAACACCCACGAAGTGTACTGATCGTAGATCCAATTCTGCACGAACCTCTCTCGGGAAAACAACAATAAATCTCAGAATACTCATCCAAAAGACAATCCGATTTCGCTTAAACCTAGATATAAGAGTGGAGAACTTACTCTAAAAGTTTCACTCCAATCCAAACAGATTAGACAGTCTGATCCTCTGTTCTTCTAAAATGCGTCAGAACTGTCTTCATCTCATTCTTTTCTACAAACCACCACAAACGAACGTCCTCTCCTCTCTTTCAATTTCTCAGCCTCTTCCACGTTTTATCTGCACAAAACGGAGGCTTCTCTCTTTTATACTCAAGCCCTAGGGTTCACTTAACCCAAACCAGCCAAACCGAATAATTAAAACTAAACCATTCGGTCCAATTCAATTCTCTTTTCTAAATTTTGGTTCACGGGCGTTACAGGGTTAATTAGCTCAATATTATGTTTTATGCTAATAATTAAGAAACTAACATATCCATAAAATAATTTAGGTGAGTAACATTGAGAAGAAATAGTTTGACAATTTTGCCCCTATTAAATTTTCTAGTTATTAGTATTAAATTTTGTAATTATTACTTGTAACAAAAATTCCTAAAAATTAGTGGGAAAAAATATGGGAAGAATCGTTGACGGTGAATCTCAAAAAGGAAAGAGAAATACGTATAGTTGACTATATTCGGGTTTTTCATGAGTATTGATTTTTTGTAGTTAACTATGTAACACATATAGCTGATTATCCTTTGTTAACGGATAATATAGTTAGCTATGTCATGAGTATTGTGTAAATATAGTTAATTATGTAACACGTATAGCTCACTATCTTTTATTAATAGACAATATAGTTAGCTATGTTATGAGTACAGTACTGTGTAACTATAGTTAACTATATAACACGTAATAAATATATTTTAATTTTCACATTTTCAAACTAAGAATATTTTGTTTCAATCGGCATTTTTTAGTTTAAAGTCACTTAGTTGTTGCCGACCAAAAAAAAAAGTCACTTAGTTGTTATTAACCTATTTAGTGGATGTCCGTTAAAGGTCTATGTTCTACAATATTCCTAAACTCTATTTCCTCTCTAAGTATTGTACCCAATATAAATCTTGTACTTATCATGGAATAATACACAACACAATTCTCTCTCTATTCTCTTCTCTTATTCACATCACGTTATCAGCACGATAACCTAACCACTGAATAAAACCATACTCACTTGAGTAAAACCCTAACGTTCTCCAACATCTCACACTTTGCTTCGGTTCCACTTTATTTTTCATTAAGGTAAGTGAATTTCTCTCACTTTAGCATACGACACATCTAATATTATTTGGTAAAGCATAAGGTTAACGTCATACTTCCTATATAGTATCACGTTAGTTTTATAATTGCTTTGATACAATTATTGAATTACTTTTATCTTATTATGCTACTTATTTAATCTATTTTATACATATATATTGACTTTGTTATTCATAGCATACACATGTATGTCTATCGATAGAGAATTTCTCACAAGTCATATTTATGAGTTGATTTTGTAATTCAATAGCATATTCATGTTGGGTCATGAATCATATACGTTTATTGATCGAATATCACAATTTTATGTTTTAGTTAATCTATTTTTAAGTTTGATTTTGTGATTTGATAGTATACACATGTTGATTCATGAATACTATGTCTATCGATGAGTAATTCTCACAAATCATACTTATGTATATTAATTATTTTATTAATACGTTTTTGGTTCTTAAAATCACATATTTTATAATAAAATTAAACGATCATGATTAACGCTTATCTACTATTGATCAAAGATATTTTTATAATTATTCAAATATTTTATAATTAAAAATTGAATTTCTATCATGATCGAGCTAAGTAATCTTTTCAATATGTGATCAATTTCTAAACTCTTGACATCATATTATACCTTTATGATTTTATATACTAGATTATGTCATGATTATGTTAATTGCTTTATCGGCTCATGGTTCACCATCAAATCCATGTTAGATAGATTAAAGAAAGCAATTTTAATTATCGTATCCCTAGAAGGGGTAATTGATTAGCAATGAAACGTAAACCAGAAGTTTACTAGCTAAGAATGAAAAGTAAACCAGAAGTTTACTAGTTAAGAATGAAAAGTAAACCAGATGTTTACTAAGAATTTATATGTTTGGCTTAACCGGATTGGTCATCTTGGTTTAATGATGATGCGAAAAATAAATGAGAATTATGTGGACATTAAGTGCAGAACTAGAAGTTTCTCCCTAATGATTTATCATAGGTTGCATGCTCAGAAATCAATATGATAATATGGCTTTTATCAGTTAAGATGATTTCGACTTTATCGATTTTTCAGAAATATATACAATGAGATGATTATGGGCTGATTACCCACTTCGTGACATTTAGATGCATCGATTCAATGGACGCATTGACTCGATTGTTGCATCATAAAAGGTCACGTTTTTCCTTGTTATAAACCAACAACCTAGAGTTTGCGAGGTTTCTTTCTTAAAAGTTCAAAAATTTATGTTTGAAGCCTGATTATTATATGTCCTTCAGGATAAGTGTTGAACATCCGGAATCTCATGTTCATACACAAAATTTTAGTACCATTGATTCGCATCAAGCCAATGTATAAGTTCTTGTTCTCCCCATCATTATTAGTTTAGGGTTAGAAACCAAATAGTTCTCATCTAAAAGATCTTTGAATGTAAAAAGTGCTCTACCACAGCGCTCTAAGATGGGAACTCGAAAGAGGATAAAAATATATGTTGGATATGAAAGATAATTAAGTA
Source organism: Arabis alpina (assembly GCA_900128785.1). Lineage (NCBI taxonomy): Eukaryota > Viridiplantae > Streptophyta > Magnoliopsida > Brassicales > Brassicaceae > Arabis > Arabis alpina. The sequence continues at coordinate 48,140,310 of LT669794.1, forward strand.
TACAGAGTCATCCCAGAAGGATTTATATAAAGCTCGATTTGTATGCTCTCATTTTAATGAGTCAAATTTTCCAACATTAGGGGGAGAAATTAAACAGCTGGAAAAGAGATAAGTATCTATGAATTATCAATGATTATGGGACGAAATTATGTACATTAGTAGTCCAAAAATATAATTCATAAGCAGAGTTTAAGCGTATTAATTGCCAGACGCATTTATTAACCCAAATAGAGTGATAAAGTTACCTATACCAGTTGTATATGCTCTGAATTATAAATGATGTCCCATAAGGGCGATATCAAACCACTAGAGAGTCTAAAGATCGCCTGAAGCGTGATAGTCCTATTTGATTCCAAATAAAATTATCCTCGAAAAAGAAAAGAGAGCATAAATTGAGAATGACCAAATCGAGGAAAGAAAAATTTCAAATGATCTCTAGAAGAGACTAAATGATCTCTAGAAGAGACATAAAATCAAGTACTTGAGAATAAATAAATCTAGCTAGCTATGTCATGTTTGGAATAAGATGGAATCATAAAGCAAATCGACGTCGTTATATTTTTGCATGCAGTGAGCAGTTGATATTATGAAAAGAGGATCATTAGAAAAGTCTATTGAAAAGTGTACATGAGGTAATGACCGGCCAAAAGAGAAAAGAAATAGACATAATTATAATCTCTAATAGAGAAATATTTGGACCAGCAGTCCATTTGATAAATGAGTGTAGAAACCAGTGAAAGATAAATGTGTCTTTTGTATGAAAGAATAGTGAATATAGTGAAATTCACAAAGATAAAGAATGTTTTATGAAGAGATATATTCTCATGTGGTGGATGCAATTATTTTTGATCTCTTACAAGTCTGACAGTAAGAGATGAAACACTAGATAATGAAATTTATATATAATCCTTAAAGGATATAAATATAGAGGATGTAATCCCTAAAGGATTAATGTATCAGAATTATGTTCCCGAGAACTCTATTCGTTGGAATGAAAAGAAAATATGTAACATGAGGTATAATCATGTAGATCCTTGCAGGATTTTATAGAAAAATGTGCATATATTTTTGGTCCCGAGGAACCATACATAAAATGTGATTAGAGCAATTTAGTGCTATATTTTATGATTGAAATATGTGTTTAGTATACCAAGAAGAGCATGAACAACACGTACGAAATTTATGTTTAGAAGATTGTGTAACTTCTTTTGTGTTTGCTTAGCTCGATTTTTGTTTCGCAGACGGTTGCTGAATCTATTGGTGATTGGTACTTTGAACGAACAACAGTCAAAATCTGTGAAGCCCGACCCCGATCACTTTGGGTCTTAGATCTCGCGTCCTAACTTGCACCACAATAAATAAACATGTATTCACAGAAAAGGAGAAAAAGGAGAGATGAGTAATTTAAATTAACCAGTGAGAAAGTTACCCGCACGAACTTCAATACTCGAAAACAATAAACGGTCAAACACAATAAATCAGAAATAGACCAAGCAACATCAAACTTATTTAACCAATAACTCATACTTAAATATTTCACATTCTTTATTTTTGCTCTAACATTCTTTACTTATATATACACGGCGGAGCCAACCCCTTTCTACGGTTTTGGGTATGTCTGCTATATTTTATGTTTGAAATATGTGTTTAATATACCAAGAAGAGCATGAACAACACGTACGAAATTTATGTTTAGAAGATTGTACATGAAATATATTTAGGCATAAAGTCCATAAGAAAAGATGTTATGGACTAGAAGTCCAATGATTCGAAAGATTATATGACAATCATACGAGTTTGTTTATTGAGATATATGATCGGAATTCATCTCCTGAAGAAGATGTTTCCGAAGGGGAGAAATATAATTATATACGTGGATGTACTTTTTTTCTCTTATCATAGTTTTTATCATATAATGTTTTTCTATGAAAGGTTTTTAACGAGACATCAAAGAACACGCAAATGATAGACACATATAGAGGAATGATATCATTATAATGAGTTATAAAAGTCTATCAATCTTCCGACAGAATAACATATATTAATGATATCAAGAGAATCAAATAAAATGATCCAGATGAATCATCTAGAAGACCGAGGAGTTGCAGAAGAATGACGATGTAGATGTTATAGAGATTGTTCAAGCGAAACTTTGGCGAAATTATTTTCCAACATACTTCCAATTACTACTTTGAAGAAACAATCTTGCAACATCACGAAGATTGCAAGTTATGTATTTATCAGGGGGCAGTAAAAACGCGTTGCACTTTTTTTCCTTTAACCATGGTTTCCCCATTGAGTTTTCCTAGTAAGGTTTTAATGAGACAGCATCTTATGCGTATTATGATTATTTTTACTCTAATGACATCCAAGGGGGAGTGTTATAAACCTATTTAGTGGATGCCCATTAGAGGCCCATGTTCTACAATATTCCTAAACCCTACTTCCTCTCCAAGTATTGTATCATATATATATCTTATACTTATCATGGAATAATATACAACACAATTTTCTCTCTATTCTATTCTCTTATTCACAACATTAGTGACATTTTTTTGCATTTTTTTATAGTTTTGGCTTTACACAAAGCCTACCACTCATTTATTCTTCGTCTCTTCGTTTCTTTCTTCCATTGAACACGGTTATGAAACTTGTCATTGTTCACTAACCAGATTCGCTGATTCAATCAAAGATAACTTAAAAATGGTAAGTAGTACTAGAGAAAGTTTCACCATCTCCGTTAAGATAATTGTACACCTTCAAGCTTTTTCAGCTTCCAACCCAATGTATGCTTAAGCACAGATGAAAAATCGAGAAAAACACAACTAATTTTGAATTTAAAAACAAGAGGATAGGCAGAAATTATGTAAAGATGAGATGTGTGGCTCCAGAGAATTTGGTTTGTGTTTTCAGAAATTGTTACTTATGGTATGGTATAAGTTTGAAAGAATCATTGAAGCTGTTAAGTTTGAAGACATTGTAAAATTCACTTGAAGATGAGAAGTGTGACATGTTTTGTTAGAAGGGTAAGGACAACCAATGGCTTTTGTCACGGCCCTATCCCAACAATTCAATTAAACTCTAACTTATCTTTCAAGAAAATATTATGAATTTAATGTCGGGCCAAATAAAAAGATATATGAATGGAAACAGTATCATAAGTGTTAGATTGGACCGGATAATTAGTTAATAATATCTAGTCCATAAGCCCAACTTATGCTAGTTAAGCTAAACCCTAAGGTATCGAGCCAAGCTAATCTTTACGCTCTTTTTACCGTCGAATAAAGGAGAACGAGAAAGAGTGAGTTGTCGTCAAGAGAAGAGAGGAAGAGAAGAAATGAGGAGGAGATGAGAAAGAACGTATGTCGGAGGCGGAGTCGTGGCGGTGGAGATAACCACCGGCGCTGATGATGGTGGCGTGAGGCCACGGTGAGGCTGTGGTGGTGGTGCGATCTCAGAGGAGAAAGTAGGAGACAAAAAGACAGAGGAGGATCTAATCGGAGGTGAAAAAGGAATGGAGGGAGAAGGAGAAGGATCAGAATCAGATCCGACATAGAGTTTTGGAGAGCCTTTTCTGGACCGATACGATTGATAACTGCATCGTTCTTCATACCACTGGAAAGAGGACATCACCTAGTTTGTAGAACACTTTTCAGATAACAAATCCGAGGTTAGGTCCATCAGGAATTCAGACTCAAAGTTGACGAAAAATCATTGTTCCTGAACCTAGCATAATCCTAAGTAATATTGGACTTAATCCAGTTTCGTGTTGCAGTTGTTGGAAGACAATTCCGGTCACATCAGTGCACTTATCGTTATGGAAATGGTTGACTCTGATCGAAGTCTTGTCAGTGAAGCCATAGTAGTCTAAATCATCTCTATCGAAGTTATAGTTTGGGCGTGGTGAGTCTTGCTTGCTGCGCAAGAATCAGCAGAACCACTTGAAGTTGCAGGTCCAAAATCAGTTCAACGCAGCCAGTTTGAGGTCCGTTTGGCAGCTCATACCTAGTCCGATTGAGCTGTAATTTTGTGTAATTGTTCATGGTGATACTAACTTTGGAATCAACGGTGGAATTCTAAAATTAACGGTTAGTTTGCCATTTATTCATGTGTTTCTAAGCATGGTTAGTTCAGTTTTATTGTACGACAAGTTTAATGAGTTATGTCCTTGGTTGGACAATTGAGCTCGAAATGAGTCACGTTATGAACCACTAAAAAGAGATGTTTTTCAAAGGATAAGTAGATTAATTTCAAAGACTCCGGATAGGTTAAGGTGAGGATGAGATCTATGTTACTTTGGTACTCGTTGATAATAGGTATTCTTCCATGCTAGGTCTAGAAATAGAATGTGTGATGTTGTTGGTTTTATATGTTAAGTCTTGGAATGTTTGATGTTTGTTGATTATTAGTAACGATTGCTTGTTTATTGTTGATGTATCGAAATTGTTTGGTAAAGAAATGATGTTAAGGAATAAAAAGTATTGTTTGAGATTATTATATTATATATGATAGTTATAATAATTCTGCGGACGACCAACAAACGTTAGCCCGTTGCAAGACTTATAACTTTGTTTGTTTGGGCTACGGACGATCGCAAACGTCAGCCCGTTGTAGTGCCATTGGTCATAGAGGGCCACTATGTTAGACGGGGAGGACATACCCAAAACGCGAGAAAGAAGTTGGCTCCGCCGTGACAGGGAAGACAAACCCGAAACGCGAGAAAGGAGTTAGCTCCGCCGTGACGGGGAGGACATACCCAAAACCGTAGAAAGGGGTTGGCTCCGCCGTGTATATATAAGTAAAGAATGTTAGAGGAAAAATAAAGAATGTGAAATATTTAAGTATGAGTTATTGGTTAAATAAGTTTCATGTTGCTTGGTCTATTTCTGATTTAGTGTGTTTGACCGTTTATTGTTTTCGAGTATTGAAGTTCGTGCGGGTAACTTTCTCATTTGTTAATTTAAATTACTCATCTCTCCTTTTTCTCCTTTTCTGTGAATACATGTTTATTTATTGTTGTGCAAGTTAGGACGCGAGACCTACGACCCAAAGTGATCGGGGTCGGGCTTCACAGATTTAACTGTTTTTCGTTCAAAGTACCAATCACCAATAGATTCAGCAACCGTCTGCGAAACAAAAATCGAGCTAAGCAAACACAAAAGATGTTACACAATTTTGTACAAACTGTTAAAAATCTTTACCTAGCCATGAAGAGTAGGAGAATCCGGTGCAAACCAAAGTGTCTTGTCTTTCAGATTGGCAATGTGGGAAGCACGAGTTTATGAACACACCGTTTTGTGTACATTCGCAGAAAGGTTTAATTTAAAGCATCCACCATTTGAGTCCTGAAGTCTATAAAAAAAGGATATAGAATTAACAACCACGAAGGCCATATAGTTTATATATATATCGTGACGAGTGACGACGGTGTGTACTATAACTGATGGTGAATCTAAAAGAGTTAGCTTGGAAGAATAGAATTTTAGATGAATTACAATGCGAATGACCTGATTTACATGCTTTCCAAGAGCCACTTAGGTCAACAGATGGAGGAGCTAAGCTCTGTTGGAGTATGCGCCAACCTCATCTAATAAAAAATGTGCCAAAAATATATATACATGCTCACAGAGGATAAAGAAGAGTTACTTGCAGAGTTACATAAGCAAGAGATTCAAATAAAAGAATTAAAGTATCATTTGCAACACAGAAGAATCTTCAAATTATGATCAATGCTCAATCTCATTGATAATGGTTTTTTCTCTTTTAGCTACTATATTTTGTTTTCGTTTGTTACAACAAGAACTCGATCTAGCTATACTACCCTTTGAGAATGGTAGAACAAGTGTTTTGAGAATTTCCCAAACCCTTTTTATTTTATCAAAAGAATTTCCCAACTAAGAAAAGGCAGATCACTAACCAGAGGAACAAATTAAAGAACTTAGAAATTATGTTGTTAAAATCTATTTTAAAACCAAAGCTATAGCCTACAATGGACTAAAAAGCTCGGTAATTTTCAAAGACGATCTTGAACTGCCGGTAAAACAATGTAGGTCGTGAAGGAGACTAGATAAACATTAGATATATTAATTATGAATAGAAATATCGATGATTCAAACATCACCGTTAATCTTTCTTTTATTGAATATCTCATACCAAAATAAGAGCGTATGATAATAATATTAGGTTCTTTCTACTACTATGAGTGTATGACGTTATTAATTCTAGTAGCTAGTATTAAGCAACTCGGTCTTGCCCCGTTTCATGGTCATTGGAGAGTTAGAGAGTAGTAGGTGTCTCCGGCGATAAAAGTTGGTTGGAGGATGGTTGACTTTGTCGGAAAATGAGTAAACTTTCTTAAAACAGTATCAGAAAATTGGTGAGATAGTCTTTGGTTTAAAACCTTTGCCTAGAATAGCTTTCCTGAGGGAGAAAAAATCTCACAATCGTTGATCTAGTATACCTAAATTATAACTTAAATATTTGTTTATTATTTTCTTCATTTTAGTAAATTTTTGGATTTTATACCATTAGTTTTCAAATTTTCAGGTCAATTCTCTTAGCTCAATTGGTTTAGTATTAATAACGGTTTAGATGTTCATTTATATGTTGAGTAGGCCTTAAGAACTGACATTCTTCCCAAATTTTGATTCCACAAACAACTTGGTGATCACATTATCATATCTCTGGTGGTTAGGCTGAAAATGATTTGTCTTTCTAGATTGTAAACAATATATGAACAATACTCAATTGGTTTCTTGACCTTTTTAAAACCTTTGTTTAATTCATGTGTGTTGTTGAATATTTTTCGTCATAATATGTTATCTTATTGATTTGTTTTTAATGTTTTTAACATAAATCTTTGGAGAAATTGACATTGTAAAGCATTTTCAGGTATATCCAATCAAATATATGATTTGAGTTTTTGACAATGATAATAAGTGGACTCTTGTTCTTCCATAATTTCCGTATGATAGTTTGGAATCCGCAAGTTTCCATCCTAAATCTCTAATCCTTGTTTTTGTAAATCACAAAATTGTCACAAAAACATACGTTCTTCAAATAGTACATTGTAATATGGACTCTTGAGAGCTATTGATGCCAATAAAGAAAATTCATGGTATTGGGAGGTTATAGAAACTTGTTAGGTGTAAGATCCATACGAAAAGCATAAAGTGATACTACTACTATTACTATAGAGGTATATGTGAAACCAATATGAGTATATGACGTTATTAATACTATAGTAGCTAGTATTAAGTAACTCCGACTTTGTATTAACAAAGACTGTTTGTTATTTCGTTAGACATGCAAATATAATTCATTTCGTTATTAAGAAGATTTTAATACAAGTGGTACAAGTGTTTTGAGAATTTCCCAGCTAAAAAAGTCAAGATGAGTTTAAAGGTAATTGTGCCTCTTAATGACTTATGAACTTTAATTATATTAAAAAAAAAATTAAAAAGAAATCAAGGCCATATAATTGACTAAAAGTTCGATAAATTTCAAAAATTCTACTTTTAATATGTTATTCTTATCCTGTCAATTTTATAGAATTAACCGCTGTCAAATTTAGTTTAAAACCAAGAAACAAAAAGCTAGGAGATAATTACATCGCAGAAAATGACATAAACTATTTACTATATCATAATTATAGTTTATCATTTTCAACTAAATAGTGTTGACAATGTCAATTAAATTTTTTAACAACATTTTCCTATTCAACATCCTCCAAACATCTCGGTTTTTCCAAATCTCCTAACAAATAGACAAGGAAAAAACCAATGTATTGAATATTTCTGACCCATTTTATCCAAATATTTATCCCAAAAAGATATGGGTATTTATAGACGTTTTATCTTTCACAACATAGTAAAAACAAATTGAGGAATGATAAATATAAAGAGAGAGCTAGAAAAGAAAACTGATGAAGCTTTTCTCACTATAATGTATAATCTAGTGGACGATCCTACGATGGATTCAATCGCCTCTTGGAGCCAAAGCGGCAAGAGTTTTATCATTTGGAATCTATTAGAATTTACCAAAATCACCACATTTCGTTCTTCCGATGCAAAGATTTGGGAATTCTGCATATTTTCTGTCTATGTAAGTTTAGAGTTTGTATGTTTAATCATTTATGGTGGTTAATTAGTGTTTAAATCTTACCATATTTTTCTTATTCTTTTTTTTTTTGCAGGGAATTAGAAGAGTTAGAACCTAGGTTGCATGGAAACTCCATTTTATGACGTTTCACGCTTCGGAATCGGAATCGGAATCGGAATCTCTTGGAATCTCTTGGAATCGTCGTGGAATCGCGATTCCAAAAATTACCATTTTGGAAGCGCCTTGGAAGCGTCCGATTCCAATTTGGAAGCGTCTTGGAAGCGTCTGATTCTATTTTGGAATCGCGATGGAAACTTTTTTTCATTTTGGATGATAAAAATTAAACATTAGAAAACTTAAAAAAGTTTGATATTTTTATAACTTAGAGAAAAAAACCCCTAAAAAATATGAATCATCAGATCCCTAGTCACTAAGAAGTAAGAAAAATTATGATTTTGCTCACAATCTCTGTAGAAGGACTCTTTAAGGTTCCAATGTATCTCTCGGCAATCTCGTAGAAGAACATGATATATTTCATACTATATGTAATGAAACTATTCTTGAAAGATATGAGTTTGAAGATCTTTCCCTCGACAAACCAGAGTTAGGAAGCAATTTTATTTGATGGAGCAAATGAAAACCAACATGAATATGATAGTCTAAATCCTAGATTTTAGTATTATGGGTTGTTTATTCTAGTTAAGTTACTTAATACTTTTATGTATTAGATTTATGATCCAATTTGTAAACGAAGTTTTTCAATTTGGTTTAGTTTTGAATGTTAAAAAGTATATATATATATATATATGTATATATATTTGATTTAGTCATACGCTACCAAAACGTACCCGCTTCCTAAATTTTTCAAAAAAATCGCTTCCGCGTTTCCGAACGTTTCGCTTCCACGTATCCGTTTCCGATTCCATGCAACATAGGTTAGAACTGATATAATGGAATATGCAAATGATAATTTTGTGCGAGGCCAACCTCATCTAATGGCAAATATAGCAAGGCCATACATCTTCTTTGATAAAAATGATTGTATAAATATGTTTAAGATACTCACAAATGAGAAAGAAGAGTTACTTGCAGAGTTACAGAAACAAGAGATTCAGATAAAAGAACTAAAGTATCATTTGCAAAACACAAGATTTTGCAAATTATGACCAAAGCTCGATCGATCTCATCGATAATAATTTTCTTTTTATAGCTTTTATATTTTCTTTTCATTTAGTATTTCATATTAAAATGATCACGACGATTAATAAAATTTAACACTTTCTTGTTTTATTTTCTTTCTATGATGATAATTTTGCTATCAAACATGTAAAAACATACATTAAATTCTTACTCGGATCAGCAAGAAACATATTTTAGTCCAACACAATATTTTTGATGGCTAACTATTTACAAAAATCAACCTGAGATGCAACACCAACGTCAATCTCATGTTTTTTCGTAGACATGTTTTAAGTTTCCTATGTTCGACCTGGATATTATTTTAATAGTAAAATTTCATGTATGCCTCTATTGGGTTTTAAGCATCTAGTGGTCACTCTGTTGCAAGAATCATCTAAATCACCAAGTTTTCAAATTGATAATATTAAAAAACAAGTTTTCATAGCGTCTCCCCCAGAGATTAGTTTGGATTCCTCCATGGACCTGAGATTTATTTTGAGATATAAAAAAAATGTTTATAGAGAGAAATTCGTCTAATTTCTGCATGTAAAACATACAAATTGTTGCAAACAAAATTCACACATGTGCGAGTAATCACCTAATCACCATTAAAAACTTAATTTAAGAGAAAAACGACTATTTTTTTTCTCTAAAATTTTCTTCATCATTGCAATATACTAAGATGATAATAATAATTTTTGTACACAAACTACATATTTCTATATATATATGAATTTTTTCATTATTAAAAATCTACCTTTTATATCTTTAACTTAAAAATCAAATTGCGACGTTCCACACATTTTTATTCCGCATTGAACATTTCTAAAAAAAATATACTTTTATTTATGTATGTAACAAAAATCTATACTAATACACGTATATATATATAAATTATATCTAGATTCGTATGAGTCGTAAACTCTCGAGAGATCTCTCTTTACTTGTCCACTCATAATTAACCTTCTCTGCAACCGTCGTACACTCCTCAAAATTCAATCGATTAACTCTTAAATTAATAAATCTAGAAAATGATGAGATTAAAACCCAATTAAAAAAGGACTAAACTTTGAATTGCAGAATCTATGGCAAAGAGAATATGTGGCAATGAGAGAAAAAAAGAAGACGTTTTATTTCTTTTTCTTTTTCTTTATTTTATGTTTAAATAAATAAGATAGAGATGAGTTGTGTATAATAGTATTTTAGTATTGTTTTTGTGAAAAGCAAGAAAAAAAGCAAAAAGTGTATCTAAAAAAAAAATCTTATAGTGTAAGAATTTTGCAAAAAGTGTGCTACATTGTAATTATTCCATATTACCATTGGGAGCCAAATGATCAGCAATGTAATGAAATTATATCTGGTACCATTTGTCAACTAATTAATTTTGTTGTTATCAACAAATTATTAATTATTTCATATTTTTAGTTTTTTGAACAACAAGATCTTCTCATTAGATTAAACTCAAAAGTTGGTTACAAGGTATAAACCAAACACCAATCTAAAACAGAACAATTCAAATACATGGAAAAGTGATAAAGAGACATGGACTAAACCATGATGTTTGAGAACTTTAAAGTTTAATGAATTGACTCTAACCATAGGGAAGGATTCGGATTATACCGATATTTTCCTTTTATCTTTGACTAAAACCGGTAGAGTTTTACTTTGAGTCACCGAGGGATACACAATCTTGGCTTTGCACTCGAACTCTAACAGCCAAAAATTGGTTCTATAGACTGCTAGTAACAGAGAAAATATCACTAGCACAAGGTAAGCAAACAAACAACTTAAGAGTCCTAAGGTACACCCATATTCCAAATCCATAACCAAACCCTTATATGGGTCAATCCCTAGACAGGGAGGTCCATTAACAGAGCTAATGAAGAAGCGACATACGGTGGTGCAGCGGAAACTTGAAATCTAAGGGCATCGGCATAGTTGGTGCGGTTGAGACCCACGAACACGGCTTGGATAAACTAGTAGCCTCGTCTTGAAATCTCGGCATGGAGGGAGTGGTGAGACTGAAACCCGTCGATGATGGAGAGGAGAAAAGTGGAAGGAATCGATGAATATGGGTAGATCAAGCACCCACAAACAAGGCTTGGCTAAACCAAAAGCCCCTTTCTTGGATCGATGGCAGAGATAGGCGGACGAAATTACACACGAATATGACTTGGCTAAACCAAAAACTTCTTCTTTGGATCGATGGCGGAGGTTAGGGACCAAGGAGTGGTGAAACTCGCCGGACAAATTTGACTCCGGGCGTGAGGGAGATCGAGGCAGATTCTTGAACTCGAGTAGCGGTGGAGCTGTATCCGGTGGGGATTTGGGAGGATTCGGAGGCTTGGGCGGTGGTGATGGCTCTCGCGCTTCCGGAGGGAGTAGATCTGGTGGCTCCGAAAGCGGAAAGTTCGAAACTGGACTCTTCAACATCTACGTGTGAATGGAGAGGTCGTTGAGAGGAGGAGGTCGCACAAGCGACATAAGTCCAGTCGAGAAAGGGAGAGAGCCCTGCAACCTTCGAGAATGAACAAGATCTTCTCTGATTGGTGAGACGGTTCGTCGAAAACACCCACTCGGGGTCTCGAGGATGAGAAGCATAGCTTCTCGGAACTCAATCGCGGCGGAGGAGATCTACGGAGCTCATGAAGATTGGAGTTGGAAGTGGCACGGCAGCGGCTTGAGAGAAAAACTCTCTCTAGGGCGAACTCTTGAAATATTTAGATTAAGTGATTATTATTAATGATTTCATATTATTTTCCAAAAAAATTTGAAAAATATTTTAATTAATACCAAAAAAAAAAATGCAATAAAAAAAAAAAATGCAATAAGATCACACTCACTTGGACTTTAATCCCAAATGACCTTCGTCTTTAAAAACTAATCGCAAATGACCTTCCTATAAAAAAAAAAATATTTTTTATTTTTTATTGAGTCAAAACTCGTGAAAAGACTTATAAGAGTTTAATGAATCATTTAAATTACAAACTCAACCACTAAACCAAAATTATTTTTTCCCTCGATCTTTTTCTCTTCTCCTCTCTGTCTTTCCTTTTGACGTAGCCGTCGACTCACTTCTCCACCGCCGTTGGCTCACTTCTCCGCCGCTGTCGGCTCACCTCTCCGCCTCGTCATCGTCTCAATAACTCTTCAAGGTAATCGTCAATCACATCTCTTCAATTTCAAAGAATGAGTTTTGATTTCCATTTGGGTTTTGATTGGAGGAAGGGTTTTCAGTTTTTATTTTGTGATAGAATTTTGATTTCAAATTGCCATCAATTTGGTATAAAAATCTTGTTTTGTGTTTTATCAGAATGTAATTGGGGTTAGTTTGTGAACTTGTAAGATTACTTTGTCAAATGGTAATGTAAAAGAAAGTATAAATGGAAGATCATTCCAATGAATATCACAACTAACATCTTTAAGGGTTTGGCGAATTCAACCTTAATTAGTTAATTTCGTTTAATTTTGTTTTGTGGAACATGAATTAGCCACTGGAAGGTAATTGTTGGCTTGAGATTTTCATATTTGATAGCGAAAAAAGTCGTGATATTTTTTTGACATTTTAGTGCTCATATTCTAAATTATCTTTTGGTTATGTAATTAACTATAGAGATCATTAATTATAAGAAGAAGAAAGACAGAGACAAAGAAAGAGAAAGACAAGGATAAATGAAGAACAAGTAGAGAAAGAAGAAGAAGAAGAGACAAGAAAAAAAGTAGAATAAGAAGAGAAAGAATTTGATGTAATAGTGATGAAACAACAAGAAGAAGCAACATAAACCCGAGAATCATTATTCAGACCAAACATGGTATGAGTAATTCGTTTTGTCCATTTTGCTTTTATGGTGTATCGTCATTACTTTTGAGCTTAATAAAAGTTTATGATGTGTTTTGCAGATAATGTTTATGGGATTTATGTTTCTTGTCACATCTTCCCTACTAGAATATATGAGTATAAATGTTATGAAATCGCAGAACGGGTACTAGTGAGTATTATACGCCTACTGGGAAAAACATGATCAGAAACAATGCGGCTGGGGGCAAAAGGAAAATCACCAAAAAGAGTGACGACATTATGAAGAAACAGAAGAAGTGATGGTGATGGTGATGGTTATTTGTTTTACTTGTGAAAAAGTTTTATTTGAATGATAAAGACTTTGAATTTGTGGTTTCTTTTTAGGTGCATAAGACAACTAAACGAAAACTTGGAATGTTGTTCTAATTGAATTGTTTTTAGGTACTTTGTTGTTGTTTTGTAGGTGCTTGAAACAATTTGGAAGAAATAGTAATGAAAAGCACTTATTTGACAAAAGTTATAAATCTGGTCATACTGGTCTAACTAAAAGTGAACATAAAATAGAAAACTGGTCATACTGGTCTAACTAAGAAGTGAACATAAACATGTGAAAAAGTTTTAAAAATTATTATAAATAAGCATATTTAACACATGCGCCGTCAAGCCTATTAAATAATATATAAAATTTAAACATAGTCATACTTAGTTTTCTAGTATGACCACTTTACACATAGTCATACTTTGGTGGTTTTCACGTATTATTAGTCATACTTAGGTGAAATCATATATTTTCCAGTAGGACTACTCCAATGTAATCACTGAAACATATTTACTATCATTTCGTGTATTCAAATGTAGAATAACTTTATTTTTGCGTATTTGACATAACAATGAGGTTTGTACTCATAAATTATCCTTATGTATGAGGTATATTTTCGGAAAAAGTGTGTTTTTCTCTAATTTCATTATTAAACTTTATATGTTTTATGTGGTCCATAAGTATTAATTAGCTATATATATGGACTTAAGGATCATGAAGATTAACAAAAAAGAAAGAGGAAGAACAAACCTAAAACCATAAACCATAGTCATACTCATTCATACCAGTTATATATGGCATAGAGCATTTGAAACCTAAAAACATAGTCATACCTACTATTACTATTCATAGCTCGTAGAGTCTCTGACCAAAATAAAATAACATATTCATACCTAGTCATACCAGTCATATCTGGCAGAGACTCTGACCAAAATAAAATAACACATTCATACCTACTATTACCAGTTATATCTGGCAGAGAGTCTTACCAGTTACTCTCACAAGTGTACTAATCAGTAGTGTACTCTCACAAGTGTACTAATCACAAGTGTACGTAAGTATCATACCTCTGCAGGTTTGATTTACCTCCGCTTCCCTTTAATCAGCACGATTCAACTGAATTTTACCAAACAACTTATCACATCCCTTCAATAGACTTACAAAACAAGTCCAATGTGCAAAACCCTTTAAAAAAGAACATATTATCTAAATTACAAACAAATCTCCAAAATTAAAACAAAACCTAAATTAGAACAAAACCTAAACACAAAATTACAAATACGTAAGTATATTACCTTCTTCACTACGGTTCAGCTGTGTTACGACAAATTGAGCAAACTTATCACATGGCTCTGTTTTTTTCTCCAACGAGATGAAGAAACGATGACGACGAAAAGAATAAGGACGATGACGATGACGAGAAGAAGAGGAAGATGCTCAGATTCGCCAAAGAAGCTCGGATTCGCCAAGCAAAGAAAGTGGACGATGAGAAATGATGAAGAATGATTCAAATCTTACATCGCTCTGTTTTTTACCGAGAAGAGGACGCACGAAAGAGAGGACGCACGAATATGACAATAGGAAGAGGAAGAAGATTTAGTACAAGACTGAACAAAGGAAAAAGTTATGAGGAATGTCCAAAAGAGAAACAAAGAAACCTTTTGTCTCTGTTTTTTGTCTTTTTTTGTCGAGGAAGAAGAGATGAACAACAACCCTACACGTGGAAGTAGATGGTTGATTCATTTTATTTGGTTGTTGAGATTATTAAGTAGAATTTAAATTTTATTAGGTAGTTATAATTAGTGAAAAGATAATAAAGTGAGGGTAAATTGAGAAAGGTGAAAGTTGGGGGTTAGTTAGGTTAAGGAAGGTTAGTTAGGTTAAAAAATCTTGAGGAACGTTTTTGAGATTAAAGTCCCACTCACTTACCTTTTAACAGACTCTTTCTCATTGGCCAATTCTGAGATCCGTTTTCTTCACTTTCTCCGATGTTATCGCCGTCGTCGAAATGTGACTCCGAAGAAACCACCACCGTAGCTCAATCCGATCTACTACACTCTTCTTCTTCTTCTAGATCGGAATCTCAACAACGTCTCTCTCTCCTTCTCTCGTTACCGAATCATCGCGAAGAAGCTTCACGAAAGATGAGATCCAAGAAAGAGAGTGGTAAGTCTCCGATTCGGAAGTCGCCGAGATTTACGCCGGTGAATGGAGATTTTGACAATGTATGTTCAGTTCCTGTTAACGGAAAGTTTGGATCGAGGAAGAGAAAGATTAGTAGTAGTGATATTGATAAGGTTAGTTGCGAAATACTATGTAGAAGGAAGATAGAGTGTATTGTATAATCATGGTTTTGATTTTGTGTGTGTGTTTTGTGATGCAGAAGAAAAGCTTAGAGAATTCTGTGGGATTATCATTCAAGTAAGTTTGTTAACGAGTGAGTGTTATTGGAAATGTAGTCTTTAGTTCTCAGATTTTGTGTGATTGATGTAGAGATATAGCTGCGATTGCTAAGAGTTTGGAGATGGAGATAGTTGCAGAGTGTGGAGATAAGAACGACAATGGTGAAGGTAGAACTCAAGTTTCGGCTAAGAAGGAAGTTGAGAGTGATGCATTGTCTCCAACCATCAAGAACTCTAAACAAACGAGGAGATCTCCAAGGTTCACTAAGGGAATGGGGAATGAGAGAGAAGAAGATATAGAGAAGCCAGTGGGGTCTCGGAACACATCTGTAAGATCTCTAAGGCTATCTGGAACTGTTGAGAATGGTCATGTGGAAACTTTAAGCACAATTGAAAATTGTGGCCTGGCTTTGTATGGTGGGAAAAAGGTGAGAGGAACTGAGAAGATGGTGCAAATTAGTGACAATGGTAGCTGTTGTGAGGGTGTTAAGAAATTTGAAGGTGATGGGCTTGATTTATCCAAGGAAAAGCTATTGAATTTGACTTCTGGTTGCATCAAGTCAATCGTAAATGGTAGTAGGGACAAGACATTAAGAAATGTTAGATCTTCTAAGCTAAATACGAGTGATTTTCACTCTGGATCTTTGGATGTTAGTGAAAATGGTACGAGTAATGGATTAACTATGAAGACTGTGTTAGTGGAACAAGAGTCAGTGGAGTTTTCACTTCAGGGTAAAACTAGTGATTATGGTGCTGCTGATAAGGGAACAACTGAGGAGATTCATGCAAATTCTACTATGGTCTATCTCTCTGTCAGTGATGAAAAGCCAGCCAAGGAGATTAAAATTTCAGCTAAATATTCCTCTGTAAAAAATTCAAATGGAGATAATTTGGAACAAGCTGCAAGTGGATCTACCCTCTCGTCAGAGGAAAATGGACCCACATCATTGGATCAAAATAGTCCAACTCAATCAACCAAGGGAAAGGGTGAGCGGGTGACCCGGACTGCTGTCCCTGATAAGCATGAACAAAGTATCTGTTTTTTCATTGGAGAGCCAATTCCTTGCGAGGAGGCTCAAGAAAGATGGCGATGGAGATATGATCTCAAGGTACTTGGTTAATTGCTTTTTACTTGACTACTTTATTTCTCATTGTGTTCATAAGTTACAAAGTTTATTTGAGCAATAGAGATTGCATAGTCTAAATGGCGTGTGTGCATTAATTTAGTGTCTTTGTCCGTCCCATTAAAGAGTCTCCATTTGTACCATCCAACATAACAAAAAACTCATTCTTTCTTTCCACTCTTGAAATATCAGCTTCATTCTGATTGTGTATTTAATTTATTTTCAGGAACGCAAATCTAAGAGTAGAGGCCAACAGTTAGAGTAAGTACTAGATGTTTTATCAACTCACTGTTTTTTCTAAAATATTCTTACATCATCTTTCGTTTGTTCTACTATACATTCATTATCTCGAGCGATTTTTTTTTGAAGAGATGACGAAGACAAGATTATTTCAAATGTGGAATGCCATTATTCGCATGCAAAAGTCGACAATCAGACCTTTAGCCTTGAAGACTTTGCCTACATAAAGGTAAACCTACTTATCATGAATCTGTTATTCTTTGGTTCATTATCTTTGGGTTGCTTTCCGCTTTTTTCATTGGGTTAAGAAACTTTTTCCATTCAAGAGCCTTGGGTTTTCTAGAATTTTGCCTTTGTGAAAAGAAGATATATAGCTAATTAAACGTCCATCTCCAAAATGGTACCTGAATCACTTTACGATTTTTACAGGGTGAAGAAGAAGAGAAGTATGTTGGCAAGATAGTAGAGTTTTTTTAAAACAACAGATGGAGAAAGCTACTTCCGAGTTCAGTGGTTTTACAGAGCAACGGATACAGTGTGTATACAGTTTCTTCTCTTTTTGATTGTTTAAATCTTTGCGCTGCAACAACTAGTTACTCATTTGTCTAATGTTTGTAGGTAATGAAACAGCAGGCTACTTATCATGAGAAAAGGCGTCTCTTCTACTCTACTGTAATGAATGACAATCCAGTAGATTGTTTAATTTCTAAAGTTACTGTTTTGCAAGTATCACCTAGGGTATGCTGAGTCAAACTCTTTCTCTTTTTGTTTTGCATTTTACAATCTTAATAGATGTGGTCAATTTGTTACATTCTGCATTTGAATTTCTTAGTTTCGTCACTTTGCAGGCAGGATTAAAGCCCAATTCTATAAAATCTGACTACTATTTCGATATGGAGTATTGCGTGGAGTATTTAACATTTCAAACCTTGAGAAATCGTAAGTGCTCATACTGGTTTAAGCAAATAAATACAGCGATATGTACAAATCAGCTTATGATTAATCTATTAGAAATGGATATAGCTGTTTTCTCTTTATTTGTTTTAGCAAATCAGATGCCACAGTTTATGAGCAGTTAACAGTATCTTTATCTGAGATCCTAGGCACAAGAGCTTGAGTAATCTCGTTTCTTCTTTTTTGGTCTCAGTTAAATCTTCTGAAAACAAGCTCAAGTGTTCCGCAGACGTTGTACCTACGGAATCCACTGACTCTCATTTGGAATATAAAGACTTTAGCAAACTGTACTTGATCTTTACAGTGGTTGCGGTGGAATGTCGACTGGGTTGAGTCTTGGCGCCAAGATTTCTGGTGTTGATGTCGTGACGGTACTTCCTTTAAGTAATTAATCTGTATCTCTTTAACTTAGATGGACAGTTCCTTTTGCACTCAGTTTCATTTAATATCTGGATTCTGCTTTCTTCTTTTTTCAGAAATGGTCTGTTGACATGAATATGGCTGCCTGTGAGAGCTTGAAATTGAACCATCCACAGACACAGGTTAGAAATATTTTTGTTGCTAATGACTAGATCATTTTTTCAGAGAACTATACCAAGTCTAATGATGCCGTCTATGTTAACAGGTTAGGAATGATGCTGCTGGAGACTTTCTCCTACTTTTGAAGGAGTGGTATAAATTATGCAAGCGCTATGTGTTTAGTAATGATAAGACAACTGATACATCAGGATCCGTAAATTCAACAAGAGAAACCAGTGAAAGTAGCTCTTCTAGTGACGATGATTCGGAATCAGAGGAGTACGAAGTTGAAAAGCTTGTTGATATATGTTATGGTGATCTTGATAAGACAGGAAATAATGGTCTGAAGTTTAAGGTATGGCAGGACACCTTCTGTTGCGATTTTGTTGTTTATCGTACCTTTCTTCTTAAGGGTGTAAGAATGTTCTCTTCACCTTCTAGAACTTCCAAGATGGATATTATGCATGTCTTCGCTCTCTTTTGACGTTGTAGCTTTGCGAAGATAAAATTTATGCTCATGGTTATTTCATTAGGTGCACTGGAAAGGATACAGAAGCGACGAAGATACTTGGGAGCCAGCAGAGGAACTGAGGTATAAACAGTACTTTATAAATAATGTTACAAAAAGGCGTATGTTGTTATCGGGAACTTATTAAATTTGTTTGGAATTTTCAGCAATTGTGAAGATGCCCTGCGAGAGTTCGTAACTAATGGATTCAAGTCCAAGATCTTGCCACTTCCTGTAAGATTCCCTTTTCTTGCTTCTTAATTGTACCATCGACATCTAATTGCACTGATAGTAAAGAAAAGTATTGTAAATGATTGTAATTCAGGGTGGTGTTGGTGTGATATGTGGGGGACCTCCATGTCAAGAAGTTAGTGGCTACAACCGATACAGGAATGTTGATTCTCCGTTGAACGATGAAATAAATCAGCAAATTATAGTTTTCATGGACATAGTGGAGTACTTGAAACCGCATTTGTATTGATGGAAAATGTTGTTGATATTCTGCGTTTTGACAAAGGTTCTCTTGGGAGATACGCTTTGAGCCGTCTTGTGCACATGAGATACCAAGCAAGGTTAGGTACCATGACAGCTGGTTGCTATGGTCTTTCCCAATTTCGGTCCCGGGTTTTCATGTGGGGAGCTGATCCAAACAGGGTGAGTCCGAGCTAACTGTTTCATACTTAAATTATTTGGTATTTCATTTCAGAACCTACCTCCGTTTCCGCTTCCAACTCATAATGTTATTGTCAGATATGGGTTCCCTCAGGAGTTTGAGGTAATAATATCGGTACTTACTTCGTACTCCTTGCTTCGGCCTTGTCGATCTCCAAACCTAACCCGTCTTGACTTTCATGTTTCAGAGGAATGTGGTTGCTTATGTTGAAGGCCAACCCAGAAAACTTGAAAAAGCTCTTGTTCTTAAAGATGCGTTATCAGATCTTCCTCATGTATGTTTCGTATCCACTTTGATCCATTTGCAATTATGGTTAAACCAATACAATGTAAAATATTGTCTTTTTGTTCATATCTCTAGGTGTCAGATGACGAAAACCGGGAAAATGTGCCTTATGACAATCTCCCAGAGACTGATTTCCAGAGATACATTAGATCAACCAAACATGGTAAGTTAGACCGTCAAAACTTCTGTAGTTACAGTCGTCTTTCACAATATTTGTTTGTGGAGTGTAACGTAGTTGTAAGACATGACCACTTACTTGCACATTTCCATTTGTTACTCACGCGTTAGCGTTTTGCTTCGTCAGATATGACAGGCTCTGCAATTGATAACTGTACAAAGAGGACGGTGCTACTGTATGATCACAGGGCTAACCATTTGTATGACTCTGATTATATCCGAGTTTGTCAAATACCAAAAAGGAAGGTACACATTTCTTTCTACTAATAATCAATTTCGATCCTCTTGCCGAAAGATTCTCATGTAGTGAGAATTTTTTTGCAGGGAGCTAATTTCAGGGATCTTCCGGGGTTAATCGTCAATAACGACAACACAGTCTCCCGTGATCCATCAATGGAACCGGTTCTTCTGTCATCAGGAAGGCCTTTGGTAAAGATTCCTCTTATATGAAGTTATCGATGAAACTACATAGTATTAGTCCTGAAATTCTCAAGCTAATGTCATTGCTAATTCAACACTTGTGGAAGTTTCGGAGATGAATATATTTGTGCTGAATCAACTCGCTTGTGGCTCTTTTTAGGTACCGGAATACGTCTTTACTTTTCAGCACGGGAAATCAAAAAGGTATACTCTTAAGCTCCTCTATCTGAAACCATTTGTTTAAAGTTTCCCATGTTCTTTAAGTCTTATTGGATTTCTAAATTCGCAGACCGTTTGGGCGTCTTTGTCTCCTTATAAAGCCATTCCTCTGCAAAATTTCCACATGAATCCATCCTTTATTTTTCCAAATGTTCTCTTAAGACTGTTCTTATTTACAGGTGTTATTGCATCCCGAGCAAGATCGATTGCTAACCATAAGAGAATGCGCACCGCTTCAAGGTTTCCCTAATTACTTCCAATTCTCTGGAACCGTTAAAGATAGGTAACTTACTTTGTGTTTTCTTTTGGACCGAAAAACAAGAGAAAAATCCCACTCACTGCTATTCAATTGCCTTCAGGTATTGTCAGATTGGAAATGCAGTAGGCGGTTTCGGTTTCTCGTGCTTTTTGGGTTATTCACTTGGTATGGTGTTTCGTGATCTAGCCCGCGACGAGCATTTGATTGGTTTCAGACAGCAGATGGAGAAAGCTACTTCCGAGTTGAGTGGTTTCACAGAGCAACGGATACAGTGTGTATACAGTTTCTTCTCTTTTTGCTTGTTTAATTCCTTGCCCTGCAACAACTAGTTACTGATTTGTCTAATGTCTGTGGGTAATGAAACAGCAGGCTACTTATCATGACAAAAGGCGTCTCTTCTACTCTACTGTTATGAATGACAATCCAGTAGATTGTATTATTTCAAAAGTTACTGTTTTGCGAGTATCAAGGAAGGTGTGCTGAGTCAAACTCTTTCTCTTTTTGTTTTTCGTTTTACAATCTTAGCAGATCTGGTCAGTTTGTTACAATCTGCATTTGAATTTCTTAGTTTGGTGACTTTGCAGGCAGGATTAAAGCCCAATTCTATAAAATCGGGTTACTATTTTGATATGGAGTATTCAACACTTCAAACCCTGGGACATCGTAAGTGCTGATACTGATTAAGCGAATTATATACAGCAAATCAGCTTATGATTAATCAATTAGAAATGGATAGAGCGATTTTTTCTCTTTTTGTTTTAGCAAATCAGATGCCACAGTATATGAGCAGATAACAGTATCTTTATCTGAGATCCCTAGGCACATGAGCTTGAGCATACCCTTTTCTTCTCTTTTTGGTCTCAGGTAAATCTTCCGAAAACAAGCTCAAGTGTCCCGCCAATGTCTCGTTTGGAAGATAGAAACTTTAGCAAAGAGCTTCCTGTACTTGATCTTTACAGTGGTTGTGGAGGAATGTCTGAATGGATGGAGTCTTGGAGCCAAGATTTCTGGTGTTGATGTCGTGACGGTACTTGCGTTAAGTAACTAATCTGTATCTCTTTAACTTGGATGGGCAGTTCTTTTTGCACTCAGTTTTCCTCTTGTTTCAGAAATGGGCCGCCTGTGAGAAGCTTGAAGTTAAACCATCCGCAGAGACAGGTTAGAATATTTTTGCTGCTAATTACTAGATCCAATTCCTGGCGAGGAGGCTCAAGAAAGATGGCGATGGAGATATGATATCAAGGTAGGTGCACTTGACTACTTTAGTTCTTCTCATTGTGTTCATAGTTTATTGGAGCAATAAAGATTGCATAGTGAAATGGCGTGTGCATGAGAAATTAGTGTCTCCATTTGTTATATCCAACATGACAAAGAAATGATTTCGTTCTTTTCAGTCTCGAAATATCTGCTTCATTCTGATTGTGTAATTCATTTATTTTCAGGAACGCAAATCTAAAATCAGAGGCCAACAGTTAGAGTGTAAGTACTGGATGTTTTATCAACTCACAGTTTTTATTTTTAAAATACTCTTATCTCTGTAAATGTGGAATGCCATTATTCGGAAAATATGACCATGAAGATTGTTGTATCATTTTGGAAAGTATGACCCTTTTCTTCTACATGGACACAAAACAATATTCCAATACAAACACATCATGGCAAAGGAAGTACAATATAGATTGTAGCTCAAAAAGTTCATAGTTATATAAAATCAAATTTAACCCAAAACGGTTCGGAATAAACTATGAACGTTTTGGTCTCCTTGTTTTTGTTTTTAGCACTTGATAAAAAGAAGGTAAATATGCAAAATCTATGTGTATAATACGATCGATGAACACATATAATTAAACCACAAAAAATCCTCGACCATCAATAGGGAAGGCCTTTGTTTTTAAGCAGAATGCAAAGTATAATAAAAATTAAAGAGAGATATATGATTTTTGGTTTTGCACCTGTTACATAAAAATTTTACTCTTTTTTTTCTTTTTCTTTGTCGTCTATGTAGATTTTATTTACTTTTGCTTGTTTATTTTTGAATTTTTAAATTAAGGGTTAAAATTGAAATTTGTCATTTAGTATCATTTCATCTTTGACCAGCCGATTAAATGCAAACTAAGCGAAAAGAAACGTCGCCGTCGTTTTATTTATTAAACAACCCTAATACAAACACATTACCCGACTAATACGAAAGATCCATACCGAAAAAAGCAAAACTAGAAATAAAGGGACAACAAACCAACAGAAGAAAAAGATAAAGGGAGACGACGGCGGCTGCGGGTAGAGGCGATGGCTTAGTGAGTGTTAGCACGGTCTCCGGCCGCCGGGGCAACGCCTGGGTCACCAAGGGAGCTTGCAGCTCCGGAGCTTTCACCACCCGAGCTAAGGCGTGGTGGCGTGATACCCCCACCGGACGAAATCTCTGACTGAGTGGGCGTGAAGATAACGATGGTGTCGTTGAGATCATTAATACGACCATAGATCTCCGGCATGAATCTTAGAGCCTGGTCGAGACCAATTGGCGAGGGTGATGCTCGGAGCTTCACTCCGATTTCACCGAGCTTGGCCACCATTGTAGCAATGGCCGCATCAGCACGATCTTTCTTCTCCTGCAGGGTCTCGGGTCCTTCCTGAGCCATGATTTGAAACGAGATAGAGGAGTTTTGAAGAGAAAAGCTCGAGGTTTGTGACTTGCCTAAGAGCTCAAATGCCTCTTTTATAGCACAAGCTGTATTAGGGCACACCCGAGGATCCTGCAAGGATCATCTGACAAATGTCAGAGATCTGTCAAGGTTGTCCGTACAACACCTTAGCTGGCTTCTTCAGTGTTACTTTTTTGCTCTGCGTTTGTTTGAGTTTATCGTTTATGGGAGAAGAAGAGACGTTGCTGTTATTAACACTTTTAATGGGCTTTCTATGTCAAGGCCCATTTGACATTCAGTTTTCTTTGTTGCCGTGTCGTTTTAACCCTCAAGACTTGTTGCCGATTAATACCGTTTGTCTTGTTAGCAAGTTATTGTGTTTATCTTAATTACTTTCATAATTTCAAATTCTGATTTTTTTTCCGGACCAAAAAATTACGAGACATGAAGTTTTGGAATATAGTGTTATTTATTTATCACTTCTTTGTCTAGTATTCAATTATACATAATCATATATATGCTAATATGTGGCTTTGAATCTAAACAAGAATTCTAATACACCTAAATGACTATATTTTTTATTTATGTTTTTCACCCCCAAAAAACACAAAAGAAATGATGTTATTGATATTTATTTTTCAATCAGAGCCTTGGAATCCGCAAATTTACATTCTAATCTCTAGCCCCTTGTATTTGTAAAGTCACAAAGATACACATTCTTCCAATATTTGGCGTCATTGTGTTGTGGACTCTTTAAAAACTATCGACCATGCATCTGCCAATAGACATAAATATGCATAATAAGTCCATTCAACTTTACTTATACTCCTCATCATGTATGGCCATGTCTAAATATTTTTTGTCACATTTCTAACTAGTTTTCATTTTAGATGTATTTTTTTTTTAATAGTTTTAATTTTATATTTGCTATTTCAAATGTTTTGTATTGTTTTTGCTTTAATTTTTATTTTATTTTACATATTATTTGTTATATATTTCGAGAAAAATATACAACTAAACTTCAAAAAATCTAGAATCAAACTTGTACCCAAAATATTTTAGATATTTACAAGTAGACTCGATCCGAACCTCTACCTAGACCTGAACCTGCACCCGACCCAAAACCTAATAGGTTCTACTATGGGTACAAAACTTTTACACTTTTAGACCAACCCGAACTCTACCCAATACCCTTTTGCGCATCCCTATTTTAACTCTCTAGACCTTTTCCAACATTCAAATTGCTTTAGTGACTTTTTTTTTTTACTTTTTTTTGGTATCTTATTATATAGATAAGAGTTTCTCAAAAATGTAATTCACGGGATCGCGACATGTGTATATAATCTATCGAAATGATGACACGTCTTAAAATACTCTATTTAAAATCTAGCAACTAGAAAAATAAAATATCATTATGTTAAACCACTATAATAAAGGCACATTAACATTTTTTTTTATTGTTTCATTAACATATTTCTAAAGGCCAAACCAAATCTTATGTAAGTCAATAAAAAAATAAAATATATATAAATACCATTATGTTAAACATAATAAACGTTATATCACAAAAATAAAACTTTATATATAAAAACCAAAATAAAAGTTAAACCTTAAATTATTTTAAAAGGAAAAGTAAAGATACGTTTATCTTTATAAATGTTAAACCATAAATTATTTATAAGAAAATAAACATATATTCAACCTTTCAAAAATGTTATTACTTCTGAAAAGGTAAATCGAAAAACTATATAATAACACACACCTCCCACAATTTAACATACACTCCAAATCCTTAATTTTCTTTACAAATCATGAATACCATCGTCCCACAAATAAGTCAAAACTATTTAATTTTCTATCAATTAGATAGAAATCGTGTTTACCATCAAATTATTGCATGTATTCTTCGAAAGGAAGAGGCTATAAATCTTAAAGGAAATAACGTACTTATGGGAATGAAAGTATTTTTACTTGATTAAAAGGTTAGTATATATATATATATATAAATTATATAAAATTTTAAATTCTTTGACTTATCCAACACTTAATAATACATTCTCCCTATTACAAAAAAGAAATTTATAAACCTAACATAAAAAGAAAATTTCACAAAATAAAATAGTAATATATTATAATTTTATTTTTTACCGTTCATAAACTCCATTTTTGTGTAAGCTATGAAATTAAAAATGTAAATATTATATCCCACAAGAAAAAAAGAACAAGAAAAAGTATAAAGACTTAAAAAGAAATTGAATAACATTCATATATTAGATGCATGTGTATATATAAAGAGTAAAAAAGAAATTGAATAACATTTATTTTTTACCTTATTATCATATTGATATTTACAAGTTATAATATCATATGATAAAAAGGATGCGATTGCGATAGATGCAAAACATATAAAATATTTCAATCAAACATATATTAGCCGAGTATGATATGTTCACCAAATTTACTAATTTAACATGAGACGAAATGAAGGTCAAAATTTATAGACCAAAGTAAAAAGAGAAAGTAGTCGAGTAAAATAAATTTAGATATTGAAATTGATTATTTGCTAAATTTATAGTATACACAACCTATATTGGAAGTAGAAAATGGAAAACTATTAAATCAAAAAGTAAAAAAAATATATGACAAAATGAAAACTATTAAATCTAGATAAGATTTAAAATGTAAGAAAAAAAAACATATACACACATTTTCTCAAATTTTTGTGATTATTTAGAAACTAAATATTTAAATATTATTCCCTCCGATCTTAAATAAGTGTCGTTTTGACACAATGCACACATATTAAGAAATAAGGTTAAAAGTTTTTTTCTACCCTTAAACTGTATTTAATTACATATTTTCTTAATTATTAGACTATTTGATTGAGGTTAAAAATGAAATATCTAGTCAAAATACACATCGTAAATGTAAACCAACATTTTTTCTATCAAACAAATTGTGTCAAAACAACACTTACTCAAGATCGGAGGGAGTAACATTTTATGATAGAGTTAATGTACTAATTTTATTTATGTTACCTATTTTCAAAATAATATGTTAGTTTATGTAATTGTATTTTCTGAGGTTCATGTTGTAATGTAAAGATCCAAATATATAAGGAAATTTATTAAATGAATATATAATGTGACTGGATATTTATTAAAAATTATCAAATATATAAGGAAATTTATTTTAAAATTTACTTTTTTAAAAATAATTGATGTTTATTTATAAAACATATTCAATTTCAAAGTATATAAGAGTTCATATATGATTTAAAACTTTAGATTCATTTAGATGAATTATTTTTATAATTGTTTGAAGATTTAAACTCATTCTTGATTTTGTTACTCACGGTTCACAAAACGTAACTTAAGACTATATTAACGGGGTTTTAATTGAGAATATAACTATACAGGTATAACTACACAAATTATCAATTTTAATATCTAATACCCGCATATTATGCGGTCCTAGTTTAATGTTGGGTTTGAAACGACCCGACCCGTTTTTTTTTTTAAACAAGAAACCCTTGGTCTCGGAGTCTCGAAATAGCATTCCAATAAATGCTATCTTCAACAACCAAGCAAGCAAAGAAAACCAACTACAGCGGATAACCGAAAAGGAATTCCAATAAAATCTAAAGCAATCAATTCCAACAAGAAACCAAATGAATAATTCCAGCAACCTAACAAGGCTCTAAAACAGAAACGGAAAGAACAGACAACACCAAACTCGAGACCCTAGATCATCTCCCTCTTCGTAGCCGTGATTCCACGATCACAATTTGCCTTTACCTGCATCACATGGGAAAAAGAGATGCGTGAGTATTATCATAAATACTCGGTGAGACAGTCATCCCATCTACGACTGCGCACTAAGGCACGATGGACCGCTCAGGCAAACATCCAACAAACAGCACACAAACACAAAAACAAGGCTCAACCACAGCCAACAAGACAGGCTGTCGATCGACACTACCACTAGGCGTCGATCAACACCTTCTGTACATGCTTGTCGATCGACACAACCTCTAAGTGTCGATCGACAGCCTCTGTTATGGCCTGTCTTTCGACACACCTCGTGTGTGTCGTTCGATAGGTCTTGCGCAGAATCATGGGAAATCGATCATAATCCTATCGGATCAATTTCTCCTTTGGGTCAACACGAACCCTGCACGAAAACAGCAATCCACACACAACAAGCACAATACACAGTCTCAAACAAACACATCAATATCAATCAATTCATTCCAAACCTATCACCAAACAACCCTAACGAATCCACCGGCGTAGAAGGCATGGTCACGCGCTTACCTTAGCCTAATAGTTGCCTCAGACCTCAACCTCTGGCAACTCTCCTCATTTGCCTGATGAACAAGGCAAACCAAACCAGTCGGTTAACCCAAACAGAAATAGTCGGTTAAACCAACCAACCAAACCAATCTGGTTAACTAAACCAAACCAAACCAATCCGGTTAACTAAATCAAACCAAACCAAATTAAACCAAACCGGTTAACTAAACTAAACCAAACCAATCTGGTTAACTAAACCAAACCAATTGGAGGTTCTCCTATACCGGATTAGGGTTTTCTAAAAACAGAAACAACACGCCAACTTCGAAAGAACAATGAGAATGGAGATTACCTCCGAAGCATGATCAGAAACCTGATCTGGAATCGTGAGACCGAGACCTTTCCAACGATATGCAGATCGTTTCCTAACTCTTTCTGGTTCGATAGGAAAACACCCATGAAGTGGACTGATCGCAAATACAATTCTGCGCGAAGCTCTCTCGGGAAAACAACAATAAATCTCATAATACTCATCCAAAAGATAATCCGATTTCGCCTAAACCTAGATATAAGAGTGGAGAACTAACTCTAAAAGTTTTACTCCAATCCAAATAGATTAGACAGTCCGATCCTCTGTTTTTCTAAAATGCGTCAGAACTATCTTCATCTCATTCTTTTCTACAAACCACCACAAACGAACCTCGTCTCTTCTCTTTCAATTTCTCAGTCTCTTCTACGTTTTGTCTGCACAAAACGGAGGCTTCTCTCTTTATACTCAAGCCCTAGGGTTCACTTAACCCAAACCAGCCAAACCGAACAATTAAAACTAAACCATTCGGTGCAATTCAATTCTCTTTTCTAAATTTTGGTTCACAGGCGTTACAATTCTCTCCCACTAAAGATAGATTCGTCCTCGAATCCGTAAAACACAGCCACATAGCTAACCACCTGGCCAACCTGCCAGTAACACCAGAGACTACATCTCTCAGACCCTCTCGAGGCTGACATCCGTCCTATGCATATAGACCCGTCTCAGACATTGATTGCCCATAGTTCATAACTCATAACCACCATCTAGCTCTCGGGATCGTCACCCCCCAGCTCTCGGTGTCTAGTACCAACCCACCTCAGTCCGCGCAGTCCTAACGGTGTTTGATACTCAACCATCTCCACACCTCAACCCATCAAGACACACAGTCTATCAAGCTCTCGGTATGCAAGGATCTCACTATCCCTGGAGTGACGCATCTCTCAAAGATCTGCCAGAGGCCGCAACCTCCCAAACTATCTCCATACCCTCACGCTCTCAGTCCTCGCAGTCCTGACGAACGATATGTATGCAGGGAACCCACTATTCCCTGGAGAGACGCATCTCTCAAGATCTGCCGGAGACTCATCTCCAAGAAAGAACCCATGTAATCTCTGAGCTATGCAATCAATTCCTAACGTCTATAATGCACCTCTGACCGGAACTACCTCCCAAGGTCTCACATGATATTCCCAACCCGGAATACCATCACAATCGTGATCATCACAGATCACCTGAACCATCCCTCACCCCGGATGTCCCTGCAGAGTCTCTCCGGAACTAGACAGTTCTACCCACCGTAAAACTTCTATCCCGAGACTCTCCAAACGCATAGCACATATGCCTCGTTATAGTTCCACCGAAACTGGCAAGCTCTACTCACTATATAGCTTCCATTCAGAGGTTCTCTAACCACAACCCACACGCAACCCGTTAGAGTTCCTCCGAAATTGACAAGTTTTACTCAATATAAAACTTCCATTTCAAGGCCCCCTAACCACACACGCATGACCATACCCAGGTCATCTGGACAACCCATCACACAGGGTGCCCCTTTTAGAGTCTCTCCGAAATAGACAAGTTCTAACCACTATAAAACTTCTATTTCGAGATCCTCCAACCACCTACTCAAGGCTACCAAAGCCAACCACATTCGTCCGCACTCATGGCTACAACAGCCACCATACTCACTTCATAAGAACTACACATCTTATGAAACCGGAAGAATGTCATAATCATTTCGACTCTAACGAAAATACAAAATTCCAACCACATCACCACACCTGGTGATCACCACCAAACCAGACATTGGAACCCATGAGACCCAGTTTACTTCTCGGCATGCTTCACAAACCACAATCAAACCTTGTCTCATCTTAACCTCTGGTTCTCAAGTCTCTTCCTGGACACGGTCACAGTCCCACAAGACTCTCGACAACGGCACCCTTTTCTGGTGCAAGATCCTGACACTTCTCTCAAGTATCCTTACCGGCCTCAACTCTACCACCAAAAACTAAAGATGTGCAAGAGTCCTCACCACTACCTCCCAAGACCCATGTAGACACTTCCTAAGCTTCGCCACATGAAACATTCAAGAAAGTTCTGCATGATCTAAGGTAGCTCCACACGATAAGCAACTGGTCCCACTCGCTCCACACCCCGAACGAGCCCAACAACCACCGCCTTGGCTTATCCTCTGCAATGGATCCGCTAGAACCCTGCAACATCCCCACTCAAAGATACGCTCTATTTCCACCTTAAACTCTAACTCAACTCCTCTCATCGACACGACTCCTCGGCCAATCAAGAGCCTCGTTCAAATTCAGTTCATAACACGATTCTTCTCTGTCGTCTTTTGAACAGGATCTGCACCATATATGCTTTTCTCCCCCACTTGGATTTAGCATAAAATGTGCTACATGGCCTCCCATACAACACCTCGAAAGAAGCCATACCACTACTAGCCAGAAAGCCCTTGCAACTCAGAAGTGCACCTCAGATCTCTGTCTGACACAAAACTCGCTAGCACTTCAAGCCACCGTACTAATTCACTCACATAATCCATTACCCGAACCTCTGCTCCCTCGGTTACCTTAATGGTAAAAAAATGTGGTAACATAGACAGACGATCCGCAGTCACTCAAAGAACAACATGAGTTCAGGAAACCGGCAATCCTGCCGCAATATCCAAGGAAAACATGCCCCACTTCTCCACTGGAATGGGTAAACAACCCCCACCAACATGCAACTTATCGCAAGCTGCGACCTAGTTAGCCACATCTTTCTTTATCCCGACTGAGTGATGGTACCGTTTCCGATCACTATGCTTCTTAGTCACTTCCAAATGAATAGAGAAAACATGCTCACATGAGCCTCTCATCGGAATCTCCTGAAATAATCTGCCAACCCGAGAAAACTACTAA
Source organism: Arabis alpina (assembly GCA_900128785.1). Taxonomy (NCBI): domain Eukaryota; kingdom Viridiplantae; phylum Streptophyta; class Magnoliopsida; order Brassicales; family Brassicaceae; genus Arabis; species Arabis alpina. The sequence continues at coordinate 48,171,652 of LT669794.1, forward strand.
TCTTAGTTGCATTCCTCGGTCTAGACCAAATCTCAGCTCGATTGCATCTTCACTGGATCTACAGAAACTCCACCTGCAGAAACAGTAAGACCCTGAAACAACCCATTTCCCTTGCCAGAAACTGCACTTACCCAACCTAGCAAACAGCTTTTACCCTTGCAGCTTCCCCCAAAACTGCTCACTCCTTGCTCATGCTCCCCAAGACTCTTCGAAGACACCAAGTCGCCATCGATGAAGTTAATCACGAACTCATTCAGATTCTCCTGAAAGGCTTCACTCATCAACACGCAGCTGGTGCACTCGTTAACCCGAAAAGCATCACTACTAACTCAACACTACTCATGACTCCTCAAGAAACCTGTTTTCCTGACACCCACCTCATCAATAGAACTCTGGTGTTACCCGGATGCCAAGTCAACCTTGAAGAACCAAGTAGCGCCTAACAATTGATCCAACAACTTATCAATTCAAACATGTTCTTCGTAGTGACTCAGTTAAGCCCTCGATAATCGAAACACAACCGGAAACTACCATAATTCCTCATCACCAACAACACCGGTTCTCCCACGTAAATACCGACCGAAAGAATCCTTACTTAACAAACCCTCTAGCCGCGTCACCGGCTCTTCTAACTCTGCTGGAGCCATCCTATAAGGTACCTTAGATAACGGCGTCGTCCCAGGCTCTAACTCAATCGTGAAAAGATCCGACCGCGACGACGGCAATCCCTGCAATGACAAAAAGACATCCTCACGGTCCTAGACAACCCGAATATCCCTCACTGTGACCTCACCTACAGACTCCGCCAGCAAAACACTTTCCGAGTAAGCCTCTCAACCTCCCAGTCTTAGCCTCAGCCTGCACCCAAGAGACCACGAGACTCTGAGAAGTCGGTCTCACTCCCTGACAAACCAACCTTCTCCTACCACGCTCAAACACAAGACGACTCAAGTGACAATCTAGATGAACTCTGTACTGATCAGGCCAGTGCATACATAGGATGCCATCATAAAGTTCCACTAGACTGATCACCGAGTCCGCTGACATCAACTCACCAGCCATTAGAATATCCACGTCTCTCGCCCGGCCATGAGTAACTAGGAACTTTCCTCCAGCAAACATAACCGGTCCAATCCGCTCACCAGCGCCACTCCAAATACTGCTCCACTCAGCACCCTTCAGAGTAATGAAGCAATCGTGCTCCAGAATCAAATAACACGTGGAATTCACTACTCACCACTACAACGGTTTCCACACAACTTCCATGTGCTAAGAAACCTAACAGACTCGCCAACTATGACCCATGCTTCCACACCTCAAAGCATCCTCGGCCACTCTACCTCAACCCGGAGGTATCATACCACTTCCTTTGATGTCCCTGCACAGGCTTGCCGCCATGCCAGGTATCACCTGCTGAGACTTAATAGACTTAACAGCTGGGCTAACCACCACAGCTTGCTCCCTAGAGTCTCGACAACGTCTCCAGCAGTCTCAACTAACTATGCTCTCGTAGCATTCATAGACACTCCGTACCGTGTCCTCAAACTTATCGAAGTCCTCTCAAAAACCTCTAATCTTGGGCCTCCTCGCCCTCCATGCTCCTACCATCATGAACCAGCACAAACCATGAGTCGGTTAGACTCTAAATCATACCCACGAACTGATCTCTCTCTCAGATCCAGTTCGCAAAACCTCGTCTCTAAACGATCCGCAGCCTCTCGAGGAAAGAATTTGGAATCACACTCTGCCCAAAAGTCCGCCCAGGCCAACTCTGCTTGAACCCTCCTAGCTGCAACACACTACTCGCAAAGAATCCTATACCAGTCCTCTGCACTTGTTCCCTTATCCGCAGATAAGACAGAACCTTACTAACAACCATAGCCCTCAGCCACACCTCTACGACTCGTGGCATCACCGGAGCCCAACCGGCAGCGCACTCGGTAACCGCTCCCAAACTGCTGCAGCCAATCCGCCCGACGATCAACTCGACACTTAGACTCCTCCTACGGGCGCAACCGAACAGCGAGCGAATTCAGCACTAGCTCGAGTATCAGCCTTGGCCCCACAGCCCTCACACTGGCTCTCATACGGGCACTCCCACTGGCACTCACGCTAATATCCAGACCCTCTGGATACGTCTACAGATCTACCGCAGTCTCAAACGAGGAACCTTGACCCCGGCCCCCACGGCCACATTTTCTAGTGCCTCCGGCCAACACAATGCACTACTAAAGCACACAAGCTAAGAACTAAAGAATAACAAACAAAACACACAACACACTTACCGTGGAATCTCATTGAAAGCTCGAAGGAAGATTATCTAGAACCCTCAATCCCATAGAATTGCAAATTCACCAATTTCAATCCTAGCAGTTCTAACCCGTCCTAAAACCGTAAGGGCTCTGATACCAAACTGAAACGACCCGACCCGTTTTTTTTTTAAACAAGAAACCCTTGGTCTCGGATTAGCATTCCTATAAATGCTATCCTCAACAACCAAGCAAGCACAGAAAACCAACTACAGCGGATAACCGAAAAGGAATTCTAATCAAATCTAAAGCAATCAATTCCAACATGAAACCAAAAGAATAATTCCAGCAACCTAACAAGGTTCTAAAACAGAAACGGAAAGAACAGACAACACCAAACTCGTGACCCTAGATCATCTCCCTCTTCGTAACCGTAATTCCACGATCACAATTTGCATGTACATGCATCACATGAAAAAAAGAGATGCGTGAGTATTATCATAAATACTCGGTGAGACGGTCATCCCATCTACGACTGCGCACTCAGGCACGATGGACCGCTCAGGCAAACATCCAACAAACAGCACACAAACACAAAAACAAGGCTCAACCACAGCCAACCAGACAGGCTGTCGATCGACACTACCACTAGGCGTCGATTGACACCTTCTGTACATGCCTGTCGATCGACACAACCTCTCGGTGTCGATCGACAGCCTCTGTGCTTGCCTGTCGTTCGACACACCTCGTGTGTGTCGTTCGATAGGTCCTGTGGAGAATCCTGGGAAATCGATCATAACCCTCTCGGATTGATTCCTCCTCTGGGTCAACACGAAACCTGCACGAAAACAGCAATCCACACACAACAAGCACAATACACAGTCTCAAACAAACACATCAATATCAATCAATTCATTCCAAACTTATCACCAAACAACCCTAACGAATCCAGCAGCCCAGAAGCCATGGTCACGCGCTCACCTTAGCCTAATAGTTACCTCAGACCTCAACCTCTGGCAACTCTCCTCCTTTGCCTGATGAACAAGGCAAACCAAACCAGTCGGTTAACCCAAACAGAAATAGTCGGTTAAACCAACCAACCAAACCAATCCAGTTAACTAAACCAATCTGGTTAACTAAACCAAACCAAACCAATCCGGTTAACTAAACCAAACCAAACCAAATTAAACCAAACCGTTTAACTAAACCAAACCAAACCAATCTGGTTAACTAAACCACACCAATTGGAGGTTCTCCTAAACCGGATTAGGGTTTTCTAAAAACAGAAACAACACGCCAACTTCGAAAGAATACTGAGAACGGAGATTACCTCCGAAGCATGATCAGAAACCTACTCTGGAATCACGAGACCGAGACCTTTCTAACAATATGCAGATAGTTTCCTAACTCCTTCTGGTTCGACAAGAAAACACCCACGAAGTGGACTGATCGCAGATCCAATTTTGCACGTACCTCTCTCGGGAAAACAACAATAAATCTCATAATACTCATCCAAAAGACAATCCGATTTCGCCTGAAGCTAGATATAAGAGTGGAGAACTTACTCTAAAATTTTCACTCCAATCTAAACAGATTAGACAGTCCGATCCTCTGTTCTTCTAAAATGCGTCATAACTGTATTCATCTCATTCTTTTCTACAAACCACCACAAACGAACCTCCTCTCCTCTCTTTCAATTTCTCAGCCTCTTCTACGTTTTATCTGCACAAAACGGAGGCTTCTCTTTTTTATACTCAAGCCCTAGGGTTCACTTAACCCAAACCAGCTAAACCGAACAATTAAACCATTTGGTACAATTCAATTCTTTTTTCTAAATTTTAGTTCACGGGCGTTACAGGGTTAATTAGCTCAATATTATGTTTTATGCTAATAATTAAGAAACTAACATATCTATAAAATAATTTAGGTGAGTAACATTGAGAAGAAATAGTTTGACAATTTTGCCCCTATTAAATTTTCTAGTTATTAGTATTAAATTTAGTAATTATTACTTGTAACAAAAATTCATAAAAATTAGTGGGAAAAAATATGGGAAGAATCGTTGACGGTGAATCTCAAAAAGGAAAGAGAAATACGTATAGTTGACTATATTCGGTTTTTTCATGAGTATTGATTTTTTTATAGTTAACTATGTAACACATTTAGCTGACTATCCTTTGTTAACGGATAATATAGTTAGTTATGTCATGAGTATTGTGTAAATATAGTTAATTATGTAACACGTATACCTCACTATCTTTTATTAATAGACAATATAGTTAGCTATGTTATGAGTACAATACTGTGTAAATATAGTTAACTATATAACATGTAATAAATATATTTTAATTTTCACATTTTCAAACTAAGATTATTTTGTTTCAATCGGCATTTTTTAGTTTAAAGTCACTTAGTTGTTGCCGACCAAAAAAAAAAAGAGTCACTTAGTTGTTATTAACCTATTTAGTGGATGTCCGTTAAAGGTCTATGTTCTACAATATTCCTAAACTCTATTTCCTCTCTAAGTATTGTACCCAATATAAATCTTGTACTTATCATAGAATAATACACAACACAATTCTCTCTCTATTCTCTTCTCTTATTCACATCACGTTATCAGCACGATAACCTAACCACTGAATAAAACCATACTCACTTGAGTAAAACCCTAACGTTCTCCAACATCTCGCACTTTGCTTCGGTTCCACTTTATTTTTCATTAAGGTAAGTGAATTTCTCTCACTTTAGCATACGACACATCTAATATTATTTGGTAAAGTATAAGGTTAACGTCATACTTCATATATAGTATCACGTTAGTTTTATAATTGCTTTGATACAATTATTGAATTACTTTTATCTTATTATGCTACTTATTTAATCTATTTTATACATAAATATTGACTTTGTTATTCATAGCATACACATGTATGTCTATCGATGGAGAATTTCTCACAAGTCATATTTATGAGTTGATTTCGTAATTCAATAGCATTAAACGTATATGTTTATGTTTGGTCATGAATCATATATGTTTATTGATCGAATATCACAATTTTATGTTTTAGTTAATCTATTTTTAAGTTTGATTTTGTGATTTGATAGTATACACATGTTGATTCATGAATACTATGTCTATCGATGAGTAATTCTCACAAATCATACTTATGTATATTAATTATTTTATTAATACGTATTTGGTTCTTAAAATCACATATTTTATAATAGAATTAAACGATCATGATTAACGCTATTAATCTACTATTGATCAAAGATATTTTTATAATTATTCAAATATTTTATAATTATAAATTGAATTTCTATCATGATCGAGCTAAGTAATCTTTTCAATATGTGATCAATTTCTAAACTCTTGACATCATATTATACCTTTATGATTTTATATACTAGATTATGTCATGATTATGTTAATTGCTTTATCGGCTCATGGTTCACCATCAAATCCATGTTAGATAGATTAAAGAAAGCAATTTTAATTATCGTATCCCTAGAAGGGGTAATTGATTAGCAACAAAACGTAAACCAGAAGTTTACTAGCGAAGAATGAAAAGTAAACCAGAAGTTTACTAGTTAAGAATGAAAAGTAAACCAGATGTTTACTAAGAATTTATATGTTTGGCTTAACCGGATTGGTCATCTTGGTTTAATGATGATGCGAAAAATAAATGAGAATTATGTGGACACTAAGTGCAAAACCAGAAGTTTCTCCCTAATGATTTATCATAGGTTGCATGCTCAGAAAGCAATATGATAATATGGCTTTTATCAATTAAAGATGATTTCGACTTTATCGATTTTTCGGAAATATATACAATGAGATGATTATGGGCTGATTACCCACTTCGTGACATTTAGATGCATCGATTCAATGGACGCATTGACTCGATTGTTGCATCGTAGAAGGTCACGTTTTTCCTTGTTATAAACCAACAACCTAGAGTTTGCGAGGTTTCTTTCTTAAAAGTTCAAAATTTTATGTTTGAAGCCTGATTATTATATGTCCATCAGGATAAGTGTTGAACATTTTGAATCTCATGTTCATACACAAAATTTTAGTACCATTGATTCGCATCAAGCCAATGTATAAGTTCTTGTTCTCCCCATCATTATTGGTTTAGGGTTAGAAACCAAATAGTTCTCATCTAAAAGATCTTTGAATGTAAAAAGTACTCCACCACAGCGCTCTAAGATGGGAACTCGAAAGAGGATAAAAATATATGTTGGATGTGAAAGATAATTAAGTATACAGAGTCATCCCAGAAGGATTAATATAAAGCTCGATTTGTATGCTCTCATTTTAATGAGTCAAATTTTCCAACATTAGGGGGAGAAATTACACAGCTGGAAAAGAGATAAGTATATATGAATTATCAATGATTATGGGACGAAATTATGTACATTAGTAGTCCAAAAATATAATTCATAAGCAGAGCTTAAGCGTATTAATTGCCAGACGCATTTATTAACCCAAATAGAGTGATAAAGTTACCTATACCAGTTGTATATGCTCTGAATTATAAATGATGTCCCATAAGGGCGATATCAAACTACTAGAGAGTCTAAAGATCGCCTGAAGCGTGATAGTCCTATTTGATTCCAAATAAAATTATCCTCGAAAAAGAAAAGAGAGCATAAATTGAGAATGACCAAATCGAGGAAAGAAAAATTTCAAATTATCTCTAGAAGAGACTAAATGATCTCTAGAAGAGACATAAACATGACAAAGAAATAAAATCAAGTACTTGAGAATAAATAAATCTAGCTAGCTATGTCATGTTTGGAATAAGATGGAATCATAAAGCAAATCGACGTCGTTATATTTTTGCATGCAGTGAGCAGTTGATATTATGAAAAAAGGATCATTGGAAAAGTCTATTGAAAAGTGTACATGAGGTAATGACCGGCCAAAAGAGAAAAGAAATAGACATAATTATAATCTCTAATAGAGAAATATTTGGACCAGCAATCCATTTGATAAATGAGTGTAGAAACCAGTGAAAGATAAATGTGTCTTTTGTATGAAAGAATAGTGAATATAGTGAAATTCACAAAGATAAAGAAAGTTTTATGAAGAGATATATTCTCATGTGGTGGATGCAATTATTTTTGATATCTTACAAGTCTGGCAGTAAGAGATGAAACACTAGATAATGAAATTTATATGTAATCCTTAAAGGATATAAATGTAGAGGATGTAATCCCTGAAGGATTAATGATATCAGAATTATGTTCCCGGGAACTCTATTCGTTGGAATGAAAAGAAAATATGTAACATGAGGTATAATCATGTAGATCCTTGCAGGATTTTATAGAAAAATGTGCATATATTTTTGGTCCCGAAGAACCATACATAAAATGTGATTACCCGTCACGGCGGAGCTAAGTCCTTTCTCGCGTTTCGGGTTTGTCCTCCCTGTCACGACGGAGCCAACTTCTTTCTCGCGTTTTGGGTATGTCCTCCCCGTCTAACATTGTGGCCCTCTATGACCAATGGCACTACAACGGGCTGACGTTTGCGATCGTCCGTATCCCAAACAAACAAAGTTATAAGTCTTGCAACGGGCTAACGTTTGCTGATCGTCCGCAGAATTATTATAACTATCATATATAATATAATAATCTCAAACAATACTTTTTATTCCTTAACATCATTTCTTTACCAAACAATTTCCATACATCAACAATAAACAAGCAATCCTTACTAATAATCAACAAGCATCAAACATTCCAAGAATTAACATATAAAACCAACAACATCACACATTCTATTTCTAAACCTAGCATGAAAGAACACATATTGTCAACGAGTACCAAAGTAACTTAGATCTCATCATCACCTTAACCTATCCGGAATCTTTGAAATTAATCTACTTATCTTTTGAAAAACATCTCTTTTTAGTGGTTCATAACGTGACTCATTTCGAGCTCAATTGTCCAACCAAGGACATAACTCATTAAACTTGTCGTACAATAAAACTGAACTAACCATGCTTAGAAACACATGAATAAATGGCAAACTAACCGTTAATTTTAGAATTCCACCGTTGATTCCAAAGTTAGTATCACCATGAACAATTACACAAAATTACAGCTCAATCGGACTAGGTATGAGCTGCCAAACGGACCTCAAACTGGCTGCGTTGAACTGATTTTGGACCTGCAACTTCAAGTGGTTCTGCTGATTCTTGCGCAGCAAGCAAGACTCACCACGCCCAAACTATAACTTCGATAGAGATGATTTAGACTACTATGGCTTCACTGACAAGACTTCGATCAGAGTCAACCATTTCCATAACGATAAGTGCACTGATGTGACCGGAATTGTCTTCCAACAACTGCAACACGAAACTGGATTAAGTCCAATATTACTTAGGATTATGCTAGGTTCAGGAACAATGATTTTTCGTCAACTTTGAGTCTGAATTCCTGATGGACCTAACCTCGGATTTGTTATCTGAAAAGTGTTCTACAAACTAGGTGATGTCCTCTTTCCAGTGGTATGAAGAACGATGCAGTTATCAATCGTATCGGTCCAGAAAAGGCTCTCCAAAACTCTATGTCGGATCTGATTCTGATCCTTCTCCTTCTCCCTCCATTCCTTTTTCACCTCCGATTAGATCCTCCTCTGTCTTTTTGTCTCCTACTTTCTCCTCTGAGATCGCACCACCACCACAGCCTCACCGTGGCCTCACGCCACCATCATCAGCGCCGGTGGTTATCTCCACCGCCACGACTCCGCCTCCGACATACGTTCTTTCTCATCTCCTCCTCATTTCTTCTCTTCCTCTCTTCTCTTGACGACAACTCACTCTTTCTCGTTCTCCTTTATTCGACGGTAAAAAGAGCGTAAAGATTAGCTTGGCTCGATACCTTAGGGTTTAGCTTAACTAGCATAAGTTGGGCTTATGGACTAGATATTATTAACTAATTATCCGGTCCAATCTAACACTTATGATACTGTTTCCATTCATATATCTTTTTATTTGGCCCGACATTAAATTCATAATATTTTCTTGAAAGATAAGTTAGAGTTTAATTGAATTGTTGGGATAGGGCCGTGACAAAAGCCATTGGTTGTCCTTACCCTTCTAACAAAACATGTCACACTTCTCATCTTCAAGTGAATTTTACAATGTCTTCAAACTTAACAGCTTCAATGATTCTTTCAAACTTATACCATACCATAAGTAACAATTTCTGAAAACACAAACCAAATTCTCTGGAGCCACACATCTCATCTTTACATAATTTCTGCCTATCCTCTTGTTTTTAAATTCAAAATTAGTTGTGTTTTTCTCGATTTTTCATCTGTGCTTAAGCATACATTGGGTTGGAAGCTGAAAAAGCTTGAAGGTGTACAATTATCTTAACGGAGATGGTGAAACTTTCTCTAGTACTACTTACCATTTTTAAGTTATCTTTGATTGAATCAGCGAATCTGGTTAGTGAACAATGACAAGTTTCATAACCGTGTTCAATGGAAGAAAGAAACGAAGAGACGAAGAATAAATGAGTGGTAGGCTTTGTGTAAAGCCAAAACTATAAAAAAATGCAAAAAAATGTCACTAATGTTGTGAATAAGAGAATAGAATAGAGAGAAAATTGTGTTGTATATTATTCCATGATAAGTGTTGGGGTCGGATTTCACCCGCTGAGCCTCGACCTCCAAAGTTATGAAAAGCAACGCGCATGTCTCAAGCAAGCAAGAGATAATATAACCCCTAGGTCATTTCACCCACAGAAGAAGGTGAAGACCTCCTGAAAACTCCTAAGTCCTTTGAACCTTCTGCCTGTTGAAGGAACCTTCGAAGTGGTCTTTCTCTCAGGAGAAGCCATGATGCAGCGTCGGAGAGGTCACCGAGCCAGCAGAAGGCGCTGCAGAGACGAAGGCTGCCTGGCACCGATGTCACTGAGCAGTGACACCGATGACAGGCAGTGGTGCCGACGTCACTGCCCAGTAACGCCGATGTGCCTGGCCTCATCGGCACCCAGGCAGTTGACATCGGCGCCTGAGCCTTTCCCATCGGCTTCAGATCCTTCAACGCTCGTCAGAACTACAGCAAGGGTTCCAGAAGGTTCAGCATGTCAAAGCCCAGCAACGAAGCCCACATAGGCTCGACCGACATAGGCGAAAAAGGAAATCCCAAAGGGTTTAGGAAAAAGGCTTAGCCGACTTAGGGGGTTATATATAGGAATGCAGAAACACTTGTAAAGATTCATTCACAATTTTTATCACACAAGCAATACAAAGCAATTACAAACCCTAATTTCTCTTTGCTCATCATTGTTCTTCATAGCTTATCCTCAGAAATCTCTGCTTCCTTTCGAAACCCTTACAAATCTAATTGTGCGAATTCCGGCTTCCACAATTTGGCGCCGACTAAGGGGAATTAGAGAATTTCTTACACCAAAAAGCTACGTAACAACTCAAAGATGGTGAGTGGCGAAGAGAACACGTCCCGCAGAGACAACCGGGAAAGAGGACCTTCGATCGAGGCTACCACTGCAAAAACCCCTGCTTGTGATGACCTAACCGAGGTGAAGAAGATGCTAGAAGACTTCTTCACCAAGCAGAAGAAGCAAGCAAAGAGGATCGAAGAGAACTCGAAGGGACTGAAAGCTCTTTCACGAAGAAAACGTGAAAGACCTAACACGACGAGACTCAGAGCGCGCGTCGACCCTCAACGCCTCGACTTCTCAGCGCCTCGCACTACTCGGGGGAATCCAGAGGATCTACCACCACCGCCTCCACGTCGCGAAACGGACAAGTCTCCCGAACGCGTCGTCTCCGACGGAGAGGAACCAGCTCTTGCAAAGCGTACACGGGCAGAAGCTCCAGAAGAAAACCGACAGGAACCACGCGCCTCTAACACTCGAAGCGCGTCAAGTTCTTCCAAGACAGAGATTGTGGGGGACACCGCGGAATACTCCAACTACTCTACCGAAGAGCGGTANCTCTTCTTGGTATATTAAACACATATTTCAATCATAAAATATAGCAGACATACCCAAAACCGTAGAAAGGGGTTGGCTCCGCCGTGTATATATAAGTAAAGAATGTTAGAGCAAAAATAAAGAATGTGAAATATTTAAGTATGAGTTATTGGTTAAATAAGTTTGATGTTGCTTGGTCTATTTCTGATTTATTGTGTTTGACCGTTTATTGTTTTCGAGTATTGAAGTTCGTGCGGGTAACTTTCTCACTGGTTAATTTAAATTACTCATCTCTCCTTTTTCTCCTTTTCTGTGAATACATGTTTATTTATTGTGGTGCAAGTTAGGACGCGAGATCTAAGACCCAAAGTGATCGGGGTCGGGCTTCACAGATTTTGACTGTTGTTCGTTCAAAGTACCAATCACCAATAGATTCAGCAACCGTCTGCGAAACAAAAATCGAGCTAAGCAAACACAAAAGAAGTTACACAATTTTGTACAAACTGTTAAAAATCTTTACCTAGCCATGAAGAGTTGGAGAATCCGGTGCAAACCAAAGTGTCTTGTCTTTCAGATTGGCAATGTGGGAAGCACGAGTTTATGAACACACCGTTTTGTGTACATGCCCAGAAAGGTTTAATTTAAAGCATCCACCATTTGAGTCCTGAAGTCTATAAAAAAAGGATATAGAATTAACAACCACGAAGTCCATATAGTTTATATATATATCGTGACGAGTGACGACGGTGTGTACTATAACTGATGGTGAATCTAAAAGAGTTAGCTTGGAAGAATAGAATTTTAGATGAATTACAATGCGAATGACCTGATTTACATGCTTTCCAAGAGCCACTTAGGTCAACAGATGGAGGAGCTAAGCTCTCTTGGAGTATGCGCCAACCTCATCTAATAAAAAATGTGCCAAAAATATATATACTTCTTCTTTAGTCCAGTTGATTTAAAAAATCATATTCACATGCTCACAAAGGAGAAAGAAGAGTTACTTGCAGAGTTACATAAGCAAGAGATTCAAATAAAAGAATTAAAGTATCATTTGCAACACAGAAGTATTTGCAAATTATGATCAATGCTCAATCTCATTGATAATGGCTTTTTCTCTTTTAGCTACTATATTTTCTTTTCGTTTGCTACAACAAGAACTCGATCTAGCTATACTACCCTTTGAGAATGGTAGAACAAGTGTTTTGAGAATTTCCCAAACCCTTTTTATTTTATCAAAAGAATTTCCCAACTAAGAAAAGGCAGATCACTAACCAAAGGAACAAATTAAAGAACTTAGAAATATGTTGTTAAAATCTATTTTAAAACCAAAGCTATAGCCTACAATGGACTAAAAGCATCCACAACCAAGAACTTGGTTGTGGATCTCATCCAATTAAATATTAATTAATTTGAGTAAAAGTGTAGTAATTGAGACTCATTAAAAATTTGGTAGTTTTTGGTGTTTAACCATGGTACTTAAGTATCAAAAGAAAAAAAAAATTAAAATTATACAAAAAATAAAATGAAAGATATTTAAATTAACATATACGAAATTTATTTTTTTCTTAAAAACTTGAATTTATTAAGTTTCAAATATTTTGAAACGCATATTACATTCCGTAGAAATTAAGTAAAACATAAAATCGCATAACGTTATAAATAGAAAACATAAATAACTCGGCTCTAGTATTCGGGTGCGCCAAATTTGTTCCAAACATGCTCAACCAAGTCTGCTTTTAATTGTTGATGCATTTGTTTCTCACGAATTCGAGCTCGATTGGCCATCATATTGTTCACATTTGTTGGTGTTGTAGAATAGAACGTGTAATCCACTTGTGAAGTCCCGTTTCTTTCTATTTCTACGAATGATTCATTGTCTTCGTCTCGTTCATCTTCTACTATCATATTGTGTAATATGATACATGCTTTCATTATGTTCCCAATTTTTACTTTATCCCAACTAAGAGCTGGATTTCTGACAATTGCAAATCGAGCTTGGAGGACTCCAAAAGCACGCTCGACATCTTTTCTAACACCTTCTTGACGTTCAGCAAATAATGAAGCTTTAGGACCTTGTGGCAAAGAAATCGATTGGATGAATGTTGCCCATTTAGGATATATACCATCTGTGAGATAGTAAGCCATGTCGTATTGCCGTCCATTGACAAAGTAACTAACATTTGGAGCTTGACCTTGTAATATATCATCAAAAACCGGTGAGCGGTCAAGAACATTAAGATCGTTGCAAGTACCTGGAGCTCTAAAAAATGCGTGCCAAATCCATAGATCTTTTGAAGCCACTACCTCTAAGACGATTGTTGGTTTTCCATGTCCATGTGAATACTGTCCTGCCCAAGCCGTTGGACAATTTTTCCACTCCCAATGCATACAATCAATGCTTCCTATCATCCCAGGAAATCCTCGAGACTCTCCTTCATCTAGTAATCGTTGGAGATCATATGGTGTAGGTCTTCTCAGGTACTCGTCTCCGAATAACTGTATAATTGCATCCACAAAATGTTCTAAACATTTTATTATTGTGGTTTCACCGAGGCGGAGGTATTCATCCATCGCATCGGCTGGCAGACCATATGCCAGCTTCCGAATTGCGGCGGTACATTTTACTACGGCAGAGATGCTGAATCTTCCGGTTGCATCTGTTCTCCGTTTAAAGAATGGTACATCATTGGCGAGTCTCTCAACAATTCGCAAAAACAATGGTTTGTGCATTCGAAAACGTCTACGGAATATATGTGGCGGATAAACAGGCTGCTCGCTAAAATAATCATTCCATAATTGATCGTGCCCTGCCTCGCGTCCTCTTTCAATAACAATGCGGTTTTTTTTCCCTTTTTTCGTCGCTTGATTTTGAATGCTTCTCTCAATGCATTCTTCAACTCTCCTTTCATAAAAATGATCAAATGTTGCATTTAAATTTTCCTCAAAATTATCATAAAAAGAAGAAGTAGAACTAGAAGAATGAGGATTGAAGGACATAATTTTGTGATTTTGTGAAGAAAAGAAAGGTTTTATGAAATAATTGAAAGAGTTTTAAAGAATTGTAGAGTGATTCAAAGAGGAAGAAAAGAGTTGTAGACTGAGGCAAAGAAGGAAGAAAAAGTTGTAGAGTAATTCAAATAAAAACTAAAGACTTGTATTAATAATGCAACATTTGATGAAAGCAAAAAAAGAAGAAGAGAATATGAACTTCACCTAAAACCGAAACTTGCATATATAGATGAGAAGTTTACAAAATATCTATTACACAAACTTGAACAACAACTTGTGAAACAAAAAGACACAAGCTAAAAGCCGAAAGTGCAAGGAAAGTAAATAAGCAGAAGTACACTTGTGACACAAAATGCCACAAGGTTACATAACAGAAGCAAAGTAAATAAAGAAAAGTACACTTGTGACACAAAATGCCACAATGTTACATAATAGAAGCAAAGCCAAGCTAAACATGTGAAGTAACTCCTTCTGAAAGCAGCAGAAGATTCGTCCTTTATGATCCACTAGAACCTGCAAAAAAACAACACACTGATAAAGCTTTTTATGAAAATCGACAAAAAACAACAAACTAGAGTAGTTCAAACTACAAACTAAACACTTACCTAGTAAGTTACCTACTTCAAACAACAAACTAAACAACAAACTAAAGAACAAACTAAACACTTACCTAGTTCAGTACACATTTGAATCATTAACTTGTTTTTCAAAGTTTGTTCAATGTCAGTTAGTGGCTCAGTTTTTAGAATGAGACTTGCTTAAGCATCATCACAGTAGCTTCATCTGTTTCTTCAGTTTTCCCCTTGGATTTCCTTTTCTTTCTCTCAATTGCTTTCGCAGCCTTAACACCAATAGGTCTTTCTTGTGTTCCTTCCTCGCCATTACCATCCGAATCTTTAACCCTTGATCTTTTCCCACTTGTAGAGAGAGTATTTCTTGCTTCATAAAGAGAGGTCCATTTCTGATCAGACTTCAATAGCCTCCAACAATGTTCTAGGTTGAACTTCATCTTCTGATCTTGGAAGTAAAGTTGGTAAGCAATCACCATTTCATCATTATCTTGGAGGCCACTCTTTGGAATTCTAGTGGCGCACTCTAAACACCCCACGAACTTGCTCACACACTCATTGACTTTCGTCCACTTCTGCTTACAAGTGTTGGCTGACCTCTTTGGAAGGTGTGCAACAGCAGGACAAGCAGCCCAATACTCTGCAACTCTCTCCCAAAAGCTCGCTGATTTCTGCCCCTTTCCAACTATTGGATCTTTTGATGTGTTTAGCCAAGCACTCACAAGAGCAGTCTCTTCATCAATAGTCCATCTAATCTTGGCTACTGCTTCTTTAGATGATTGTCCTAGTTCTATTGGGATACAAGGTGAAAGTGGCTGAGAAAAGTTGATTTGGGTATTGATCCCTTGTTGGCTATACAAGAGGTCTGTGAAGTTGGGAGAGTTTTCAGTGTCTGTGGTAAAGTCCATATTCATGGCCACAAGAAAAGAGTTTGAATGAGACAGAAGAGGTTTGGAAGAGGTTTTGTGAATAACCAACCTAATCGGTGGTTTGGTTTAGTGTTTAGTTTGAAAACAGATTATGGTGATTATAAAGGCATACTCAGTAACTGAGGAACCTCATCTCTATTTAAGTCTTGTTAGGTGTTGTTTATTTATTAAGTGACTGACTTTAAACCACTTCTATCAACATCACCATGAATTACCTTTAAGTTTTAGTTTGAAAATGCATCATTTGCTCTGTTTTTATAACTTAATTTATACTACACAACTTGACTAAACTATTGGTAGTTGAGTTGTACTTTAATGTTTAGTACGGTCTCTTAAAGTTTTGTTCTATTTGAATCTACAAACCTACTTCTATCATGCAAACAAGCCAACTGTCAATACTTATTACTCAAAAAAACAAACCATTTCTACTTCAATGCACACCAACAACCACAGTAAATAATCCTAATTGTATGTTAGCCAGTTATGAGAAGGAAAGAAGACTGACCTGTTGGTTTTGGTTCATGAGTTCTCACAACTTTGATCTTCTTTAAACTGCTAAGACAACTCGAAGGAGACAACCAAAGTTCCTCGATAGAAAAACAAAGAACAGTTGGTCAGAAACAAACTCATTCTCATTATAGGAAAACGCAGAACAATCAGAAACAAACTCAATCTCATTTTAGAAAAACAAATAACAATTGTGCAGAAACAAACTCATTCTCATCTATAAGATCAGAACCATACTATACAATAAGGAAATGTTCAGACTAACTAACACGGAAATGTACAGATGAACTAACACCATGTAATCATCAGGAAACAATGACTGCCAAACACAAAATGTGGAAAAAATCATACAGCAGAAAACTAACTTCCTCAACTATGTTATACAAAACAAACAGGGATGATTAACATAAGGAATAAAGGGTAACATGAGATCATTTCTAGTACCTCTTCAAACCAAGACGAACGAAGACGAGGAGGAGGAGGAGACGAGAAGACGATTTAGGGTTTCGTAGTCGAATCGTCAGTCGAATCGTCAGATTCGACTTACGCCGATTCACAGCGAGAAAAGAGGAGGAGGAGGAGACGAGAAGACGATTTAGGGTTTCGAAGAGAGGAGGAGGAGGAGGAGACGAGAAGACGATTTAGGGTTTCTAAGTCGAATCGTCACAGAAAGGCGGAGGAGGAGAGGAGGTGAACATTTAGGGTTTCGATCTCGAATCGTCACACGACGAGTCGACTCGATTTACGCCGATTAACAATAAGAGGAGGAGGAGGAGAGGAGACGAGAAAGGCGGAGGAGGAGAGGAGGTGAACATTTAGGGTTTCGATCTCGAATCGCCACACGACGAGTCGACTCGATTTACGCCGATTAACAACGAGATAAGAGGAGGAGGAGGAGAGGAGACGAGAAACGATTGAATCGCCGGTAGAATCGCGGCTTTACTTTGCCGGCGATTCGACGATTCGTCTCTCTCTCCGTCTGTGTGAATCGCACCAGACGAGAGAGAAACGAGAGAGAAATGTTTGTTTCTCACAAATGAAACACGAAATGTGGTTTGGGCACGCGTTGAGAAAAACGGTCCAATACGAAGACGACACGTGGCTTCTACACGCAGCAAAGAAACGACTCACCAAACTCTTCTCTCTGATCCGTTTCTGGGCCAAATCAACAAAAGCCCAATATTTATAATCAGATTAATTTAAAGAAACCCATAAAAAATGATGGTTAAAGATGCTCTAAAAAGCTCGGTAATTTTCAAAGACGATCTTGAACTGCCGGTAAAACAATGTAGGTCGTGAAGGAGACTAGATAAACATTAGATATATTAATTATGAATAGAAATATCGATGATTCAAACATCACCGTTAATCTTTCTTTTATTGAATATCTCATACCAAAATAAGAGCGTATGATAATAATATTAGGTTCTTTCTACTACTATGAGTGTATGACGTTATTAATTCTAGTAGCTAGTATTAAGCAACTCGGTCTTGCCCCGTTTCATGGTCATTGGAGAGTTAGAGAGTAGTCTAGGAGCTTATAAGGTGTCTCCGGCGAGAAAAGTTGGTGGGAGGATGGTTGACTTTGTCGGAAAATGAGTAAACTTTCTTAAAACAGTATCAGAAAATTGGTGAGATAGTCTTTGGTTTAAAACCTTTGCCTAGAATAGCTTTCCTGAGGGAGAAAAAATCTCACAATCGTTGATCTAGTATACCTAAATTATAACTTAAATATTTGTTTATTATTTTCTTCATTTTAGTAAATTTTTGGATTTTATACCATTAGTTTTCAAATTTTCAGGTCAATTCTCTTAGCTCAATTGGTTTAGTATTAATAACGGTTTAGATGTTCATTTATATGTTGAGTAGGCCTTAAGAACTGACATTCTTCCCAAATTTTGATTCCACAAACAACTTGGTGATCACATTATCATATCTCTGGTGGTTAGGCTGAAAATGATTTGTCTTTCTAGATTGTAAACAATATATAAACAATACTCAATTGGTTTCTTGACCTTTTTAAAACCTTTGTTTAATTCATGTGTGTTGTTGAATATTTTTCGACATAATATGTTATCTTATTGATTTGTTTTTAATGTTTTTAACATAAATCTTTGGAGAAATTGACATTGTAAAGCATTTTCAGGTATATCCAATCAAATCTATGATTTGAGTTTTTGAAAATGATAATAAGTGGACTCTTGTTCTTCCATAATTTCCGTATGATAGTTTGGAATCCGCAAGTCTCCATCCTAAATCTCTAATCCTTGTATTTGTAAATCACTAAATTGTCACAAAAACATACGTTCTTCAAATAATACATTGTAATATGGACGCTTGAGAGCTATTGACGCCAATAAAGAAAATTCATGGTATTGGGAGGTTATAGAAACTTGTTAGGTGTAAGATCCATACGAAAAGCATAAAGTGATAGTTAAAATCACAACTACGTTGAAACTAGATGAGCTCAGACCTTCGGTTATCATGATCTTTTGACAATTAGGTTTATGGCCGCGATATGATCTTGGACGGGTAAAACAATGTAGGTTGTGAAAGAGACAAACTTTTTCGATAGAGAGATATTAATTATGGATTGAAAGATCAATAAGGTTAATAGATACAGTAAAGTCGTTATGTTGAGCGTGTTTACAAACAACTAAAATGATCCTTATTTATCCAACCCATGATACAATCATCATCGTCAATCTTTCTTTTACTGAATCTCATACAAAGAAAATAGAGTATTGTAATAATATTAGGTTCTTACTACTACTATTACTATAGAGGTATATGTGAAACCAATATGAGTATATGACGTTATTAATACTATAGTAGCTAGTATTAAGTAACTCCGACTTTGTATTAACAAAGACTGTTTGTTATTTCGTTAGACATGCAAATATAATTCATTTACGTTATTAAGAAGATTTTAATACAAGTGGTACAAGTGTTTTGAGAATTTCCCAGCTAAAAAAAGTCAAGATGAGTTTAAAGGTAATTGTGCCTCTTAATGACTTATGAACTTTAATTATATTAAAAAAAAAAAAATTAAAAAGAAATCAAGCCATATAATTGACTAAAAGCTCGATAAATTTCAAAAATTCTACTGTCAATCTGTTATTCTTATCCTCTCAATTTTATAGAATTAACCGCTGTCAAATTTAGTTTAAAACCAAGAAACAAAAAGCTAGGAGATAATTACATCGCAGAAAATGACATAAACTATTTACTATATCATAATTATAGTTTATCATTTTCAACTAAATAGTGTTGACAATGTCAATTAAAATTTTTAACAACATTTTCCTATTCAACATCCTCCAAACATCTCGGTTTTTCCAAATCTCCTAACAAATGGACAAGAAAAAAACCAATGTATTAAATATTTCTGACCCATTTTATCCAAATATTTATCCCAAAAAGATATGGGTATTTATAGAAGTTTTATCTTTCACAACATAGTAAAAACAAATTGAGGAATGATAAATATAAAGAGAGAGCTAGAAAAGAAAACTGATGAAGCTTTTCTCACTAGAATGTATAATCTAGTGGACGATCCTACGATGGATTCAATCGCCTCTTGGAGCCAAAGCGGCAAGAGTTTTATCATTTGGAATCTATTAGAATTTACCAAAATCACCACATTTCGTTCTTCCGATGCAAAGATTTGGAAATTCTGCATATTTTCTGTCTATGTAAGTTTAGAGTTTGTATGTTTAATCATTTATGGTGGTTAATTAGTGTTTAAATCTTACCATATTTTTCTTATTCTTTTTTTTTTTTGCAGGGAATTAGAAGAGTTAGAACTGATATAATGGAATATGCAAATGATAATTTTGTGCGAGGCCAACCTCATCTAATGGCAAATATAGCAAGGCCATACATCTTCTTTGATAAAAATGATTGTATAAATATGTTTAAGATACTCACAAATGAGAAAGAAGAGTTACTTGCAGAGTTACAGAAACAAGAGATTCAAATAAAAGAACTAAAGTACTGTTGTTTCCAAAGTCGGGTGGAGGAAAGTATGTTAAGTAAAAAGAGGGGTCGAGATTTCTGTAAGTAAGAACGAACCGGGTCGTGAAATAAACGTAAAATAACACGGGTGAAAGTACTCGAAATGATCGGTATTGCTCTGAATAATCTTGCATCATCCCCCATCAAATGATGTGACAACTATATATAGTACATACTTAGAGTTAAGTATGAACTATGGTTTGTTATCAAGTAACTATACAAATAAAGCACATTGGTTAAGTTATCTAATGAGTTGGGCCTTGAGCTTGCTTCCTCTGATGGGCTTTAAGCTTCATTCTTCTAATGGGCCGAAAATAAGGATTTGGGAGGCCCAAATCTATGCCCAACAGTAGTCCCCCCCCAGTCTGTAAAACGAGCGGGTCGCGTTTACTGAGTAGTTAATCGGTTCAAAAAGAATAAAGCCCGACTGAAATCCTTGTTGTTTCACTTGATGGGCTTTTTTTTTTAGGGTTTTCTGATGAATAGTGATTAGTTTTTGCCTCCCTATATATATCCTCATTCTCTCATCTGCTTCCCCTTTTCCTCTCTTTTTCCTCTCCTTTTGCTCCTTTCCCCGACGTCTCTCAGGTAAAGACTCTTCACTCTAGCTTTTTCTTCAGTTTCGTTTGGTCTCGTTTCTACCGATTTGGTCGGGTTTCTTTGATATTCACGTCGAGGTTTGAGGCTTGAAATTTGTTGAAATCCCGACCCAAAATTTATTGAAATCCCGACCCAAAAACTCCACGTTCTCACTGCTTTGGGTCGGGTTTTGGGTTTGAATGGAGGTGTTGTTTGGGTTCCAGCTTGGTCGGGTTTCGTTGAAACGGTGATTCCGGCTTGGTAACGAAAGGATTCGGTTCGACTGCGGTTTTGGTTTTTGGTTGTCGATTTGGGTCGGCGTGAGATTGATTTTGGTTTTTGGTCGGGTTACGGATTGGGTTTGGTCGGGATTTGAAGCTGAGTTTGGTCGCGTTACGGATTGGGTTTGAGAGGTTTCCGGTCGACTCTCGTCGTTTCGAGTCGGGTTTGAGAGGTTTCCGGTGGATTTTCGTCGTTTCGGGTCGGGTTTGAGAGGTTTCCGGTGGATTTTCGTCGTTTCGGGTCGGGTTTGAGAGGTAACTTTTTTTTTTTTTTTTTTTTTTTTTTTTTTTTTTTTTAACCAAAAATCTTGATTTTAGATTGACTCCTTTATTGTTGCAGGGTCGTTTTATGAAGGTCTTGGCTTTGATGAGTGAGTTGAGGTCTTCGAGGGCTTCGGGTTCTACCCCGAGTGAGGCGGGTTCTTTCTCCTCCCCGTTGACTGGGTCTGATGAGCGCCAGGTCTCCGATCCGCTAGCGATTGATGACTCCGAAAATAGTGGTGGTGACGAGAATAGTCAGGGTACTGCAGAGATAAGGTATGAGCGTGGTATTTCTGGTGCTGGAGTGGGAGATGACATTGGTTTGCAAATTCCTCAAGGAGTCGATGTTTTAGATACGGGGTTGTGTGATCATGCGGTCCTTGGTCCCGAAGATGATTTCAAAACAACGTCGACGATGGGAGCCATTAACACGTTTGCTGACCAAACTTGGGCTGGTATACGGATTTTGATTCCCAAAAAGAAGGAGAGGCCGTGGTCGCCTCCTGATGGGTTTATGTGTTTGTATGAGAGCTTCTTCAGGTATAGCGGGTTGTGGTTTCCAATCCCGTGAGTCTTGTTGGAGTATTGTGCCCGGCGTTGTATCTCGATTTCTCAGTTGACCCCTGCTGCAATTCGAAACGTGTGTGGTATTCTGATAATGGCAGCTGAGCTTGGTCGGGCTATTAGTCGTAGACAACTAGATGAGATTGTGCTGCTTGGTAGCTTGGATACCACGGGTCGGTTCTATGTTGCATCGAGACCCAGGTGTAGACTTTTGAGAGAAACTAGAAGGAAAGTGGACCACTGGAAGTTGAAGTATTTCTTTGTTGAGATTAACAAGGCTTCGGTTGGCGACTTTTCTGGGCAATTTCGTGTTGGATGGAATACTTTTGTTGGTACGAATTTTTGCGAACTCTACTCTTCATCTTTGGACTGATCCTTAATCTTTTTCCTTGTTTTGTAGAGCACCCGACCCAAGTGTCCTATTGTGAACTTAAAGAGGTCGTTCCTGTGCTGGCAGTTTTGAAGGCGTTGGGATATCAGCAGTGGGAAGAGTTTCTAGAGCAGCGGATTCAGCGGTGTCGTCAACGGATTATCACAGGTAAGTCGGTAATGAGCTGCCGTTTTTTTTTTTTTTTTTTTTTTTTTTTTTTTTTTTTTTACCGACCCGAAATCTTTATCTTTATTGACTTTTCTTTTGGCAGGGAACTACCATCTGCCTCTGTCCCAACTTAGACCATACACCTTCAAACCGGTCAAAGATCGACCGCCTAGATCGAGAAAGAAAGTTGTTGTGCCGGTTGACCAGGGAGGTGAAATGGGTCGGGCTCGTCTTGCACTTGATGTTTATGACGTTTCTGCAACGTCTGTTACCGTGTCGCCTACGCATGTTGACTTGTCTTTAGCTGATACTCGGGCCCAACAGTCGAAAAACAAAGGCCCGGCTAGAGAGACTACGAGTAGGGTTGGTGTTGAGGTGTTGATGCGAGATGGTATTGTGGCGAAGGAGACTTATGATCAGAGGAGGAAAGACAAGGATGCCGCTGAGATGTCAAAGAAGAGGAAGGTAGGTGATTTGCCTGGTCACGTGGATTTAAGAGAGTCGGGTAAGAGGGCAAGGAACAAGGATAAGGCGACCGATGGTGAGGTTGATCGGGTCGGCGTGGAGAATATGGGTGACGTCGGGAATGTTGGTCAAGACGTCGTTGTGGTTGGGGATGGTTCGACTGGTAACGCTGGGATGTATGATTTTGACTATAGCTTTAGGGGAAGTGGTCAGCACATTTCGCAAGACAAGGTGGCTTGTGCCGAGCTGGTTCGTTCCGTCCAGGGTCCTACTTCCCAGTTCGTTCCTCCACTCAACGAGCTCGTTGATCGGGATGCTTTCATGTCTTTTGGTAGTCACGTTGTTGAGGTATGCTGCGGTTCTCGCTCCCTTTTTCTATACATGTATTCCCGACTCCTCCCTTTTTTTTTTTTAAATTGCTTTTCATCCGTTTTGAGTCTTTCCAAAACCTTTCCTTTTATTGTTGACAGATGATTACTGACTACAACATGATGGTGACTAAGTACGAGAAGATTTTGGCCAGGGCGAACAGGCTCCTTGAGGAGAGGAAGGCTTTGAGAGTGAAAGTTGATCAGCTTAGTGAGTCGGCTGTTCGAAAGGTTAAGCGTTTTGATGAACTCGAGCAGGAGAAGAAGGCTCTTGAAGTTGACATGGTCGGGTTGAAGAAGAGGCTCGAAAAGGAGGTCGGTCGGAGGAGGGCGGTGTCTTCGTTTGTGAAGGAGCAGATGACCCGCCTGAGGAAGTCGAGGGCCACGATGGTTGAGAGGGCGGGTCATGTTCTGAGGAAGAAAACAGAGGCTCGGGTGGCGGACGAGTTTGGGGCTCAGCTAGCGAGGCTTGGTCGTCATGTTCAGGAGAATGCGACTGTGAGCCGCTTGAGTTCGAAGATTAGTCAGATCATGAGCTGCATTGCCTTGTACAAGCAGGTGGAGAAGGATGGGTACAGTGTTCCAGCAGGAACCTATGAGAAACTCGATGCGGATCTTGAGCAGCATAAGGAGGAGTTCGCCAACCTTGACGTTTTGGAGGTTACTGAGGCGGATTTTCGATACAACCCGGTTGTTCCTCAGGCTTCGCCCGACCTCCTTAGTTTTACTATGGAGACCGACCTTTCGGCAGACGACTTTGGGATGCATGACTCGTGGGGATCGGTCGAGAGCAGGGTTCCGGATGGTCGCGAGGTAGATGATGACGCCGACTCCGCACACATTCCTCCCGCCGCTCAGCTTGGATCCCCGACCCGATCTGTTTCGCCCGCTGCGAGATCTAAAGAGGCTTGATTCTGTTTTCTTTATTTGGTCGGGTCGCGTGTGACTAGCTTTTTATATGTATGAACATGTTATGCTTTTGACCCGCGTGGGTTTTCTGTTGACTTTTGCTTTGAACCCTTGGTGGGTTTTCTTTTGACTTTGATATTTTGGCCTGTGGCTCGGCTTATCGGTTTAATATAATATTTTGTTGGATTGATGATTTTTAGGCAAGATTTGCGATTTTGATCGACTTATTTTCTTAACCTTAATATCGAAAGAATCCAACAAAACAGGATAAAGTGAGGAAACCCAGGCCGTTTTGCTCGATGGATGGCCGGGTTTGTTTGTTTGTCGGCGGGTCGGGACCCGGCTTATGACGAAATCCGTCTCGTGGCTAAGTGTGCGAGACGTGTTCGGCTTATTATACTTAGACGTTCCTTGGATTTCTTGCGGGTCGGGGCCCGGCTTATTATGATTGTAGGGTAAGTACCTACAGCATTTCTGCGAATGCGTATTTAGTTGTGGTCGGGTACCTGGCCAGGGTACCGACGTGAAATGAGCGCAGGGCTAAAATTGAAATGCGAATAAAGAGGATGCGTTTTTTTTTTTTTTTTTTTTTGTAGCTGAGCCTCCGGAGAGGTTGCCTATGTACCCGAAGTCGGGACCAAGCCGACCAGAATACGGTTTTTTTTTTTTTTTTTTTTTTTTTTTTTTTGTGTGTAGCTGAACCTCCGGAGAGGTTGCCTACGTACCCGAATTCGGGACCAAGCCGACCAGAATACGGTTTTTTTTTTTTTTTTTTTTTTTTTTTTTTTTTTTTTGTGTGTAGCTGAACCTCCGGAGAGGTTGCCTACGTACCCGAATTCGGGACCAAGCCGACCAGAATACGGTTTTTTTTTTTTTTTTTTTTTTTTTTGTGTGTAGCTGAACCTCCGGAGAGGTTGCCTACGTACCCGAATTCGGGATCAAGCCGACCGTAGTTCAAGTACAAGAGTACGTTTTTTTTTTTTTTTTTTTTTTTTTTAGAAGTAGCTGAGCCTCCGGAGAGGTTGCCTACGTACCCGAAATCGGGATCAAGCCGACCGTAGTTCAAGTACAAAGAGTACGGTTTTTTTTTTTTTTTTTTTTTTTTTTTTTTTTTTTTTTTTTTTTTTTTTTTGTAGAAGTAGCTGAGCCTCCGGAGAGGTTGCCTACGTACCCGAAATCGGGATCAAGCCGACCGTAGTTCAAGTACAAAGAGTACGGTTTTTTTTTTTTTTTTTTTTTTTTTTTTTTTTTTTTTTTTTTTTGAACCAGACCGTGGGTACTGGACATGAAATTAAAAATGTTAAAAAGATGTTACGCGTGAGGTGGTGGAGACTTCAAGCTAGCATACTCGTGGTCGGGGTTGTACTTCGTTGATTGGAAGTGGATTGTAATAGTATCGTTTTAAGGACATCGCGTTCCAAGACCGAGGAATCATTGTTCCATCCATGGTCATGAGTTCGTACACGCCGGGGCGAACAACTTTAGAAACCTGGTATGGTCCTTCCCAGTGAGCGCCTAGTTTTCCTGCCTTGTACTCAGCTGTGTTTTCGTACACTTTCCTGAGAACGAGGTCGCCAACGGTGAAACTTCTGCTTCGAACGCGCTTGTTGTAGTAGCGCGCGGCTATCTGCTGGTAATTTTGTATGCGGATGAGAGCCTGACCACGTTCTTCTTCGATGTGGTCCAAGTTGTCTATTAACATTCTGTCGTTAAGGTCGGTGTCCGCCGTCATCATTACTCTTCGTATACTGTTGATGTTAACTTCGGCTGGGGCCATTGCCTCGATACCGTAAGCCAAAGAGAAAGGGGTGCGCTTGGTTGCTTGTCGGGGTGTCGTTCTGAACGACCAGAGTACTCCATCTAGTTCGTCGGCCCAGGTCCCTTTCTTTTCGTCGAGGCGTTTTTTTAGTTCAGAGATAATGGCCTTGTTTGTTGCTTCCGCCTGTCCGTTGCCTTGTGGGAAGCGTGGCGTTGATTTGTTGAGCCGGATTTTCCACTTGGCACAGAAGTCTTCAAAGGTGTTGGAAATAAACTGCGACCCGTTGTCAGCGATAATTTCGTAAGGTAGTCCATGACGACAGATGATGAATTTCCACACGAAATCCTGAACGTTGTCGGCTCGGATCTTTGCGAAAGATTCCGCCTCGACCCATTTCGTGAAGTAATCGGTGACCACAATCAAAAAACGCTTTTGTTTGGATCTTGGGAGGGGACCGATGATATCCATCGCCCATCTCATAAACGGGTAGGCGGACGTTGCGGTCGTCAGGGGTTCTGTAGGAGAGTTGATCATTGGGCCGTGACGCTGGCATTTTTCGCAGCGTCGGGTGTAGTCTGCGCAGTCTATGAGCATGGTCGGCCAGTAGAAACCGAGTTTCTTGATCTTCATTGCGAGAGTCCGTCCGCCAGAGTGATTGCCACCCTCGCCTTCGTGTGTCTCGGTCATAATGACATTGATTTCGTCTCCGTCAACACATTGGAGTAGGACTCCGGCTGCATTCCACCTGTAGAGTTTTCCTTCCATCACTACGTAATGCGCACACCGAGTTTTTAGGCGACGCGCCGCCCACTTGTCTTTCGGGATCGTTCCTTCCTTGATGTATTCAATAATTTCAATCCGCCAATCGACCATCTCGCCCGGGTCAGCCTGGTCGTTTTGGTCGGGGTCATCTTCTTCACCGCCAACTCCGTCGTCGCTCTCAATAATGTTTATACGGCTAGCGCCGCATGGTAACTCGATGCTTGGGTCGGGAATGGTTTCGACTGGTATGATCCTTTTAAGGTCGGAGTCCGAACTTGTGGCCAGTGAGGCTAACGCGTCGGCTGCGAAGTTTTCGGACCGAGGTATATTGGTGATAACAAAGCTGTCGAAATCGGAGAGGATTAGAGCTTCAGTAAGCTTCAAGTAAGCGCTCATGCGCTCGTCCCGCGCGTCGTAGTCGTGATTTAGTTGGTTAGTGACAAGCTGAGAATCACTGTACGCATGAATTCGTTTAGCCCCGACCTCTTTCGCCAGGCGGAGCCCGGCGACGAGAGCTTCCCACTCTGCTTCGTTGTTGGTAGCCTTGAATTCAAGTCGGAAACATTGTTCGAGTATTTCATTTGTCGGGGAAATCAGGCGTATCCCTGCTCCACAACCGTGTCGGGAGGCCGACCCATCAATGTAAAGACTCCAATCTTGAGTGGATGGTGCAGTTACAATAGCTTCCGGGGGTAGTTCGGTCAAGAAGTCGGCCAGGGCTTGAGACTTGGTACTTGTGCGATTGCGGTATTCGATGTCATATTCGCTCAGCTCAACTGCCCATTTTGCCATGCGACCAGATTGGCTCGGGCTATGGAGGATTGTTCGAAGCGGCTGGGTTGACATAACAGCAATCGTATGCGACTGAAAGTAAGGGCGGAGTTTCCGGGCGGCGACTACAATGGCCAGGGCCAACTTTTCTAGGGTAGGGTACCTACTTTCTGCACCATCAAGAGACTTGCTGACATAGAAAATGGGTTTTTGGTCTCCTCGGTCCTCTCGAACTAGGACGCCGCTGACTGCAGCGTTCGTGACGGAAACATAGAGGTAGAGTGTTTCGCCGTGCTCGGGTTTCGACAAGACCGGAGGTGTCGTTAGATATGTCTTCAATTCATTGAAGGCTGCTTCACACTTATCATCCCAGATGAATGCTTTGTTCCCACGCAGGAGTTGGTAAAAGGGGAGGCTTCGGTCTGTGGATCGGGAGATGAATCGGTTGAGCGCTGCTATTCTGCCGGTGAGTCGTTGTACTTCTCTTTTGTTCTTCGGGGATGGAAGGTCGATGATCGCGGTGATCTGCTTTGGGTTTGCCTCTATTCCCCTTTGCGTAACGATGTAGCCAAGAAATTCGCCTGAGGTGACCCCAAATGTGCATTTGGTCGGGTTGAGTTTCATCCCATACTCGTTAAGGATCTTGAAGCAGTCTCGGAGGTGGCCGACATGGTCGGGGGCGCTCTGAGACTTTACCAACATGTCATCTATGTAAACCTCCATTGTATCGCCCAGTTGGTCGGCGAACATCTTGTTCACCAGTCTCTGGTATGTTGCTCCCGCGTTCTTCAGTCCAAAAGGCATAACTCGATAGCAGAATGTCCCCCGGTCGGTTATGAAAGATGTTTTCTCGCGATCGTCGGGGTGCATTGCGATCTGGTTGTATCCAGAAAAGGCATCCATAAATGACAACAATTCATTTCCTGCCGTAGCTTCTACCACGCGATCGATGTGGGGCAGGGGAAAACTGTCTTTTGGACACGCCTTGTTTAAATCAGTGAAATCAACGCAGACACGCCAATTGCCATTCTTTTTCTTGACTACGACCGGGTTGGCCAACCATTCGGGGTATTGAACTTCCGTGATCGAACCGGCTTCAAGCAGCTTGGTGACTTCTTCGTTGACGGCGCGGGCTCTTTCGGAGCCGAGTTTCCTCCGTTTCTGCTTTATAGGTTTATAGGTGGGATCAACGTTAAGTTCGTGGCTTGTAATGGTCGGGTTGATGCCCTTCATATCTTCTATTGACCATGCGAATGTTGTCACATTTTCACGCAGAAATTTGACCAAGTCTGATTTGGTCGGTTCGGAAAGCTCGGCACCAATGCTGACGCATCGTTCGGGGCATTGCGGGTCGATGTTCACCGAGGTTGTGAGTTCCAGTTTTGGGTCCGTCGCGTTTGGCTCCTCTGGGCTGCTTATGTGAAGGTTTACTTTTTGCAATTTTTGCCCGGTGATGAAACAGGTTCTAGCTGCCTTCTGATCTCCTCTTATAGTGTGAACCCCAGTCGGGGTCGGGAATTTGACACACTGATGGTAGGTTGAGGCGATTGCTCTGAGAGAAAACAACCAAGGCGTTCCCATGATAACATTGTAAACCGCCGGTTTATCTACGACCAGGAACTTGACGTCCCTGATAAGGCCCCCCGTGTATACTTTTAACTTGATCGACCCGACAGTCATTGTAGTGATGCCGTCGAAACCGACAAGGGGTCTTACACTTGGTTTGACCTTGCTGTCTGGGATGTCCATTCTTTTTAATGTGTCTTTAAAAATAACGTCTACCGCGCTCCCAGTATCGATCAGAACGCGCGTGACGTCGCAGTCCTCAACCTTGAGTTCGACGACCAGGGGGTCGTTGTGGGGCATTGCGAGGTCCTTAGTATCAGCTTCAGAAAAGATGATTGGCATGTCTACTTCTGCCCGACCGTAGCAATCTTGGTCTGCCTGACTCTTCTTCTCGTACTTCTTAAGAGATTGCACCGAGGGGTGTATTGGCTGGAGACCGCCCATGATAACCAACACTCTACGCTTCGAGGTCGGCGGACCGTTACGCGAATCTTGTTTTGGTGGCAACGGTTGGGCAGGGTTATTGTTCGGACGTTGTTCATTTTGCCCTGAGTTTTCTCCTCCTTTCCGCTTTTCGCCGCGGTCGGGAGGGCTATCAACCTTTATCTCTCCGCGCTGGTAACTGGTGAGTAGGGCGTCTTTGAGGCCCCGACACTGTGTTGTAGAGTGACCGAATATCTGATGGTAATCGCAGTACAACTTGGTGTCGTTCGAGTCTTGCCCTCGTATCCACTTGTTCGATTGTCGCTGAGGTGGTTGGTCTGTTCTAACTTGATGCACTGAGAGTTTTTTGGCTTTGTATTCTTGGTCAAAATGCTGGCGGGGTTCCTGGTACTCGCCGTCGTTCTTTGGTTTTGCTTTTTGCACCGGAGGCTTTGCGGGAGAGTGCCTCTGTAAGTTGACGACCTTGTCTTCTTCAAGGTGGATATATCGCGAAGACCGATGCATAGCGTCTTCTAAGCTGGTCGGTGGGGTGAGGACAAGATTATCCCTGAACTTCGATTCGTACCACAATCCTTGTTTTAGCGCTGAGATCGCGGAGTTGTCACTGACCGCGACCCTCGAGAGCACCGCTTTGAACCTGTCCATGTATCCTCGCAGCGTTTCGTCCTCCTTCTGGACCAGAGACCAGAGGTTGGCGTCGGAAATTCCTTCTTCGAGATACATAGAGTAATGCTTGAGGAAGGCTTCAGACAGTTGTGGGAAGCTGTCGATTGATCGCGGAGTAAGACGGGCGAACCACTCTAGAGCGGGACCCGAGAGATGTTCGACGAAATGTTGGCAGCAACCCGCATCTTTTTCCTCTGGGGGGTAGTGGGTACGTCCCATCGCTAGATTGAACTTCCTTAAGTGTTGCATCGGGTCGGTGTCTCCGGTGTAATGTGGAATGCGGAGTTTACTGGAATCTCTGACCGGGGTCGACATGATGCGGTCGGTGAAGGGTGTTTGCTGTGTTTCCGCCAGCACGCGTCCGATTTCTGGGGCAGAGCTAATCGCAAGATGTACCTTCGAGGTTATTTCGGTAAGCTTTGCTCGGAGATCTTCCATTTCGAAATCTCGATCGGTTCTTGGTTCCTGCGACCGGGACCTAGCATGCCTGGCGTGTTGAGAGACGGTCGGGTTAACCAAGGGAGGGATGACAGTTTCGTTTCGGTCGGTTCGCCGTCCCAATCTCTCGAATATGTCCGTTGATCTGCCCAATCTGTCGAAAACATCTGTCGGGCGGCCCAATCTGTCAAAGACATCTGGTTGCCGACCCAATCTATCAAAGATTGTCTGCGACGTGCTAGCTCCGAGCTGCGGGGAGTCATGGTTGGGACGGTTGTTGTCGACCTCGACCCGCTCGCGAGTGGCCTCTCGAGAAATCTGTAAATCTTCAAGACGGGAGTTGGTCTGGCGAGTTAGCTGATCCTGGTCGTCGAGGCGTCGCATGATGATACCCATCATCCTGGTCAGGTCGACCTGTTCATCAGCGATCCGGATAGTCCCCTGCTGGACGACGCCGGGAGTGTTGACAGTTGCAGGCTGGTGGACGTTGGTACTGCCGTTCAGAGCTGACCTTTCGGTAGCGAGTGCGACCGGGGTCTGCTGAGCAGGTCCTGGGGTCGCGCTCCGAATGGTCGGGGTGGCGGCCCTGTCCTCTTGCGAAAGAGGACCGGATTCGGTGACCGGGTTCATTCTTTGGAGTATAAGAGAATCTCTACCCCCCTACCTGGCGCGCCAATTGTTGTTTCCAAAGTCGGGTGGAGGAAAGTATGTTAAGTAAAAAGAGGGGTCGAGATTTCTGTAAGTAAGAACGAACCGGGTCGTGAAATAAACGTAAAATAACACGGGTGAAAGTACTCGAAATGATCGGTATTGCTCTGAATAATCTTGCATCATCCCCCATCAAATGATGTGACAACTATATATAGTACATACTTAGAGTTAAGTATGAACTATGGTTTGTTATCAAGTAACTATACAAATAAAGCACATTGGTTAAGTTATCTAATGAGTTGGGCCTTGAGCTTGCTTCCTCTGATGGGCTTTAAGCTTCATTCTTCTAATGGGCCGAAAATAAGGATTTGGGAGGCCCAAATCTATGCCCAACAAGTACCATTTGCAAAACACAAGATTTTGCAAATTATGACCAAAGCTCGATCGATCTCATCGATAATAATTTTCTTTTTATAGCTTTTATATTTTCTTTTCGTTTAGTATTTCATATTAAAATGATCACGACGATTAATAAAATTTAACACTTTCTTGTTTTATTTTCTTTCTATGATGATAATTTTGCTATCAAACATGTAAAAACATACGTTAAATTCTTACTCGGATCAGCAAGAAACATATTTTAGTCCAACACAATATTTTTGATGGCTAACTATTTACAAAAATCAACCTGAGATGTAACACCAACGTCAATCTCATGTTTTTTCGTAGACATGTTTTAAGTTTCCTATGTTCGACCTGGATATTATTTTAATAGTAAAATTTCATGTATGCCTCTATTGGGTTTTAAGCATCTAGTGGTCACTCTGTTGCAAGAATCATCTAAATCACCAAGTTTTCAAATTGATAATGTTAAAAAACATGTTTTCATAGCGTTTCCAAGAAGTTCAATTTTTGAAACGGGAAACGCCATCTCAGACAAAATTTCCACATAACCCATTTCAAGAGTATGCATATAGTCTGGGGCTTTGTGGTCAAATGGTAAGAAGACGAGTTTGGGATAGTAACATGTTTCAAGTTCGATTCACCTGCTATGTGAAAGTAAAACATATTGCCTTGATACTCACATAGATATGGGCCATTTGCATACCCGGAGAGAGGGTTTATCCATGGGCTGCGTCTCCCCCAGAGATTAGTTTGGATTCCTCCATGGACCTGATTGAGATATAAAAAAAATGCATATAGAGGGAAATTCGTCTAATTTCTACATGTAAAACATACAAACTGTTGCAAACAAAATTCACACATGTGCGAGTAATCACCTAATCACCCTTAAAAAACTTAATTTAAGAGAAAAACGACAATTGTTTTTCTCTAAAATTTTCTTCATCATTGCAATATACTAAGATGATAATAATAATTTTTGTACACAAACTACATATTTCTATAAATATATGAATTTTTTTATTATTGAAAATCTACCTTTTATATCTTTAACTTAAAAAATCAAATGGCGACGTTCCACACATTCTTATTCCGCATTGAACATTTCTAAAAAAAATATACTTTTATTTATGTATGTAAAAAATCTATACTAATACACGTATATATATATAAATTATATCTAGATTCGTATGAGTCGTAAACTCTCTCGAGAGATCTCTTTACTTGTCCACTCATAATTAACCTTCTCTGCAACCGTCGTACACTCGTCAAAATTCAATCGATTAACTATTAAATTAATAAATCTAGAAAATGATGAGATTAAAACCCAATTAAAAAAAGGACTAAACTTTGAATTGCAAAATCTATGGCAAAGAGAATATGTGGCAATGAGAGGAAAAAAGAAGACGTTTTTTTTTATGTTTAAATAAATAAGATAGAGATGAGTTGTGTATAATAGTATTTTAGTATTGTTTTTGTGAAAAGCAAGAAGAAAAAGCAAAAAGTGTATCTATAAAAAAAATCTTATAGTGTAAGAATTTTGCAAAAAGTGTGTTACATTGTAATTATTCCATGTTACCATTGGGAGCCAAATGATCAGCAATGTAATGAAATTATATCTGTTACCATTTGTCAACTAATTAATTTTGTTGTTATCAACAAATTATTAATTATTTCATATTTTTAGTTTTTTGAACAACAAGATCTTCTCATTAGATTAAACTCAAAAGTTGGTTACAAGGTATAAACCAAACACCAATCTAAAACAGAACAATTCAAATACATGGAAAAGTGATAAAGAGACATGGACTAAACCATGATGTTTGAGAACTTTAAAGTTTGATGAATTGACTCTAACCATAGGGAAAGATTCGGATTATACCGATATTTTTCTTTTATCTTTGATTAAAACCGCTAGAGTTTTATTTTGAGTCACCGAGGGATACACAATCTTGGCTTTGCACTCGATCTCTAAAAGCCAAAAATTGGTCCTAGAGACTGCTAGTAACAGAGAAAATATCACTAGCACAAGGTAAGCAAACGAACAACTTAAGAGTCCTAAGGTACACCCATATTCCAAATCCATAACCAAACCCTTATATGGGTCAATCCCTAGACAGGGAGGTCCATTAACAGGGATCTTAATCTGAAAAAACCCAACAAACAACATTTTAATCTCAAACACCCCATTTATATTATTAATTTTCGTTTTGATTTATTTTTAATTCAAAAATTGGTTATTTACTAAAATCTCCTTAATGAATCTACCTAATTACAAAAAAAAATCTACCTTAACGTGAAAAAAAAACCCAAAGAAGAGCAAAAACCAAAATCATCACTTTCAATTTTATTTTTCTCTTCTTCTCTTCCGAGAAATACAAAATCAATCGTCGTCTCTGCTACTTCATCTTCGTCATCACGTTGTCGTATCTGTATCCGTCCCCATCTATGATTTCGTCACCGTTTCACCATCTGTTGAAGGTAATCGTAAATCACATCTCTTCAATTTCAAATAATGGGTTTTGGGTTTTGATTTCGAATTGGTTTTGGGTTTCGAGATTTTAATTTGTAGAAGGATTTTGATTTCAAATCGAGATTGGTGATGTTTCAAATTTGAAATTAGGGTTTGGATTAAAACAAATTTGGGGTTTTGATTTCTAATGGGTTATGGGTTGCGATTCTCCATTATTTGAAGTTATGAGATGTCTCGGGTTTGGATTGATATGAATTGTAGATGTATGTATGGATTAAAGTTTGAAATTAGGGTTTAAAGTAAAACCCAATTTGGGATGTGTTATCCTTTGAAATTCATATTTGATATGTGTATGTTTTGATCTGTTATCCTTTGTTTGATTGTGGATTTTGCATAACTGCCTTCTACGACGATGGGAAGAGTTAGGAAGAAATTAAGGGACTTCAAAGGAACCGAGTGCAAAAAGGTTATAGAAGTCCGGCATTAAGATATGATGTGAGGGAGTGTGAATAAGGGTCTAGGACTGCCAATGAGAAGGTATGTTCCGATATATTTTTCTTTGGTTGTGGAAAAAATGTAGAACATGACTAGTCTCGAGTTTGGACTGATATGAATTGAAGATGTATGTATGTGTTCGGGTTTGAAATTAGGGTTTGAAGTAAAACCCAATTAGGGATTTCTTATCCTTTTACATTCAGATTTGATTTGTGTCAATTTTGATTTGTTATCCTTCGTTTTGTTGTGGATTCTGCAGAAATGCCTCCAAAGAGGATGGCAAGAGTTAGGAAGAAAGGGATTTCAAAGGATCCAAGTGAAAAAGGTTTAAGTAGTTCGATAGTAAGAAATGATTTGAGGGAGTGTGGACAAGGATCGAGGACTGCAAATAAGAAGGTATGTGATATATTCATCTTTGATTGTGGAACAAATGGGTACATTAGGAAAATGTAGACTGATTAGAACTAATATAACTAATGAGAAATGATATAACTCATATAACTAATATAACTTATGAGAACTAGTACTACTGATTAGAAGTGGTATTACTGAATAGTACTGATATTACTGAACTGTTATAGTCACTTAATATACTTTTTGAATTGCAGGATAAAGAGGTATCATAATTCCTACTGATGTGGCCTTTGAAGATGTAATTGGAACCGACCAAAATCAGAAGAAACAATTGAAGAAAAGAGAAGAGTGTTAAGAAGCAGAAGACCAATACTAAAGAGTAGCAATAAAAGGAATGCGAAGCCATCTGCCTTTAGGAAATATCCATTTATACTAGAGGAACCAGTGAAAAAGCCAACAAGAAAAATGAACAACACCGGAGGAACTAAAAAGACCAACAAGAAAGTAAGGAATTGAGATATTTAAATAGGAATGGATGATGTTTTTTCAGTTGAACTATTCTTTTGTATTTTAAGTACTTATGTGTTTTTAGGTACTTGTGTGTACTTGGAACAAATCTGGGTATGTGGAACTCATTTTCTATTTGAATCTAATTTTCGTACTACTAATATTAATGGATACTACTGATTTTAATAGGTACTACTGATTTTAATAGATACTACTGTGTATTAACCATAGACACATGTCTAAAAAAACATATTTAACACATGCGCCGTCAAATGATTTAAATATATTAAATTTTTACTAATAGTCATATCTAGTTTTCTAGTAGTATGATTCTACACTTAGTTATATTTTGGTACAAAATCATGTATTATCAGTCATACTTGTGTAAAATCAAACTTTTCCTAGTAGTATTGATCTAATTGATCCATTTAAATATATTTACTATAATTTCGTATATTAAAATGTTTGAAAACATCATGTTTGTGTGTTTGACATAACAATGAGGGCTTCTACTCATACATTAACATATGTATAAGGTATAGTTGTAGTAAAAAATAAGTTTTACAAAAAAATTTGAATTTTTAATCATATGTATCTAGTGGTACATAAGTATCAAGTGGACACATGTGTACCAATTAACTAGCAAGTAAAGAAAACGTAAACATAAAGAACACACAAAACAATCAACATAGTCATAAGTAGTAGTATCCAGTAGTACAGACAGAGAGAAATTACGAAAATAAGAATCACATAGTCATAAGTAGTAGTATCCAGTAGTACAGACAGAGAGAATTACGAAAATAAGAATCACATAGTCATAAGTAGTAGTATCCAGTAGTACAGACAGAGAGAAATTACGAAAATAAGAATCACATAGTCATAAGTAGTAGTATCCAGTAGTACAGACAGAGAGAAATTACGAAAATAAGAATCACATAGTCATATGTAGTAGTATCCAGTAGTACATACAGAGAGAAATTACGAAAATTAGAATCACATAGTCATAAGCTGTAGTATCCAGTAGTACAGACAGAGAGTAATTACGAAAATAAGAATCACATAGTCATAAGTAGTAGTATTCACCTTGTTGTGCAATTGGATGGTGTCCTGATGGTTCGTCTATGTAAACAGTCATCATGCCATCCCCTGCATCAACTTCACTTTCTCCAACGTCTCCATTCACTTGCACACATCTCTGAGTTTGATCCACATCTTCGATTACCTCCACATTCAGAAGAGTTCTACGACCATCTCCGTTGACTTGCATTAGCTAATTAAAAACCTCATCATCATGGTACCATAACATTGAGAATCATCGGGAAGAAATTGAGTCTCATACGCGTTGTAGATGGATCTATCATGATCTTTCTGCCAATTCCTTCGACCAACTCAAAATAAGTCACCTCCTCCACAACGGTTCGTATCGCTAAAGTGTGAGTTCGCTCTCATGAGCTCCATCTTGTGTAATCACCTTCTCTTGAATAACATCTTCCATAATCAAAATATATGATTGTGTAATTCTTTGTCCAACAAAAGAAAATAACAAATATATGTAATACCAATTACTCTCATTAGTACCAGTTATTTCAGTTATATCTCTGCAATTTTTATTTACGTACGATTCTCTTTAATTTTGTATGATTAAGATCGATTCAACTGCTACTTTACCATAAAAATCATCCCAAATATCATCACATCACAAACAAAGCAATCTCTTTAATGTACAAAGAAATCCATAAAAGAAATTACAAATTTTCTAATCTACAAAGAAATCTATAGAAGAAACTGTTAAAAAGATTGGTTTTCAAACCTAATATCTAACTATGAAGACAGAAAAAGAGAAGAAGCTCTCTAACCATGAAAAGAGGAAGAAGAGAAAAAGCTCTTTCTCCTCGATGCCTCTGTTTTTGCCGATTGTGGATATATGGGTATGGAAGAGGAAAGACGACGAAAAGAAGGGAAGATGAGAGGAAGATGATAAGAACTAGGAGACGACAACGTGAGGATGAAGACGAAGAGAGGAAGAAGAAGAAGTTGAGTTCTCGTCGGAATCGTTCTCGTCGTTGCTCTGTTTCAACAAATCAAAAACAAAGAAGAAGAGGAGGAGAAGGGCACGTGTAGAGTCAAGATATGTAAGGTTTTTTTGGTTGAGTGAATTTAATATTTAGTTGTTGGGTTTATTTATTAATGTATTAATTATTAATAATAAATAAATAGAAAAG
This sequence comes from Arabis alpina, assembly GCA_900128785.1. Taxonomy (NCBI): domain Eukaryota; kingdom Viridiplantae; phylum Streptophyta; class Magnoliopsida; order Brassicales; family Brassicaceae; genus Arabis; species Arabis alpina. The sequence goes on from LT669794.1 coordinate 48,209,365, forward strand.
AGAAGGGTAGAGTTGAGAGGAAAAGAAGGAAAGGGTGGTTAGATTAAGGAGGGGTGGTTAGAATATTTTTGGAAGGAATTGGGGTTTTGGAGATTAAGATCCCCATTAACAGAGCTAAACAAAAAAAAAATGCAATAAGATCACACTCACTTATCTTTTAACAGACTCTTTCTCATTGGCCAATTCTTAGATCCGTTTTCTTCACTTTCTCCGATGTTATCGCCGTCGTCGAAATGTGACTCCGAAGAAACCACCACCGTAGCTCAATCCGATCTACTACACTCTTCTTCTTCTTCTTCTAGATCGGAATCTCAACAACGTCTCTCTCTCCTTCTCTCGTTACCGAATCATCGCGAAGAAGCTTCACGAAAGATGAGATCCAAGAAAGACAGTGGTAAGTCTCCGATTCGGAAGTCGCCGAGATTTACGCCGGTGAATGGAGATTTTGACAATGTATGTTCAGTTTGGATCGAGGAAGAGAAAGATTAGTAGTAGTGATATTGATAAGGTTAGTTGCGAAATACTATGTCGAAGAATAGAGTGTATTGTATAATCATGGTTTTGATTTTGTGTGTGTGTTTTGTGATGCAGAAGAAAAGCTTAGAGAATTCTGTGGGATTATCATTCAAGTAAGTTTGTTAACGAGTGAGTGTTATTGGAAATGTAGTCTTTAGTTCTCAGATTTTGTGTGATTGATGTAGAGATATAGCTGCGATTGCTAGGAGATGGAGATAGTTGCAGAGTGTGGAGATAAGAACGACAATGGTGAAGGTAGAACTCAAGTTTCGGCTAAGAAGGAAGTTGAGAGTGATGCATTGTCTCCAAGCATCAAGAACTCTAAACAAACGAGGAGGTCTACAAGATTCACTAAGGGAATGGAGAATGAGAGAGAAGAATATATAGAGAAGCCAGTGGGGTCTCGGAACACATCTGTAACTGTTGAGAATGGTCATGTGGAAACTTTAAGCACGATTGAAAATTGTGGCCTGGCTTTGTATGGTGGGAAAAAGGTGAGAGGAACTGAGAAGATGGTGCAAATTAGTGAGAATGGTAGCTGTTGTGAGGGTGTTAAGAAATTTGAAGGTCATGGGCTTGATTTATCCAAGGAAAAGCTATTGAATTTGACTTCTGGTTGCATCAAGTCAACCGTAAATGGTAGTAGGGACAAGACATCAAGAGATGTTAGATCTTCTAAGCTAAATACGAGTGATATTCACTCTGGATCTTTGGATGTTAGTGAAAATGGTACGAGTAATGGATTAACTATGAAGACTGTGTTAGTGGAACAAGAGTCAGTGGAGTTTTCACTTCAGGGTAAAACTAGTGATTGTTGTGGTGCTGATAAGGGAACAACTGAGGAGATTCATGCAAATTCTACTGTGGTCTATCTCTCTGTCAGTGATGAAAAGCCGGCCAAGAAGATAAAAATTTCAGCTAAATATTCCTCTGTAAAAATTTCAAATGGAGATAATTTAGAACAAGCTGCAAGTGGATCTACCCTCTCGTCAGAGGAAAATGGACCCTCATCATTGGATCAAAATAGTCCAACTCAATCAACCAAGGGAAAGGGTGAGCGGGTGACCCGGACTGCTGTCCGTGATAAGCATGAACAAAGTATCTGTTTTTTCATTGGAGAGCCAATTCCTTGCGAGGAGGCTCAAGAAAGATGGCAATGGAGATATGATCTCAAGGTACTTGGTTAATTGCTTTTTACTTGACTACTTTATTTCTCATTGTGTTCATAAGTTACAAAGTTTATTTGAGCAATAGAGATTGCATAGTCTAAATGGCGTGTGTGCATTAATTTAGTGTCTTTGTCCGTCCCATTAAAGAGTCTCCATTTGTACCATCCAACATAACAAAAACCTCATTCTTTCTTTCCACTCTTGAAATATCAGCTTCATTCTGATTGTGTATTTAATTTATTTTCAGGAACGCAAATCTAAGAGTAGAGGCCAACAGTTAGAGTAAGTACTAGATGATTTATCAACTCACTGTTTTTTCTAAAATATTCTTACATCATCTTTCGTTTGGTCTACTATACATTCATTATCTCGAGTGATTTTTTTTTTGAAGAGATGACGAAGACAAGATTATTTCAAATGTGGAATGCCATTATTCGCATGCAAAAGTCGACAATCAGACCTTTAGCCTTGAAGACTTTCCCTACATAAAGGTAAACCTACTTATCATGAATCTGTTATTCTTTGGTTCATTATCTTTGGGTTGCTTTCCGCTTTTTTCATTGGGTTAAGAAACTTTTTCCATTCAAGAGCCTTGGGTTTTCTAGAATTTTGCCTTTGTGAAAAGAAGATAAATAGCTAACGAAACGTCCATCTCCAAAATGGTACCTGAATAACTGTACGATTTTTACAGGGTGAAGAAGAAGAGAAGTATGTTGGCAAGATAGTACAGTTTTTTAAAACAACAGATGGAGAAAGCTACTTCCGAGTTCAGTGGTTTTACAGAGCAACGGATACAGTGTGTATACAGTTTCTTCTCTTTTTGATTGTTTAAATCTTTGCGCTGCAACAACTAGTTACTCATTTGTCTAATGTTTGTAGGTAATGAAACAGCAGGCTACTTATCATGAGAAAAGGCGTCTCTTCTACTCTACTGTTATGAATGACAATCCAGTAGATTGTTTAATTTCTAAAGTTACTGTTTTGCAAGTATCACCTAGGGTATGCTGAGTCAAACTCTTTCTCTTTTTGTTTTGCATTTTACAATCTTAACAGATGTGGTCAATTTGTTACATTCTGCATTTGAATTTCTTAGTTTCGTCACTTTGCAGGCAGGATTAAAGCCCAATTCTATAAAATCTGACTACTATTTCGATATGGAGTATTGCGTGGAGTATTCAACATTTCAGACCTTGAGAAATCGTAAGTGCTCATACTGGTTTAAGCAAATAAATACAGCGATATGTACAAATCAGCTTATGATTAATCTATTAGAAATGGATATAGCTGTTTTCTCTTTATTTGTTTTAGCAAATCAGATGCCACAGTTTATGAGCAGTTAACAGTATCTTTATCTGAGATCCTAGGCACAAGAGCTTGAGTAATCTCGTTTCTTCTTTTTTGGTCTCAGTTAAATCTTCCGAAAACAAGCTCAAGTGTTCCGCAGACGTTGTACCTACGGAATCCACTGACTCTCATTTGGAATATAAAGACTTTAGCAAACTGTACTTGATCTTTACAGTGGTTGCGGTGGAATGTCGACTGGGTTGAGTCTTGGAGCCAAGATTTCTGGTGTTGATGTCGTGACGGTACTTCCTTTAAGTAATTAATCTGTATCTCTTTAACTTAGATGGACAGTTCCTTTTGCACTCAGTTTCGTTTAATATCTGGATTCTGCTTTCTTCTTTTTTCAGAAATGGTCTGTTGACATGAATATGGCTGCCTGTGAGAGCTTGAAATTGAACCATCCACAGACACAGGTTAAACTATTTTTGTTGCTAATTACTAGATCATTTTTCAGAGAACTATACCAAATCTAATGATGCCGTCTATGTTAACAGGTTAGGAACGATGCTGCTGGAGACTTTCTCCTACTTTTGAAGGAGTGGTATAAATTATGCAAGCGCTATGTGTTTAGTAATGATAAGACAACTGATACATCAGGATCCGTAAATTCAACAAGAGAAACCAGTGAAAGTAGCTCTTCTAGTGCCGATGATTCGGAATCAGAGGAGTACGAAGTTGAAAAGCTTGTTGATATATGTTATGGTGATCCTGATAAGACAGGAAATAATGGTCTGAAGTTTAAGGTATGACAGGACACCTTCTGTTGCGATTTTGTTGTTTATCGTACCTTTCTTCTTAAGGGTGTAAGAATGTTCTCTTCACCTTCTAGAACTTCCAAGATGGATATTATGCATGTCTTCGCTCTCTTTTGACATTGTAGCTTTGCGAAGATAAAATTTATGCTCACGGTTATTTCATTAGGTGCACTGGAAAGGATACAGAAGCGACGAAGATACTTGGGAGCCAGCAGAGGAACTGAGGTATAAACAGTACTTTATAAATAATGTTACAAAAAGGCGTATGTTGTTATCGGGAACTTATTAAATTTGTTTGGAATTTTCAGCAATTGTGAAGATGCCCTGCGAGAGTTCGTAACTAATGGATTCAAGTCCAAGATCTTGCCACTTCCTGTAAGATTCCTTTTTCTTGCCTCTTAATTGTACCATCGACATCTAATTGCACTGATAGTAAAGAAAAGTATTGTAAATGATTGTAATTCAGGGTGGTGTTGGTGTGATATGTGGGGGACCTCCATGTCAAGGAGTTAGTGGCTACAACCGATACAGGAATGTTGATTCTCCATTGAACGATGAAAGAAATCAGCAAATTATAGTTTTCATGGACATAGTGGAGTACTTGAAACCGCATTTGTATTGATGGAAAATGTTGTTGATATTCTGCGTTTTGACAAAGGTTCTCTTGGGAGATACGCTTTGAGCCGTCTTGTGCACATGAGATACCAAGCAAGGTTAGGTATCATGACAGCTGGTTGCTATGGTCTTTCCCAATTTTGGTCCCGGGTTTTCATGTGGGGAGCTGATCCAAACAGGGTGAGTCTATAGGCCTCTTATTAACTTCCTCGAGCTAACTGTTTCATACTTAAATTATTTGGTATTTCATTTCAGAACCTACCTCCGTTTCCGCTTCCAACTCATAATGTTATTGTCAGATATGGGTTCCCTCAGGAGTTTGAGGTAATAATATCGGTACTTACTTCGTACTCCTTGCTTCGGCCTTGTCGATCTCCAAACCTAACCCGTCTTGACTTTCATGTTTCAGAGGAATGTGGTTGCTTATGTTGAAGGCCAACCCAGAAAACTTGAAAAAGCTCTTGTTCTTAAAGATGCGTTATCAGATCTTCCTCATGTATGTTTCGTTTCCACTTTGATCCATTTGCAATTATGGTTAAACCAATACAATGTAAAATATTGTCTTTTTGTTTCATATCTCTAGGTGTCAAATGACGAAAACCGGGAAAATATGCCTTATGACAATCTCCCAGAGACTGATTTCCAGAGATACATTAGATCAACCAAACATGGTAAGTTAGATCGTCAAAACTTCTGTAGTTACAGTCGCTTTCACAATATTTGTTTGTGGAGTGTAACGTAGTTGTAAGACATGACCACTTACTTGCACATTTCCATTTGTTACTCACGCGTTAGCGTTTTGCTTCGTCAGATATGACAGGCTCTGCAATTGATAACTGTACAAAGAGGACGGTGCTACTGTATGATCACAGGGCTAACCATTTGTATGACTCTGATTATATCCGAGTTTGTCAAATACCAAAAAGGAAGGTACACATTTCTTTCTACTAATAATCAATTTCGATCCTCTTGCCGAAAGATTCTCATGTAGTGAGAATTTTTTGCAGGGAGCTAATTTCAGGGATCTTCCGGGGTTAATCGTCAATAACGACAACACAGTCTCCCGTGATCCATCAATGGAACCGGTTCTTCTGCCATCAGGAAGGCCTTTGGTAAAAATTCCTCTTATATGAAGTTATCGATGAAACTACATAGTATTAGTCCTGAAATTCTCAAGCTAATGTCATTGCTAATTCAACACTTGTGGAAGTTTCGGAGATGAATATATTTGTGCTGAATCAACTCGCTTGTGGCTCTTTTTAGGTACCGGAATACGTCTTTACTTTTCAGCACGGGAAATCAAAAAGGTATACTCTTAAGCTCCTCTATCTGAAACCATTTGTTTAAAGTTTCCCATGTTCTTTAAGTCTTATTGGATTTCTAAATTCGCAGACCGTTTGGGCGTCTTTGTCTCCTTATAAAGCCATTCCTCTGTAAAATTTCCACATGAATCCATCCTTTATTTTTTTCCAAATGTTCTCTTAAGACTGTTCTTATTTACAGGTGTTATTGCATCCCGAGCAAGATCGATTGCTAACCATAAGAGAATGCGCACCGCTTCAAGGTTTCCCTAATTACTTCCAATTCTCTGGAACCGTTAAAGATAGGTAACTTACATTTTGTTTTCTTTTGGACCGAAAAACAAGAGAAAAATCCCACTCACTGCTATTTAATTGCCTTCAGGTATTGTCAGATTGGAAATGCAGTAGGCGGTTTCGGTTTCTCGTGCTTTTTGGGTTATTCACTTGGTATGGTGTTTCGTGATCTAGCCCGCGACGAGCATTTGATTGGTTTCAGACAGCAGATGGAGAAAGCTACTTCCGAGCTGAGTGGTTTCACAGAGCAACGGATACAGTGTGTATACAGTTTCTTCTCTTTTTGCTTGTTTAATTCCTTGCCCTGCAACAACTAGTTACTGATTTGTCTAATGTCTGTGGGTAATGAAACAGCAGGCTACTTATCATGAGAAAAGGCGTCTCTTCTACTCTACTGTTATGAATGACAATCCAGTAGATTGTATTATTTCAAAAGTTACTGTTTTGCGAGTATCAAGGAAGGTGTGCTGAGTCAAACTCTTTCTCTTTTTGTTTTTCGTTTTACAATCTTAGCAGATCTGGTCAGTTTGTTACAATCTGCATTTGAATTTCTTAGTTTGGTGACTTTGCAGGCAGGATTAAAGCCCAATTCTATAAAATCGGGTTACTATTTTGATATGGAGTATTCAACACTTCAAACCTTGGGACATCGTAAGTGCTGATACTGATTAAGCGAATTATAAATGTAAGTACTGGATGTTTTATCAACTCACAGTTTTTATTTTTAAAATACTCTTATCTCTGTACAATCATTATCTTGTTGCAAATGTGGAATGTCATTATTCGGAAAATATGACCATGAAGATTGTTGTATCATTTTGGAAAGTATGACCCTTTTCTTCTACATGGACACAAAACAATATTCCAATACAAACACATCATGGCAAAGGAAGTACAATATAGATTGTAGCTCAAAAAGTTGATAGTTATATAAAATCAAATTTAACCCAAAACGGTTCGGAATAAACTATGAACGTTTTGGTCTCCTTGTTTATGTTTTTAGCACTTGATAAAAAGAAGGTAAATATGCAAAATCTATGTGTATAATACGATCGATGAACACATAATTATACCACAAAAAATCCTCGACCATCAATAGGGAAGGCCTTTGTTTTTTTAAGTAGAATGCAAAGTATAATAAAAATTAAAGAGAGATATATGATTTTTGGTTTTGCACCTGTTACATAAAAATTTTACTCTTTTTTTTTTCTTTTTCTTTGTCGTCTATGTAGATTTTATTTACTTTTGCTTGTTTATTTTTGAATTTTTAAATTAAGGGTTAAAATTGAAATTTGTCATTTAGTATCATTTCATCTTTGACCAGCCGATTAAATGCAAAATAATAAAGAAACGTCGCCGTCGTTTTATTTATTAAACAACCCTAATACAAACACATTACCCGACTAAAACGAAAGATCCATACGGAAAAAAGCAAAACTAGAAATAAAGAGACAACAAACCAACAGAAGAAAAAGATAAAGGGAGACGACGGCGGCTGCGGGTAGGGGCGATGGCTTAGTGAGTGTTAGCACGGTCTCCGGCCGCCGGGGCAACGCCTGGGTCACCAAGGGAGCTTGCAGCTCCGGAGCTTTCACCACCCGAGCTAAGGCGTGGTGGCGTGATACCCCCACCGGACGAAATCTCTGACTGAGTAGGCGTGAAGATAACGATGGAGTCGCTGAGATCATTAATACGACCATAGATCTCCTGCATGAATCCTAGAGCCTGGTCGAGAGCAGCCGGCGCGGGTGATGCTCGGAGCTTCACTCCGATTTCACCGAGCTTGGCCACCATTTCAGCAATGGCCGCATCAGCACGATCTTTCTTCTCCTGCAGGGTCTCGGGTCCTTCCTGAGCCATGATTTGAAACGAGATAGAGGAGTTTTGAAGAGAAAAGCTCGAGGTTTGTGACTTGCCTAAGAGCTCAAATGCCTCTTTTATAGCACAAGCTGTATTAGGGCACACCCGAGGATCCTGCAAGGATCATCTGACAAATGTCAGAGATCTGTCAAGGTTGTCCGTACAACGCCTTAGCTGGCTTCTTCACTGTTACTTTTTTGCTCTGCGTTTGTTTGAGTTTGTCGTTTATGGGAGAAGAAGAGACGTTGCTGTTATTAACACTTTTAATGGGCTTTCTATGTCAAGGCCCATTTGACATTCAGTTTTCTTTGTTGCCGTGTCGTTTTAACCCTCAAGACTTGTTGCCGATTAATACCGTTTTGTCTTGTTAGCAATTTATTGTGTTTATCTTAATTACTTTCATAATTTCAAATTCTGATTTTTTTTCCCGGCACAAAAAATTTACGAGACATGAAGTTTTGGAATGTAGTGTTATTTATTTATCACTTCTTGGTCTAGTATTCAATTATACATAATCCTATATATGATAATATGTGGCGTTGAATCTAAACAAGAATTATAATACACCTAAATGACTATATTTTTTATTTATGTTTTTCCACTCGTAAGATTATCACCCCCAAAAAACACAAAAGAAATGATGTTATTGATATTTATTTTTAAATCAGAGCCATACTATAGTTTGGAATCCGCAAATTTACATTCTAATCTCTAGCCCCTTGTATTTGTAAACTCACAACGATACACATTCTTCCAATATTTGGCGTCATTGTGTTGTGGACTCTTTAAAAACTATCGACCATGCATCTGCCAATAGACATAAATATGCATAATAAATCCATTCAACTTTACTTATACTCCTCGTCATTAAAACCGGCTCCGAATATCCAAACCTTTACCCGTATGGCCATGTCTAAATATTTTTTGTCACATTTTTAACTAGTTTTAATTTTAGATGTAAATTTTTTTTAATAGTTTTAATTTTGTATTTGCTATTTCAAATGTTTTGTATTGTTTTTGCTTTAATTTTTATTTTATTTTACATATTATTTGTTATATATTTCGAGAAAAATATACAACTAAACTTGAAAAAAACCTAGAATCAAACTTGTACCCAAAATATTTTGGATATTTACAAGTAGACTCGATCCGAACCTCTACCTAGACCTGAACCTGCACCCGACCCAAAACCTAATAGGTTCTACTATGGGTACAAAACTTTTACAACCGACAACACCTGTACTCAAATAGACCAACCCGAACTCTACCCAATACCCTTTTGCGCATCCCTATTTTAACTCTCTAGACCTTTTCCAACATTCAAATTGCTTTAGTGACTTTTTTTTTTTACTTTTTTTTGGTATCTTATTATACAGATAAGAGTTTTTCAAAAATTTAATTCACGAGATCGCGACATGTGTATATAATCTATTGAAATGATGACACATCTTAAAATACTCTATTTAAAATCTAGCAACTAGAAAAATAAAATATCATTATGTTAAACCAATATAGTAAAGGTACATTAATATTTTTTTTATTGTTTCATTAACATATTTCTAAAGGCCAAACCAAATCTTATGTAAGTCAATAATAAAATAAAATATATATAAATACCATTATGTTAAACATAATAAACGTTATATCACAAAAATAAAACTTTATATATAAAAACAAAATAAAAGTTAAACCTTAAATTATTTTAAAAGGGAAAGTAAAGATACGTTTATCTTTATAAATGTTAAACCATAAATTATTTATAAGAAAATAAACATATATTCAACCTTCCAAAAATGTTATTACTTCTGAAAAGGCAAATAAAAAACTATATAATAACACACACCTCCCACAATTTAACATACACTCCAAATCCTTAATTTTCTTTACAAATCATGAATACCATCGTCCCACAAATAAGTCAAAACTATTTAATTTTCTATCAACTAGATAGAAATCGTGTTTACCATCAAACTATTGCATGTATTCTTCGAAAGGGAGAGGCTATAAATCTTAAAGAAAATAACGTACTTATGGAAATGAAAGTATTTTTACTTGATGAAAAGGTTAGTATATATATATATATAAATTATATAAAATTTTAAATTCTTTGACTTATCCAACACTTAATAATACATTCTCCCTATTAAAAAAAAGAAATTTATAAACCTAACATAAAAAGAAAATTTCACAAAATAAAATAGTAATATATTATAATTTTATCTTTTACCGTCCATAAACTCCATTTTTGTGTAAGCTATGAAATTAAAAATGTAAATATTATATCCCACAAAAAAAAAAGAACAAGAAAAAGTATAAAGACTTAAAAAGAAATTGAATAACATTCATATATTAGATGCATGTATATATATAAAGAGTAGAAAAGAAATTGAATAATATTTATTTTTTACCTTATATCGTATTGATATTTACAAGTTATAATGTCATATGATAAAAAGGATGCGATAGATGCAAAACCTATAAAATATTCCAATCAAACATATATTAGCAGAGTATGATATGTTCATCAATTATACTAATTTAACATGTGACGGAAATGAAGGTCAAAATTTATAGACCAAAGTAAAAAGAGAGAGTAGTCGAGTAAAATAAATTTAGATATTAAAATTGATTATTTGCTAAATTTATAGTATACACAACCTATATTGGAAGTAGAAAATGGGAAACTATTAAATCAAAAAGTAAAAAAAATATATTACACAATGAAAACTATTAAATCTAGACAAGATTTAAAATGTAAGAAAAAAAACATATACACACATTTTCTCACTTTTTGTGATTATTTAGAAACAAAATATTTAAATAAGTGTCGTTTTGACACAATGCACACATATTAAGAGATAAGGTTAAACGTTTTTTTCTACTCTTAAACTGTATTTAATTACAATTATTTCCTTAATTATTAGACTATTTGATTGAGGGTAAAAATAGAATATCTAGTCAAAATACACATCGTAAATGTAAAACGGCATTTTTTTTAATCAAACAAATTGTGTCAAAACGACACTTATTCAAGATCGGAGGGAGTAACATTTTATGATAGAGTTAATGTACTAATTTTATTTATATTACCTATTTTCAGAATATTTTGTTAGTTTATGTAATTGTATTTTCTGAAATTCATGTTGTAATGTAAAGATTCGTTTAAATTTTCGTGACTGGATATTTATTAAAAATTATCAAATATATAAGGAAATTTATTTTAAAAATTACTTTTTAAAAAATCATTGATGTTTATTTATAAAACAGATTCAATTTCAAAGTATATAAGAGTTCAAATATGATTTAATACCTTAGCATTCATTTAGATGAATTATTTTTATAATTGTTTGTAGATTTAAACTCATTATTGATTTTCTTACTCATGGTTAACAAAACGTAACTTAAGACTATATTAACGGGGTCTTAATTTAGAATATAACTATTCGGGTATAACTATACAAATTATCAATTTTAATATCTAATACCCGCATATTATGTTCTAAATTAATAAATATCGTTAGCCAAATCGTATAAATTTATATAGTTTTCAATATATATATATAGATAAAATCCGGAAAACGTCGACATTTTTTGTGTGTTGAGAGCCTCGGGTAATAAGACCTCGGGATCCTGGCTAAGTAATTGACGATGATTTCATCTGGAAGCAAAGAAAACGATGGTGGTGGTGAGGAACTCTTCGTCTTCGTCTTCCTCTTCTTCTTCTCCGGTGGGAGGTTCATTGTTGCGGCAGAGAGATTTTGTGAAATTCCAATGAGATTGAGAAATAGTGACTTTAGACATATAAAATTAAAATATCATAAAATGACATTTTTTGGTTTTATTAACTAGGTCTTTAACTCGCCCAAAATTGCGCGGGGAGCTTATTTTACAAATTATATTTTATAGATTTCTTGTACATCAATGTCATTTTGTTAATTTTTGGAAAACATAAGCTGGTTTAAAATATATCATGTTTCAATAAAAATTTAAAATTAGTACCCAAAAATGAACAAAACATTCAACGAAAGAAATATAGAGAAATATTTTTTCTCAAAAAGATACGGCTCAAAACATACAATCTGAAAAGACACAATTCTAGAAAAAAACCATAAAATGATTATTCTCAAAAAGATGTGATTTCATGAATTCAAAAAACATAATCTTTCACAATAACCATAAAACTGTTTTTACGACTCTATGAAATATATACAAAAAAATGCAACCATACTAATTTAAAAAGTACTTCTTCAAAATAATCATAAAGCGTTTATTTTCGAAAACATGCGATTCTACTCTTATTGTTTCCTTCTCCTTTCTCCAAAGGTTGGATAGCAAACATATATGTATAGGGAAGACTATGGGACTAATTGGGAAAACATACATAATTGAAATGGACTGCATAAACCTATGTCGAAAATTTCAACATGACAAATTATTCTTCTTAATATGCTATTCAGTTTAGATGAAAGTAGGAACTCATATCAGTTACCTCGTAGAATCTTATAAGCGTTTTACCAATGTTTTCCAAAAATCTCCTAGCATCTCTTTCTAATGCTTCATACGGTTCAGCAAAACCCATTTATTAAAATTCCTTTCAAAAAGTGAGATCCTACCTATGGATTTTTGGTTTTTCATGACATCTCTGCTTTTTAGAAAAGAAATACTCAGTAACCAGAACGATTAGCATAAAAAAATGAATCATATGCGTAATCAACAAAAAAAAATGATAAATATAACCCAAAACAAATACTAATTTGCCGTAGCTAGTTTGACAAAATGAAGGTTCATGTTCACAAACTAAATAGCTAATTGATCTCCTTCGCTCTTGTTGCTCTCCTTGTGCCTCTGCGTCCTTCTCCTTTTCTCCAAAAGGTCAAAGATACATTCATGTTATACATATTATCATTAACATATATGATTATGTATTCGGGGAAAAATACTTTCTAAACCCCAAATTTGGCAAATGGCATAGAAGAATCATCAATTTTTTCATTAAACAAAACAAACTCAAACCTTCCATTGACCTAACCAAAACGGACATATGTATATATGCGGTAAAAATAAAGACTTAACTTGGGACATTGACCAAATATGGATCCATTTTGCCATAGTTGAGGATTAAAAAGACTTTAAAATACTACACTAGCTATGCTTTTAATTAGATCCTACAAACTGATGTTGAATTCGAAACGATTGATCATACCTTGGATACAAAGTCGATCAAACGGAGACAGCTAGACAATCAAAGAACACACATGATGTGCGAACTGTATGCACAACACCAACCCACTCCACATTTCCCCAAACCTCACCTCCATCACACTTTTCCAACACGATTTCAGCGCACCAACTCTTCTTCATACCATTGGCAATATCCTATACCCTTCAGTCCCTTCCCACATAAGTAAGAGTCTCCCACCATAGCTAACTAGTTTCTTTTTAGTACTAGGCCTTGACCCACCATTCCTCCTACACTTGTTTCGTAATGAGTCTAACCCTTTAACCTCTTTCCAAAATTCATCCTTTTCCTCACACCACTGACATATACCCTTACCATAGCTATTATAACGGTACAATGCATTCTCAACTACACATTTTAACCTCGGAAACCTTGTACTCCCTCTTTCAAACGTTCCCATTTACCTTGCTTTGTATCATAAGCATACGTATGGAGTTGAGTCACAATATAAATCTTTCCTTCCCTCTCTTCAAGTTGGGGAAAGTAACAATTACGTACGTCAGTACCCTGATCAGGGAGCCATTCCCAAGTCTGAGTCTTTGTATCGAATACCTCAGCCCATAGTTCATCATCCTCTAATCTTTTGCATAGATTTTCCCATAGTAAACACATGTTAAGGCATTCCTACGAGCTACATTCATGTTAGGAGCATCACGCCAAGTGTGATTACGACAATCGAAGATTCGTAAGACGGAGGATGGTGCATCGTTGACTGGTCCACCGATCAGATACGCAGGAAAATTAGAAGGCTGAACTGTAACCAACAAATGTCCAATCGTCTTCTTAGTCACGGAGGAGTTGGCTAGGGTTCGATTAGGGTTTTGATAGAGGGTAAACCATTGGAAATTTTCATGACTATAATTTTTCATTTTAATACAAATTAGAAAATATAGTTTTAGGTAGTCAAATTTTAATCAAAAAAAAAAAGTTTTAGGTAGTCAAATATAAGAATCTTTTGTTTTAAGGAAACAAATCTATATATTGTTTTTAGGTAGTCAAACTGTTTTCCATAATTTCTCAGATTGTCTCACCATCTATATCACCTGACACCTCAGCTTATGGTCATATCTCTATCTCTAAATTCTCTTCTTCTAACTTCTTGTTTTGATCCTCTCGTGTGTATAAAAAGCACACTATTGGCTCATGTCTTTTTCATTATCTCACAAACAAACACTTATATTTTCTATGAGATCTTTTTTTCATTTTCCCTAGATTTACTTCGAGTTTTTTCCCATGAAATGAGCCTAACCATTAGTGTTCCTCTCTACTAGTATATTCTTCATCGTTTTTACTAATATTCTCCTCGGAAACCTAAACTAATCCCCAAAATCTATACAAATCCAAAAATGATTGAAATTACAATGGGAGGATGAAGAGTCTGCTAAAAAAAGGCATTCAAAGTGATATAGTGGTTGAAAGATGAATTTTGAATGTCCTTCTTTATCAGGCTTATGTGGTTTCAATCATATAACTAAACATTAAATTGTGATGGTGTTGTGTTTTATGGATTCACTTTTATTTGATGTTTCGACGGCTTTTCGTCATGTATTCAATGAATGAAATATAAGAAGAAGTTTTCTAATCAGTTTGTGTGTATGCATGGTGGTCACATGGAAATGACCGCAAGAAGCAAAAATATATTTTAAAAATATTTACTCAAACTCTGAAAATCACATTGCGAAAACTTTATTTCTAATGCTGATTTTTTGTTTTGTTTTATATGAACCACATGGATGCAAGACTCAACAAAAATCGAGATTTATGCATGGGAGAGTTCTATCAAAAGACTTAAACCTAGAGATCTAACAAGTCAATGGGAGTGGTGCAATATACAAAGAGAAGTTTACTTTATATATGAAGCTCTTTGTCCTTCTTCATTGTGTCTATTAAGTGAAGAAAAAAGAGATGCATTTCTCTTCAATTAATGGAGATGGTGAAGAAGACAAAGAGCAGGATAGAAATTTAAATGGGATAATTGGATAAGTACCCTAAATTTGTTTAAAAATTTGAAAACTATACCAAATTTGTTAATATTTAAAAACTACCCTACTTTTAGTTTGAAATGATATTTTTACTATTAGGCTATTAGTTAATCATTAATCTATATAATTTAAAAAAAAAAAATTAGATTTTTCAGTTTTAAATAAAAAATAAAATAATCTTTAAAATTAATAAATATTTAAAATAAATTGATAGTGTAAAATAAATTGATGAATACAAGAAATTAAGTCGACACACATAAAAAAATAAGTTAATGGTTATATAAGTCGACAAAGAAAAAAGTCAACCAAATCAAATATAAATCAACAGTTGAAAAAAAGTCGACAAATCTAAAATTTATATCGACGAATACAAAAACAAGAAGTCAATGGTTATATAAGTCAAAATAAAAATATAAATCCATAGTTGAAAATAAATCAACGAATCTGATAATTAAGTCGACGAACATAAAGAAAATAAATCAATGGTTATATAAGTCGACAAAAGAAAAAATCAACCAATACAAATATAAATTCATAGTTGAAAATAAGTCGACCAAGCTGAAAATTAAGTCGACGAACATAAAAAAATAAGTCAGTAGTTTAAATAAATCAATAGAGCAAACAATCAACGAAAAAAATATAAATCAAATGTATAAAATAAATCAACTTACTTAATTATAATTTTAGTTGGCAAAATTCTGATTAATTAACCATATAGTTTTTTTTGTTTTAAAAGAAAAATATGAGTTGTTAATAAATTGAACTTAAATTTAAAATTTACACTAAACAATTTTTAATTATCAACATATTTTATATGATAATTTGTTCAATATTAAAGGTGGTTTTCCAATTTTGTAAAATTTGGTATACTTTTCCAATGTTCAACAAGTTTTAGAGTATACAATCCAATTTTCTCAATTTAAATTCTCTTCTCGTATTTTGTGATCGAAGAAGAAGAAGATGATGCATTTGTTGAACCCAAACACATTCTCTAACTTTGATTTCTTAGTTTGTAAAAGATAGACAAAAATTTAATTACGGTTTATGTTGGCTTGTGTTATTTTTTTGACCATTTGGAAATGAAAAATATACCTTAATTCTTTTATTGTCCTCTGTAACGCAAAAAGCTTTAATGTGAACGTTCTACCACAAAAAAGCCTACTAGTTACTTGCACACTTGTTATACTCTTTTTTTGGTTGTGTTGAATCCTTAAGATCGAATCTTTTTACTTGCACATTTGTTTAAAATGTATGCAGACAAATTCATTCTCGTTTGTTACCAGGTCCACTATTCGAATCGACAGACATAAACACATTTTCATGTCCGTGATTTTACATTTTATGTGATTTGATATGATAGTTTGGTTGCGATTGATTGATAGCTAATTAACTTGATCAGTCTGATCTGGACGTTGTTGAAGTGATCTGGCATTGAAATAACATCTTCCACCGATAATTCTGAGTCAAATACATAATTTAGTTTGACAACATTCACACATCATCATTTTTATCACACCATGTTTCTTCTTCACCTTATTCCATTTTCTCTACCAAAACATACAAATGTAATACCACAATATGTTTGTGTTAATGTTATTGGTCTTTTTGGGTCAAATTCTTGATCACATATTTTGTTAATTTTCTTGGCTATGTATAATATTATAGCTGTTTTTTTTTGGTTTTTCATTTTAACAATTATTTCATTTTAATACAAATTAGAAAATACAGTTTTAGGTATAGTCAAATATAAGAATATATATATTTTTTTTTGTCGTAAGAATATATTGTTTTAAGGAAACAAAGCTATATATTGTTTTAGGTAATCAAATGTTTTTCCATAATTTCTTAAATTCTCTCGCCATCTATCATCACCTAGCTAACACCTCAGCTTATGGTCATGTCTCTATCTTGTCGATATCCTCTTGTGTGTATATAAAGCACACTATAGGTTTACATATTCTTCGGTCTCTCATAAACAAACCCTTATAATTTCTATGAGAGCTTTCTTTCGATTTCTTTAGATTTTCTTTGTAAAATTACCCTAACCATTAGCATTCCTCTCTAATAGTATTTTCTTCATCGTTTTTACTAATATTCTCGGAGCCGAAACCTAAACTAATCCTCAAAACCCATTGAAATCCGGATTTTCTATCTATTGAATGCGTCTAAAGGTGGCCAAAACGATTGAAATCACAATGAGAGAATCTAACTATGCTAAAGAAAGGTATTCAAAGTGGTTAAAAGATTATTTTGAATGTTTTTCTTCCGCAGGGTCTTTATTCTCTTACTGTGATTTTAAACATATATATAGAACTAAACATTAAATCGTGGTGGTATAGTGTTTTGTGGCTTTACTTTTATTTTATTTTCGACAGCATCATCTATTCATCAATGAATGAAAGATAAGAAGAATTTTGTCTCATCAGTTAGTGTGTATGCATGGTAGTCACATGGAAATGACCGCAAGATGCAAAAACATGTTTCAAAAATATTTAACTCAAACTCTAGAAATCACCTAGCGAAAATCTTATTTGTAATGCTGATTTTTTATTTTGTATGAACCACGCATGCATGCAAGAAACTCAACCAAAATCGGAGGATTCTATCAACAGACTTCAACCTAGGGATCTATCATGTCAATGGGAGTGCAATATACGAAGGAGAAGTTTACTTTATATATTAAGAGCATCATTACTGCTGATATTTCGTAAGTATCAGTGGGCTAAATGGAATAAAGAATAATAATTAGGTTTCTTTCGAGCTCATTTTATATCAGTGATCTGATGCGAATTGTACAGAGGGGCCATGTGTCGATACTTGATTGGTCGAGAAATTAGGTTTGGAGTAAAGAAATTTTTATTTCATTATGCGTTTTTAGCCTCTCGAAACATCTTGTTTCTCTCTCGACGAAGCCGACAACGACTCGTTCGTCAGATCGACTAAGAATCGTTTTCTTCTCTTCGATCCTCTTCAATAATCTTGTTTGACTAGTTTGTTTCATATACGATTTCTCGTACCTCTTCAGTAATCGAATCGAATCTTGTTTCATCTTCTATCCTCTTCTATACAATTTCTCGAATATGATGTTTGGAGGATGGGGTGGTCCTGGTGGCTATGTCTTCCAAAAAGCTTATCTATAGTTCTTCTGTTCAAAGGATAAGTTAGACACAATCGTGGAGAAATCCAAAGCTTTTCCTTCTATCACTTACATGGCTGTGAAAAAAGCGGAGAATTGAATATCAAACATCGGTGAATCTGATGTGAATGCAGTTCCTTGGGGAGTGTTCCATTATTCAACCGACAATCGTCGATCCAGCCAGTTTCAAAGTCTGGTGATATGCTCAAATTTACCCTGAGCTACTCCCTCAAATTAAGAGGTCAATAGTAGTAGGGGTCGAATCACTGGGAGTCAAATCAAACAATAGGATATATGACTTGGAATTGAGCTAAGCAAATAAAGTAATGTAAAAGCAGGAAATAATTCAAAACACAGAAAGATTGTCGGTTTTAAGAATTCAATTAAACAAAAGCTAGGGTTTCGGGAAATTTGCAGGCAAAGATAAATTATAGAATTAATAAACTGTCAAGATTTTAATGAAAAACCGTTCTTGAACTTGAAACTCTAATGTAAAATTAAACGACTTCTGTTGAATTAATTATCTATGCATAAACCCTAGAAATCCAAATTCCTTTGTAAAATCAATCAATTTATGCAAGCATTAAAGTTCAGGTTTCAATTGTTCACAAAATCCCTAAACCAAATTCCTTTGAGAATAGGTGATTTTGCTCATCTAAGATTACGGTCAGGTTATTAATTGATGCTTCCGCTTCTAACTAATCAACCTAAGATAGCTAATTTGGAGTGATCAATCCTCAATCAGATTATAACAATCTAGATGAAGAACCAATAGATAATCCTAACATGAATTCAATTCTAACAATCCATCTTAATTCCTTTGAAAAACTCTAAACCTAATAAGCAAACTACTCAGATATGGAAGCGAATAACATGATAACTGAATAATACTGCATAAAAATAGAGTAAGAAAGAATTACAGAAGGGTTCGAAGAAATCTGGATGGTCTGAAAACTTGTCTCCCTAACTCTCCAAAATCTCTCTGAAAATCCTATGTATTTGATAAAAGAAAACTTTATGAAAACTAAAAGAAAACTGAGTATTTATAGGCTAGGATTTGGGCTGAGCTTTATTTGTTAACTTCTGGAACTTCTGGGGTAAAAAGAAAATCTTCAGAATTGGAAAAATCCTTTTTCTTCGCGACTTAACATCTTCCGTCGATCGACGCACACGTGCTTCCGTCGATCGACGCGCCCATCTGACGGCAATTGAAAATCCGTGCTCGCGACTTCAGCTGCTCTTTCCTTGATGCTCCAAATTGCTCCTTCCTTGATGCTCCAAATTGCTCAATAATCACCAATTAAGCTTCATTCATCCACGAACCTGCAAAGACTCTAAAACACTAGAAATATACCAAAAACTCGATAAAACCGGGTTAAATCATGGCTAAAAGATGGTGAAAACCATGATATATCATCTGGAAAGATGAAGCTTTCAAGATTTGGTCAAGAAGCTGGGCTAACTTGTACCCAGAAGATGACCCTTTTAGAAAGTTACTCGAGGAGGTAACGAATCTTCTTCACTCTCCTTCTCTTCTTTACTCGATTGGACAATCACTGTAATGATAATTGAGAATTTGAGATCTATTCAAATGTGCAGGTGAAGAACAACTATTATTTGGTAAGCTTGGTGGACAACGATTACATCAACGGCCATATCTTCTCTGTCTTGAACGATTAAGCTTGTTTTTAGCCAAACTCCCCCAGACTTAGCTTTTGCTTGCCCTCAAGCAAACTAGAGACTAAGAATGAAGTTGAGGTTTGAAAATCGCGGAAACTCACTTATCCTTTGGAACATTGCTTTCGTTTCTTTGACTCATTCGCTGCATATAAACAAAGTACCTTTGGTGGTCATGAATCTCAACCATCATAGGTTGGGCCTTAAATCTTAACCTGCAAACCCATCAGTTTCACATTCTCCTAACTGTCGCACACTTGATCAAAGTGATGATGGAATTCCCTCTAATGATATCAACCAAGTAAAAGGCTAGGTGTGATGTTAAAAGGCTTTTGGTGTTTAAGTGGAGCTAAAGAGTATTTAGGGTTACCGGATTTTATTTGGTGGATGCCGACATTATGCATAATCACAAGAGAGAATCTGGTCCAGTTGATGCCCACAGTTTCTCATTCACATTGCACTCTCCTCCAAATCGTAATCAGGAACCAAACACCATTATATAACATGTTCCACTATCCACATCCAAACTCTCCATTCCTTGGGACTTTTTTTTTCTGAAGCTAGAGACTTATAAAGATGATCATTTCCTTTTCTCTTACTATAATTTCGAAATTGTTTTTTTTTTTTTTTTTTTTTTTGCATATAACTCTAACGGGAGAAATGATCTTACAAAATGTTAGTCTCGAAAATTACCATTATTATGCGTAAAATCCCAAGGAATGCTTAGCATTGCTGCTCTCTATCAAGTACTCCAACCAAATCCTCATCTTGTGTAATTTTGTGAATGAAAAACTGCGTCGGACCTCTTTCTCTCCGGAGTTTATACACATGCCTGCACATAAAACAAGAGGAAAAAGATCACATGGGGCTTGAACAATGGTTAAGGTTAGGGGTTGGGTATCAACTAAAAGTGAGCTGGCCATTCAAGATCAACAAAGAGTGGTAAAGTGAATAAGAAGTCCTGAATGTTGGATCAATTACTGTCGTGATATCATCAAAGAGAATATAACGAGATGGAGATCAAGTGTACTAGTATGGAGTTTGATCTACTTTGTTTTGCAAACCGCGATAAGAGGAGAACCTGTACTATCATCTGGTTTCGAATTTGCTTCATCCAAAGGCTTCGTCGCAGCAGCTAAGAATCGCAAAAACTGAGCATTTTTCCTAGGAAAGGTCATCATCCCCTACAAGTTTTGACTCAATAAAACAGACTTTTTGACTCCAAAATAGAAAATAATGTTAGCAACTACTTCCCCTAAACTTAAACAACACTGTCCCCAGTGTTAATCAAGCCTGAAATTGGTGAAAGAAAAGAAAAATAAAACTTAGAAAATTTGAAAAAGAATTGGACCTCTGAAGTGCTCGTCGATCGACGCACAAGGTGGTCTGTCGATTGACGCTACTGTCTGAAAAACGATCGTATGTATTCACGTTTTTTTAAACTCCATCTCGTCACGTCATTCAACGGCTAGTACCTGTTTAAAGTACTCAAAAACAGAAACGATCAAAAGCACCAGCATCATAGCATCTAATCAAGTTCACATATTTGAATTTCAAAAACAAACTGACTCAATAAAAAGAAAATAAAAGAGGAAGAAAAAGACTTACAGGGGGGTTGCCTCCTACCTAGCGCTTGTTTACAGTCATTAGCTTGACTACGTATGATGTTCAGGCTGGAGGTGGATCTCTGAAGTGCACTCCCCCAGACTTGCAAGGAACAATACCAGGAAAGAGCTTCATAGTATTGTTCAGCATCTCTTGGACAACTACCTCTCCTCTCTCTCTCAACTCCAAAGGAATGACAATTATGAACTTGGAGAATGGTTTTGAGGGCTTTATGCGCTTTACCTTGGGGATCTTCTGGCACTTATGAATCAAAGGATTGTTGGCTTCATGATGTGCAGTGGAAGGAGCCATCTTGAGGACGTTCTGAACCGTCTTCGTCTCTCTTTCATTGCTATCCACTAGCCTTGAATAACCCATTGCAACTTCATCTAACTCCTCGGTTTCAGCGATAGATCGAATCAAAGTCCTCTCTAATGCATCAATAGGATGTGTCTCACTGAAAACCTCTTGAGCAATATCTGTGAATGTATCCACAGAGTAGGTTTGACCATCAATCGTAGGCTTCTTCGCCAACTGATCCATATCAAACTTCATCTCCAAATCACCCACACACAGAGTAATCCTTCTTCCTTTGACATCAATCATTGCCCCAGCTGTAGCCAAGAAGGGTCTTCCCAAGATAAGAGGGTCTTTGGGTTCTTCGGGATATTGCAGAACCACAAAGTCTGTAGGGATCAAACAATCTCCAACCTTGATTGGGACATCCTCCAAAATCCCCTCTGGGATCCTTACTGATCTATCTGCAAGGATAAGTGAGATCCTTGATGGTTGGAAGTCAGTCATACCAAGGCTGATAGCAACTGAGAGTGGCATCAAATTGATGCTTGAACCCAAATCACAAAGAGATCTTGGAAACCTGTCTGTGAAGATCAAGCAATCCAATACAGAACTTTCTGGATTCGTGAGCTTCTCTGGAATCTTGTTCAGAATTATCGCACTAACCTGTTCAAAGAGCATAGCAACTCCTTCCTCAAGACATAAACTCTTAGTCACCATCCCCTTCACATACCTTCGAATTACATGAGAGAGTTTCATTGCATCTAAGAATGGAATCTCAATGCGTAGCTTATCCATGATAGCCTTGCCTCTAAGCTCTTCTAGCTCCTGTTTAGACCTCTTCTGGTTCTTGGGGTAAGGAATCTTAGGTTGATAAACCTTCTCAACAACATCAGTCGGATACTGCAGATTTTCAGGTTTCTGCGTCGAGGTCCCGTCGAGGTAACGTCGAGGTCCCGTCGGGGTAACTTCAGAAATTTTCTCACCCGTCGAGGTCCCGTCGGGGTAACTTCTGGTGCAAATTTTTTTGCATCTTCTTCATTTTTTAGCTCGTGAATCAGCTGATTTGAGGGGTTTTTCCCCAGGTTTGGCTCCACAACCTTCCCACTTCTAGTTGTAATCGCAGCAACACCATGTTGTCTCGGGTTTGTATTTGTTCTAGCTGGAAGAAAACCCTCATGTCTCTTCACATTCACTGCGGTTTGAGCTACCTGAGTATCCAGCTTCTTTAGGTGAATGTTGATGGCCTCAATCTTCCCATTGAGATCAGTGCAGAGACTGTCAATCTTCCCATTGAGATCAGTGTAAAGCCCTTCAATCTTCCCATTGAGATTTACTGTCAGGCTTTGTTGCCCCTCAAGCAGTTGTTCGAACATACCCTTCACGTCACTTTCTGAAGATTTAGCAGGGATTGGCTGATAAGATGAAGATCCATAACTCCTTTGGTTGCTGTTGTAGCCTCCAAACTTTTGATTCTGAAAACCATTCCCATTGATGTAGTTAACATCTTTTTGATTGTTCTCCTCTTCTTGAGCAAAGTGAATTGCCTTCTTTCCCACCAGATGATGATGAATGGAATCTACCTTAGCTTTGACCTCAGCAATCTCAGCTTCACTTGACATACCAGCTTCTCTTATTCTTTCCTCATCGATCTTCTTCGTATTGTTGCTAGTAGACACGTTCTTGATGAGCTCTAGGCAATCAGCTGGAAACCTGGTTTTGAAGTTCCCATTACTCGAAGCATCTAGAGTCACCTGATGTCTCCAATCCAATCCTCTGTAGAAGATACCCAGCAACTGAACCTCTGTAAACCCGTGACGAGGACAGTCTCTCTGATATCCCTTGAACCTTTCCCACGCAGCTTTGAAAGATTCTTTCAGATTCTGAACGAACGTTGAAATCTTAGCCCGTAGATCCTCTGAGCGCGACTCATCGTAGAAGTGACTCAGGAAAGTATTCTTGATATCTCTCCAAGTTGTCAGTGAGCCTGGCTCCAACTGCTTCAGCCAAGAGGCTGCCTCTCCAGCAAGAGAAAAAGGGAAGAGCTTACACATGATGTAGTCTTCAGAGACGTCGTTAGCCTTGATGCTAGACGCAAGATCCTCGAACATCTCAAGATGATCCATGGGGTGCTCAGATGGGTGTCCATGAAACTGATGTTGAGCCACTAAAGAGAAGTAAGCAGGCTTCAACTCGAAGTCTCTCCTTCGAAATACAGGAGGCCGAATCGCTGCCCTGTTGGCGTAGTATTCTTCAGGCCGGTTATAGTCTCCCAAAGTGCGTTGGTTAACCACACCCTCCTGAAGTCTACGATTTGTCCGAGCCTAACGCTCTAGCTCAGCACGTTGATGCTCCAACTCAGCTTGTTGACGATCAAACTCAGCCTCTTGAGCTGCAACCGGATCGTCAATCTCATCTGCCATCACGATGACATTACCCGCTTCATCAATTCGGTCTCCCTGCTCGTTGCACCTGTTTCCCTCTCTATCAAACAGCTCACCCTGAGCATTCGGAATAACAACTATAGCGCGATTGACCATCTTACCTTGTACCTGAAACACAAAACCAAAAGAAAAGCGCGTAAAAATGAAAAAAAAAAAAAAATACTTAGTCAAAACTCTAGAATCAAAATCCTATGGAAGATTTTGACTCCCCGGCAACGGCGCCAAAATTTGATATGTTCAAATTTACCCTGAGCTACTCCCTCAAATTAAGAGGTCAATTGTAGTAGGGGTCGAATCACTGGGAGTCAAATCATACAATAGGATATATGACTTCGAATTGAGCTAAGCAAATAAAGTAATGTAAAAGCAGGAAATAATTCAAAACACAGAAAGATTGTCGGTTTTAAGAATTCAATTAAACAAAAGCTAGGATTTCGGGAAAATCGCAGGCAAAGATAAATTGTAGAATTAATAAACTGTCAAGATTTTAATGAAGAACCGTTCTCGAACTTGAAACTCTAATGTAAAATTAAACGACTTTCGTTGAATTAATTATATATGCATAAACCCTAGAAATCCAAATTCCTTTGTAAAATCAATCAATTTATGCAAGCATTAAAGTTCAGGTTTCAATTGTTCACAAAATTCCTAAACCAAATTCCTTTGAGAATATGTGATTTTGCTCATCTAAGATTATGGTCAGGTCATTAATTGATGCTTCCGCTTCTAACTAATCAACCTAAGATAGCTAATTTGGAGTGATCAATCCTAAATCAGGATTATAACAATCTAGATGAAGAACCAATAGATAATCCTAACATGAATTCAATTCTAACAATCCATCTTAATTCCTTTGAAAAACCCTAAACCTAACAAGCAAACTACTCAGACATGGAAGCGAATAACATGATAACTGAATAATACTGCATAAAAATAGAGTAAGAAAGAATTACAGAAGGGTTCGAAGAAATCTAAATGGTCTGAAAACTTGTCTCCCTAACTCTCAAAATCTCTCTGAAAAACCCTATGTATTTGATAAAAGAAAACTTTATGAAAACTAAAAGAAAACTGAGTATTTATAGGCTAGGATTTCGGCTGGGCTTTATTTGTTAACTTCTGGAACTTCTGGGGTAAAAAGAAAATCTTCAGAATTGGAAAAATCCTTTTTTCTTCGCGACTTAACATCTTCCGTCGATCGACGCACACGTGCTTCCGTCGATCGACGCACCCATCTGACGGCAATTGAAAATCCGTGCTCGCGACTTCAGCTGCTCTTTCCTTGATGCTCCAAATTGCTCCTTCCTTGATGCTCCAAATTGCTCAATAATCACCAATTAAGCTCCATTCATCCACGAACCTGCAAAGACTCTAAAACACTAGAAATATACCAAAGACTCAATAAAACCGGGTTAAATCATGGCCAAAAGATGGTAAAAACCATGATATATCATCTGGAAAGACGAAGGTTTCAAGATTTGGTCAAGAAGCTGGGCTAACTTGTACCCAGAAGATGACCCTTTTAGAAAGTTACTCGAGGAGGTAACGAATCTTCTTCACTCTCCTTCTCTTCTTTACTCGATTGGACAATCACTGTAATGATAATTGAGAATTTGAGATCTATTCAAATGCGCAGGTGAAGAACAACTACTATTTGCTAAGCTTGGTGGACAACGATTACATCAACGGCCATATCTTCTCTGTCTTGAACGATTAAGCTTGTTTTTACCCAAATTCATGTAGTTTATATATATAAATTGCGTGTGTACTTTCCTTGAATTGCATACATATCCATCACCTTCGTTGCAGGTGAGAAATATGATTACAAATATGTGCAAGTGAGAAACATTCGATTTCGCGTGATTTGTTTTTGTAACGTTTTAAAACATATTTGTGATTCATAATAACCTTATGCATATTGATGTATCAAGAAAAATATCAGTTTCACCAGATTCACATTTGTTGTTTTGGTTAGCTTAAGGAACTTGAAAAAAAAGGTAGAAGTATCACCAGTAATCACTTTAACACTAGAAGTATCAAATTCAGTGTCAATTAACACAATTAGTACTAAAATAATTTTAATGATACTCTTACCAACTCACCAATAATGGTGCTCTAAGCTCTTTGGTTTTCTTCGTTGTCCCCATTAAGTGAAGAAAAAGAGATGCATTTCTCTTCAATTAATGGAGATGGTGAAGAAGACAAAAAGCAGGATAGAAATTAAACTTCTCTTCTCGTACTTTGTGATAGAAGAAGATGATGATGATGCATTTGTTTAACCCAAACGCCTTCTCTACTATCGATTTCTTAGTTTGTAAAAGAAAGACAGAAATTTAATTACGGTTTATGTATGTTGGCTTGTAGTTTTTTTACCATTTGGAATTGAAAAATATACTTATTTTTTTACTATCCTCTGCAACACAAAAGACTACTGGTTATATACTTACATGCACACATGTTCTACTCTTTTTTCGTTGTGCTTGCATCCTTAAGAATCATTTTTTGTTTAAAATATATGCTGGTGATCCTCAAGACAAAATTGGTTTATCCTGGGTTCTTGTTCTTCATAATCACTTTTTTATGGTATTTGTTTGTTGTTAGATTTTCTCGAACTTAGATCTCTTTACTAAATCTCGAGCATTTCTGTTTTTATTTGTTTCACTCAAATTTTGTTTTAAGTTTAGAGAAACACGATCTAAGATTTCAATCATAGAACTAGACATTAAATTGTGATGGTATTGTGTTTTATGGATTCACTTTTAATTGATGTTTCGACATTTTGCATCATCCATTTAATGAAAGAAATATGTGAAGAAAATTTTCTCATTAGTTTGTGTGTATGCATGGTGGTCACATGGAAATGACCGCAAGAAGCAAAACCATAGTTTCAAAATACTTACTCAAACTCTAGAAATAACATTCAGAAATCTTTATTTCTAATGCTGCTTTTTGTTTTGTTTTCTATGAACCACATGGATGCAAGAAGCTCAACCAAAATCGAGATTTATGTATCGCAGGATTCTGTTAAAAGACTTAAACCTGGAGATCAAACATGCACGTCGACGGGAGTGGTGCAATATACGAAGGAGAAGTTTACTTTATATATTAAGCTCTTTTTCCTTCTTCATTATCACCATTAATTGACAAAGAAGAGATGCATTTCTCATCAATTAATGGAGATGGTGAAGAAGGCAAAAGAGCATGATAGAAATTAAATTTCTCTTCTCGTATTTTGTGATAGAAGAAGAAGATGATGATGTCTTTGGTTAACCCAAACACATTCTCTATTTTTGATTTCTTGGTTTGTAAAAGAAAGAAATAAATTTAATTATGGTTTATGTTGGGTTGTGTAATTTTTTGACCATTTGGAAATGAAAAAAAATACCTTACTCTTTAATTGTCCTCTGTAATGCAAAAAGCTTTGCCACAGAAGACTACTGGTTACTTGCACACTTGTTACACTCTTTTTTTGGTTGTGGTTGGATCCTTAAGATAAATATTTTTACTTGCACATTTGTTTAAAATGTATGCAGACAAAGTCATTCTCGTTTGTTATCAGTTCCACTATACGAATCGACAGTAGATATAAATAAATTTTATGTTTTAGGTGATTTGATATGATCAGTTCGGTTGCGATCGACAACTAACTTGAGTCTCTGTGGACGTTGTTGAAGTGATTTGCTCACATAATTTTTCATATCCATTTCTGAAAATGATAAAGTAATTATATCTACGTACCATTGAACTTAACATCTTCCATCGACAAAATCTGATGAGTCAAATGCTTATTTTCAAGTTTGACAGCATTCACACATTACCATTTTTAGCACAACATCTTTCCTCTTAATTCTCTTCCATTTTCTCTACCAAAACATACAAATGTAGCACCACAATATGTCTGTGTCAATGTTACTGGTCCTTTTGGGTCAAATTTTTATCTCAGATTTTGTTCATTTTCTTTACTATGTAGATATCATCTCGTGTGTGTATATAGAGCACAGTATAGTTTTTTTTGTTTTTTTCTTATCAATTATTTGATTCTAATACAAATTAGAAAATATAGTTTTAGGTAGTCAAATATAAGAATATTTTTTTAAGGAAACAAATCTATATATCATTTTAGGTATACTCAAATTTGTTTCCATAATTCCTCAAATTCTCTCACCCTCTATCACCTACCACCTCAACTTAGGGTCATATCTCTCTTCTTATGACCTCTTGTAGATATCCTCTCGTGTGTATATAAAGCACACTATAGGTTTACATTTTCTTCAGTCTCTCACAAACAAACCCTACTATTTTCCTTGAGATATTTCTTTGGATTTCTCTAGATTCTTCGTGCATTAATGAACCTAACCATTAGCGATCCTCTCTACTAATGTTTTTCTTCATCGTCTCTACTAAAATTACGTAATCCCCAACACCCATTAAATCCGGATTTTCAATCCACTAAATTAAATGCATCTAAAGGTGGCCAAAAACAAAGATCCAAATCTGATAAAGAAAGACACTCAAATAGATATAGTGGTTGAAAAAGTCATTTTGAACGTCTTTCTGCATCAGACCTTGTATCTTCTTACTATGATTTCAAACATATATATATATATATATATATATATGTTTGAAATCATAGTTATGGTTGTGGTTATTTTTAAAATCATAGTGGTTGTGATTTCATATATATGTTTGAAATCATAGTTATGGTTATTTTTAATATATATATTAAGTTATATATATATATATATATATATATAACTTAATATTAAAATTGTGGTTGTGTAGTATTTTATGGATTCCTTTTAATTTTTTTGTTTCAACAGTTTTGCATCGTCCATTTAATGAATGAAACAAAGAAGTTTACCTCATCATCTGTGTGAATGGTGGTCGCATGGAAATGACCGTAAGAAGCAAAAACATGTTTTTAAAATTCTTACTCAAACTTTAGAAATCACATTGCGAATTTTGTTTATAATGCTTATTTTTTGTTTTTTTTTGTATGAACCATATGCATGCAAGGTACTCAACCCAAAATCTAGATTTATGCATCGGAGGATTCTATCAGAAGACTTAAACCTAGATACCTAACAAGTTGATGGGAGTGGTGCAATATACGAAGGAGTAGTTTAGTTTATTTATTAAGCTCTTTCTCCTCCATTTTCACAATCGCTGTTAATGAAGAAGAGATGCATTTTACTTTTCGTTTAATGGAGATCGTGAAATGGAAGACAAAGAGATTGATAGAAATTAAACTTCTCTTTTCGTCTTTTGTGATTAAACATATAGAAAAGAAGATTGATGCATTTGTTTAACCCAAACACATTCTCTATTTCCGATTTTTTAGTTTGTAAAAGAAAGACAAAAACTTAGGTATGGTTTATGTTGACTTGTGTTATTTTGACTAGGGGTGGTTAATCTAGGTTTTTTGTTGAATTGAAGTTACAAAATATAATGTGTGTTTTATTTTGATTTTATGAATTATTTAATTTATTTCATTTGCGTTAATAATTGAATCCAATCCAAAACCTAAATAACATGAATAAAACTAGATTTAAAATCATGTTACACCACAAAATCGCGTTTACAAATCGCACTAGTGTTAGGTTCCGATATTTTTATCAGACTTTTTGGTTGGGACCGAGAGACGTCAGAACACAAGTGACCGGCAATGATAAGGCAACAAAGCAAAGTGCGTGTAGGAGTGGGTGACCACTTGCCTCTCAGGTGCTTTTGATTAGATACTACAAACTGTTGTTGGGTTTGAAATGATTTATCATACCTTGGATACATGTCAATCAAACGGAGACAACTAGACAATTCAAGACACGACATGAGTTGGGGACTGTATGAACAACATCAACCCATTCCACATTTCCTGAAACCTCACCTACATTGCGTTTTTCCATCATGATTTCAGCGCACCAAATCTTCTTCGTATCATGGTGATTATGCTTTGTATACTCTTCCCAAATAAGTAAGAGTTTCCCACCACAGCTAACTAATCTTTTCCTACAACTACGTGAGCCACCATTCTTCCTGTAAATTTTTCGTAGTGATTCTAACCCTTTAACCTTTTTCCATTTTTCATCATTTATGTCATACCCCTGACACAAGCATTCATTTGAACAGTACGATACATTCTCAATCACACATTCTGACCTCGGAAACTCTACACTCCCATTTATCTATCGATGTGAGATCGAACTGTGTCGAGCTGAGTGGAGGATAGTAGTGACCTGAAGCTTTTGCAAACGATTGAGAGAGTCGGATAATAAGATCTCGGGATCCGGGCTAAGTAATTGACGGTGATTTCGTCTGGGAGTAAAGAAAACGACGGAGTTGAAGACGGAGGAGGCAGCGACGGTGGTGGTGAGTAACTCTTTGTCTTCTTCTCCCTCTTCGTCGTCGTCTTCCTTTTCAATACATATAACTCAAGTGTAAAACAAATTGTAATTTGGAATCAGGAGATTTGCTTTCCCCTATAACTTTCTTCTTGTATTTGTACAACAGATGTTTTCTAAGAATCTCCTCGCTGAATTAGGCAACTACAATTTCACCTGAAGTTTACGAGGGAAGACTAAACATATTCAAAGATAAATACTAATTTTCCGTAGCTAGTTTAAAAAAATGAAATTTCATGTTAACAAAGTTAACCATAACTAATTAACATCCTTAACTCTTGTTGATTCCTTCTCCTTTCTATAACTATTGGATAGCAAACATATATGTATAAGGGAAGACTATGGGACTAAATGGGAAAACATACATTAATTGAAATGGACTGCATAAACCTATGTCGAAAATTTCAACAAGACAAATTATTCTTCTTTATATGCTATTCAGTTTAGATGAAAGTAGGAACTAATATCAGTTACCTCGTAGAATCTGATAAGCGTTTTACCAATGTTTTCCAAAAATCTCCTAGCATTTCTTTCTAATGCTTCATACAGTTCAACAAAACCTATTTATTAAAATTCCTTTGAAAAAGTGAGATCCTACCTATGGATTTTTGGTTTTTCATGACATCTCTGCTTTTTAGAAAAGAAATACTCAATAACCAGAACGATTAGCATAAAACAATGAATCATATGCGTGTACAACAGAACATTTTGATAAATATAACCCAAAATAAATACTAATTTGCCGTAGCTAGTTTGACAAAATGAAGGTTCATGTTCACAAACTAAATAGCTAATTAATCTCCTTGTGCCTCTGCTTCCTTGTCCTTTTCTCCAACTGGTCAAAGATACATTCATGTTATACATACTAACATTAACATTAATTTATGGGGAAACTACTATCTAAATCACCCCAAATTTTGGCAAATTGCATATCTAAGAAGCATGAACTTTTTCATTAAACTAAATAAACTCCATTGACCTAGGAAAAATGGACCTATGTATATATGCGGTGCAGGGGAAGAAGATAGGACATTGACTTAACATGGATCTATTTTGCCAAAATTGAAGAAGAAGAGATGCATTTCTCATCAATTAATGGAGATGGTGAAGAAGGCAAAAGAGCATGATAGAAATTAAATTTCTCTTCTCGTATTTTGTGATAGAAGAAGAAGAAAATGATGATGTCTTTGGTTAACCCAAACACATTCTCTATTTTTGATTTCTTGGTTTGTAAAAGAAAGACATAAATTTAATTATGGTTTATGTTGGGTTGTGTATTTTTGACCATTTGGAAA
This sequence comes from Arabis alpina, assembly GCA_900128785.1. NCBI lineage: Eukaryota > Viridiplantae > Streptophyta > Magnoliopsida > Brassicales > Brassicaceae > Arabis > Arabis alpina. Next base: position 48,241,289 of record LT669794.1, read on the forward strand.
TGAAAAAATATACTTACTCTTTTATTGTCCTCTGTAACGCAAAAAGCTTTGCCACAAAAGACTACTGGTTACTTGCACACTTGTTACACTCTTTTTTTGGTTGTGGTTGGATCCTTAAGATAAATCTTTTTACTTGCACATTTGTTTAAAATGTATGCAGACAAAGTCATTCTCGTTTGTTATCAGTTCCACTATACGAATCGACAGTAGATATAAATAAATTTTATGTTTTAGGTGATTTGATATGATCAGTTCGGTTGCGATCGACAACTAACTTGAGTCTCTGTGGACGTTGTTGAAGTGATTTGCTCACATAATTTTTCATATCCATTTCTGAAAATGATAAAGTAATTATATCTACGTACCATTGAACTTAACATCTTCCATCGACAAAATCTGATGAGTCAAATGCTTATTTTCAAGTTTGACAGCATTCACACATTACCATTTTTAGCAAAACATCTTTCCTCTTAACTCTCATCCATTTTCTCTACCAAAACATACAAATGTAGCACCACAATATGTCTGTGTCAATATTACTGGTCCTTTTGGGTCAAATTTTTTTTCTCAGATTTTGTTCATTTTCTTTACTATGTAGATATCCTCTCGTGTGTGTATATAGAGCACACTATAGCTTTTTTTGTTTTTTTCTTATCAATTATTTGATTCTAATACAAATTAAAAAATACAGTTTTAGGTAGTCAAATATAAGAATATTTGTTTAAGGAAACAAATCTATATATCGTTTTAGGTATACTCAAATTTGTTTCCATAATTCCTCAAATTCTCTCACCCTCTATCACCTACCACCTCAACTTAGGGTCATATCTCTCTTCTTATGACCTCTTGTAGATATCCTCTCGTGTGTATATAAAGCACACTATAGGTTTACATTTTCTTCAGTCTCTCACAAGTAAACCCTAATATTTTTCTTGAGATCTTTCTTTCGATTTCTCTAGATTTACTTTGAATTTCTTCATGAATTAATGACCTAACCATTAGCGTTCCTCCTCTACTAATGTTTTCTTCATCGTCTCTACTAAAATTCTTCCAACCATAACCCAAACTAATCCCCAACACCCATTAAATCCGGATTTTCAATCCACTTAATTAAATGCATCTAAAGGTGGCCGAAAACAAAGATCCAAATCTGATAAAGAAAGACACTCAAAGAGATATAGTGGTTGAAAAAGTCATTTTGAACGTCTTTCTGCATCAGACCTTGTATCTTCTTACTATGATTTCAAACATATATATATATATATAACTAAATATTAAAATCGTGGTTGTGTAGTATTTTATGGATTCCTTTTAACTTTTTGTTTCGACAGTTTTGCATCGTCCATTTAATGAATGAAACAAAGAAGTTTACCTCATCATATGTGTGAATGGTGGTCGCATGGAAATGACCGTAAGAAGCAAAAACATGTTTTTAAAATTCTTACTCAAACTTTAGAAATCACATTGCGAATTTTGTTTATAATGCTTATTTTTTGTTTTGTTTTGTATGAACCATATGCATGCAAGGTACTCAACCCAAAATCGAGATTTATGCATCAAAGGATTCTATCAGAAGACTTAAACCTAGATACCTAACAAGTTGATGGGAGTGGTGCAATATACGAAGGAGTAGTTTACTTTATTTATTAAGCTCTTTCTCCTCCATTTTCACAATCGCTGTTAATGAAGAAGAGATGCATTTTACTTTTCGTTTAGTGGAGATCGTGAAATGGAAGACAAAGAGATTGATAGAAATTAAACTTCTCTTTTCGTCTTTTGTGATTAAACATATAGAAAAGAAGATTGATGCATTTGTTTAACCCAAACAGATTCTCTATTTTCAGTTTTTTAGTTTTTAAAAGAAAGACAAAAACTTAGAGGGGGTTATTGGTTTATAGATTTTAATGGATTTGGAAATCCAAACAAAATCTAGTGTTATTGGTTCTATGATTTTAAAATCCATATTAAAATCCGGTGTTATTGGTTCTATGATTTATAAATCCTAATTAAAATAACGTGTTATTCAATCTTACGGATTTACTTATGAATTTGATTTCACTTAGAGGGTGTTATTCAATGATGGATTTAGACAGAGTTTAAATCTAACCAAAATCCACTGTTATTCAATCAATGATTTTAAATCCTATTTTAAAATCCGGTGTTATTGGATATGATATTTGTAAAATCATGTCTTAAGGATTCTAAAATCTTCTGTTATTCAATAGAAGATTTCAAATCTATAATTAAAATCCACTGTTATTCAACTTTAAAAGATTTTGGAAGTATTTGTTTTTTGATGGATTTGAAATCACTTGAGGATGGAGTTTAGTGAACAAATATTTAAAAATCAAATCTCAAGGATACTGCAGAGATTTTTAGAATCCACCCAAATAAACTCCATCAGATTTTAAAATTTCAAAGATTTTAAAGCATATGGAATTGATTTCAAATCACTCATCCAATAACACCCCCTTAGGATTTTAATGGATTTGAAAGGAATTCATGTCAAAAATATAAGGGATCAAATCCAAGGGGAAACCTTCGGATTTAGAAAGATTTCTAAATCTTATAAGATTTACAAATCAAATAACACATATTTATAAATCCACAAATCAACTAATATAATCAAACCAATAAATAAAACACCATCAAACAAAATTATAGAAAAATTGTGTCACGTATGTACTTTTCGTCTCTTCTTCATCATCTTATGTATGTTTTTCTTGTTTCTTTCTTTTTATAGGCTTGTTCATTTTTTTTTTCTATTCACGTGATCAATTTCTCTGTGATTCTTCACAATAAGGATTTTGGTGAATATTATTGCGAAATCATATACTAATCATTGTAAATAATATATATAAAGATACAAAGGTGTATATGTTAGTGTTCGTTTTTGATGGGTTAACTTTTATTTGTTAAAAGCATACTCAAACATGGATTCAACAAATACGGGAGAACAAAAAAAATTTGAAGAACGAGAAAGACATATATCACATGAAAATAATGAGTTAGATGTTGATATTACTTTATTGGTTAGTCAATGAAATCCATTTAGTTGATTGTACGTTATCTATTATTATGGATTTTAAAATCTATGGATCCATCTCAGATTTCTAAAATCCAAATGAAAATCCATTAAAATACACAAACCAGTAACCCCCTCTTAGGTGGTTAATCCGATTTCCAATTTCCGATTTGACAAAAACTTTCCGATTTCCGATTTGACTTGTGTTATTTTGACTAGGGGTGGTTAATCTAGGTTTTTTGTTGAATTTAAGTTACAAAAGATAATGTGTGTTTTATTTTGAGTTTATGAATTATTTAATTGATTTCATTTGCGTTAATAATTGAGTCCAATCCAAAACCTAAATAACATGAATAAAACTAGATTTAAAATCTTGTTACACCACAAAATCGCGTTTACAAATCGCACTAGTGTTAGGTTCCGATATTTTTATCAGACTTTTTGGTTGGGACCGAGAGACGTCAGAACACAAGTGACCGGCAATGATAAGGCAACAAAGCAAAGTGCGTGTAGGAGTGGGTGACCACTTGCCTCTCAGGTGCGTTTGATTAGATACTACAAACTGTTGTTGGGTTTGAAATGATTTATCATACCTTGGATACAAGTCAATCAAACAGAGACAACTAGACAATTCAAGACACGACATGAGTTGGGGACTGTATGAACAACATCAACCCATTCCACATTTCCTCAAACCTACTTACATTGCGTTTTTCCATCATGATTTCAGCGCACCAAATCTTCTTCGTATCATGGTGATTATGCTTTGTATACTCTTCCCAAATAAGTAAGAGTTTCCCACCACAGCTAACTAATCTTTTCCTACAACTACGTGAGCCACCATTCTTCCTGTAAATTTTCCGTACGGATTCTAACCCTTTAACCTCTTTCCATTTTTCATCATTTATGTCATACCACTGACACACGTATTCATTTGAGCAGTACGATACATTCTCAATCACACATTCTGACCTCCGAAACTCTACACTCCCATTTGAAGGTGATTTCGTCGCGACGGTGAGTAACTCTTCGTCTTTTTCTTCTTCTTCGTCGTCTTCTTCTTCTTCTTATTCTTCTCCGTTGAGAAATTCATTGCCGCAGTTAGTTTTTGTGAAATCAGATGAGAAACTTTAGGCATATAAAGTATCATAAATAGACTTTTTGGTTTATTAATAGCAAAACAACCCCTTAGTTACTCTGAAATTATTGAGAATAAAACCCAATTGTTTTTGTTTTCTTCCAATTTAGTTCAATAATTTTTTTTTCGATCAAAGAAGCCCCCTCTACTAATGGTGGCCTGAAAATCCAGTTCGGGACGTTTGATTTCCAAGTGTAGACCAAATTTTGTTAAAGTTTTTGACTATGGAGATTGCTTCCAAACACAGATTTCGAACCCAACAACATCACTTACTATGTTAAAGGCCACAACTTATGATTTGTTGGTAAGGAGGACTGGACATAATAACCGATACCGATTAATCGAACCAGAACTGACCTAAAACAACAATTTGATATTGATTTTGATAAAGGCTAAATTAACCATTGGGTATGAAACTTAATTGTAATTGGTCTCCGGTATTATCCGTTACCGAACCGAGATCCGATCGGCTAATTCATTATCCGCACAAGACCTCTTACATTTAGAGAGGGTTTCACATTTCCTTGTCCAAAACTTATATTTCACTGAGAAAATCTTTTACTCCTCAAGTAACATTCATTGGAAAATATGATCGCTGCACTTTGAGAGGCTCTTATGTTAGAGGAGAAGATAAACATGACTTTGGAGCTTGAATTGAATGAAATACATCGAAAAATCAGAATGTTAAACATGGATTTGTGACTTTGGACAATATTTTAAGCATGGAAAAATTCACGAAAAAACGAGTGGTATTGTTATTAACGAGGTACGTCTAATTTCTGGACTAACGGAAATAAATCTTAACACACGTCACTACTATGGAAGCTTTCTCAATAAGGTTGGGTGTGAAAACAACACAGTCGTGCAAAGATGTTGAGTTTTTGCGGGTGGCACTATGTTTGTGTATTGTTTAAGAAGTACATGTTTGGTCTTTATTGCTTTTGCTAAAATTTATCCGTTAGGACTTAGAAGGAGCGGAGGATTTTCTCTTACAAACTCGAATATTGGTAATTTTTCAGGTATCACCGGTTATAACCATAACTGATTGCTTTTTACCCATAACCAATCTGAACTTCAAACGGTACTTATATGGGTACAAAATATCAATCTCCAACATAACCGTAACTGACACGGTTAACCGTTTGCCCAGCCCTGGATGGTCAACTTTTCAATACATATAACTCAAGTGTAAAACAAATTGAAATTTGGACCCCGATAACTTTCTTCTTGTATTTGTACCACAGATGTAAAAATGTTTTCTAAGAATCTCCTCGATGAACTAGGCAGGAATGTTCCCGGAACAACTACATTTCACCAAAAGTTTTATGGCCACCAGAAGTTTACGAGGGAAAACTAAACATATCCAAAGATAAATACTAATTTTCCGTAGCTAGTTTTGAAAAAATGAAATTTCATGTTCATAAAGTTAACCATAACTAATTAACATCCTTAACTCTTGTCGATTCCTTCTCCTTTTCTCCAACTATTGAACGATACATTCAAATTATACATAGCAAATATATGTGTATAAGGGAAGACTATGGGACTAACGAGGAAAACATACCATTAATTGAAATGGACTGCATAAATCTATGTCGACATTTCAACATGACAAATTGTTCTTCCTTATATGCTGTTCAGTTTAGATAAATGTATGAACTCATATCAATTACCTCGTAGAATCTTATTAGCGTTGAACCAATGTTTTCCAAAAAATCTCCTAGCATCTCTATCTAATGCTTCATACAGTTCAATAAAACCCAGTTGCTAAAAACCTTTAAAAAGGACCTAACTATGGATTTTTGGTTTTTCATGAAATCTCTACTTTTTAGAAAAGAAAGATTCAGAAACCAGAACGATTAGCAGAAAACAATGAATCATATGAGTAATCAACAAAGCATTAGACAAATATAATACCAAAAACAAATACGAATATGCCGAAGCTAGTTTGACAAAATAAAGTTTCATGAACTTGACTGCTAACTAAATAGCTAATTAATCTCCTTCACTCTTGTTGCTCTCCTTGTGCATGTGCTTCCTTCTGCTTTTCTCCAACTGGTCAAGGATACATTCATGTTATACATACTAACATTAACATATATGATTATGTGTTTAGGAAAAAAATACTTTCTAAACCCCAAATTTGGCAAATCGCATACAAGAAGCATTTAGCTTTTTTCATTAAACAAAACAAACTCTAACCTTCCATTGACCTAACAAACATGGACATACAGTATGTATATATGCGGTGAAGATAAAGACCTAGCTTGGGACATTGACCAAACATGGATTCTATTTTGCCAAAGTTGAGGATTAAACGACTTAAAAATGCTACACTATCTATGCTTTTAATTAGATTCTACAAATTGTATGTTGAATTCGAAATGATTGATCATACCTTGGATACAAGTCAATCAAACGGAGACAGCTAGACAATCAAAGAGCATACATGATGTGGGAACTGTATGCACAACACCAACCCACTCCACATTTCCCCAAACCTCACCTCCATCACGTTTTTCCACCACGATTTCAGCGCACCAAATCTTCTTCATACCATTGGCAATACCCCATTTATACTCTTCGTTCCCTTCCCACATAAGTAAGAGTTTCCCACCATAATTAACTAGTTTCTTTGTAGTACTAAAACTTACGCAATCATTCCTCAAATACTTGTATCCTAGTGAGTCATACTTGTATCCTAGTGAGTCTAACCCTTTAACCTCTTTCCAATTTTCATCCTTCTCGTCACACCACAGACATATGGGTATGACCTTACCATAGCGGTACAATACACTCTCAATCACACATTTTGACCTCGGAAACCTTGTACTCCCGTTCTCACAAGGTTCCCATTTACCTTGCTTTATCTCGTAAGCATACATGTTGTAATCAGTCTCAACGTAAATCTTTCCTTCCCTCTCTTCAAGTTGGGGAACGTAACGATTACGTACGTCAGTACCCGGATCGGGAAGCTGTTCCCAAGCCTGAGTCTTTGTGTCGAATACCTCAGCCCATGGTTCATCATCCTCTAATCCTTTGCACCCTCCCATTACATATATTTTCCCATCGTAGACACATGTTAAGGCATTCTTACGGGCTACATTCATGTTAGGAGCATCACGCCAAGTGTGATTACGACAATCGAGGATTTGTACGGCGGAGGATGGTGCTTCGTTGACTAGTCCACCGATGAGATAAATTTCAGAACCAACGACTACGGTGGAATTTATATACGCAGGAAAATTAGAAGGCGAACTGGAACCAACAAATGTCCAATCGTCTTCTTAGTCACGGAGGAGTTGGTTTAGGGTTCGATTAGGTTTTGATAGAGGGTAAACCATTGGGGATTTTGATGACTATAATCCCATATACAGACATAGAGACACTGTTCGGTGCTTCCGATGTACGATCGTTCTGTGTAGAGCTTAGTGGAGGAGATGATCGAGTGGAAGCTTTTGCAAACGCTTGAGAGCCTCGGGTAATAAGACCTCGGGATCCTGGCTAGGTAATTGACGATGATTTCATCTGGAAGCGAAGAAAACGACGGTGGTGGTGAGGAACTCTTCGTCTTCGTCTTCCTCTTCTTCTTCTCCGGTGGGTGGTTCATTGTTGCGGCAGAGAGATTCATTGTTGTGATTTTGTGAAATACGAATCAGATTGAGAAAAGGTGCAAAAACATTAAAATGTCACAAGCTGACTTTTTAGTTTAACACTTTTAGAAATACATCAATGTCATTTTATTAATTCTTACGCGAATATAGTAATATACAAAATTCAAAGAAAAAATTATTTATCATTGAAAAACATTGGAACTATAGATCTTATATCATCAATATTTGTATCACACACACTTTAAATTGTAGAAGATAAAATACTTTTCTTTTTATTTATCAATTTTCAGATTTCATTAAATGGCAGAAATGTGATCACAATGTAACAAAGGAATAAGAAAATGAGGAACATAATGATACATAACATAAGAATCTGAATTCTCCAATTCCTTCGTTAAACGATCATGTGCTTCATCATGTGTTACAAATGGTTTTAAATTGCATGGATATAAGGTTTACCCATTTCAAATGAAAATTAAAATGACAAAAAAGTAAAATATACAATTTTATAGTTTCTAGATTCATTTTTTGAAAAGTACACCATTTGAAAAGTCATCATTTAAAAAGTTAAAACTTTTCAGTTAATTTTATGTCGCAATTATTTGATTGTATTGTATAATATTAAAATTTACCGTCTTTGTTTTATATATGTTCTTTTATTTTCAACTAAACTTTAATAAAATATAAATTATTTAGTAATAATAATAAGACTTTTTCCATCATTATTTTGTTATGAAAGAACTTTTAAATTAGAAGCAATAAATGTAATAAATGTTCTACAAAAGTACTATAAAAATAAATATTTTGAAAAGATACAAGTCAAAAGATACGATTCGAAAGACATAACTCTACAAAATAACCATAAACGGCTTTTTTTTAAAAACACAACCCTAAGAATTTGAGAAGACGCGACTCGTCAAACTAATAATAAAAGAGTTATTATTGAC